>CM040759.1:16197214-17397214 GCA_022829145.1 Albula goreensis
AGTTATCCCAGCTGTAAACCACACCCTCAATCCAAAGCACTACCCAATCATGAATCAGCTTTGATTTATTTTCTCTTGAATCTACCAAGTTTTAAAAATAAATTTAGGAGCTACATCCAAAAAATAATATTTCATTATTGGTATTATTATCATCATTATTGGCTCAATTAGTTTCCCACCATGGGTTCTACAAAATGGTAATAATCTATTGTACTGTGACACTATGATAACAGTGTCCCTGTATTGGATGAGCATCAGTCATAGTATAGTGAATATAATCACAATTATGACTCTGTTCCTTTATCATTGTTGTTAATTACTGATAGACCAACTATTGCTGAGAAGAACACATAAAATACTCTGACTGACAGCCCTCATAATTGTCCCAGTGAAAGTACCATTTTAAAAAGCACAACAACAAAGAACCATCCGGCTCTTCAAAGCAGAGAAAAATCTCACAAGCGCACGCTTCTGCGGATAATTGATTTACAATTGCTCTGTTTGAAATGATATTGCCAGAAGGATACAAAACATCAGACAGGTGGTGCACCAAACTGTGGTGTCGCTTCTGTGTGTCTAAATATAGCACGGCGTGGCCCCCTGTGAGATGAATAACCACTGTGAAGCAACAGAAACACAGGGGAGGGCCCAATGATTGCACCACACCCGCGCTAGCCGTTCCGGTCACAAACGAGTCTCAACTGGAGCTGTAGCTTGTTTGCCGTGCTCCTCTAAACTTGGCCAGTTGAGGCCAGAGTGATGCTGCAACCTCACCAACAATCCTGGTCACTTGATGCTCCGCCCACTTCTGGTGTCACCATGTTCTCAGTGCAATGAGCTCAGCAGGGGGTACTGTTGCATACTTTTATATAGTATATGCTCGGTGTTGCAGTTTCATGGTGCAGTGTTTTCAGTGGTAGCTTACCTTTGGTGGGTTTGGGACAGAGCAAACCTTGGACATGACCTGGTTTATGTCTGTTTTCTAAACCTCTGTACTTCTCAAGTGGCAAAACTGGCACCCTGCACAAAGACACAGAGATCTCAGCAACTCTATTTTCGTCTTTCTCTCAAGAAGGCCATATCTATACGTGTTTCCTGTTCTGTTTCCCTGCACAGGTCAACCATTACAGTACCATGTAACTACCCACTCTAGCCTTAACCTCTTGATTTTACTCAAAGATGAGCTAATGGTACAGAATCTGGGAGTGGGGATGAGTTCAAAAGGTTCAGGAGGTTCAGAAACTAGATATCTTCAAAATTTGATTAAATATTCATACTTTCAATGACATATCAATTCTCAACTTGGATCACTGTGTAATACCAGGATACAGTGTATTACCTGAAACAGGATGAGTCACGTGAGCCTTAAAGAGGACTGGTTTCATAGAGCACAGCAGCATTCATACCTGTAAGAGGATTCTGTTTTATTTACAGTCCCCTCTGCTGGCTGGAGGAATTTTTAGGAATATGCGTCTACCAAAAATACCAGAAAATGGAGGCATCCATTTATTAGCATTATTAAAAAAAATTAATTCAGAGACTCTGAATATGAGTCTGAATGTGAGTCTTTCATGAATTTTGTATCCAGGTACTGACACTAAAGCAGCACCATTCTAAAGCCACACTTCAAAGGATTCTCTCACATTAAAGGAATAAATGTGCTGAAATATTTATGACTGCTGTTTTATTTATGTGAAACACTCTCTTGCATTTGTTCCAAATAACCCTCTCCTGATAAAGAGACAACTGACATGAAACGTGGGGATTTTTTTTTGTTCCAGTTGAGGCCCTTCATCTTGGCACCTTGATGGCGGCCCATGGCTATTTCTTTCCTATCTCAGACCATGTGCTGACACTGAAGGATGACGGCACATTCTACAGGTTCCAGGTGAGTGTGGGACGCTGCAATGGTCAGACCCGGTTGTCTGCATTGGTGAAGGGCAATTTAGACATTGGTGAATTTGCTTTGAGACTACTGCAGTAGTGGGGAATATGACAAATTGAAATTCCTTGCTTTGGTAACCTTGTGTCACTATTGCTATCCCAGTGCATTGTGGGAGGAACATGTCATGCATATGAGCTTGAGATCTTAGACAGATACACAGACAGGCCCACAGCAAGATGTTCAGATGTTTTCTCGAGTAGGGGGATCTGAATACCAGAGATTATGAAGGTGAACAGGAGAATATGAGAAATATGAAATTAATTAACATTTTTGCACATAAATCAGCCTGTACCTTGAATGATATAAATGATGCTGGGCAGTGTTCAGGCTTTCCATTTTCAGATAATCTATGTGTGCTGTCAGACTGCTGTATGGAGAAACTTATGCTTTACATTCCCAGACTCAGCTCATTCACCAGTCTTTCAGTACTGGCTGTGTAAAGGCATACAAAATAAAATGTTTATGCACAGACCATATTTTAAATGTGATATTCCATTATGATAATTTCACAGGCACAAATCAAAAGATGTCATGTAATGCTTTATGTATACTTGGAAGGTTGAGATGCTGCAGGTAGATTCTGAATATATCTGTATGCATATTTATGAGTGCTGCCATTTATTGGCTTACTTAAAGCTAGTTGTGACCTCTGTGAAGCTGCCTGTTTCCTACAAGGTGGTTCATTCCAATTCATTACAAAAGGAGGCAACCCATGCATGCTTTACTTACCATGAAGTTGTGTCCTTCCCATTATTCAGCAAATGTTAATACTACTGAATGAAAAGACATTACAAAGTAAATGTACTTGCATATGCTTGTAGAAAAAGCAGAGTCTGGATATTGATTAAGTACTTTCATTTTTGATTAGTTGAATGACCGTGACATACTTGAGTGAGTTTGACTGTTGTGTAAGCTCAACATCTCCTCATTAGCCAGGGAGGTGATTGTGAAAATGTAATGAGATGGTTTAACCTGCTTAATGTCAATGATGGATAAAACTAAGAATGAGAAGCAGTGGTCCCATCTAACTTCATGTGTACATGCTAAAAATGCTTTACCAATCCCTCATGTTGATTAATGTTTTACTGGAAGGGCTTGACATTGGAAAATTCACTTTTATGATTAATGTTTGACATAGATCAGTGTGGGGTCTAATGTGAAATAGCTAGTGCACTGGAAGCTGTACAACTGATAAATAATACTCTGGGTTGATGATAATAATAATAATAATAATAATAATAATAATAATAATAATAATAATAATAATAAAAAAAGGTAACCTGAGGCAAGTGACATCAAATTAAGAAAAACCTTATTATGCCCATGGTGTAAATGTCATCAAAAATTCAGCTTTGCCTTCAATTGTCCCAAGTGTACCATGATGATGCCCTTCATCATACTGTCACCTTCAGATGAGCCTTCTGGAAGGTCAGCCAGTGAGGTCCAAGGACTTCATCATTACAGCACCATGCGGTGCCACAAAAGCATCATTCCTTTTATAAGCTGCTCATATCAGTAATGTCCTGGTGTTTCTCTTTCTTACATTTAACCATATTTCACATTAAATGGGTCAAATCACCTCGGTTCGTTTGTGCTTACACCACAGTCACATGAGCATATCACAGTCAGTGGTAAGAAATCAAATAATCAAACACCAGATGGCTGAAAACTTTTGAGCCTGGTAAGCTGTATTTTTATAAAAACATTCCGTGAATGAATACAGTGATATATTTCTTTTGATGCTTCCAAAAGACAGAAAGTAGGTCAGTCTGTAGTAGAAAGCCCTTTCTCCATTCAGTCTGATTATCACCATCATGTTCTGCTGAACCTTTTTTTGTGCAACCCAGTCTTATTGTTTTTCCTGCAGACTCCATACTTCTGGCCGTCAAATTGTTGGGAACCAGAAAATACAGACTATGGTGAGTAAGCCTTATTAACAGAAAAGGCTTTTAAATTAATGCTCCAGCTCCGCTATGTCCATGCTCATCATTTCTTAGGAGCTATGATGAAAATGAGGAGAAATGTGTGGCTGTTTGGTTTTCTCTGTTTTGACTACCAGATGTCACTCACTGATAATCCAACTCACCATATCTCACTCGCAAAAAAAAAAAACATAATCATCTTTTATTAAATGTGTGAGAAAGTAGTGTGAAAGGATATGTCAGTATGATTTTTTGTGGCATGACAAATGGCATCATTTTTCTGTCTGGGAAAATGTAAGTGTTTCCTATGGCATGGATTACACGTTTGCCCTGCCCTTTGGTGCAGCTATTCTGAGACACAGGCAGACCACAAATCCACAGGCTGAGCTGTGCATTGACTGGTGCAGGTACCCTGTCGATCAGAAGAGTTGCCATCGAGAAATGAGGCAGGAAAAACCCTGCTGACCAAAACCTCACCTCCCCATTTAATTTTATGAGTAATTATGCATAAAGACTTGCAGGGTCAATACTTAATCAGGAACATTGGAGGTCTCATGCCACACTTGAAATCTAGCATCTTCATATACTATATAAAAGTCATCCTGACCACCATGAATAATTCCCCCTGTCTGCTCATCATACGGGCATAGATATAGATACAGACAGCAACCCTGCTTGATGTCCGGGAATATGATTAATAGCATTTGACAGCACTGGGATCCCACACCCTCCACTGACTGTATATGTCTAGGTATATTTTCTCTAATTGAACTAGCCTGAATGCTACTTCAGTTCAGTGGTCATTATCTATTTTCTTCCTGAAGGTTCACAAAACATGACCCCCCTATCCCTCGTTTATATGCAAGTGAACCTTTAATGAACCATCAAAGTCGAGCAGACAACCCTAATTAATCCTCTTCATTTAGATGATGTACCAGTACATTAATGCATGCCCCTTTTGGTTCAGTATAGTGTGCTTCTTTTTTTAAAAACAATCAATGAACAAAAATGGTAATTTACAGAGAATTTAAACTAAAAATACAACAGTAGCATCAGCAGGCAGACAACATCAGCAGTGACACACAACAAAAGAACCCAGCATGCATAAAAAATGTTGAGACCAAAATAAATGGTTTAGGGAGCTTGGCAGAGGAGAGGATATGCAGCAGTGTGTGCCATTAAATTATGCATTCCCAGGATCCTGCACACTCATGCATGTCCTATCCTGGGTCATATCTCCTATTTTGTGAAAACAGGTGCAGCTACACCTGTGCATATAAATACAGTGCCTTTGCTTTCAGCTCTCCGACAAACAGCATTGTGTTGCACCCTTGATTCAATGTTGGCTGCTTCTTCACAAGGAAAGAAGGAGAGAGTAGTTAGCCAATGGTACCACTGCCAAGAGGCTGCAGCCAGAGAAGTGTGGCGGTCCCTCACTCACAGGAGAACTGGGTCATCTAATGTGGCAATATGATGACAGGTCCTCATTCCAATTTCCATCAGACCACAGGGCATGTCTTTACACTGAACCCAGAGGGAGAGGCAAGAGCAGCTACCCATTGGCCACCCAGCAGCCCCAGTGTGTCATTTTTAGTTCTTCACCAAGATCACATTTGGAGAGCAGCCCCATTTTGTCCTCCCATGACCTCATCAACAGCACCTGCTCTGTGGAAGACATCTATCTCTCACCCAGGAGGTCCTCCATCAGCAGAGGGCCAACAGAGTGGCATCCCAATCCCAAACTACTTTCAGCCCCAGAGCTAGTGAGCATGTTGTCCAGTTGCTGATTACAATGTACCACAAGGCCATCTGTCCCCTGGGTGGTAGGATACAACATGTTCCTTTCCCTGTAATCTGTAACGCTGCGCAGTCACGAATCACTAATGAAAATCTTCTTCGCCTTCCACTGTGGCCAAGTGGCCCCCCGAGTCCATCATGATGTGTGCAAAAGAGGTTTTAATTATAGGCATGGGGATCAACCAGAAGGACCCAAAGTACTAACATGGCCGTGATTAATTACTACAGTAATTAATTGTGGCTGCGTAAAACCACAGCCAAAAGATTCACTTTGCAATCCTTCAAAAGGTTTTTTTTTTTAAATGTCCAAGATCTGGCTTACCAAACACAAATGAAGCCTAGTCAAAGACTAAAAACTTTTTCAGTGGAGCTCTTCGTTGGACTTTTTTTTTGGTCTAGGACGATGCTTAATCCATTTCCAGGAAACTGGCCCCAAACGTCCAGAGTTAGACAGCATGAATGAGACTGCATGACTGAATTGATAGTAATCTTGAAAAAAGCTATTGGCAAAAAAGTACTTCTTAGCAAATAAATGGCATACCCTTCTTAGGTGAAGTAAGAATTATCTTCCAAAGTGTCCGGCAATGATTTGGAACACCTAATCCTTTCGATGGGGTTCTGCATTGCTCCAGCCAGTGCATGATTTCTCCAAAACGCTTGTTGTCTGCTACTGTTAATTGTTCTTGGTGGGTTTCTGTATAAGTAACCACTTCAGCAGGCACATTGGCGGGCCTATGACTACCCAGAGAGAAGGTTCAGCAGGTGACGATCTATTGACCGGAAGCCTTCCCCTGGTAGATGGGATCCTGCTCAGTTATCTTCAGCTAGATATTCATGAACACATCTCTTTTCAGGGGTGCTTTTGGGTACCAAATTTTTCTCAACATTGTGTTGCTCCTCTTGAGCTTTTTCCTTCCTTCTCTTTCATTTGGACTCAGGCTTTGTGGTCTAGGGAAGCATACATTTTTTCACATGAATACACAAGAGAAAGATTTCTGGGACTTCACTGACTGCCCACATAGATACACTATGGTCAGAGAACTCAGCATATGAATCATCATAGTTAGCGGCATGAGTATTCCGCAGAATTGGACTGGCTGTTCTTGATTTGAGTGGTACACTCAAGCACTGGGGACCTTGTGAGCGGGGTACCTGAAGAGACGCGTTCCCCCCTCCTGGCTGTACTTGATGCACAGCACACAGCCTCTTCTCTCTTAGAAGAGTGTCTGACCCCTCTTTTGTTGTTGGCACTGTGCTTGCAAGTGGCGCTCAGCAGATGAGATGTTTGCGACCTGTTTGGGATCATACTGCGCCCAACCCTCTCCCACCGCAGGGGGCCTGCCCCTGGCCTGGAGCCTGAGATCTCACACCTCTTGTTCATTTGTGCTGCCCTGACAGTGCTATGCCACGACACGCCACGCCACGCCACACGTATAAATAATTTATTTTGTAATACACTACCTCACCACCTCTTTTACCTCCATAAAATATGGAGATAATCGTCGTAGCCACGCCATGCCGTGCCACGCCTCCTGTTAGCTGGGAACCTTTCCGCCACCCTCGCTGGAACAACATCTGAACAGAAAGTGGCAACACCTGCAGGTTCCTGCTACAGATTAATCTTTCATGCGGTATTCAGAATGGAGCACAGTGCTCAGACATATCCGCTTATTGATTGTATAATATAATATAATATAATTTATAAATTCAGATGAAGGTCTTTCTCACTGGGCAGAGGCTGTGTATTGCAGACTCACTGGAAATGTATTTCCTTATTGATCTCATATATAATGAATATACTTTCTTTGACTTGACTTGGTCTTTTGACTCATCCAGCCCTGCGGCCACAAAAGCAAGACAAACCTGGAAAGTCAGTCGAGGCATTAAAAAAATATCTGATTTGATTTTATGTCCATTCATAAACACCTGCTTTTTTGTTGCAAATGGTAAGAAAGTTTTCTTATCTAAACCCCTTAACTTTTTTGAGTTTCATTTTACCTCAAGTATATCACTTTAAATCTGTCATGGGGCATGTACAACACCTTAATCACCATATATTAGCATCGTCACAAATAATTCATAAGCATATATGATGCTATCGTAAGGATACCACAGACTGCACCACTGTATGTGTATACTCCACTGACTAATGTTTTGCAGTCTGAAAATGTTGGGAAGACAGCACACCTGGCATTGTCATTAGTTGAGGAGAATGACAAGTGAGGACTATGGCAGCTGTCAGTTAGATGCCTGTGTGATTGCTGCTGGTGGTGCTGACTCTGCAGTCTCTGAGAATGTTCAAATCAAAAGACTATTTTAAGATACTGACTCTGGGCACAATGGTCAAATACAGCATATTTTCTTGAGTAATTGCTGCCATGTTTATTTCTGAGGTGTTCAGCATCAATTTTACATAAGTAGAATGTGGCAATGCAGCATTTTCAAATAAATCACATTTTATTCTATATCATTCAGCCTTTTGTGTCATTGTTCCATGAGATTGGACCATTAAAACAGAGTGCATAGACTGCCCTACTTTATGACAGAGTTCCCCTTATACCACATTTTACTATAAACAATTCCATAACCACTGTTGAGCTGAGGTAACTCTAGGGTGTCAGTGCAGCAGGTTGATGGATATGGGAATGAGCTGGATAAAACAGAGATGAATTATTCTCAGCCTTTCAAATGATCACCCACCCTGCCCCCCACTGTTTGAGCAGCAGTGTGGTATGTCAGCATCTTTCAGGCAGTGGCAGACTGCTGCAGACAGTGCAGCTAATGAGGCTCAATGTGTGTACTCCATACAGTCCTCAGTGCCTGTAAACTTTATCAAATCTTAAAGGGGTGTGAACTTTCTCAAGCAGGTACTTCCTGTTGTGCAGAATTATGGTCCTGCCTCCTTAAAATTCTGCATCTGACTCTCCCTTTGGGCATCGGGAGTGCAATCAATACTGTTTTAAAAGTGCTGTGAACATTTTGCTCTTCATTGAGTTTTCAAGGTTTTGCAACAAGCCTCCCAGGAAGTTCGGCTTGGCCCTGTTGGCAATCTGAGTTTCTGCCCAGCTGTGGACAGGACACTAATTATGCATGGCTTCTGGATGATCCATCCCCATAGAACCCCTGGAAGCAGTACTTTACAGATGTAGCCTCTGTATGTAATGCAAAAATAAAAAATAGTTCAATTGAAATGTGTCATATTGACATGAACTTTTTTATGCACAGTACTATGAAAAAGTAGTTGTCACTTTGATTCAATTACTAGTTACCCACCTTTAGCAGCAATTAATGCTGTGAAACACCTCTTATCGTCATTGCTCAGTCTCTCACAGTGCTGTTAAGGAATGCTGGCCCAATCCTTCATGCTCTACTGCTTTGCAGATTTTCAAATATGAAGTGCTTATTTCATATGTCCCGTCACAGCATCTCAGTGGGTGGTCTGCACTTTGACTAGGCCATTCCTCTTGTACTGGAACCATTCTGAAGTAGATTGGTATTTGTATCCTAGATGATTGTGTCACTGAATATCAGAACAGAACTTCAGTTTCAGCTGATAGAAGGATGGTCTTACATTCTCCAGTAAGGTTCTCTGATACACAACAGAGTTCATGGTTCATCCAGTGACTGCAATTCATCCAGACCATGAAGCAACAAACCATGTCCAAACCACAGCACTTCCACCACATGACCATTAGTCTTTACTGACCATTAGTTCTTTTCTGTGGAATGCAGTTCTATTTTCATCAGACATAATGGGACCCTTGTCACCAAAACAGTTACACTTTTGACTCACCTTTCTATTCAACATTAAAAAACTCTCAAGGATCATCTAAGTATCTATATTCACCCAGTGTTTTTCTAATGGTCCAGTCATGAACACTGACCTTAGTGAAGGCAAGGCAGGCTGTAGATTGTAGGATGCAATACCCTGTATTGACTGAGGTGTAATTTCAGAGACAAACACTGTCTCTACAGTGCCTGAAGATGTACCAACTGGACATCCATTTCCACATCATCTCTGCTCCCACCCTGTTGCCAGGCTATGATCACCAAGACAAAGGCTGTTTTGGGTCTGTCCTTGCTTTGTATCTTTGAGAAGGAAGATACATTATGTAATTTAATGATTTCTTTTACTTTCCTAAAGGCATACATACACACACGCACACACACACTTGCAGTTGCTGACCATAAGAATTTAATTGTTTTGCCTTCCACTAGTGCCTTGTCTCGTCTTGAAGAAGGCTGTCAGATAAGCTTTTCTCTGAACCTAACCAATCATGCTCCTTTATCTTTTTAAAGAAATCTTCATTTCAAACACAGCATAACATGCATACATCATTGTTATCTGACAATAGACGTAATAAGAAAAAAAGTGTAGGTTCTCCTCAGACATGCTGACATCCAGGTTTTATTAATTCTGTATTTTGTTCAATGAATGAATTCCCAAGATCATATATGGAAAAATACATATATATATATATATATACTATACACACAGACACATACACTTGCAGACATGCACACATGCACTCACGTACGCACATACACAGTCATATACACAAAAATACTCACGCATCCATGCACACAAACACATATTCACAATAACACACATACAGACACACACACACACACAATCACATATATACTGTACATTTAATGGTTTTTATAACTCCTTGGTAATTAAAAGTGCTGATAGAAATAAACCTTTTGTGAAAAATAAAGCCAGAGAGAGCAACTGTAGTTGTTTCTCAATGGGAAAAAAGGGCATTTACATTAACGGAGACCTGATGTAATCTGTGGCAATGCTGAGCTTCTCCGGCTCTCCTCTTTGCAGGGTTCTCACTAGGGGAACATTGCTTTGATAGAAATAAATGATACAAGCGATGCAGTTGTCTGCCACACCCTTGGGTCCTCTGTATGAAGGACTTCACTTTTGTGGTTCATGAATTCCATCAGTGCAGGGAAATGACATCAGCTCTTTCCCTGATGACATAGTCAGTTACAAGCCATAGTCTCCATCCTAACCCAAGCATTTTAGTTAAGTATGCCTCTTCATGGAGGAAATTCAGTGTTGCGGATTATGTTGAACTGAAAAAATTCTCTGAACCATTTTCTGTAGATCATAAGGTATAGTTCTCAGTACAGCCTTTTCTGTTACTTACACTTAACTCTGCTCCATTTTAAGAAGAGGGGACTATTGTATGCTATAAAATTGGTGAAAACATTGTTGTGCTCATACCTCCATCTTTTAGCCATTAAATATAGATAGTAAAGCTTTAAAGTCTTGTGAATGGACAATCAGGGCTCTTTGCTTATGAGACAATAGGCTTGGCTGCGTTTAAAAC
This sequence comes from Albula goreensis, assembly GCA_022829145.1. NCBI lineage: Eukaryota > Metazoa > Chordata > Actinopteri > Albuliformes > Albulidae > Albula > Albula goreensis. Next base: position 16,208,224 of record CM040759.1, read on the forward strand.
AGACCATTGAGCAGATAGTTACTTCATGCAGGTCCTGTAGAAACACACTGCAAATGAGAATGTGTGGCCCTGTCACAGTGGTTTGATTGCAGCATTGAGGAACAGGATTTGTCCTCCTCAGCCTCTTCTTTCACCACCTGTTCTCGCCCAGTGTGGTCTTCACAAGGAAATGAGGTGCATTAGAGAGTTCCTCTTGAATATTAATCAAAGCAGGGTGCCACCTGGCTAGAGAGAGCAAAACTTAGAACCTTTAATGGTATAGGTTTGCCTCTCTGTATTTGTTTTTGTCAGAAGACAGATGCTGCGTGCTGTCTCCGACTGTTTATCTAGCGAACCCAATGTGATCTATAGCACATTGTCTTTAAAAAGTCCTGTTGTCAAAAGCCTATTCGCTGTCGCGCCTTTCTGTTCTAGTAGGGAGTGATTTGTTCTTTGTGTTAGGCATTGTATTTTGAAACCAGAGAACATTGTAAGACACCTTGAATAAAGTCATCAGCCAAATCAATAGACATTTTGAAGTGGTAGCAGGAGACAATTTGCCTCAGCACCTTTAGCAAGCATCAACTCAACCCCCCACCCTTAAACCCCCCTCCCCTTTCCCTCCCTTGTCCACTCAAATGTGCTGTTTGTTCATAAGTGTTTCCCTCTCTCACTGATTTCATTTGAAGTTTTCCCTTGGCACTTCTGTTGACTGTGACATTATTGAGGGAAATTTCCATCAGAAGTGGCATTACTCCAGTTCACTGTGATGTATTGCTGGTCCTGTAGTCCTTCCTGTTAGTCAAAGGGAAAAATAATGTAGCACATCCATTATTTTGATTAATATTTTAATATTTTAAGGTCATTAACTTTAAAAATGTGTGTAATTTTCAATATATGCTGTGGACTGCCCTCAATTTTCTCTGTTTTTGTTAAATTACATTAAATTTCTGTCGAAAAGAGATCTGAATTACACAGTTTATATTTTGAACAACATTATAAATAAAGGAATCACTTCTTTTACAAAATGAAATGAAATGAGATTTCCAGTGATTTGGTTCACAGATCACATCTTGCATTTAAACCAAAGCTTGTTGAATGCCTTTAAATATGTATCTGTTCTGGATGGAGCTGTATAGAGTAGCAGAAAGCACTGAGCTCGTGTGGGGCTGCGTGGTGCTGGCTGCCTGACACTGGAGCTAGGCGCAGGGAGAAGCCCACACGGTCTCCGTGGCAGCTGTGGCAGCAGCAAGGCAGCGAGTGCCATCTCTCCGTTCCTCTCCACTGATCCCTCTCATTGCCTCTGTCCTGCTTTTCAGCTGTTTACCTTTGCAAAAGAACAATGCAAAACAAAGCCCGGCTGGAGCTCGCCGACTATGAGGCTGTAAGGTTTTCCCCGATACCACACTGTGTCATGTTCACTGCAGCCCATGCATTTTTTATGAGTATACATTGATGTTTATGATTTCTCGAATAAATAGATATCTGTCTCAGACATATTTCATCATAAATAAGTGTAAATATATCATAAGTGTAATAAATTGTCTTTTCTGTTTCAGATTTAATGTGATGTTACTGTTATGTTAAAGAGAATAATTCTTAATTTATGAATATATTTATGCAAAGGTGACATCAGGTACTTATATTGTTACATTAGCGTATAAATATGTACCATATGTAATTACATATGTTCCAAAGTGTTGAAACTTGCAAGCCTTTAATTAAAAAATCTGTGAATTGCGGGAAGTGCTATTGAATCGTTTAAGGGGCTGTTTGACGTGTTGAGGTGAACCGCTAGCCTCAAGCGTCTCTTCTCTGGCTTTTCAGGAGAGCCTAGCGAGGCTACAGAGAGCATTTGCTCGGAAATGGGAGTTTATATTTATGCAAGCGGAAGCACAAGCAAAGTAAGTGGACACTGTATGAGAGATGAATGGCTGACAGGGTTCCAGCCCTGCATGGAGAATGCTGGGTAATTGCTCCAATGTGCATTATATTCTGCATCAACCTCTGTTCAAGTTTTATTCAATGCTGTCAAGAGATGAACCTTTCTGTAAATATACTACCACACTATTCCACAATAATGAGCTCCTTGTCATTTCAAATGTTATCAAGGGCATTTCATCTTGTTTTTTATTTTTTTGTGCAGAGTTGATAAGAAAAGAGACAAAATCGAAAGGAAAATACTTGACAGTCAAGAAAGAGCCTTTTGGGATGTGCACAGGCCGGTGGTAAGTAATTTCTCCCCTTATTGGTCTCTGTGGAAGCCTGAAACCTGGAAGAGAAAGGCAGAATGCATTATGTGCCTATCAGAGAGCAGCTGCAGAGCTGTGTGTTGGGATTGATGGAGCATTGGTCAGGGGCCAGGCGTCATGTGGTGCAGGTACGATTAATGAAATTGGAACGGAGGGAAGATCCACGAGTTGGGGCAGAGCATGGGGGATGGGGTGGGGGCGCCAATGACCTTGGCTGCTCCTTGTGAGGCTGATGGGACTTGTTTGCAGGGCCTGCTGTCCTGACTGCCATCCATGTTTCTGTGAGCAAAGGGTCAGGTTTGCTGTGCTCTTTATGCACCTGCCTGCTCAGGTACTACTGCTTCCCCTTTCATATGGCGTCTCTGATCTGCACTCTCACATTGTCATTTTCAGGCATTTTCAACACTCTGATTCCTTCAGTTGTCTTACACTGCATGGATAGGGCATGTGATTTTTTTGCATTTGGGTCCGGGTCCTACACATTTGTGTGTCCAGCACCATATTTATGATCCTGACTGAGCTTCATAGGATACATTTTAGTTCATCAGCCGGAATGGCTAAAGATTGATCCAGCGCTCGGCTGCGTGGCTCGTTATTGATTTTACACAGCAAAGACTTGCCCTTCTCCAGCGTTTATGGAAAATTGTCTGGTACCTAATTGGGAGTCTTTTTTTGAAACAGTGTTTTTCCAAGCATTAGCTTGGTTGCAAAATATTGGAGACTTAGATCGCCAATTACTGCCAAGACCGTAAGTGATGGCTAATGACCGATAGCTGAATCAAGGCTGGCTTCTTTTGTTCAATTATAGCATGTGATGAGAAGATAATTACTGTAATCCTTTAGTGTCATTGAACTGTTGTCTGCAAACACAACACTCACACCTTTCATTTTGCTTCTGCTTTGACATTCATGACCTTCTCAGAAACCTACAATTGTAATTTTAAAAACCCAAGAAGAGCCTTTCCTATAATTACTAAACCTGCATTGACCACTGCTAACAGTGATCGTTATGCTGTGCAGTAGCGGACTATATATGATCTGACCCCAGAATCTATGTGTGTGCACAATTGCGTGTCTTTTGGACATGTAAAGTAGAAATTTCAGTTCTGCCAAATCAATGGTGTAATTGTGAACTACGAAATGCACATTCATTGGTTGCGGATATAGCATCATGAACACAGCTTTTTGGTTGCAGGCGCACGTGTTCTGTGTCCTTGTCAGTCTTTCGGCCCTCTGCACTCATTAGCTCATTAGCACTCAGTAGGGAATACTGTGTCAGTGTGTGGTCGATGGAGTTTTAAATTGGAGTCTGCTTTGCCTATGAGATCAACTTCTGTGCTGTAAATTGGAAATGGCAGATTCAATTTCGGTGCAAACAATTTAACAAGCTTGAATTACAGTTCCATCATATTTATAATTCCTAGTGCCCCAGTTGTAGAACACTGCTCAGACAAGTTGCAATCATCACGTAAATAGCAGCCATGTAATATAGTCTATACTTCTAAATGGAGGTCAATTATATCGCAAGAAAAAGTCCCTACACAGAAAAACTCGGATTACAATGCATTTTCTGTCAGGGATGTGTTCCTAAAACTGAAGAGAGAGTTTTAAGGATGAGCCCAAGAGCTGTGAATGTCTATATCTATGTACACAAAACATTTAAAAGTATTTTGTGTGAAAAACCAGTACAAGTACATGTAATGTCTGACAATCTTAATCTCAAACCTGTCATTTCAAATTGGAAGAATGCCAAATCACAGTCCATAGTTGTTTTTTTACCTCATTAGCTTGTGACTTTTTCAAATATTAAAACATTTTGAATTGATTCAAATCAAACATTGTATGATAAATAAATGAACGAGTATGTGACCTCTAATACACAGTCAAAAAAATGTGCTGGTTGGAGCTTAGCTTTGACGCTAAGGACCTCTTTGAGAGAACAACCGTACGAGTATTTAGGCATAATAGATATCGCCATAGATTATGTCAGTTCATGGTTCAGCACCAAATGTGTTTTCTGAATATGTATGAATGTCTGAAAGGCTAGGCTTTTTCCAGGCTTTTGCTCTCCAGTCATGCAGTGACATTCTAATGGCACAGCTAAATGTGGTTACAACCACGGTCAAAGACCACTGAGTGAAAATACAACATAAAAATTAATTTTACTCACTGCCATTGATATTGAGTATGCTCTTATTTTTGGTATCAGATTTTCCTCTGCTCAAAATAAAAAAAAATTAAGTGTTAAATTAAATGGTCTTATACTATACCCTTTATAATATTTTTTAGTCAAATTATGCAGATCCCAGAGAATGCCTGAAAAGGAATGGAGCTCTTTGTTAATCTTCTTCTCTCTTTCATTCCTACTGATTCATTTTCTGATTGGTTCTGTGTGCCTGGAGCACTGTGGGAAATTTTTAATGCATTAAATGCACTCTTCATGTTTTCACATACGTCAGCAAGAGCCATGTGACTTGATTGCATTACGGAGCATGCCTGGGGACGGGTGCATCTGGCACTGCAATTTCTGCAGCAAAACACTCACAGAGCAAATCACAGAGCACTCAGCCACCTGGCAGAGGCTTTCTCCATCATGTCATGTGGAATAGCAATACATCCACAAACAGTCGCCCCGTTATTGCTGAAATTAATTAGCTTGACAATGCAGTGACTGATTCACTTCTTAATGTGAGCACTTTTACTGTAGAGTAGCTCTGTTTTTATGGCCAGTTTACTATTACAAGTGTTGTTTGAAGAGTATATTGTGTCCCCAGTAGAGCTACACTTGATATCAAAAAAGGTTTATTTATGCATTACAACACAGATACAGTTAATCGGCAATTCAGCAATTGTAGTGTAGTTTATGTACTGCATTCTACACTGTTTGATCAGTCTCTTTTCTTAAATAGGGAATACAAGCCTCAGTAGTATGAGTTGTCTTTCTTATTTGAATGTACAAATATGAAAAATGCTCTTGGTTCTGCATCATGTCAACATTGCATGAAATATTCTGCAGCTCGATTGGATATTCTTTAATCAAGGTGTTGTAATCATAATAAGCAAAATACACAAATACACAAACATACAGTAAAAGCTGGTAGTCTGGTTACACATTTAAATGAGTCCTAAGTCAACATGCTGTTGAAGCTGGCTGCTTGAAATGAAGCTTGAATAATTCATGATATCTTATGAAAATTACATGCCAGTAAGAATGCAAAATGCTCATAAGATTTTGGTCCCTGTAGTTTCATTAATATGGGACATGGAGGTAAAGACATTTATTTTTGTGTGAAGAGAGAATGCACAATTTAATGAACTTGTATGCACAATGAAAACATTTCAACAACAGCCAGAGATATGTTTCTCCCTAAAACGAATATTTTATTACATCAGCTGTCTTGAGTTCATTAGATTTAATGAAAGCTATTTTAGGTTATGATTAAAGAGACAATATCTAGAGCCCTCAGTGCTACATCAATTTGCATCAAGATGATGAAATAATCAGCATATATTCAGTTAGAATCATTCTGAAAAGGAAGAAAAGGCTTCCTTTTTTAAATTTTGTTTTTGTCCATCTGCAGCCACAGAATATTGTATCAATCATACAAATGGATATTCTTTCATAGTATTTATCCATCTGACTGATGCTTTTTCCAGAGCAGTTTACAAGTTTAGCCTGGCTTAGAATGATATAGTGGCACATAAGAGCTGAAAGAAAAAGATTGGAAGAACAGAATGGCAAGTAACACATCTGTGACAAATCTGTAATTTTATTAAACCTTTCCTGTAAAAATATACAGGTGTATACACACCTACAATGGTAATCACAGAAAACCCTCACTTATCCCCATCAGAGAAAATGTTAGCAGTAATAATGAACCATAGATAAACCATAAGTGAAATGTGTAGGCAGCCATAAACCCAAAGCCCAGAATCACGCTAACTTACACATGCTGTTGTAAGAAGATGAAATGAGCTGTAAAGTGGAATGAAGTGATCTGTTAAGTCAAGGCAGAATATTAATAGAAATCTGATAGATTAAGGATCTGGAGTATACCATTGTAGGCAGATCTTTTCCCATACATCTTTATCATTATTAGTCAGTACATTAGCTCTGAAATGGCTGAGTACATGTGCTCCTTTATAAACGGGATGAGTCAGTATAATTTGCATACATTCTTTGAACGCTTGTCTTTGGTCGTTTATTGTTGCATTCAAAATTACAGTTTGTGAGGATTTCATAACCATTACATACATGTTTCTTCCAAATATATTTTGACATGGAAATATAAATACATTGAGGGAATATGAAGATGATTGCCATCTCATTTTTTAAGTGGGCTTCTCTGATTTTGTAGCTATAAACCTTTGATAATTTAAGAAACAATCAAATCAGCATTGGAATCTCATGTCAAGTTTGGTAAGCATGCTAATGCACTGCTGAAAACACTCTGTCCAGCCCTGTTGTGAAGGTTGAAGGTTGCATAGGGCACACTCTAAATATTAGGCAGGCATTGGTAATGGCGGTGTCATAAAAGACGCAACATCAGCAACGGGTCCATGAAAGGGGAGGGGCAGTCAACCGATGAGCAGACGGCTTCTGAATATCCAGTTCAGCATAAATGGCTTCTAGCACTATTAAACAGGCCTCCTATGATCCTCTGAGTGCCATGGAAATAGAGGTGCTGTATCAGCCGAGGAGCAGTCGGCTTTAGCAATTGGTACTCATCATCACATTCTAAACAAATGAAACCATGTTGATAGGTAAAGTAGTGTTATGCATGTAAATAAGACAAGTATATCTTCCTTTTTATGATATCCTGTGCAGTGAAAGATATGTGTTCAGGGTGATTGCCTTGTCATGGTTATCTCCTGGCAGCATGCACACCTTGGGCTCGCTGCGCTGCATCCGTCAGCCTCAGACATTAAACAAAGATGCTGAAGCCCTTCCAGAAAGGACCACAGGCCCAAATGTGATTGATTAATGAATGTGCGGGGCCAGGTGGAGCTCTTCGCTGTAAAGACATGATGATTTACAGAAATGTTGCCTTGTGTTAGATGTGTACTTAGGAAGCACTGTTCTGAAACCACTGCTTCAAGTGATGTGAGGAGATGGTAATCAATTTACCAACAAATTATGATTATAATAAAATAATTGATCCCTTTTTGGGTGCATGGTTCACATGTCCTTGTTCCAGTTTCTTATTTAAAAAAAAATATAAGGTGATGTAAATTTTTTGGAAAGGGAATGGGTTTTGGTTGTTACAACACTCCAGTGCAACATTATCGTGTACATTTCTGACTTTTGCATAACATTGCATAAGACACGATTTCATTGAAAACCTAGCAAACTATAGACAGTGTCTTTGATTTGGATTTTCAGCCTGGCTGTGTGAACACAACAGAAGCTGACATCAAGAAATCCTCCAGAATGAAGCAGCCCCACAAAACACGAAAGGTAGAGCATGAATCACCCAGCTTTTTCCTCATGTAATGGAGCTCAGTGCTCTGTTACAGCTGTCTGTAAGTGGAACGGCCGCTGGAGCTGGTCCTGCATTAATGTCATTGTTTCTGTTGGAATGGATTTGCAGTCTGTCTATGGGCTTCAGAACGATATCCGAAGCCACAGCCCCACCCACACCCCCGGCCCCGAGGCCAGGCAGCCCACAGAGGAGGAGTTACAAGACAAGGTGGGTGGGTCACCATAGCTGTTTTGTGACATCACTGCATGCTTCCCTGGGATGGTTGTCACTCACTGGCTACTGCATTGAGTGAGGGTTAAGGCACTACATATGACACAGGGGTGGGGGAGGTTGATTGTTTAGAACTGGTGGGACACTACTGTTCTGCCCCTTTTACAAACTTGCATAACTTTGGTTTTCTCTGGGAAACCAAGCTGACAATGGTGTATCAGCACTGTAGAGAGTGTCAGAGAACTAATTACATTTGAAAAAATGACATTAAAACTGAAGTCCCATTTTGTTAGTGGTCCGATTTTTCCACATAGTCTGGTGCTAAAGCAGCAGTGCATTTACATATTATTTCCCATATTATTCACAGATACAGTTTTGGCAGGTGCAGTTGGACAGGCATCGGTTGAAAATGTCCAAGGTTGCAGAGAGGTACGTACTCTGTTTGTAAGACAGGGGATCAGAAACATAAAAGTGCAGTATAAGCAGTATCCTGTATGAAAAATGTGCTCAATTACCAGAGTGGATTATATTGGTTACACTAATGGGCTTAATAATGACAGATTTGCACATTTCATTTCTGTATGTACTGAAATATGCCTGGCTGTTATTGTTGCTCTGTTTTTTTAATACTGTCAACTTTCAGTGGCCTCTGTGCTGCCCAGTGCAAATAAAATACCACATTTTCCATGGGGGCTTATTGCTGCAGTCCCCTGTAATATGCCTTTACTGCCGTTTTCACGCCCCTAGATTTTGACCTTTTTAGTCATTAGTGTCTCTCCCCGTGTTGTCTCTCCACAGTTTGTTAAGCTACACTGAGCAGTACATCGAGTTCGACCCGTTTCTCACATCACCTGATCCTTCCAACCCCTGGATCTCAGATGACACCACGGTCTGGGAGATGGAGGCCAGGTGCGTTTCCGGGCGCTGTATGGTTCTCCCCTGAACCGCGACCTCATCCCTGCATGCGCAGCCTGGGTAGGAGGCGTCTCTGTACCCCATTATCGCATCCGGAGCGGCGGTACGGCGCCTCAGCCTCTTGAGTCCTAAGTGCAGGGAGGACAGCAGCTGCCAAAGCTCATTACACCGCATACTACACCCCCACAACCCCCCCACACCCTGCCTGTGTTTGCTCTGTAAACAGCAGAAATGACTTTATCGCCGTTACTCAGAATTCTGCATTCGCTTATTGCGCACCTCGACACCTTTAGACACCTGTCTGTGTGAAAGATCAGCACCTTCAAAGCCTCTCCCTCCACCCCTTTTTCAGTGATCCCTGGACAATTCTAAAGGTTTATTTTTAATTTTGACCGCTCATGCCACGTTAAACTCAGCTCAACAGTGATGCTGCACTGTTGACATAATGCGTCCACTGGAACCAGTCCAGTGGCGTTGCTCTTTTAACTGCTCCTACCTGGCAGGGAGAAAGTGCAAAGTCCATCACTAAACACGGTAAACACTGCCCCATATGCAAAGACCTGGCACCATAACGTAACACGTGCCGCCCAATGGGAGCAGTCAGCTGATGCGGCTCTTCCCGTGCGCCGTTTCCATGCGGTGACCGTGTGTTTCCCTGCAGCAAGGAGCCGGGTCAGCAGAGGGTGAAGAGATGGGGCTTCGGCATCAACGAAGTCTTGAAAGACCCGGTGGGCAGAGAACAGTTCCTCAAGTTCCTGGAGTCAGAGTTCAGCTCAGAAAACCTGAGGTACAATAAATATGGAGGACAGGCCTGTAACAATATGTTCAACTGTATTTCCAGTCAGACAAGTACAATACATTCTAGGTTTTTAAGTCTTAAAATGTAATTTATAAGAAATATTTTTGTGTAATACAATACATTTTTACCAGTTTGTAGATAGTTGACATATTATATTTTTGGAAATATTTATACCCCTTGTTCTGATGGACCTTTTTCTTAATGGATTTACATAATATTAATAAAGTATATGAAAAGTAGAAGTCAGCACAAATGTACAGCTCATTAATTTATCCATTGTGGTAATGAGGAGGGAAACGAGTGATACATTTCTCATTTTTACAATGGTGATTACTCCCAAAATAGCAGTAAATCTTTTAGATTATCCTTATGCTGAGTCTGAGCTGGAGAAGCCTGAAATGTTATTTAATCATTATGGCGTGGAGCTGCCCGGAGGCCAGCGTTGATGGGGATTGTATGCATCGATTTTTAACACTCGATTGACAGCTAAGGCACCATAACTGCAGGCAATCTGTGAGAACAACATAAAGCTTAACAATAAAATCAATAGAGAGTATAAAGGAGAAAATGAACTGTTACAAATTCAATTGCCTTATTTGGTGTTGTACAACATAAACAAGCTGATTTGTCCCTCGCAAATGACATTGTTTTAAAAATGACCAGTTCTGTAGCTCCCTCTGCTGGTGGAACTACACTGACCTATGTAAGAAAAGAACTGGGAAGCAGTGGAATATTTTTTAAAACATTGTAATTTCCTTAATAGGATTCACATGCATTCAATTGTTATTAATCACTACCCAAATTTAAATACTGTAATCGAAATCAGATGCAGAAGGTGCCTCAATATTGTTATAGACATAAGCATCTTATGCTACGACTGGGGTGCCATTTTTACACATGCACTCGTGGGACACTTTCATTGTTGCAATTGCCTTATTCAAAGCCATCTGAAAAAGAGTGGTGGGGCTTTGATGAAAATGGGTCATAACTTTGAATGTACATTGCTTTGGATTCATTGCTTATGGTCAGCACTGTGTTGGATTGAGTGCTGTGCTGCTTTGGTCAGGTTCTGGCTGGCAGTCCAGGAGCTAAAGAAAAGGCCCATTCGTGAAGTCCCAACCCGGGTTCAGGAGATCTGGCAGGAGTTCTTGGCCCCTGGGGCCCCCAGTGCCATCAACGTTGACTCAAAAAGTTATGACAAAACCACACAGAATGTGAAGGACCCTGGACGCTATGCCTTCGAGGACGCACAGGTACGCAGGGTGTGGCAGGCTAACACACCTGGCTTCAGCTCACTGTTTCAGTTCTGATGTTGGGTGGATCTTGATTTGTGTGGGAGAGCTGACAAAATGAAGTACAGGTTTTAAGCAACAAAAAAGGTAAATGGCAATGTAAAACAAAAATAATGATTCCAATCACCAACGTAAAGGGTGACAGGCTGCCTACAGCACAGGATCAACCACAGTTTAAAATCTGTTGGAGGAATATGGTATCACTCCTCCACAAGAAAGTCAATGAAACAACGCTTGCTTGGCTGATGGAGCTTAAAAACATTGTCAATCAAGCTTTACTACAGATTATCCCCTGAAAAATTTAAACAAGCTTAGTCACTGACGCTCCCTCAAAATGCACCCAAACAGATACCCTGATTCAGAATGACTGTGGTGTCCTCTTGAAGCCATGCTAACCATAATTATAGGCAACAAGGCCTACCCAATATTTTATATACAGCCCTATGTAGCTTGTGATTTTATTAAAGGATGATCCAAAGTCTTGTGGCAGTATCATATATATATATATATATATTTTTTTTTTTTTCATTTACCCAATTGTTTCAATTTCTCAGCACTACCAGCAAGCCTTCAGTTTTGTATGTTGCCAAGAATAGGGATATAGTTAAAAATCTTACCTAGATAAAAATCTGGCTTGCTAGCCATCGTACCTATGAAAATCTGTCCTTGTTTCATTTGTTGTCCATTGTATAACTCTATCTGTCTGGCACCAAGGGGAGGTCAGACCAGCTAGTACTCTGTGATACACTCACAATTTACACAGATAGATATAAACTTGTGTCTCATCAGAAATGCTAAACTATAGAATTACTGGTGATAGCTCCATTAAATGGTATTTTCAGCCACTCCACCATCAATTTAGACACAGTGACCGTTGTCCTCAAACAGACATTAGTTACATTTGGTTTTCTGCTCCACATCTGAAGTTTGCAATATGTTTCTATCTTACCCGGATGTGGGACCAGGATAAAGCAGTCTGTTGTCTGTTGTCTCAAAGGGCTTTGTTCCCCTCCCAGTTTGAATCAGGATTCCCATTCTCAAGCTGCTGTGGTTCTGCAATGTAGTTCATGTCTTCTGAGTAGAAATGACAAATTCAGGATAAACAGATTTCATCAGAAGTTTTATCACATTTGATCTAAGCATGGGTTCAGTGGTGAAAGGGTCCATCTGAAACTGCTGTTTCGGCCTGGTTTGTGCAGGTTCCCAATTAGCATTGCTGCCCAGTGGCAGTCTGGCAGATATTGAGGGACACTTTGCCGGGTTAACTCCCTACCATTCTCTGTTTTGCAGGAGCACATTTACAAACTGATGAAAAGCGATTCCTACAGTCGTTTCATTCGTTCCAGTGCCTACCAGGAGCTGCTACAGGCCAAGAAAAAGGTGACCACCTGACACTGCAGAGAGGCCTCGGCCAGACTCTATGTGATGCACGTCAGATTAAAGTTCTGGATCAGTGGTGGGGGTTTATAAATCAAGAGACATTTTGGGAAAAAGAAGAAGGTGTGATCACTGGTGTCTTGCAGAACTCAAAGCAAGAGCCAGATCTTCCATCAGTGTGCATCAGAGGACATTCTGTCAATACCGCTTACCTCATTAAGCTCAGGGAGCATGCTCAGAGTCCCCACCAGCATGATCTGCCTTTCCCATTGTGTGTGTGGTCTTCAGCAGAGGTGGGCATCTCTGTTCAGAGATCTTTCTGGTTTTTGCTCCATGTACATAACCGGTTGAAAACAAAACATTTGCTGGAGCTTGCCTCCTCAGTGTTTCACCATTTGGACTCAATATTCAAGCTTTTTAAAAAATATTATGTGAAACTACAATGAGGCTGTGGTGGAGTGGAGAAATATCTATGGTATTCCAGATGTTCCAAGTTCACCTGCCCTTGGTTTTTAATGCTAGTTATTACATTAAAATAATAATCAGAAGGAAAGATCTCCCTATGTAATTACCACAATGTTTCCTTAGATTTTTTTATTTGCTCCCAGTCATTGTGTATAAAATATGTTTTGTTCTTGATCCATTGTGGAGTTACATTATTTGTATGTGCACATTAATAATGGATCAAAAGGGTCAAGCTGCTGAAATGGAGAAAAAGCAGAGACATCCCTGGTACTCTGTGACCAAGTTTGTCTATTATGCTTATTCTGAGGCTTAACATTCAGATAATGACAAAAAGAAAATATTTTGCTCACAGTCTTTCTTAGCCACATTTTCTTTTCATTTTTCACTTCCATTATTTGTGTATAAATATTGCCTCTCCCTTAATCTGCTGCATAGTTGTATGATTTGCATGTACTGATTAAAGGGATATGTTTTGTGGAGGGCTTTCTTCTTCCGTTCTTCTGTCATCTCTGGATTACTCTTTGTTTATTTGTTCCTATTTGCACGGATCCCATCTTAGTCTTATTTGGCTCATTTCCATAGAGACTTGTTTGTCTCCCACATTTCTTTTCTTCATTTTTTAGAACTGTGCTTTTGTTCTTGCCTTTTTGTTCTTTTTTTTTCTTTGTGTTTGTTTAAGTTGGAAAACACTCAGGATTGCAGAACTTCATTTGAGAAATTCACTCATAATGTGGTAAGTGGACAAGCCCTGTCCAGTCAGCCGCCCAGAGTCCAGACCACAGTCTGCTCTAATAACAGGCATGTGGGCAGAGTATATGCCCCACCCCTTTATCACAACCAATAACATTTCCCACAGTCAGCCAATGATCTTACCAGTCCTGCACAATACCTTCCCCCTCCCAGCCCCTCGGTATCCTAATATCCTAATGCACTTTGAGATATTTCTGTGCCTCCCTGCACTTTGTGCACATTAATCCAGAAATGATTCACTAATTAAAGAGTAATGTATTAAGAATAAATATATTATTCACAACAAAATGCATATATAATGTCTAATTTTTTTTTATTAGAAGTAAAACATTTCTGGACTTGGCACATGACAATTTGACTTTTTCTCACATCTTGGTGTTTCCCTGTATGTTTTCTATTGAAAAAATGGGCAGATTCTTTAATCTGTGTAACTTTATGTTCCTCCATATATCATCATTTTATTCTAAATAAATACTGTACTGAATTATGTTGTTTTTTGTCAAAATGTCCTTGTGTGTGTCAACCGCTGTAAGCTGTGTGTTTTTTTTAAGTGAAACACTTAAAATGGTCCAAATGTATCCAAACTTATATGTGTGCTTTCTTTTTTCTACAGAAAAGTAAGAACCTGTTTTGAAGGATATTGCTTCCAGGTAATGTCAATACCAAAGTCTTACTGATTTTCTTTCCTCCTTCCATTGTGTCCTTTTGTGCCTTTCTTAGATCCCTCACGATCCATGCTTTTGTTATTATCTTATTATTATTTCTAGAGCAATCTAAGTATGAAAACATATAATTAAACCCTTTACATTCACGATATGACATGTCAGAAGGTCATTATTTACAAATCTAAACAACTGATATATAATTCAAACAAAAATAACACAAATAATGTTCATGATTTATGTGTTAATGTAATTAAATTTTTTCCTGTCAGTTGTTGAAATACTTAATATAAAAATAACTAACTAAATTATGTAAGCAGGTAAGATGAGCAGCTGTGCAAAATCCCTTTAGCGCACAGTGGCAAGACTGATTTTTCTCAGGTTTTTTACGTTTTGTGGCTATTATCACCTCTGAGCTGAAAAATCCTCATTTTCACTTGCGAACATTTCTGCATGTGGAACATGCACAGACAGCATTCATATCATGACACTCCACTGTGTTACAAGCTTATTATTAGAGCACCAAGATCATTTAATTCATTCAGCCAACAACTGTGTGAAGTAATAAATATGCATCACCATAGCAACGTATTTGAAAACATTACATCACTAACTGTTTTCTTAGTAAATAACTTCAAAACTGACTTCATTCGTTGAATCATCTCAAATTGTGGGCAAATAAACAGAAATGGCTGGTGATTTCCCAGTAAGCTCCTTCTAATAAAGAGCTGATCATGTGGCCAGTCTATGAATTCCCTTTTTCCTACAAGCAAAAGTAAAACACTCGTTTCTTCACTACACTAACAGAGATGAGTTAAAAATTCATAGATAACCCTCACAAAAAGGGTATGTCATTTTACAGTACTTTTCCCCACTTGCCTGAAATTTTTAGTTGAGCCTCTCAGGTTAGCCATTGAGGAAATGAGTTCCATAATCTAATTTACTGAAGAGCCAGACAGAAAAGTACTCACTACCAGGGCAATGACATGGCCACTGGATTTACACCCAGCAATGCAGATCCTTGATCATTTTGGTTTGTATGGTTCCAGCTGAGCTTTGGGTTTGATTCTAGAGTCTAGATAAGCACTTAAGCATCACCCGAGAGAACAACTAAGATGTACAAGCAGAACTGATACTCAGCTATGCTTATTATTGCCTGACATAAATTAATTTGATAAATGACTAATTTGATTTGTACTGGCTGGCCAGTCCAACATTCTGGTAAAGAAAAATCTATGGTCCGTGTGCCAAATCCAAATGGGCCAAATTCCTGCAATCGACACACCCGAAAGCAAATAATATTATTCTTCATAATCAGAAACATAAAAGTGAGCCTGCTACATCGCTACTGTCACAGTCTGAGCCCAGAGCAAGCTTCTACAAAGAGATTACCTCTTTACTAACATTCATTTGATTGGAATCAATTATAGTACTTTCCTAAACAAAGTGAAGCTTTTTGATGCATCACATAAAATCACTTCTATCTTTAAAAAGATTATTCAGAGCAAGCACCACTTTGCCCATATAAATAATAATTACACACTGAATCACCACAAATCTAGCTCTGATATTGTTTTCTCTTGTTGACTACTCCTAAGGACCTACTCATCTATTCCCCATCAGTACAAATACAGTACTATGTGAGAGGCAGACAGGTCAGTATTGTTTATCTAATCCAGTGTCAGTGTGCCAGCTTTGAATGAACAAATACCCCAAAGAAAAACAACTATATTGTGTTTGGTTTCAATGATTTAATTTCCTTTTTTCCCCATCTCTTTCAGGGGAGATCACATACTTTGAAGAGGCTAGCAAGTCTTGTGCAATCATGCTAAATACAGTCACTTTTTAGCTTGGAAGAGGACCATGTCATTTCTACAACTGTTGTCTACTGTTCACCCAGAGGAACTACTTGACAGTAGGCCAGATGTTGCATGTCCAAGAAACTGGGGTTTTATTGTTTTTTTAGTATTATTTTTATTTGATTTATTCCCCTCCATGTACAAAGGCATTTTGAACTTTTATGAGACGTTAAACTAATAATGCCTTTAAAAAAGTCATTTGTCCAGTCACTTCCTTAGTTACTTATCAGCTGGATCAGTGTGTGTCCATTCCAAGCTGAGAGATTAAAAAAAGATTGAGGAAAAAAACTGAAACGCTTTTGCATAGGATGTGTTGAATCACTGATCTGTCACAATAACAGAAACAGAGTATGCATTTGTTTAAAAGTTTCATTTGCATTTTATTGCACTATGGAAATTAGCACAGATTTCATCGCAGTTGTAAAGCCACATTCTAAAACTGAAAAGCTGTGTCTTTGTCCGATGTAGTCTGTAATTCTTACTGTTTCCTGCATTTATTTTTATACCATATTTAAAGACACATTTTACTTAAAATGTATTAAAGTCAGCCCTTTATGTTTACATGTGTGTTTTTATTTATATTTTCCTGAATGGTTCTCTGAAGATCCATATTGTATGTTATGCTTTTCTGTTAATTTTTTATGCTCCTTTTAAAGGAGAAACCAAACCAATGAGGGGATTTACCTGTTGATTTCACTGGTGAAAAATATATTGATCATTTGCACTTATAATTTTCTAATTGCAAGGAAAATGTGGACTTTTGAGGGATCTCAGTTTGATTGGGGAGGGCAGCCAACAACATGCTAATTTGCCATATGCTTTTGGTCCATTCTGGTCACCTTTTGCAGATTAATGTGAAGTACAATTCAAATCTCTTATGAGCCAAATCAAAATATAACAATTCTTATAGCCTGTATGTAACATTGGTCACACCATTAAATGAAAGCTTACCCTCTCCTTTCACATTTTTTATTAAGGAGGAAATTTAATTTTCGCTTAATGTTCTCATGAAGGAAGGATAGGATAGTTTTGGTTTTGGGTTTGAATTCATTTCAACATTTTAAAATATACCAGAGGCCCAAAGAAAGCTGTACCATTAGTTGTGTCTCCATTACATTGTCATTCACCACTTGTCAATCAGTTATGGTTGTTATGGTTACCACAATTATAAAATGTGATTCTGTAAATATATATTCCAAATAAAAAACATCCAGAAATGGCAAAGCAGATGTGATGAAGAGGTTTCTCAATGTATACTCAACTTTTCAAACAAAAAAACTTTGCAATTTGCACTGTACATATTGATGCAGTTTCAATACGAATATTATATAAAATTATAAGGACGACAGACAATCCCTCAACTTTACAATGTCAGACTTACATTTTAGCACGGAGGCACAATTTTGGATGGAGAAAACATTTTTTAGTATATATTGCCTCACACTAAGCAGAACTATGTGAGAGACAGGGCTCAGGGAGACCCTGACTGTGGAAATAAACAGGGCTAGGTCTGTGGGAGACAGACCCATCTGTTGCTCATATGAAGGTCTTTTGTGTGGTTTGCTGGTTGGAGTATGTTATTTTGGGCTGGACTTGAACCTTGAGGATGAAAGTGTGGGGTGTTCTCAGCGTTCGTTCTAGCAGTATTAACACATCGGCTCAATGTAAAAAGTGTGTATTGGGGTGTGGGGGGCTCTGGATTTACCGTGTGAGGGTGGAAGAGCCATCTGTGGTTGGCCCTCTAGTGAAGGACTTGTTCAGTGATGGCCCTTCATGGTCTTGTTTTGCTTAATGTTCAAATGGACTATTGGAATGCATGGAGGGGTAAAGCTAGCAGTCTCCACCTTGGCCCCACAGCACTCAGTTTATCTGTCCCATCTTTATCCCCCTTATTTGCCTCCCATTTCGGAATAACCTTTAGTTGAGTCGTTATTGCACCACCACCTTACCACCTGTTCAATGCGCCCTACACCGGAACAGTGTCCAATCCTCTGATGCATTTACCTGGAGGCCAGTGGCTATTTTACGTGCTGCAGACAGAACAGAGCTGCAGGGGAGCTAGCACTGACCAGAGGACAGGCATCTGACTCACTGACAACAGCTGGTTGCCTGTGAACACCTGGTATATTGGACAAGAGCAATTGTGTCCTATGTCTATGGACTCCTGATCATTGTCTTCTGAGAAAGTTCAGACTCAGTCTTGTGACTAGACAACCCAGAATGCACTGGTGAGGAGGAGTTAAATTACAGATCCCGCCAGATAGGAGCAACTGGTCCTTCTTCAGCCTTTAATGCCAAATACTTAACATTCATTAGAGTACGACGTGAAAATTTAGAATGCTTATTGGTTTACATACCTTTAAGAATCAGCTGCACCACCTTTTAATTATCTAGATTATGATTGGAGAGTTTTGTAATAAATTTTATTTCAGTATTGTAGTAAATTAAAACTTTGAATGAGTGCTGTGAGCAGTCTTGGTTTATTGATGTTATTTCAGATTTCATCAAAATACTTCATTTGTCTTTATGGCCACAAGATGGCAGTAGTAAAGCCTTTCTCCCACAGGCCAAGTTACGAGGGAAAAAGTGCGAAGTGTCTGACTGGAGCATCATTCAGCTGCTCCATGTGGTCACAGGATTGTACTTTTTTCTTTAGCTGCAGACATGGTGTTTGTGTAATGCATATTTGTGCATCATTCCCACAATTCTCTTAACAAAATCATGTTGATGCAGTCTGTGAACCCAGGGTGTGGGGAGCTGTGGTTTGGAATCCTGAGAAAGGACACCATTTTCAACTGTTTTATGTGAGAGCATGCTATTTTATATGGCAATGGAGTGAACAACAATATATAAACAATTATTGTGGATTTTACGCAAAACAAAATAAACTGAAGTTTTTGAATTGTATTATTTTCCGATTATCTCAGGAATATCTTGGATTTGAATGACATATAGTTAATACTAGTAGGCAGTCTGGTCTGTGTCACCAGTGTAAGCATTATCAAATATGATTATTGTTAAAATATATTCTTACAAACAGTACTGAGCAGCTTCAGGGGTATGCTAAGGGTTCATTTTTCAGAAGATTGAGTACTTTCATTACACATGCATGTAACACCATATGCTGCAAGATATGCTTTGTGTGGCGGGATAAATCAATTGACATTGACAGGGTGCAGCTGAACATATGGCCAAGGCATTCACTATATATGTGGTTATGAATCACACTAAATGAGAATAAATAATCACAAAACTGAGAAAAAACAACTGTAGTTTCATGTTTAGATATCTGGTCATTGACAGTGTGACCATGTAATCCATAACACTTTTGGAAACCAGCACCAGGAACTGAAGAACTCAGTCCTGAAGAGAATATGTTTTGAAGCATTTAAACCTGACATCTGTGGTTTGTAGGCAAATAAGTACCTTCTGTAGTGTTGCCTCTCTCTCTCTGTCTGTTATGTTTATGGGGGTGGGGGTGGGGGCAGGAGCCACTGCAAAAGTGAGGTGACATGGAAGTCAGCTGGTGAAAGTGACTGCAGTTATGTGTTTGAAGGACTGGTTGAGTAACAATGGTGGGGAGAGGAGGGGGGTGTGGAGGGAGGGAGGTAGGGAGGGAGGAGTGGAGAGAGAAACAGAGAGAAAGAGAGAGAGAGAGAGAGAGAGAGAGAGGCTTGGGGTGATTTGTTTAGTGATCAGAGCCAATAGAAAGCTGGGTCTATGATAACATCCACATGCTGGTGACGGAGAGGAGCCAGAAGTGAGACTTCAAACGCGGTGCGGAGACGCTGAGACACCTGAGCCTGGTCCACTGCTTCACTTCATGGGCATCAGTGCTGCTGCCTCCCCAGGACCCAGCCTGCCGGACACTTACCCCCCACCACCGCTGGAATAACCCCCACTGACGACGCTGCTGCCCCGGGACGCTCTGCGTGAGAGGTAACCGCCTGACCTGCCCTGTCGACGCTGCCATACAAACAGCACTGCATTCATCTCCTCATTTACAGTGTTCTCATTCATCACCATTCAGACACACACTCTCAGGGAAATGATGACAAATTACAGGAAATGTTTTGCATAGTAGAAATTCCTTATGTTAACATGTTTGAAGCTTAATAACATCTTTACCTCAATCAGAGTCTGATACAGCTACAAACTGTAAGATGCTGAGGTGAAGTGTGTCAAACCTGTGAAGTTATTACTCAGAACAGAAAAAGGGTCTGATTGGCTTTTCAATCTATTGTGGAAACAAAATAAACTCTAGCTGACTGCAATATAAAAAAATCATTCCTATTAATAAAACCAGTCATAAAAAACAATGATATCACTCAGAAAAAGTCTAAACCAGTAAACTGCATTATTGAAGTGTTTGTGAATCAGAACATGGGTTGGGGGGTATGTATTGAGTGTGGAGGGGAGCGTTATATAAACTGAGGAGCGGTGCTAACGCGCGGCCGCTGACAGAGCGGTTCCCATGGTCTCAGCTGGGTGCGTGTGGGTGCGAGAGCCAATGCATGTGGGCCAAACACAGGGGGTTAATGATCCGATTAATAATTTGTCGCCGAGCTGGTGACTGCTCCACCTTGCACAGTTAGCTTGTTTGGTAAAGAGGATTTGGGAGAAAGAAAATCTGTGTTTTTGATTTTTTGGATCAAATGAGTTCTTTTTTTTTCAGAGACACCCATGGTGTTGTACTGCTTGATACAGTTTTGTGAGAATAGTCACTGATAGTGCCAAATGAAGTAGCTGCCAGTTGGTTAGCATATACAATAGAGTACTGTGTATGTGAGAGTCTATTTTAAGTACACATGTACGTTCACAATTGTAAAAAAAAAATAAAATAAAATAATGATAAAAATAACAGATAAGATAGAAAACTCATCTATTTTTGCATTCATCCTTGATTTTCTGGGAAACTGACTAAACTGTAATCACACCTTTACAAAACCATCATATGATATAGCTTATCGTGAGTGAATCCAAGATTACTTTTCAAAGCCGCTGAAGCTATTTCAGGGACCCTTTAGATAAGTTTTTACTGATATGAATTCTGTTGAATGATACTTTTTCAAAGTCAAAAACATCAATGCAGCTTGAAGGACACACTAAGATTTAGTTTAAGTATGCAGTAGCTTGTTAGACAGTAGCATACCTGTGTACATATCAAATCTGATTTGTATAGTGCCTCTCTCAAAAATGTCTCACAATAATGCCTTACAGAAGACCTGAATATAGTATTTATTATTGAATACACTGGCCTACATGATCCCAGAAAAGTAAGACAATATTACACATTCACAAACAATCAAAACCTAGATTAAAATTCCATTAGAATAATGCAAGCACTAAATACATTGAGACTTCATAATGACAAGCCTTAGTAGACACCAAAAAAAGCTTTCTATTGAAAATTGCACCAGTTCTGTCTAGCTAAACATTACAATTCATGAACTGTATCATATTTTTTTTCACCTCAGTGAGTGTAATTGTAAGCTTTAAGAAGTGTGTTGACCCCCTCTATGTGGAGAGCAGTGCTGTATTTCATTACATATAGTAGAAACCAAAAGGGTATTTTTCAATATTTATAGTCAAAATATCAGATCACAAGCTCAACAGAAGCAAAATGTACAGTATGTTTTTTGAGTATGATATGGCAAGTCATAACCAAACTAGTACAGCAAAAGGGAATGGGGATATGTATTAAATGCCAAATTTCATGGTGTTATAGGATATTAACTTTCTTCTTCTTAGCCGCATACTGCGGATATCTCCACATTTAAAAGACTTTATTCACATACTGTTCCCTCCTCCTGTTTCTTTGTATAGCTGAAGGAGTGTGGTTGGGATTTGTTTAGTTAATAATGTTTTCTTAAGACTGTGATTAAATCCCCATTGGTGGTAGGATAGCTAATGAAGGGGTGTTTAACTGCTGGGGGCGAGCCAAACTTAAGAGCAGGGTGTGAGATTTACAGTAACACTGTAGTAAGCACTGAACAGGCTGTGAACTATCTCAACATGAGGGGGATTTGTCAAGACTAGCTGTAGCAGAAGATGTTTCATTAAAGAGTCTGGCAGTGCACTGACAGATGGAATGGAAATGGTCTGAAAACTCAGTCATCCCTAGAAATAAGCAGTTTAATTTTAAAGGTTTTGATGCGAACAACACTGGTCTTGTCTTATGAGTGACTGTATGCCAATATTACAGTGTATATATATATGTATATATTGAGATACAGTACCTGCTAAATAAAGCTCCATCACATCTTCTGTGTGTAGGACAAGTGAGTAGAACAAGTGCTTTTAAAACCACTCAGCCAAAGCAACAAGATGTAATTCAATCTGCCTCAGTGACCCTTACTGAACTTTGATATGCTACTGTAGTAGGACATTATCAGATTTTCAAAAAATCTGATAATGGAAAAATGGAAATTTTGAAGATATGGCTTTGTCATTGCCTTGTTGAAGATATTAATGCAGGTTGGCAGTGTACTGGTCTGATGCCTGACAGTGCATCATGTCACCTACAGTATATTGTAACACACATTGCCAGCAGGTCTCATACATGCTGTAGAGCCATTTCCTGCACTCTCTTTACTATATGTCTCAGTGTGGTTTATCTTATTTTGATATTTTTTATGCTGTGGTTTTTTTTTTTTTTTTTTAAACTCACAGTGATCCCTACCCAGGCTGCGTGTCGGCAGTGGGGCTTTCATGGTAGACAGCAGTCTAACTCCGGCAGATCCAGCCCTGATCCTCCCTGGCCCTTGGCCCAGCAAGTTCACATGGGCCTTGGGATTCTGGGTGCTGCCCGTACCTTGACCGTACTCAGCTCATCCCCCCCCAAACCCCATTTAGCGCAGTGTGGGGTTGGGCATGGACAATCTGTAATCCCAAACATACCGTGTTAACGAGATGTAGAGCCATGGAGTAAAGGGAGGAGGAAGAATGTGTTGGTTTGACTTGTACTGGAGTCACCGCTTGTTATTTTGT
The DNA here is from genome assembly GCA_022829145.1 of Albula goreensis. NCBI lineage: Eukaryota > Metazoa > Chordata > Actinopteri > Albuliformes > Albulidae > Albula > Albula goreensis. Next base: position 16,231,257 of record CM040759.1, read on the forward strand.
GGTGGTCAAGGGGGTCACCCTGCATGTCCTTCAGCAGCCTATTCTTTGTGTTTAGTTTTCCGCACTGGCGGTTTACTCAGGGAGATAAACTGAGTGGGGGGGGGGGGGCGAACTGTGGTACAGGCACCTTGAAGAGGGCAGGTGGGGCAGGGTGGCGCGACGCGATACCCACACCTAGTAACCCACCCCCGCCCCCAGGGACTGCCGCGCCACAAAATCACTCAGGATCTAAAGTGTTACTCAAAACGCCAAAACCAACCACAGCCGGCCCAGAAACAGAAACAAAAGAGCTGCCGGGGGGCTTGTTATTTATTTCATACCACATGTGGGAGCTAAGTAGTTGAGTCTCTTTTTGAAACTGAAGGGGTAGACACACATTAGGACTATCTCTCAGCTGGTGGCAATTATAAAGGGAGGGGGGAGGGGAAGAGGAGGAGGACTGTGGTTGCAAGCCGATGTTCAACACCTTCAGGCATTCTCATTGTAAACCACATCTTTGCAAGTCCTTTTAAACACCTTCAATTTATGTTTTCATAACAAATGAGCAGGGAGACACACTTTTGCGCAAATGCATGAAGGAAATGATTGCATGGTACATTATAAACAGATAAACACTGAGGGAGGTACCTCATTTATGGCTTTCTTCAAATATATTTAAAATGGAAAAATGTAATCATATATCGAATTCCCTCTCAAGGAGGGGAACCAATATAGACGGTTGTATTGATTGGTCTTCATGACAGATAAAATATATATAATTCTTACTGGGAAATAACAGGTGTGCTGTTTAAAAACCATGAATTGTTCTTAGGTGCCAAATCATGCTTTGGAGTCACAGCCGAAGACATTTGGAAATGAGCAACGTTTTCTTTTACAGTGAAACATCTGAGCTATCGATACAAGTGGCAGCATTTTATACTGGTCAGTTCCCAAATGGAGGTTGTTGAAGAGGCCTGTACAAGTTGCCCTGTGTGGGAACCAGGAGCCCAGGGGTCAGGCACCATCGCAGTAGGACAATTTGGGAAATCTGGAGGTCACCAGTGCCCCAGGGGAACTTACAGACCTAGCAACCCAGACACAGACAATGACATAGCACGACAGAATCGCAATGTTCTATCAGCAAAGCTAAGAATTTGAGTAACAGAATACTCCAGCACATATAGGCCTTTCGAACTCTCCAGTGTTCTGTTTCAGTTTCCTCCATTGTGACCCAGAGAATAATGCTAACTGGTTTCACTCAGAGCGAGGCCACTTACTTCAGTGCTCTTCTGCAATATAAGGGGGTTTTGTATTTCTTGGAGGATCTGGCCTCTTGGCTGTGTGGACACAGTTCTTCCTCTGGCTCCGGGCGACCGTTCACTGTCTCGGCCCAGTTTCCCCAGGGGTTACTGAGACTCCAATGGGGCGTCTTGGTGAGAGAGGGAGCGGGAATGAAGACGAAATGGGGGCTTGTGGGATTTTCCGATGCACACTTCCATACAGCGCCATTATCCTGAACCGCAATTTGTTTTTCAGTGAGATTTATGAGGCTAGCGGACTGGGGCTACCATACACTACTTAGCGAAGTTTAGAATCCCTGACAGACCGAAGTAGTGACTGTAGAACACATCTATCGTCTCTTTTGCAAATAGCCAGGGTTTGCTTGACCACGGGGGACCAGTAATTCATGCTCAGCAGACCAGTATATGCAACCAAAAAAAAACTGAGGAAAATGGAACAACAGTTTATAGGGAACACATTATCCAGAATGTGATTTATCTGTTTATAATGTATTTCTTCAAATTGGAACATGTGGCCCAACTGGAGTGGAAAAGCTCTCTAAACCAAGTGAGCTTGGGGGTAAACCAGGGCGAGATAAGATGGAGTGGAGCTTTGAGAATGGGACTTCGGAAACAGCTTGTGATGGGGAATAGATGCCAGCCTGGTTGAGACACACAATGGCCACCCTCACATGGCGTTTCCCCAGCAGTAGGCTGACTCAGATGGGGAGGGGGTTACACACTGTGGCCCAGTTTCCTGGTGTTGAGAATGAGGAGTGACTGGGTTTACGGTGGCCTTTCTGTACCTCCTTGACGTTCCCCTGGAGGGAGGGGTGAGGGGTGGGGGGTGACGGCAGCCAGGTCAGGGAATGATCACCATCTGTGGACAGACCCATTAAGTCCTGCGCCGGGCTGATGACCCCTGGAGATAGCCACTGGAATAAAAGCTGCCACTTACAGAAAAAAAAAAACTTTCCCTGGTTTTTCAGGGCTCTTGAGGGTGTCTCCTTTCAAGATCCAGAGGCTGCATTGTGGATCCCTGCTGACTCCAACATGTGACACTTTCATTAAAGCTGCAGACTCTTGGATATACTCTGGGATATGCAATAAACCAGGACTACCCAACAGATAACACAGCACTCAAAGAGATTTAGAAATGTTATGTAAAGCAGACATTATTTATTTACATGGCAACACTTTTTATGAAGGGTACCCATACAAAATCCACAGAACGTCTTGCAATGCATTTGCAAGCTGGACATAAGCATAGAGCAAGGTTGATCTACACAGACTTCCAGGGGTGTTTTATGTCATCATCAATGTCGAATTTAACATTCTCTTCATTCTCATTTTTTTAACAATATGTCATGGTTAAGCCAACATGGTATTTAGTAGTTAGAAAGTCATTATGTAGTTTTTGAGAAGAACTCTCCAAAGAAACAGTTACCATTAAGGCTACTTACAGGAAACATATTTCCCCAGAGATCAAAAGAAAACATGGAACAAACAATTGAAGGGGTGTGAGGAATGTAAGAGAATGATGCCAGAGAACAGCACCAGGGCATTAGGTGAGGATCGTGGCATTCCAACTTTCAAAAGTGGTGCTCAGAATTCATCTCTGTTCCTGACATCAGTGTCAAAACTGTTCATCCGACTCTGACAGGGTTCTCTCAGTAGTTCCTGGTTTAAAGTTTAAAAATCGTCTCAACATAGATACATTGTCCCTGCTGAGCTTGACAAAGTGACACATTAAACTTAATCTGCCTCTTCCTGTCCTTAGAGGAAACTAAATGGTGGAAAGCTCTAAGGGTTTGCTGACCCTGTGGAATGGATCTATTCCCACAGCCAAGAAGGGGGGGGGGGCAGAGTGGTTAGTTATGAGGTGGAATGGGAGGTAGAATGGTGGGGTGTTTTTGTCAGGATCACAAACAGCATGGTAGTTTCCCAGCTCAAATCCAACCACTTTCCTATGGCAGCAGGATGTTGTGAGAGAAACCTAATCTATTGAGCCTGGTCAATGCTAGAGTAGTAGATGACTTTTTCCTCAGAAATCAACTAGAAGCATTCATATGGTTCTGCTAAATATGTTTACATATCTATAAAATGGTAATTGGCTAGGCTTGGTAAAATGAGATTTTACTAAGTCCCCAATAAAATCAACTTCCTCTTCTCCTTATGGGATTTTGAAGTATCTGTCTGATTAACGTACATTGCAAAAATACCGGTAGTGTAATTTTATTGCTTTGTTGGAGGACTGATAATAAGATGAGACACAGAGAAGCATTTGAGCTGGTTTGAAAAGCTATAACTGAAATTTAAACAAGGATTTGTACGACATGTGGCACAAAAAGCTATTGCCCCAGTGATACAGATACTGTGGACCTCTTACCAAAAATAGATGATACAGCCAAACCAGAGGGAGCATGGTAAGGCACAGAATGGTGTTTTTCAGCTTGCACCAGTACTGTAGGTTTGCCATGAAGATTCTCTATTTCACAGGCACTGCCACTGCAAAAACAAACCAAACCTCCCAAGCTTCCTCCTCACTTATACAAGTAACTCATTGAAAAGGCTCGGCCAAACTGATACAGAACAAAAGTATTTGTCGAAAAAAAAAGGATTGTACAAAGAAACTGACATCAAATCCATCCATCTTATATCTGTACGAAACAGACACATCCTGGTGCTTCTTCTCAGCATTTTTTTCCAATTCACTTGAGTGTTCAGTTCTCTATTCTTTGTGTTCTGAAGCAAGACATGGCTTTCTCTTAATTGGGGGCAGTATGAAATATAAACCAAAGTCCACACATACTGGATGGAAGCAGTCCTACCCTTCTATATCATTTGTGACAAAGTTACCAACACATAACTAAAAGCACATGATATACAGTCACTACCCAGGTAGGCACTGCTAGGAGTAAAATAAAATACGAACAAGGTGGTCAAACATGGCATGACAATGAGAGATCTTGATGACCGTGGATAACCCTTTCAGTCTCAGATCAGCTGCTGTGCCCTGCCCCAAACCTCCGCCCACCAGAGCTCTGCAGACGTAATTCTCCCCTCTATCCTGAGACAGCGCCACTTCTGAGAATGTGAGGAGCTGAAAACAGAGGGGTTATCTGCGAGGGGCCGTTAGCCAGGGATAATGTTGCACTGGGGTCTTAGAGAGGCCAAGAAGTAGGGCTTGACACTGCACATACTGTTCCGAAATGAGTAAAAAGGTCCTGTTCAAAAGAAAAGTCTTTAATTACTTACTTAACGACCTCCAGCCCTGCAGGAGGATTGGACCCTTGACCCGTCATACAAGGATGAGGCAGCGTGTTTGTGTTAGGGTTAAGTGCTAAGTCTACAAGTTGTTTATGTAGAAGGAATCAGCAAACATGCTATAAAAAAAAACAGCAAGAACAATTATATTTTTCATCATAACAGCACCCGCACAATGGCATGTAGAGAAAACCTGACTATGCATAAAAAAGATTTGATGACCTTCTTATTTCCATCGATAGAAGGATCTGGTTGTAAAGCTGCCAACTTCCTTTTGCCAATATATCAGAAATGCATATGCACTACCCTCCCTTACACCCTAACTATATACAGTATGTTCTCTAATGGCTTCATGCACTCAGCATTAATTGCTATGGGCAGTCTATTGTAAATTTTAGGATTTCCAACCCTGTTTGTCTTTTTGCTTTCTTTTTCTTAAGGATGTACTGGCGGTTTATTCTGTCCGTCCTGCTGGCAGGTGTTCTTTGCGGGGTGGTGGAGTGCCGGAAGCACCGGCCGCAGGGCTCCATCCCCTCGCCGTACAAGGGTAACGGCAACACCTCGGACAGACGGACACGCAAGCAGGAGGTGCTGGCGTCCAGCCAGGAGGCCTTGGTGGTGACGGAGAGGAAGTACCTGAAGAGTGACTGGTGCAAGACGCAGCCGCTACGGCAGACAGTGAGCGAGGAGGGCTGCCGGAGCCGCACCGTCATCAACCGTTTCTGCTACGGCCAGTGCAACTCCTTTTACATCCCCCGCCACGTCAAGAAGGAGCAGGAGTCCTTCCAGTCCTGTGCCTTCTGTAGGCCGCACAAGTTCACCACGCTCACCGTGGAGCTGGACTGTCCTGACCTGCAGCCGGCCTTCCGGCACCGCAAGATCCAGCGTGTCAAGCAGTGCCGCTGCATATCGGTCAATGTAAGCGAGTCCGGCAAGCAGTGAGGCCACGCCGCATCTGCGGCCTATTTCCCTGTCCCCACAGCCCCCAGTCCACCTGCTTCACTTCTTATTTCTTCTTAAAGGAGAGCTTTTATGAGACTTTGTCACATAAAGGGGGACAAATGAGCATGATTGCTGATGACACAGACAGAACCTGAGAAGCCAAGGGTGTCCGGGTCCAAGGGCATGGGCCGGTCTCAAATGGGGACAGACGGCCAACGTGCGGCCCAAGAGTTATAGAACAGACACCTTGTGGGAGAAAGACAGGCATGGAGTGCTCCATTTACAGATGCCAGACTGGCCATCTCTGTGCTTAACTTTCATTCACAACATAAAAATCTCTTTGACTATCGGCTGAGTGACACTCTATTGAACAATAATCAGTGAACAGTGTTTGCTTGTGGATCTGCCTGTGAGGATGAACTTGGTAGAGCAGGGGCTGGTGTCTGGGGCTGGGGACGGGCCTTTCAACTCTCATATCCTCCATTGTTTAAAGACTGGGGCCCGAGACACAACGAAAACTCGGTGCCAAACTGATAGTGGACAACTAATGAGTCTGACGGTGATAAGAGAGCAGGCCCTGCTTGACTGGGCTCCCAGGGACTGAGAGGAAAGCATGGCAAACAAAGCCACAGACAGAGGGCACAGCTAACCCCACAGCCCCATAAGCTCCAGACTACCTGTGAATCAGAAAAACACACAGGTATCACTATAGTGAGAATGCATAAAGGAGATTATTAAAGTAAACTATGGTACAGTACAAAAATGTATATATATATATTATATATATATATCTAGAGACAAAATTATGAATTATATATTAAATCTATTTCATGTAGAAACCTGTCCTCATTTTGTTTCATCTCAGAAGTGTGTATATTTTGCCTGGTTGCTGTAATTAATTTGATTGTTACTGCCAGCTGTGAAACATGATCTCATTATTTACTCCATACACATTGTTTCTGGTTGACTTAACTTGCATCTTACATATTTATCCATTGAAACAGTGGGATACAGACTATAAAACTTCAACTCAAGCACCTCGCTAAAGGGTAAAACAGATGTTCCTCACCTAGGAATCAAACCTGTAGCTTTCTGTATTCAATTTCAGTTAAAAAACAAATGCATTAAATTGACATTCTTTCATGACATTCATTTGATCAAAATGGTAAAACTCAGTCCACCCCTTTATAAGTGGGCTGTGATTTAATTTGCTTCATCTTTCAAAGTTCAGTGGGGCAGCTGCACTCAAGTGCCAGGACAGATACAGACTGAAGTCTTCTAGTGACATGCAGTCTATGAAATGTACAATAAAACACTGAATTTATTTATATCTTTATTTTATATAAATTAAATTTTTCCCAAAACAAAAAAAAATCCAATTAGAAACACTTATTGCACATGGGAATAAATCTTGAACTCCAGGATTGTTTAGTGGTGAAAACATTGGGGCACAGAACAAACATGCTGGGACAAGTAAAACCAAACCAAAAAAAAAAAAAAAAAGTTACAAAGAGTTGAATTCTACTTTACATAGATAAAAACACAGAATAGCATCTTTTAATAGACTAAGTAACCCAGTCAAATACTGAAATTTGATGCACTTACTACTTTGAATAAATCCATGAAGAGCATGACACGTACATACCAAACTGCAGGTTTAACATCCAGCAGGAACGGATTTACCGCAACTCTGCTTCATCCTTCATGACTGTGATCCAGTGAGGATAAAGCTGAATGATTAGCACATATCTGAGTCAGAAATTGTGATTCATGAGCAATTCATTTACTGGCTCACTAATGGGGACTGCTGACCAATATTGTTTTTTTTTTTTTTTTTACACCTAAACTGTTAGTTTTTGATGGAAGTAAAGATAAGCACATAGTAGCTCCTGTCAGGTTAGACACTGATTAGGGTAAAAAAAGGTCACATTTCTTTTAACGTGGTTGGTATTGGCTTTGGGACTAGGCAAGTTTCTGATGGAAAGTCTACCACTACTCCTTATACAGCACACACACCCAGGCTGGGACTGATCTAGGGGCTCTAAGGAGCATTAGAGATACTTAAAGCCACCAGCTACTGGACATCTGAAGGAAATGAACCAGCAACCCCCTTTCTGATGTTCTGCTCAGCTTTATATGGGATGTTTGAACTCATGGGATATGTTTGAACAAGGCCAGCAGAGCTGATATTGTGCCGGCTTTATGGCACTGTACAACAAGATGGTCTTTGTTTTCCTACCTTTTAAAGATATGCTATGCTGAGAAATTGAGAACATTGGCGACTGGGTACTTACAGCTAAAAACGGGGGCTTAAAGTAGTATTGGGGAGGGGGTAGCCAAGCTATTATTACAAGCATCTGACCACCTGGTTAAAAAAATGCTACTTTCACCATGATCATAACAACAGCTATACTGCCATCTAGGCTGGGTTAGCCTGAATGAATTACTGCAGCTCACGACGAAGCTCTTGTTTCTGTATCCCTCTCCATTACAAAATACAATGAGGTCACTTTTCATACGTCTATACACATATTTTACATGTTTTTGACACACACACTTTTGTTTCAGCATTGGTGTGAACCAGACACACTTTATATTGCTTTAACAAAAAAAGTTGTTGCTGGAATGAATTCTAAAGGGTAGACGAAACCTGAAGAGATAGTTTGCCAGGTCAATACAGGAAGTTATCAGAATATTGTATTTGAAATTAAATCAACAAAACAGACAATATCTCCCTTGGTGCCTGTGTGTGCATACTGGCCAGCTGTGGAGGGTTCAGTCGCTCTGATCTTCAGTCTATAGCAAACAAGTGTCATTCAGAGTTTTCAGTCCTCCAGCGGAGTCCAAGTGTATGACGTTTGACTGAACCAGACGACCCTTACCTCTCTGATCAGAGCTCTGTGCATTTATAACGAAGCAGGGTGTTCAGATAGCAGGGCACTCATGGCCCGTAGCACAGGATGGGGGGTGTGGTGGGGGTATAGCCATTTAGAGAGAGAAACTCACTTAATATTAAAATGACAGGCTAAGTGCTAGAGTCCGCAAACACTGCTGTTTGTTTTTTCCGTTTTGTTTCGTTTCTGTGCCGCTGCCTCCTGGAAATCAAGTCTTTAAAAAAAGAAATCTCCTCTGATTCTGCTGTCAGATCAGTCAGTCAGATCTTCATGCCAAGCTTTGCTTTCTGTGAGACACAAAATGGAGACCAATTAGTAATTCATTCTGCACAGCTGACACTAAGACATGGGACTTTATGAGAGTAATGCAGAAAAATAAAAAAGTGTCTGGACACACACCCCTTAATTAATGAATAATTAAGAATTATACATACACTGTTTTATGATTTATCTTGTCCAATTTATATATTTTACATCAAATATTCATATTTTTTATGTAAGATTTTAACTTAAGTGGACTGTTAGTTTAATTTCATAACAAATAATTTAACTGCATTAATACAACATCCCCATTGAATGTAGATGTTACATTCAATTTCAGTTGATATTTACACAAAATATCCCAATGTATGTACACCAGTGTAGCTCCCTGGTTTCAGAATATTGGGCTTGTGCATGTAAAGGGCTAAACTTACTATTCCAGAAGCATGCTTGGGTTTGACACTGTAAGAGGCCTTCTCCTTGGCTTGTCTGAAGCACTCCTCTGCTACTTTCAATCTGTTGAAACAGCAGGCACAAATTAGCATTACTGTAGATTGCTCTAACACTTTGGTTTCTTGAGAACACAAAGTTGTGAGAATATAGCATCCCCTATAACATACACACATATATACTCAGAAACACACACACACATAAAATGTTCCATCCTGGTTTGGTTAAAGAGCTCTGGTTGCTATTCAGATTGCTGAACTAAGTCCTGACGAGTCCTGACGATGCAGTTTTCAGTTTGGTAATACAGGGACAGAACCCACAATGCAAAGCGGTGAGAGCCTACCCTGAGAGCCACATCCTTACACAGCATGACACAGGTCTCCAGGAACAGGGCCACAATTGTGTTTCCCTGACGTGGCTGACCATGCTCCAGTGGTGATGGGATCTGAAGTGAATAGGTGGCTTTTCCCAACAAACAGAAAGGTCGCCCGACTGACCCTACCAGGTACAGTGGAGTGCCCTGGTACCAGAGGTTACAACTGCCACAAGGGTGTTCCAAAAACCATGCTAATCCCTAACTAATGCTCCATGTACCAGCTCCCCTGGTGAGCACGCCCCCTGCGCTCCTCTATTATCGAACACAGACCACATCAGGGGCCCACGCCTGAGAGCGGCCCTCCCAGACCTGGGGCCGAGGGACAGTGCATTCAAACATGTGCGGGTCACACGCGAGGGTAATCGCTTTACGAAGCTCAGGCGGGAGAGGTTGGGGAGGGGGGCGCTGGGCAAGACTCTGAGCCTCCCATGGTTCGCCTTCCTGCGGGACACGCACGGGGCTCTGCTATGAGGTGCATCCCACCAGGCTGCAGCGCGAGTCCCATTGAGGCTCCCCGGGGCCCCGCCCCTCGGGGCCAATGAATTGTCCCACTTCAAAACCCTGCACCAGACGGCCCTTGCTGCCATTTCCTCATTAGTGTAAAAGGAAATGCCAAACCTTTACTTTTCTCCTGCTACATTATTACTGTTATTATTGCTAATTAAGGGTCACATTTTTGTTATTAATGGTGCAATCAACATCTCAAACTAAAACAAGAATTTCAGTCAGTCTTTGTGAGTAGAGGGAATAAGAATTCTCCAAAAAACAAAATCACAACAAAAAACCTCTGACCAAATATGGGGGAAACTACTGTATAAATACAATCTAAGATAACCATTCATAAATCATGCAAAGCACTGCAAGATTGTTAGACTAAACAGTTTCTAAAATACAAAATTGTCAACTGAAATGAACCCTTTTTTGCAACTGTACATACGCGCACGCACACAAACACACACAAACACACGCACGCACGCACATGCATACACACGCACGCACAAACGCACACACACATGCGCACACACACACACACACCCACGCGCACACACTCACATGCACGCACGCGCACACACACACACGCACACGCACACACACAATCGATGGCTGTGTACAATGACAGATTATCTTCCCAAGGGGTGATAATTACGTGTTAAAAACATCGCATCTGGATTACCTTGATCTTCCACCATCAAAACAGAAAGGTCAAACTTCCCACTCCAAAGAGTGATTCACAGAAAGGATTGGAGATGATAGTAGGACAGGCACAGTGCAATGACAGGCAGTAATGGCTTCTAGCAGGGGCAAGCTTTCCATTGGAATTTGGCAGCACAGACCTGCCTTTCCCCACTCTCTGCACTTTCTGTTTAAACTACTTCCTACAGTAACCTTCCCCTGTAACACCCCACAAGCTTGTCTACAGTAAACGAGGTGGCTGGCTACTTGCTGGAGGGAACTGGGGAGAGATACCTCTTCTGCACTCTCTATAATTGGACCAGACAGAGCTCCCCATTCCACAGTTCCTTAATCTCTGTGGTCGGAAGTTATTAAATCCAACATGTTTGCTTTTTTTTCTGCCTCCGATAAAGCCCAATGCTTTCGCAACCTCCGATTGTCTCACATGCTGCTGGTGGATGACTTGCCATGAAAACAGATTTATTTTCTTCCTAGTGCTCCCCTCCTGATACAGTCCTCTTAACATATTTACTGCTGAACTCATTATGGATTCGAACCTACAAGTAGGCTAGGATGCCTACAGATGAACAGTGTATGTTTGCGTATCCGATACTGCCTCAGCCATTCCTATATGTGCATTTATTTGTCCTCTCTTCATCTAAAATAACAAATCAAATATAACCCAAATAATTTATAAATGTATGCATTTGGATTCCTTGCACAAGAATATGTGCTGTCTTTGTATGTGAGTGACAGGACCCTACCCCTTCATTCACTCACAGTTTGAATACAGAACTCCTGTAGAAATATTTATTTGTATTTCTGGTTTTAAAAATCAACAAGTCAATGAGGAAAACTTTTTGTCTGCACACATTTCCAGAGGTGATATAAAAGTCTTTTTTTTCTTCCTCACAAAATAAGGGTTGATAGCATGGAACAATGTCAGTGACTTGGTCCCATTTGAAATTCGTCTTCTGTACAAACCCATTTGGGCATGTAGTATGTCTCCTTCTGAAGGAAAAAGAAAACAGACCATATTGTGAAGATGAATTTGGTTTCTAAGTGTATGGTCTCTCCAGGCCATGGCGAGTTGCCTGAAGTGTTTACATGGGAAAGAATTATGGGGCGTCCGCAAGACCCGGCCAAGCTGACTGAAACTGCTCCAGCCACAAGACCCAGGCCATCAGTAGCGGGTTACTTTAAACACCACACAGCAAAAACACACATTGGGAGCCATTGAGAAAAAAATGACTACACGACAAAGTTTCCTCTTGCATTTTCCCCTTTGGCACTTAAAATGATACGGCCCCATGTTGCTAAGCTCAGGAAGGTCAGAGGTTTGGACCTCGGGACCTGCTGGTGCAGACCTGAGACAGCAGGCCCAAATATGGCGTGCTTCATCAGGGGGTCACGCTCCGTTCCAGAACTTTCTCCTGCAAAATAATTAAGGCGGCAAAAGAATCACAAAGTCCTGACAATTACCAGGGAGTCTTCAGCTGTAAAAGCTTAGCAGGAGCGATTACAGACACAGCTTTGAGAGTGTCTGGCAGAGGACATTCAGGAAACATAGCAGAAGACTTACTTTCAGGGGAAAAAGGAAACCAATAATTTCCCAATAGAACACTGCAGTAACATTTGATCACTGTTCTGTCTAATTGCAAACACACACAAAAGAACTAAACTGTAAGTATGAATATACTAAAAAGCATAACATCTCTTTAAACTAAAAGATCAGTGGGTTGGAGCTTCAAACCACAACAAAGCTGACATTTTACAACTCTGAATTTCTGTTTTTCAAATAGTAATAACAACAATAACAATAATAATATTTGTGTCCCAAAAGTTTAACTGTTCATTGTGCATCTACTCTATCTGCCAGTTAATGGTTAGACAGGGCCAAGCAGTGCTGTCTGCCAGTTGTGTGGGACTTTGATGTGCTATAAACAATTTGGAGGCTTCATATGGATTGCATCAAAAATGTGCTCAGCCTGGGGAACAATAGAACACCACTGAGCAACACGACGACAAGGATTCAAGGTACTTTTATTACATATGTCATCAATTTTGGTTAAAATTATGTCAGCTAAGTATTTTTAGCAATGGGTAGCTGGGCATGGTGGGATGGTAAGAACACAGCAATAAAAGATTCAGATAAAAGTACAAGTGTTACTGTAGACACAATGAAACTCCAGAACATTATAATTCAAACAAACAATGAATGAAGGCCACTTACTACTTAATGTATTTTTCTGACGATTTTATCACATAGATGTTGAGGCATAGAACTTTTGAATTGGGAAGTGCAGCTAGTGTATTACCAGAACACTGAGGGCCCACTGGAGTCAGCCAGGCATTTATAGTGATGCCTTGCATCCTCCAGTTTGAAAATAGTGTTGCGCAGTTATCTAACTCCAAAAACTGACAAGCTTTTTTACTTCTTCTTAAACAATTTCCCATGTGCTCTGATGTATGATTTTGCATAATTACATTATGTTTGTGATAAGGATATCCACTGTGTTAGTCTTCTGAGCAAATGAACAGGCATTACTATTCCAGCTATGTTAGCATTTCTTCTGTTAAAATCCCTAACATAGCTGTAATAGTAATTCCTGTTCATTTGCTCAGAAGCTTCACAAAGGTTAAGTTGGAGTAGATGTTAAATATCCCAGATTATAGAAAGTAGTCCATAACAGAATGAAATCAGCCAGCAGAGTGGTAGTTCTCCTAAGCTACAAAGAAGCCTACCTTATTCCTTGGGACTTTTAAAATATTTATGTACTAGGGTTGCCCTCTGTGACACAGTGATTGGACCTACATCACTGCCTCCATTGCCATGGTAACAGATACATTTAAGCCTTCCTAAGTAAGGTCAAATGATAATAAAACAGTTGCTGTGATGTGCATGAGGATATTACATAGGGAAACGTTATGAGGTATACAGACCAGGTATCCATCACAAACCAGAATTTCTTTGGCAGTGAGGAATGGAAAATGCTTTGGACTACAGAGAATAGTGTCCAAAAAAAAAAGAAAAAATTGACAGAGTGAATAAACCCAAATGAAAACAAAAGTTTAACCTCTTTCAACAACAGACCCCTCCCCAAAAACTATTAAATGGTATTATTCTTGTCACTCACCACAAAATTTCATGAAGTACAAACCAGTTTGTTCTCCTTGTTTCTCTAATAAATGAATTCAATCAATCAGTGATTAAGGAGAAAGGCCCTGCCTTGGCCTTCAGTCGTAACGAGACACTCAGCAGAACTGGAATAACACTGTAGATCCAGCTTTAAAAGTCCCAGTATGGGCCCTCTGTATTATGGGGGAATAATATGAGTCTGTGGCCTTTGATTGCTTCTCTCCACACCTGAAGGGAACTTTAGAGGAGCAGAGTCGCTTGTGCTCGAAAGGTCATATCTTGATGCTGAACGAGCCAGAATCATTTGAAACGTCTCCCATCTGTGTCTGCACACTTTATCAGCACTCGGGAAACACTTTCCCATCATTCAGAGCGTCGAGGAGAGAGCCTCTTGCCAGCCACTTCACATTAATAACTTTTGTCTAAATAAGTATCTGTGTCAGGCGGAGACAGATTAATTTCCCCTGGCTCCGGGCAGGCTCGGCCAATGGACACCTCCATGCCCAAGTTGTGAGGTTGACGATTCGTGACAAATTAACGGATTGCGACAGCGGAGCTTTTTGGGTGGGTGGGGTGGGGTGGGGAGGGGATGTTAGTGGCGGGGGAGAACCTCAGGGTTTTAGGTGCTGTCAGAAGGGAAGCCAAGCACACTGGTGGTGAGATCTTCTGATTAAGGGGTAACTAATGTGGAGAGAAACGCAACACCCCAGCACTGGGCTGTGGGAAGTTATGTATCTGATAGCGTGTCGCTCCAGGGCATTTGATGACTATCACTTAAGAGAGGCAGTGAAAGAGGCAAGCCATCAGAGGCCCCTCACAAAGAGCTCTCTGCAAAGCCAAGGTGACAGAGCTGCTACAGTCCTAACACAGCCACCCAGGACACCAAACCACACTGCTGGCTCTCGTCTCTTTGCTATTTCAGCTACCTCAGAAGGAGAAGCATGCACATCTGGAACATTGAGACATTTATTTCCATAGTTATGTTAGTTTAAAAACACTTTGTCTGTTTTGTATTTGAAAGTCATTACACCTTCCCATACAGGCGAAAGGCCTATCTCTGATTAATTAAAATATTACAATGTCTACTGAATGAAATGAATAAAATCCAGTCTGAAGTCACAACTCAGAGAATTAGTTTGTTGTTAAAATAAGCAAATCACAACGCTGGTTTTGCGTTAGGGACACAGGGATATCAGGAATTTCAAGTATTAAAAATGTAAATAATTTACTACATTTTGTATTATTATGCAATAAATTATAATTAGAATATCTACTTTGCAAGAACAAATACTTCACTTTCATTGCAGACATGTTTGAACAATTAATATTAATGTGAATAATTTTAATGCGAGTCCTTGAGTCCAGTGACAAAGTAGACATGGAATTCATGTCAGAAAGTAAAATGTTAAAGAAACAAAAAACATTTCCGCCTAGATCTCTGGCAGATATCCCAGACAATTTGATGTAAATGTAAAATAAAAACAATATTAAAAACAGTCTTATCAGCATTCGGTGGTATTGGCTAATTTGTATTTGTTGATTTTCACATTATCAGCAAACCTCATCGCACAACTGGAAGCTCACGGAACCAATCAAGTGCTCATTTCATTATTCAGGTTAAAACAATAGATTTGGTTCATTTCACCAGCCTTCCCCTTTTCAATGAATTTTAATGAGGCAGATATAATCTAATATTAAACATATGGTACATGTTATGGGAAACTCGCGTTCAAAGATAAGCCAGGCTCCAGGGACCGAATGCTAATATCAGACAACTTCCTCGTCTCTTTGCTTCTCTAGTACCTCACAAAAATAAATGTTTAATATCAACTCATTTTATACTTGCAGCAAATGATGCACATAACCACACCGGCCATTTCCAGTTCACGACAATGCCATTGCAAAATAATATCCCCATTGATACAATGTGAGGCTAACATTTTCCAGACGCAATCAGCAGAACTGTATTCATTAGTCTTTAATCAATCTGCTTCAAATGTTGTATGAATAAATCAAGGCTATTTTTACAGCACGGCACAAAGTCAATTTACTCAAAGAAATGCTTCAAGTTAAGTACTGTTCTGCTTCTTACAGGATGGCCAAATTTGCCCCTTTCTGCCAGCACTCCAATCCACTGTTTCTGTCTGCTCTGATTCAACAGAGGGAGCAGCGCTGCCAATGACCAAAGCAGTGTATTTGACCTCACCGAGGGCATGCTCATAGGAGACCTGCCATGTTGGCTCAAAAAGCCTTCGTCTGGACCAACAATGCTCTGGCTTTCCAAGGAAAAGTAACTCAATTCAGGAATGCTGTTGCCTCCACCTTGTGTTGTCACAACAAAGACCTTCTATACTACTCCAAGAAGTGCAAAGTGCAAAGGTGTAACAAATTTGACCCTGTTCAGAGGTCTTTATTTTCCAGGGTTAGGCTGACAGATAGCTTGCCAGGATGGAGAACATATTTCAGGGGTGAAACGCAGGCCCAAAGCTGGGGGAAGGTGAGCAGACCTGTCATATTCTCCTAACTGAGGATTTTATTGCAAACAAATGTTGCAAAGAGCAGTGGGGATGGCAGGCGCAGGTATTTGAGGTAATGCCACATTAAATCAGGGCTCTGCCAGCACTCTACACAGACCGAGAGATCTCCCAAAACAGCCGCCTTTCAACATGAGAAAAAGGAGCAGCGCTGCTTTCACAACATTTAAAGAGCAGCCGTGAGCCCTCAGGCCTGTGGTCATAAATAAATCAATTCCTCACATCTAAACACTCAAACCAAAGGAGAAAAACAGTAGTGTAACATGTTCCATTTTATTCCGGGAACCAAATATATTGAAGACGCTAAATCGAGCATGCCATTTTGCATTCCTTGTAGATGGTCTAAGAGGAAAGTTACATGTCGTGAATTTTGGGTGAGCCAACGGTGGTTCCATAAAACTGATTTTCGTTTTTGTAAAAATAAACCAGTCCGGCACCCCCCAGTGTGATATTTAAAATCTGTGCTAATTGAAACTTCTGATGGGTGGCAAGTTGATGTGGTTTCTACGACCGTAAAGAGGGGGTAAAGAGAGAGCGTAGGTGGTGAAGACAAATCCCTACCTCTCCTGCAGGATCAGTTTGTTTTCTTTCTTCCACAGGTCCTTGAAATCAGTGGAGAACTCATGCCACACTGAAAAGAATGTGTATGGAGAAACCTCTTTCTCGCCCATTTTAGGTTTGACCGAGAAGAATACTGTCAATTCCAGGAAACTGAGGGAAAAAAACAGATTGTTCAGAACCAAAATCACTTATATATATATATATATATCAGGTCAATCTGTATTTTGAAATTGTCATCATCTAAATATAATAAATGTTTCTGCTTCTTTATCAGGACATTTTCAAATATCAGGAGCTACAGCAGTATGTATAATGTATATGATTTTGAGGTCATTTCTTACAACCTGACAGAGTCAGTCATCATACAATATATGCTGGACTACACAAGATTAAGCATTTGCTGAAATTCCAAACAAAAACAGAAAAATTAGAGCCATATTTTCTGGCTATGGTTATTGCATTCTTTTCTAACTCAATTAAATCCTTTCAAATGTTTTGTCTACATGTCAAATCCCATAAAAGTAAAATTTTGTATGTTAGATTTGTAGACCTGTATTTAAGAATTTCAAAGTTTTAAAATAATACCACGCAAGGAAAGATTAAGATACATTTTTATCATTCAGGTTTTCCAAAGGATATTTTATCTAATATACACTTAAGACAAGTGTATATTAGATAAAAAAAACGTTTAAATTCTATCCAATTGGGAAGTTTCTAATTAATGTAAAATTAATTTAAAAGCATTGAATATTATATTACTGCTGTATATGTGTTATTTTATTTAGATAAAATAATGACATACAAATGAGGAATTACTATTGTTGTCTCCAAAATCTTAATGACTCCCTCCAATAAACGAGTAAAAAAAAATCCTGGTAAAAAGCCAGCTTAAAAAAAGCTCTGTAAGGGCTGGCTAGGTCTTCTACATTTTTAAACACAAACACTATTTTATCATTAATGTATTCTTTTATTTCCTAGAAGACATCAAACTAATTTCTACTAAGTTCCACTTACGTATACATGTCCTGAGGGGAAAACGTGGAAAGGGCAAGTACTGTGTTGTCCCTTTCACCTAAAAGCTTGCGTAAAATAAACCAAATATTTTTTTACACATGGTGTGTCAAACCATCTCCTTTGTTGCTCTTGATCAATAACATGAAGAGGTGAACTCATTGTTTGGGACTCCAGCTAATGCATTCCAAGTCCTGTCAGAGCTAACAGCAGGCTGGAGCCTCCACTGTCTGCCTGCGAGAGCTACATAAACACAGCAACCGGTGCCTTCATCCCAGCACATGTGCAACTGCAACTGTGTGGTTCTGGATCAAAACATCCACTGCAACGGTTGGGCCTTGGGCCAAATGAATTTTCAGAAACACAACCCATCATACTCTATTTTTTGAATAGCTATGTACTAAATTTATTTATTTATTCACCTTTCAGTATTATTACAGGTTCATAAAGACAGTTGTCATTAAAACACAATTATTTTGCTGTTACAATAAATACAATAATATAAAAGAATCTGCACCTTGTAGGCAACTTCGTCTGTATTAATATACCATTACAATGTGTTATCATATGTACTTGACATGCACAATGTACATAAAAATATATAAAATTCAAAATGATAAAATCCAATTTTTCTGGAATAATCTTATAGTAATGCACCTAGCACATGATTTACCCCCTGCTCTCAAAATAACCCTTACCGATCAAGAATAAAAATGTTGTCTTACGTTTTGTGAGTCTCAGTCAGGTTTGTCTCTTGAGTCTCCAATTCAGTTTTTGCTGAAAACAGAAATAGTTGTGACTGATTAGATAATTTTGATTGAGAGCAAAACATGCATGGATGTAAAAAAAAATGTGTGACACAACAGCAACCTATATGAGACTGAAGAAATTTTTGTAAAAAGTAATTCCATATTTCTCTTTATTTTGATTTGTGTCAGGGTGTCCTTGAATGATATGTTAAAGTACACAGGATGATATAAGGTTATGATTCCCTCATGATATGATATAGTGAAAGAAATGTTAATATTTTACAAGTCTTCAGAGACAGCCTGCTTCAAGGGCTGCTATCAGCACTGCCGTAACTTGCTGTTTGCTAAGATTAGTCCTATTTGACAGGATCATTTCAAGTGGCGGCAGAAAAGTTGGCCTCTCCCCATTAAACTGTTTACAGAGTTTTTATGCTGATAAACTGTTTACATTTTTGTCTGAAAAGTGCAGTTTCTCAGTGATAAGTCTGTCCAGTGTGCAGGTATAAACACGGTCCTGTAATCAGGTTTGATTAAGGGTGACCAGCGCATGCGTGACAGGAGGAGCGACTGTGCCCGCCACGGCATTCGCAGTGACAGCAGGTCTCCTTTCACAGACAAACCTCTCTTTGTGTGACTGAGGGAAGTTCACTATGAATGGGGATTGTGAACCACTGGGTATGTGTTTATGCACTATATCTCTTCAAGCCACCAAGACTGGTTAAAGCACCACAAAAGCTAGACGGTCCATTTTATTTCCGCCCTGATTGCAAAAAAAAAAAAAAAAAAAAAAAAGGAAACAAAAAACAACAAAAAAATCCACATCCAGAGAAAGAACATTCCAAACATTGCTTGCAGATAACTGATGATACTGAACAATGTAAGCTTCCTTGACGTGTACCCCTGAGAAAAGCATTAAAGAAACTCCACTGCATCACGGGTCAGAGGCATGTCTAAAGGTTCTGTAGAACCTTGTAGCACTGTTACATATTTTCATTTATCATTCATCTTCTGCATTTTTTTCTTTCAGAGAGTGGGATTAAAAAAAAATGTAACACGACCAGAAGACTTTCCAGACACACTCTTCCATTTCAATATCTGGCTTCCATGAAAGCATACTTCATCTCATCAATGACCAAGTGCAGGGGGATATTACAAGGCTGGAGAATCACGGCGTATACACAGTGCACATATCCTTGGTTTCCAAGTCAGCAAAGGGCTGGTCCCCAGCCATAACAATCCAAAACAGTTATTCTACACCATTTCCCAGAGATTCGGGAACAGGGAGGCAGGAGATCTCCCGGCTCTGATCTACAGCCCTCCTTTCAGGGAATATCAAATCATCCCATGTAATTGAAGCCAGAGGCACATCTGAGCGGTCCTGACACGTCAAATATGAAGATCTACTGTTCCCAACACTAAATCTTTCTATTGATCTTTTTGCATGTGGTACCCATTGTTTGTAGATAATCAATCAGAACAGAGCATGGTCCAGCATGCTGTTTCAAGAATTTGACATTAAAATCATGAATGGAAAAAAAGAAATCATGGCAATGGATATATCGGTGTAAAATAAACCGTTATATGCAAATTAGCAAATACAATAGTCATTTAACAATATCTAAACTTAGAGCAGGATGTGATGCCACAATGTGACCCAGTCCTGATCACAGCGATAGCTGTGCGGTGGGCACTCTGTCTGTGTAACTTACGGTTTCCTGCGATGACGGAATTTTCTCATGTCTTTAGGGGCTGATAAGTTACAGCTGGGAGGAACAAGGAAATAGGCAAGCCTATACATGAGTAACAATGTGCTAATATGAAACAAATACATTGCTATCATTTTATATATGTTGGAGCTTTGTTTCCTTTTAAGTTGGCTCAGTGCTGTTATCCAGCGAAAAGTTTAGGATAGATCTTCTATTAAAGTTGGTTGCTACATTTGGTTGCTACTTGGGGACAGAGAGGAAACTTTTGCACTTCCGCACAATTTTTAAAGAAGTTTTTGCAGTTTTTCATCCTCTTGGGAGATAATTGTTCATATAACATATTGATATATTTCTTACTTGCAATGTGCTCCATTAGATAATTTAAATTCCTTCAAAGCAACTACACACATCAACCTTAATATGAAACTTTGAAAATTATATGTAATTACTTCAAAGTTGATAAGAAATGCCATCTGTGAATTGCTCTGTGTAAAATGTCCACTACTAAATTTAATCAGTAGTAGGTTCTGAATAAATAAAAAATAGGAAAAAAACAAAGCTGACAAATGTAGAACCCTAGTTCCTATTTAGACAGAATATACTATTGAATTCTTGCAAAGGATCTACTTCAAATGCGTCTTTCTAGGCATATCTTGTATCAATGGAAATAAAAACAGATTATCATAATAACCACCACAAAACATTCTTTTTGTGGTATCAACATTCCGTCATGGATTAGAATACACTGAAAAAATGGGGGAAAAGGAAAAAAAAAATACATAAGGCTTCTCCTTTGGGTCTGCTTTCGTTTTTATTCTGTGGCTGGTTTCATGGTCAGATAATGACAATTGTTGACATTGTGGGGGTGGCAGTCTGGTTTTACCCCAGGATTACAAACAACAACAACCAAAATATGAAGTTGCTATCTGAATTACAAGGGCCTGTTCTGAATTCAGAGTGGAGCCCTCCAAGTCACATGTCACGTTCAACAATGGAACCTGCCCTCAGGAAATGGTCTGTCACGCAGATCAAAAGAATGTTCGTCTCCCAGTGTCGCCGTCAAAGACGAGCTTTCACCAAGGCGTCCTTTAGCTTGGACTCAAAAGACACCAGAAAACAAAAGAGCCACATGTGCAACAGATTAGAGAACTATTGGAATATGAATCGCCTCAGCGTGACCATGGTTCAGAGAGACACAGACGTTCGCTCCTTTCAAGTTGGGCTGTTCAATCAGTCAGAAACTGAAAAATAAACACTTTCGAATAAAATATAAAAAAAAAACAAATAAGGGAGAGCAGGATGTGTGTGTGTGCATGTGTGTGCGTGCTGCAGATTTATCATCAACTGCCGTTCCACTTCTAATGAATCATGCCCGTTTTTAAAAGGCAGGCAGGATAAACAGCTCTGGAGCTTTCCGAGAGCCATTGACACGGAATGTTTATTTGGATTCTTGAAAAAAAGAATGTATAGGGAATGGGTGAAACTGGGCCTGAGAGAGGAGCGGTGCAGCGTGCGTCTGCTCTCCCCGGCCTTAGGTCAGGGCTGCGAGCTCACTGTGGCCAATGGGCTGCTCTCTGATCTGTGGCTGTGGGGAAGTTGGGCTTCCTCAGGGCGCCCCTGGGGCACCGAGGGTCAATGCCCTGGGTGCTCTTTGACAAATTGAGCACGGTTGTGGTTAAGAGTCTCCACATCAGAAGCCCCCAGGTCTTCACAGCCCTGAAAGGGCTTACAGGGCTGGACTGAATGGATGGGGAGGTGGGGGGAAAGACAGCTCAAGGGACTAAAGTCTGACATGCAGGCCCAGGTCTTCAAGGCCTGTTTCATGGGTCACATGCAGAGATTAATGACAAAACAGGGTTAAAAAAAATCTCATGGTCAATGGAACTTTCAGGGGTCACAAAGCATTATTGAAATGCGTTAAGCTGCAATGCACCTCAGTCAGCTAATCACAGCCAGGCCCAGGGTGTTCCCCCTCTGACAGCCGAGCAGGATGCCACTGCCAGCTTGATGTATGGGTAAAAGCATTCACAGAGGTGCAGATCAGAGTTTATTTAAATAGCAAGGTGGCACTCAAATGAGAGAAGGCAAAGAGACTCAGAAATGAGACATTTCCAGATAAAAGTGCAAAAATAAACTTTTTGAAAAATGGCATCATGTTATTCCAGTGGGTATGAAAAATATATTTCGGTTTCCATCTTCATTAATGTTCTTTATGAATCTTACATTAATGTTCATCTTTCATTTATGTTCTTTGTCCTTTTTATATGTTTTATATGTTTCTTGGCTGTAGTATTTTATGCCTTAAGAGGCTTCTTCATTTTTCTAATTCATCAAACCTCAAAAAATAAATCATCTATATATTTTACAATATATGGCACCATGTTATTTAATGTGGTATAAAATTATTTCAGTTCCTCATGCCTGTTTGGTTTAACGTTCTTTGTCCTATCTGAATATCCTTTTCACTGTTGTAGTATTTTATGCTTTAACAGCCCTCATCACCTTTCCAATTCATCCAACCTAAAACACATATTTATATATTTTTCAATGTATTTTCACTATTTACTAAGTCAGTTGAACTTTCACCTCCACAAATCCCAAACACTCCAACAAGACTGCTATGTGATTCATAGCAAAGGTTCTATGGCTTAATCTCAATCAACAACCATCAGGTTGCCACATAACTTGCCTTCCCTGATCACTGACCATCTCCCGAAAATGACATTCAAACCCTGTCAAGGCTTTGACAGACTGTACAAACTCTGTAGGTTTATACAAAAATCCAGAAAAAACTTCTGCGTTACTCACAATGCCTATGTAAGCAACCAGCACTGCTGATGGCAAAGTGATGGATGGCCCACTTGGCTTCCTCTGGTACACAGTCACACTGGCTCTGCTTCAGTGGGAACAGTTCATCATACTGGCCTGACAGCCCTGCACGGTCTCTCCTGCCCCTCACCTTGGCTCAGGAACTCCTCCATTTTGTCCTTGAAGGGCTGTAGGTGATCTTCAGAAGAGACGCGGCAGACTTTCTCAGTCTCTGAAGTGCATGCTGAGACAGAAAGAAAAAGGACATTGTATTAGGCCAATATGACACACACGAGAGGGATACGTTAATGTTGCATTTTTACTGTTTGGACAGAGTGACAATGAAGATGATGACCAAGACAAAGCAAAAGACAAATAGGATCATGTTGACAAAGAAGACGACAGCAATGAAGACGTTTTTATGACAAGTTCATGCCATTCAGCTCAATTAGGCTAATCACTTTTTGTACTTTCTAGAGTGTATCCAGCTTAGAGTCAAGCCACTCCTTAAACTCTGAAGTTACTTATTACATGACCTGGTAGGCTACCCTGCAAATGAACACATTTCAGCTATTTCGATCCTGACCCGACTATAACAGCACTAAGTGGAACTATATTGTATTCATAAATTGTACTTACTTTTTTGTTGAGCAAAATCTAATATATAATAATTGAATATGAACATATACACAAGAAATGGTTTTCAAATCCATTTTTGTTTTTCTCCTGGTTGTTGACAATGTGGAGGCCCTTCCTTTAATGAAGCATCATTAAGGAAATGTATATAAATTAACTTAATCAGGAACATAATTATAACAATGTGACAATGTAAAATCCAGTGGTCCCTGTGAGGCAAACACCCACCCCTCATCCCTCCAAAGCTGAGCATCGACCTATGTAGACCTAAGATGTAGACCTACGCATATACTTTCACTCTGGCATTTGGCCAGATTCCACCTAATACATATATTGAGGGTTGAGGATTAGGGTTAAGGTTCACAGGATTTGCACACACAAGTAGATTTTAAAGCGACTACCAGGACAGTATTTAGTTTACTTAAAGGGATATACTGAGTTCCTTTCTGAGAGAGGTTCAGAGAAAATAGCTGCAGTAGCTATAGAGCAGGATGGGAAAAATGACTTATAATCTCTACAGTCTTGGAATGCACTGTATTGCAGCAGTTGAGTGAACAACCATTTAAAAAAAAAAACATCTTGCTCAAAAACCCTCTACCTATAACCCTTCAAATTCCCAGTAGTCCCAGCACACACCCACTGGAAACTATAAATCACCAAATGTATGAGAGAGCTTTAAACAACATGCATTTGTACTATAGCAAGGGTAGGTAATCCCAGCTCTCAAGTGCCAGAGACAATTTTTCTCCATCAGAGCTGCCAATTACACCATTGGATTCATTAGGCGTACGGAACGCAGGTGACTGTGTGCTGTGCAGTTTTACAATTCACAATATTCAGAATCAGACACTTTTGATCAAACTATGTACTCAGCCTAAATGGAACAAAAACCAGAAACACCTGTGACACCCAAGAGGTGCCTTCCCCTAAATTATACAGTCCTTCTCAAACCCACATGAAAACACACGCCTTATCCTCAAAATGTAGAAATACTGGGCTGACTTGGGGTAGACACTGGCACAAAGTTTTGCTGGCAGTCACATGAAACTTGAACGCCTGCATGATTCAGAGTAACATTCTATAGCAGGTATCATCAACAAAGATTATACCACCACAGGATATACCACATTTTAAGAATAAAATGCAAACGTAATTATTCTTTATGTTTACCATAACAATTATATAAGGACACCTTACATGCACTGCAACTACAGTAAACTGACATGCATTGTACAATAATTGAGAATGACTTGATTTTCTTGTTACGGTAGCAATAGACATTGAACCTGAAAACCAGTTATTTATTGGAGTTATACAAGCCAAAAGTTTCATATATTATCCTGGAAAAAGTATCTCGATATTATTTCCTAATCTATATTTAAGCACAAGGATATGATGAGTTTACCTTGTCATCAGTGCTTGCAAATCCTCTCAAATACCTTCCACCTCCAACGTAATATGATGTAATTTTCTATCATAATAGGATAATATTATTTTAGCATCGCATGACGCATTGGGTAGTGCTTTGTTTTCAAAAGGGGTCTCATCTACTGTTTCTTTTTTTAAGCCACCCAATAACTACTGAAGTTCCTGCAGGGATAACTTTACCTTCAAGATAAATATAAACGTGGCCTATTTAAAATTAAATGTCATTTACACATTTACATAGAAATGTATGTTTTTGTGTACTGTCAATACAAATGACTACCATTTTCAGAGGATCTGATGTATAGTTCTGGAGGTTCAGCGTCGTGATAATGTGGAGCTCTGCTTAAATACTAATATACATTCCTGACTCAGAACGCAAGCACACTACCATAATACTTAGCATGAAACACAAAACGTGCAGGGGGAACTTCTACTGTATACATATTTGATAAATGACATTCACAATACAGTTGTGCTTCATTTCAATAACACCTCAGGAAGAAGAAAGAAATTAATAAATGAGTGATGATATGCATTCCGTACGATTCACCTGCATACCTTTCACTGCATGAAGACAAATGCACTCAGAGGAATTTTTAAACTTGTGTGAAGGACTGGAAGTCACGCACAATCAGTGGCAATGATGAATTAGAAAGTTGCATGCCGAATACAAATCTGAATGCCATATGGCCCATTTAGAGGCATTTCTTGACCTGTGTCAAAAGGAGGACCACATTGTTGTGGTTACCTAGTTAACCTAACCCCCAATGACTGTCAATGGCTCCCACATCTGCTGTGGCTGTTTACTCTACCTCAGAGAGCAGCCCCTCACAGTGATGTATTGATATGAGGGAAATAAAGGCTGGCAACTTATACTACAGAATACAGCTGGTTTATAATTGAACAGTCATATTTCAAAAAATAAAAATGAAACAAGACCAACAAAAGTACATAATTACAAAGAAGAATTTCAGACTTAGCAAAATGGTAAATGTATACATTTTCTGGTGTCCTTTCAAGAGCTATTTTTAAGGACAACTTTGAGAAAATTATGAGAACGTAATTTTGGATGCAACCCTGTTCCTTATCAGCCCCATAGGACCTAAGATCATACATCCAGCTAAACATTCTAGTACTCTCTTTCAAAAACATTTGTGACATTAGCCAAAAACAGTATAATTGCAGTTCGAATTTGTAATTTGATGGCCAAAGAAAGGTTTATATTCAGATTATTTCTGAGTATGATTTAGAGTATTGAGAATTTAATCTTTTCTACGGTAGGTCAAGTGTGTATTTTATCAGTGAAGCCAGCTGTGAACGTGCGACTGGCTCTCTACGAATCATTGCGCAGCAATACTCAGAGGTGGAATAGGCAGGGCTTTGACAAGGTTTAGTTCCACATTTATGTCAAAACACAACACTTGGCATGGATTATAAATACGTTCATTCAGCTATTTGTTTTTCCAAAGGTGTTCTGGAGCATATACTGTAACTTTTACGAATAGCCACCATTCGACATTCAGCGGGTTCAGGCAGTTGTGACTTGTGGGGGTCATTTCGCCCTATTCAGTAAAAGCATCAAATTCAAAATGCAGGCTAATGTTGGGGCAGTACTGTGGGGAAAAACCTCACTGAAGTACAGTCCTGTGGGGTGGAGCTAACCCTTTAAGCTACCACCTCCATGAAAAGATTCTTCTAGTCTTCATGATAAATATATGACTGCAAAGGTAATTCTTTGTTTCAAAGAGTTTCTACCTGGTGCTATGCCACAAATATCATTTTGGTCAGCTTACCCTACCCAGTCTAGACATTGCCACAGTTTTATCACAGACCCAAGCCCTATTCCTCTAGTAATCACACTTACCCAGACCGCCCCAGAATCTCAATGTATTTCACCAACAATGATTTGTTTTGACAATGTAACAACTAAAATTTCCTCCCTCACACTAACGTGGCTCTTGTATTCAACCTCCTAGGACTATGTCTTGCTTCAAGCCGAAAGGTCTGGTCTACAGTGAAGCGTGAGCAGGTAAGCGCACTGTTGGGTTCCGTCTTTTCTTCCCACCCCCCCACAAAAAATTCTTTGTGCCGCTTGAGTTACTGTAAGAGCTGCTTGGGGTGGAGCGGTTTCCTGAGACTGTCTTGTTTGGATTTGTGGGGACAGTAAAACACGGCTCACGGTTCGACAGGAGCCTCGCTATTGCTGTCATCTGGTTTCAATCAGGGGCAGTGTGCACAAGCGAACAGATGCTAGCCATTAACCCTGCGCTGCTGCGCTGCTCCGTATTGATCGCAAGTCCCGATCTTGCGGGGCATCAGATGAGCCATTAGCAATTGAAATGACTGCAAATAACTCTCCCTACAAGAAAAGAAAGCACCACCGGCCTCAGATGGTAGATACCATAGAACCCAAGCTAGGTCTTCTCCTTTGGCTAAAAGCAGAGCTGAAGAGACGCACACTTCAGTCTTTCATAGAAAAGAGAGCTTTGAAAACCAAACCTCTCCACAAATATCACAATACAAACTGTAAGACTGGCGCTCGAT
Source organism: Albula goreensis (assembly GCA_022829145.1). Lineage (NCBI taxonomy): Eukaryota > Metazoa > Chordata > Actinopteri > Albuliformes > Albulidae > Albula > Albula goreensis. The sequence continues at coordinate 16,258,995 of CM040759.1, forward strand.
CTTGTATTAAATGATGTGCGATGTAACGGGAGATAGGCTGGTCTGTGAGGATGAGAAGCGTGCGGTCTCATCGAGCTGGCACAGAATAAGCTATATGATGTTATGGCGTCGTGGTGGAGACTGCCTTTCATCGCTGCCTTTCTCACACACCACAGTCTGAAGCAGGATCGGAGGTGTTTACACAACTCTCGACAGCTTCCGACATTTAATAATTTAATGACAGGTTTGGACTGCTTCTGAAAACAAAGAAATCAGACAGTGAAATGGGCAGAGACAATTACCTAAATGGCTTCCCCCAAAATAGGTCGCCTGCCTTTTAGAACTGGTCTACACTGGTAGCCTTTGATCGATAAGACTACCCCTTGCTTTGTAGGGGTATTGAATTTCTGCCCTCTCCCCTTTTTGATTGATAAGATGGATGAACAAGGAGCAGGGGCAAATTTAATGGTTGAAAATGAAGAATAAAAACAGAATAAAAAAAGCAAAAGTGAACGAGGTCTGTTAACCATTTTAAATGAACTAACAACTTCCAGGCTCTTAAATACTTGCCCCTCGGAAATAACCTCAAGCTTAAAGCTTGTGTTCAACCTGCTGCTTTTTTTGGCTGCTGACTGCACATTTACACATGGAAGTGGTACCGAATATGATAATATGCAAGCTTTTTGGTCAGAGAATGGTATACAGGTAATAAAGTTATAGTACCTCTATGCCAGTTTTTACATCTTAATGTAGGAATCGGGCATTTTCATGGCAGTGCTATGCACACATTCCATTTAGACCAGTATACGTAAACTTATAAAGTATTTAAGATCAAGTGACTTCTACACATCGGGTGTGGTAATGTAAGAATTGTAGAATACAGTGGGAATAAAATTAGTAAAATTTTCTGACAATAATTTTAAAGCTCAGGACTCAGTTGGAGGAACGTCTATGGCACTATCTCTGATGGCTCAAGAGTGCCCCCACACACTCCAGCAGAATGACTAAATGCAAAAAATGCAAATGACATAGGGAGCATATCTTACCACAAATGTACCTGAAAGCCTTTGAATAAAAAAAACAAATAGAAAAAAATAAAATAATAATAATAATGAGTGATGATATATATATATACATATATCATAACAAAAAAGACATGCACAAACAATTACAGCTTAAAACCTATCAAAAGGAATAGTGCACATTCTGAGACAATAAGAAGTGGTGTAGACTCCAGACTTCCCTGTCTGAGGAGACCCTCCCACCCCCACCGTTGAAGGGAAGTCATGGGGGACACATTAGGGGCACCACTGGGCAGTGTGGTTGCAGTGGGGCGAGGGAGATCAAACGCGGATTGGGTTGCCATTTCAAGCAGGGTCCTGCTGCGCTTGGGAGCGAAGCGGGAGGGGACTCCTACAGAGCCATGAAATTTGAAAGAAATTGGTGGAGCCAAAGGGCCCAGTGCAGCAGATCTGTGTCAGGCCAGTGTCGGCTAAATAATACATCACTCCTCTTAACATGCGGGCTGCTGGGCTCCAGCGACAACTTGTCAGAGAGAAGAGTAAAAAATCAACTGGTTTTCTCTATGTCCTGTTTTGTTTTATTAGTTAAAATTTATTTGGTAACCATCCACCCAGAGCATGTATTCCCAGCATTGTATGCGACTGATGTGTTTTTTTACAGAGCCGTTCATTCACTGAAAAAATCCTCTGAAGGATTGTACAGCATTCTGATGGTTTGAAGCTGCACCAAACAGCATGATTTTAACCAGCACATCTTGACCCAGAGCTGTGCACTGAGGAAATATGGTTGATCTCTAAATGGGAGTAATTCTATGTTTGGTGCTAAAGACAGATCCTTAAATACACTATAAAAGACTGTAGTTTGGAATGAAGACGACCACATTCTTGGATTTAATTCTGCAGGCAGAAAAGACTGACTAAGCTATCAGCCATGCTATAGAAGACACCTCTATGTAATGCTTACACATCGTAACTAGAAAACACAAAATGTGATTAGCAAAATTACACTTATCCTCACTGTTACTGGCTCTAGTTCCATGAGGCTACAGCTGAGGTGAATTTACCATAATGCAGTTAAGGTGTTAAAAAAGCAGCATCCCTTGCTTTGAGTGAGCCTTACACCTTCTGTTAGGACTTGTTATGAGACTAGTTGTGAGACTTATGAAGCAGGTTATGAGACTCTTGCTTTTTAATGCAGCTGTACCCAGACTATATTTTATAATAATTTTGCTTGCAAGTAATTTATCTACCTACTTCATATTTTCACCAGCTATTTCAACATTTTATCGAATTACAAACTCTACTGGCTCAAGTTTTCTCTATATACATTTTCTCTTTTTGATTAGGCAAGTCACAGGTAACTGGGATTTTATAATTTGCAGTTGCAAGAGGACATATACATTTTTTTATAGAATACTCTTGCACATGAAACATATTCAAGCATGCGTTTATTGTACATCATTCCTCTATCATCTCTGTGGGGAGTCTCTGAAGTGCCACGGGATGGAGTGATGGCGTAGACGACAGTCACTGTCTGTGGGGACTTTTATGTCCTTCGTATGGAGACAAGATGACAACAGAAGAGACTGAGTGTGGCAGCAGGTCTCAGCCCTGAATTCTGAGCAGAAACCGAAACTCTATATATATTCCCTCTCATTTGTCAATGTAAGGCAGTAGGTTTTACTACTTGGTTAAACAGTGGAGGGATGTGGCCCAAACACATTCACTTTCCCCCTCTGTGGTTGAAGTCTGATTAACTAAAACTTAAACTTCAACATCTAGGCTGATATGTCTGCTACCTATTTCCTATCATCTTTTTTTATCAGAGGGAGAGAGCTCTGGCCGGATAGGGGATCCTGAAGGAGACTGAGTTACCGTTGAGGTCTTTCCTTAACTTGCGCAGATCCTTCTGAAAGTCTTCGAACTTCATCTGCGATGCCTGGAAGAGGTCCTGAGGCTCAGGTAGAGGGTACACACACGTCTCCCTACCAGCATCCTGAAACATACACAGACTGTCTTACTGTGTGATGCTACTGCGTTATCCTCACCGACTACCAATCAAATCGAGATCCACAGGACGACTTATGGGAAATTGAGGCTTCCAATCCAACAAAGAGTGGATTGGAATGGGTGAGTGGTGTTGTGACATTAACATCCCAACATGATAACTATATTTTTAAGAAACAATGTAAATATATGGACAATAGTGCATTATCAAAGCCAGAGACAGAACTTGTGAAAAATAAATAAATAAAAAAAAATAAAAAGAGGAGGTCACAAAACAACATTCAACAAGCGGTTTTGTGCTGTAACCACATTTAAATGAAACACAGAAAATGTGGCTGTGCGAGAAGGCCACAGTCACTCACTATGACAAGCATGAGTAAATGTCACTCCCATTGAAGCAAGGACACAGGATAAAATCAAAGCACAAAAGAAATAAATAAAAAAAACAAAATGGCTCCATTTATCATGAGATGGTGGTGGCTAACACCACATCGATAACCAAATGCTAATCAGCAATAAAACCTCTCAAATAAATGAACTGGATGCTGGGTCACAAGCTCTTCTGAAAACATAAATCACAGTTATGATGACATAAATCAAAATGTGACATTTTTAATAGAAACACATGTTTGTACTGAGCCTGTCTGGATATAACAAAATGTGTCAAATCTCAGATCTTGTCACATTGGTTGTTTTTGGCCACAGTCTGGATAAATAGCATATGGCAAAACAAATTATTTACCACGCTCTGTATTTGTGACCTGAAGCCAGATAAAATTGGAATGCAGATCAAGCAGGACAGATCACAGTTGCAAATGTGCAGTGGGGAAATCAATACAATTAGAAGGATAAACAAACCATGACCCTCTCCTTGACTAAAAAGACCAAATGTGTAAGCATGCCAGATACGAAATTGGATTTAAATAGACTGGAACCAAAACATACCTCATCAAAATGCCTTAAGTAGTAGGCGACGATGTAAGACAAAAGACTCCTTGTGTTGTCCTAAAACAGAGAAAAACAATTCAGACACACGCCCTGAAATTTATTTTTTCCATTTATGTGTAAGGCTGGCCATGACATTCCACAAAATACACAAATATATATATTTTTTTATTATTTAAAATTAAAATGTCTTCAGTGAACTTTTATTTTCATGGTGAAAATATGCTACAATTCTCTGAATCCAGTAAAATATTCACTTAATAGTATTATTTTAGGACACACTAACTTTAAGGGCAATGCCATCAGAATTCAAATGCTAAAGTCTGTCAATCTGCATTTAGTTTTCACAATACTCCTGTGATACTACATGAGTGATTTTACTGGCACATAGTCAGGATCTAATGGGTAAAAACTTTGTCTTGACTTTGCATATAAAATCAGTCATATGGAAAAATAGTTTCATGCAGATTTATTTACTTTTTCAATTAAATATTCTTTTTTTATCCTGCATGGACATGCAATCAGATAACATCTGAATTCAGACATCAAACAATTTTTAAACTTATGTGGAGAATCATCATTACTGCAATACATTTCTTGGTAAAGGTTGTCCCTGTTTATATACTGAATATTGCCCACCTTGTTTGTTTTTGCACTCACACACAAACCTAGTCATGAAAAAAATTTTGATCATGGAAAAAGTTATGGTTCTACATGACCCTGTTGAGCCACTGTAGTGTGGAGCACTCACGCTGCTCTTCACATCTTTAAGCTTGGGGAGGATGTCCAAGGCGAAGCCATCTGCCTGACCCCTGGTCCTGTTTCCCCCATTCATGAAGTTCCCGAAAGCTAGGATCAGGCCCAAAACCTGCATCACCCCAGCACCGCTTTGCAGAGTCTGGGGGGGGGGGGGCAGAGTGAGAGTGAAACAGAGGTAGAGAGAGGCCAAGAGATGGTGGTATAGGAACATCTTTCATAACCAGCAGGGCTGTGGGTAAAAACCCCATGTGGGGCACAGCTGTTGCACCCTTGAGCAAGGTAACTCACCTGAATCGCTTCAGTAAATATGCGGCTGCATGAATGTATAAATATGTGGAGGTGTAAACCTCCCTGGGTGATGGGGTAACTGCAAATAAATAAATGAGGTGGGTTTTCTCACTGTTGAGATAACAGCACACAAACCAGTGTACTGAGTGAGTCTTTTGTGGCTTTTACTACAGTGACAGACAACAGCTCTGTCCTCTGTTGAAGCTCTGGGCATCTTTCCCTCTGTACACCACAGTGATGTCACCGGTGAGCAAAACGGCAGGCTCTATCAGCTGCTGTGGCCCAAGGGTAGGGTGCAGTGGTAAATAAAACTGGCCACATGTGCTCATACTTACTGTACAGACTTTCTGAAGAGTATCAAGCTTGCGGAGCACGGAAGATATACATTCCGTGAAGGTTGATTGAAAGAGGATGCAAAATACCCTCCCTGAGAAATTGGGGACTTGAGACAGTTGAAACAGGAATCTGCAAAAGAAAAAAATATTCAGCAACAAAAATTAAATGGAGAGCTTTCTATGTCACACCACAGGGTTTACTGGGATGTCCAAAAAACAAAAAACACAGATGAGAGAGAGGAAAGCACTTGGGGTAAACTTGGTGGCAACAAACATTTGTGGATTCTATGTAGGACCCATTAACATCGTGCTATGTACCTGGTACATACAGTAGAAGTTTACCTGTGATTCATTTTCAAACACTTTTGACTTTCTCTATAAATAAGCATTTTATGTTACAAGATACAGCATACACTAACAATAAAAACTATACTGATTTCAAGACAGAACTTAAAGCGATTTTTACCAACAACTTGGTGTACATCAGTGGAATTTTCTGTGACAGAAACGCTTGCCTAGAAACCCCACACCACCCAGTTTTTAATTTCAACCTGATGCCATAGTTTGATGTGAAATATTTTTTTTAATATTCAAGAATAGTACTGTGTATTGGGAAAACACTGAACACAGTCAAACTGAATCAGTCATATATGCTGATATATTTTGCTCTAACATACATTAAGATAAATCAGATAAGATGGAGCATTTAGTGGAACTCCATTTGGAAATTCTAATCTAATCAATATTAAAATATGATAGAGTTCAATGTGAGAAAGGGTTCAGATGTGTAGTTTCTACTAAAATGCCTCCCATTACAACAGCCTGTGTCAGGGTATCTACAAAAATAAGCAAGTTTCTTACTGTTCAGGTTTGTCCAGCGGTTTTACATTTTCCTTTTCTTTAGACGACTTAATGTGCTTTTCAATTTTATCCATCTCCTCCTGTTGTGCTCTCTGAAATGATACAACCTCAGGGTCACCTCAGAGAGTTACAAGATAACAGCTTCAGTCTCTTTGTGTGTCACTTATTTTGTAAACAATGTCAGGCAAACTTAGTGTTGATAACAGAAATGCACAGTACAAACAATATCATATTACACACTCACCACAGGTTTAACAGCCATGTATTCAACAGATACTACTGTAACTATTACAGCAAGTGTTTAGATGTGTTTGAAATGGGTCACAGTTGTATAATTGAAGATACATACCAGTAGTCTTTTTGTTCATATTTTTATTTTTGAGGACAGAATCAGATTTTTGTTTATACTGCAGTCCAAAAGAAAAACATTTCCTTAACTTTGCCTTAAGGGAAACCAAAAGCAATAAAACAGGGAACAAAACCACACTGTCTGAAACATTTCCTCCACTAAATGTGTTATAACATAACCAGAAATGTGGTCTTAGAACCCCTTAATTATGCAAAACTGTTCTGTTGGAAAACAATTCCCATAAGTCTTTGTCTTCTCCTTTGTCAAAGTGGAGGGGAGCCACTGTGTGCGGGGAAAACACGCAGGAAAAGACAAATCTCTGCATCTCCACTATTTGTACATATAAATCATTTTATTGCATATTATCAAACTATCAGCCATTGAGTGAGACGAAGCAAATAGAGGCAGCAGTGGGGAAGGGCAGTTGGAAAAGGAAAAAAAAAAGCAGGGGGGGAACCAGCAGCCAGCATTTCATGGATTCCTTCTCAAAATGTTTTATTTGTGGTTTTTAACCAAAGTGGCGAGACAGCACTATTTAAAATTATAAAGTATTTATATATTTATTTATTTATTAGACAGTTTTTCCATTTGTTCCCACGCACATACGATGACCCAGTTAAAGCCACTTGACACAGTGAAGCAAGCAGACCCTAACCTTATGACTTGACTTTCAAACATATTGTGTCCTACCTATGGAGATCCATGTTCCATGGTACCAGCCTGCTGATGCAGGCTTTGGAGGACTTTGACTGTGCATAGTACAGCACTGTGTAGAAGAAACCCTCACTGATTCTTAACTGGTTTAATGGTGATGGGAGCACTGTGAACTCCATACAGGTCTGTTCACCCTGTATTTCAGACCTACAGAAGCACAGACTGCACGGCAGAACATGTACACAGACTTTTGATATCCTCTGTCAAAGATGCCATGTAACAAATGATCTGGATGCTCTTTAAGGCTGAAATACACAAGAGGTTCAGTAATTCTGATACGGGTCATACAATACATTTTTGCATCGAAATTTGCCATAATTAAGATTTTGTAATTGATGTGCATCTTCATGCTGGATCCAAACATTAAAATGTGTTTTGATTGACCTCATTTTAAAAAAATATATATTTCTTTCAAATGATGCCCACAATCCTTTATGCGATTCATTTTTCAGATGATTCCACAGTGAACAGGGCTCTTTATTCCATACACAAGCTGCCTCAGAAATGGCACAAGCAGGCACTTGCTTCCAAGAATAAACACCTCCATAAACAATTATGTCCAACTTCAATGGCATACCACCAAATGCCATAGACCCAATTTTAAACTCCTCAGAAAAATAAATAAATAAAGGAAGCACACAATATAGTGATCAAAGTCAGCGTAATCACCATTTACAAGGAGTTCCTTTCAAAATGAGACAAAAGTGCGATGGACATGCTCTCATTTAAAACGAATGAGCTCTTTCAAAGTGACATGCCTTGAAGATCCTGGTTTAAAAAAGGGGGGGCTGTCTCAATGTAAACTTTGGAAAACTTTTGGATCCATTAAGCTCCATAACAAAATCAAACAAAACTAGGCTATGTTAACTTCAAGGCTCTGCACACGCATAGTTTTGCAATACTTCAAACGTGGGCATCAAACAGAGTGATTAGTATTCTGTTCACTTTGCCATCTGTCGACAAGGGCAAGCTCTGCTTCTAATTTACAGAGTGTTTTATAGTGTAAATTTTTTTAATAAAAAGCAGATTGCTTTCTGCTGGTAGAATTATGAATTAGAGCTGTAAATGGGAACATTTGGATGTTATTCTAAGATCAATAAAGGGATATATTTTAGCTGTAGACTATCAATAACAACACCCTGCAAGATGTTTCTCTGCCTTAAGAGCAAAAATGAGAAATGTTCAAATACATAAGAGTGGAGTGCTACAGTGTCGTAGACGACATGAGAGACTGAAGATTACTGTTAGCAACTTTTCCCGCATGACTCGCAAGTTACGGGATTCTGCTTAAATTATCCAGACTTCAGGCTAGATTCCATAACTACTGAACATGCTGCCATGAGACACATCTGAATGTCTCAATTTACTTCCAGCCAGAGAAGCTTGTCTGCTGATTATGTTCTTTTTTTTTTTTTTTTTGAGGGAAAAAGTTCCATCTTGAAATGGCTACAAATGGCTCTCATAACCGTGCTGACGCTGTGCTTGGGTGACCCCCTCTGTACTCGTGTGCTCACTCTCTCGAGGCGCGTCTTAAGTGCTGGTGTAGCAGACTGCTCGAGTGGCTGTCCAACTGTGGTTAAGAATTACAAAATGAGACAGAGTGGAGTCTCACAGATGACGGGGAAAAAAAAACATACAAAACAAAAACAACCCTGGCTCAGCCGAACAAATCCATCATCGGGTCCAGAGACAGAACAGAGATTTATATCCGTGCTTATGACACTTGTGTTATGAAATTACCATACGCCACATGTCACAGGGAATTTTCCTGACTGGTATTACAAATGTTAGATTTTTAGTTAAAGATTTTATTTCTTGCACTACTAACCAAAACCATTGAAAGAATTTTGACGCAGCTCACTGGATAGCATGGGTGAAACAAAAGTAGTTCCCATTCATTATTTCATTATCTATATTACAGTGAAAGTTACTTCCTTAGCTGACGTTTTTTTGGCACCCAGTTCACCATACATGAAAGATGCTGATAACCTGCTGTTTGCGTTTTATCATTATGAATTAATAAATCTAATTTTTACCATAATAGCACTTTAGTAATGGGTACTACTGCTATGGAAACATAATACACAGCAATACAAAACTCCGATAAAAATCCAGATCATGTAAATATCAAATCAAACTGATACACAAATAAAATTGACAGATTTACCATGCTGCAAAATAAGTTGAACAGCATTACATTAATTATAAAGACAATATTAGTGGCAAGATACATCTCCACTGGTAATCTGTTACAGTAAAGTCTATTCTCATACTTGCCTGTCCTGACAGACCAGGTCACAAATGCCTCCATTTTGCATGTCTTAGCCTGAGAAAACATGTGCTCTATCAGAAGGGCCAGAAAACCAGGGTTATGTACTGGAAATAAGTCATCTATAACACTAACTGTACAATAAACAGCTAAGGTTCCAGCAGATCTGTGGTTTTCATAGTTGTACTATTTGATATTAATTCATTTCTCCATTTTGCCTTTGAAGCGTGCCAGACTGTACTTCCCGATTTCAAAAGCATTGCAAATGTTTGCATCCTGTTTTCCCACAAAAGCTTAAAATTCTTTGCAAAGGCCAAAGGATAGTGGGGTCTGTGAATTGCATGCAGCTCAAATTATTTGCTAAAAATCTTTAAACACTTTATTGCCTAATCTTTTTCCTCTAAAGAGAGAGATTCCTGTAAACATCATTCTGTTGTAGAAAAAAAACATGTTTTGATCTTCCCACAACGGAGGCTGAAAGGTGTGATCAGAAGCTTTCAGCACACACTTTATTCCCATCTTTCCCGTAAAGTCAAAGACTGCTAAAAACATAATGAGCAATTCATATTCATCTTTTCATATGAGTCTGTTATTGACCAGGGAGTGTGCATTCTGGTTACTCATTTAAGATGCCGTTGGCTTTCTGGCATGACGAGCGAAGCCCTGGATTAAACTCCTTAAGTGTTGACGTGGAAAGATGGATGATTGGGAAAACATCATTGATAGACAAAAAAAGCAGACGGCAGTTCTATGACTAGTGCAGAATGGCCCAGGCCTCATTGTGTGTCATGATTCTGACCAGGGTAATGAATCCAACAACCAGCCAGAACAACATGGCATAAGAAACCTAATTCATCATCGTTTGTCATGAGGGCAACTGCAAACACATTTCCACGAAAAAACAAAAAAAAAAAAAAAAAATTAGACTGGAAATAAACAGTGCAGTCCAAGGATTAACCACTGGCTCGTCTTTACAGAGCAATTACCAGTAATTACACCCAAGTCTGTGCTGTTAATTGCAGTCAAAGCAAGTCAGAGCAAAAAACTACATCCCTTGCTCTGTTTGGCATGCATATGCCTCTTGTATAATGCAACCCATTGCCCTGAATGAATAATTCAGTCCCTTACCATGATAAAATAGATTTTTTTTAAATAACTGTACCCACACATTCAATAAAATGAATAACAAAAAGGTTGAATACAAGCAATTCCAATCAATTCTATATGGTACTGTAAGGCAAGCACCCAATGGTTTGTAACACTGTCAATACCGGGGGCTGAGGATACAAAAGCGAAAACCTTGTAATATAACTGCAATGTAAAAACTCTTTTGTTATGTGCAATATGCATTAGAACTCAGTATGACAGTCATTGCTTTGTCATAAAGACATTCTTTCCTTCACCCTTCCCCAAAACTTACATTTTCATAGAGGGCTTGTAAGGTCTCCAGGTCAACCACGGTGTTGTCCAAGTTCAGAATTGCTGTGAGGGTAGGGGATGTTGGTGGGGGGTGGGGTGGGAGGAAAGAAGAGAGAGAGCAGGGTTAGTTGCTGGGGTGATGAGGCATGAGTCCTGGGAGAGGGGACAGCGCAGGAATGGGCATTAGTGAGTTTGACCCCACATGGCTTAGAGGGGGCTTTGGGCTTTGACAAAGCTTTTAAAAAAGCACTGCTTCCAAGACATGGAGGAGGGACAGGATACCTGGTGGAGCCAAGTGTCAATAGCTACAGACCCCAGCACTGTCAAGCCTGAACGATCAGACCCTGGGAGCTGTGAGAAACTGCAGCCAGTTGAGAGAGAGAAAGAAAGAAAATCGGTCCCAACTCTAAATAAGCTCATTCCTGACACTGTCGGGATTGGGGGGTTTGGGCTGGCTTAATCCATGGGTGAATTAATCTGTTAACTTGGAGACCCCTGATCAGGGTCAAATCCTCAATGTGCAAAGCCGACAGCTTTAGCGCAGATTTGGCATATTTCTTTCCTATTCTCACAGAGTCTGGTGCCACCCACAAATGCAGGGGCCCCATGTCCCTCCAAGCCTGACGTGACTAAGAAGCTTAATGAAGGTGTGATGAGTCTAGCAGCAATTAAGTAAATTTGGTTCCCAAATCCATCTTTAACATTTTGACTGTCAGGCTGTCTACTTATGTGCAATTTAATGTCAAACTCTGAGGAGGACAAATAGAAAAAGTGTACATAGAATGAATTTGTTCATAAATTTCTCATATAAACTTAAACGGCTGTAGCTACAGTCATTATTCAAATGTCAGTAAAAACTGTAGCCAAATGCATGGAGAGAACAGTAGAAATGACTGACTACTTCAGCTGACTTTCCAAAAACATTTGTGACTGCTCTTTTCCCTTTCTTTTTTTACTTATCTGAAATAAATAACTGTCGCGGTAGTGCGGGTTTTGCCAAGTAGCAAGCCTGCCAATGACAGTCCAAATGCATGTCTAAATGGCTGTTTAATGACTTCAGAATGACACAAAGCCATAAACTAATAGGCTAATTTCCATGCAAAACAATACATTAGTCACTGTCTATGGGGAGCTGCCCTTCCGTTAAACAAAATCCTCTTTATGCAAAGCCCACTGATAAGCTTCAGCAGCCATTTTGCTTCAGTCATTTCTGCTGCTGCTGAGGTATCTGTACACCTGAAGACTGATAGAGCCTTGTGAAATTCAACACCAGCACCGTAGGCTGCATAGAGATCTCCCTCTCGCAACACGTGAGCGGAAATATTTGTCTACCGCTATATAATCAACATGCAAGTCCATGCTAGGAGTCCTAATGAAAGAAATGTTACCTAAAATCTGTCATGGAACAAAAGAAGTTGTGTTTGGATTCCTGATGTCGCCTTTTTGTCTAGGGCACAAGGATCTGGCGCCCAAAACCGTAATCCTTTAAAAGTAAATGTTTAAACACAAACAGAGCTGAAGTTGTCGATTGTTTAATCTGAGATATAGTATTACATTGCCGTATTTAGTACAGTGCATGCACACAATGCAACAGTATGTGCTGCCATCTTTCACACTGCTCTGATTGTTTGAAATAATAACGCTGGGCCCCAAAGGGCAGGGAAATGCAACACAGGACAGGTTTAAAGTACCTTGGTTAAATATTTAAAGATACATAAGCTAGGCCTGATCCAGGGACAGTCTGCCAAACTGCATCTAGATAACAAAATGTGATGAGGTATTAAATGACAAGAGAGAAATAGAGATACTGACTGTGTGATTGCAGTATTTTCATACAACTGTTTTATTCACCAAACATTGATAAAACAGAAACAACAGGCCAGTGCTGTAACTGGTGATTTATTTTTAGTTCGAAATCATTGTGGTGGGGGTATGCTGTAAGGTGATAAAATTAATGACTGAAGATTTTAACATTTAGCTTTGAAGCCCTAATTTAGACTATAAAAGTACCTGATGCAGTAAACACTTCCGTAGGAAAGAATACTGACAACAGAATTAGGAGGCATATCTGAAAATATGAATACTTTACTTCAGGTCTGAAGGATGGCTGTATTGATCTGTACATTAGGAAGTAAATGTGAAATATGCAAAAAAAAAAAAAAGAAAAGATAAACAGAGAGGGCCTGAGTAAACATGATTCTCATGTTAAGATGACTTATGCGAGAAAAATAACTTCTATATGCTTGAACCTATGACTACCACAAAGCTATCGTATGGTTTCAAAGCAAATACGGAGTGAAACTTTAGATTTTTCCGGCTAAAATTTCACTTTCAATATATGCTGATTGTCTGTGCTGAAATTTCTACAAAGTAGTAATCTGATGATAGTACAGTATCAGTTTTTAGTGGTAAAATTTTTAAACATGCACAGCCACTTAAAACAAAAAACAGTGGGGGGAAACTCAACCAGAATCTGTCAAAACACATCGTTTGTCGAAGTTTGACTTGCTTTCATTATTCATACAAGAGTGCGATTTTAAACTGTGTAATGTTTCAATATTGCAACTCATGAAAAACAGCTGAAAACATCTGAATATGAGCCACAGAAATCAATAAAAGGTCTGGCACATATTGCTTGCTTCCAAACAAGGGTGAAATGCCTCAACTCTCTGAGGCCGAGCTTCACAACTCCCCTTTGGACTTTCATTACTCTCCAAGTTTTCCAAACCTTTCCCTTCACTCCCTAAAAGACAAGGGATTGTTAGCCATCGTCCCTCATTTAAAGGAAGTACTTGACAGGGAAAAATGAGGAAAAAGGGAATATTTGATATTCAAATTAAATGAAACCCCTAATCTCACTAATGAGGAGGGAAAAAAACCACGGAGCATTTCCAGCATTCACTTTGTGCTCCAGGCCTTCAATGATGCTGCCCCCTAGGGGTAGAAATTGAGAGTTTACTTTTTAGTCATTTCTGTGACCACACTCTAGTGGTTGTGTCTTCCATGCAAAAACCAGTCATTTTACAGCATCTCTTCAGAAAAGCAGGGTCAATTCCCACAAACTCATATTCAGATCCCACAGGGCTTTGAAGTATGAGTTATTTAAGATAATCAATAAAGACAATATACCCAGGACTGTGTCTGTGTGTGATTTACTGAGTGTGATTTACCTATAATCACTAATTAGGCCAAAGGTTACAGTGATCATTGAACTAAAAATGCTCTTCCATCACTTTAAGACCTAAAAAGAACACTAAATACATACAGAAACAACTTAGAAAATCCAGCTTTCCTTTATTTAAGGAAATTATTATTTAAATTGATATATCAAATGTACATACACACATCACATCAAAATGCAGGGGGAAGCAAAAGAAACAAATGAGAAAGAGAGGGGAAAACAAATTAAAACAAAGCTAAGACAGCACAAAGTTTAAAATGGCAAATTCCAAGACGACAAAGAAGAAAAACAGCAGATGAAGAGAATACATAAAACATGCTTTTGGGTTCAGCTAAAGTATTATTGGGAGGGGGCAGTGGTGGTCCTGGTTACCAGCCAATACCAGCCAATAACTGCACAGGAAAAGTTCCAATGAGTTCAGATTTATTTCTGTGTGCTGACATGGAATCTGAAAATGGAAAATCTTAATTTGCAGTGCCTAGTGGACATAAACCAGACATTTTATTCAAGTTGGCCTCAATAAAACAAACCAGGCACATGATTTAAAGTGTAAGACTGTGTTGCAATGTTTGTGTGTTTACTGAAATTTTATAATTCACAGAGCAGAATATGACTAATTACCAAGATAGTGTTTATAATCTCTATACTATCCTCACTATTTTAACTCACTTTCTTATACTACAAAATATCTATTAATTTCTATTATCTATCATGTACTACCATCACCAAATCCACATTTGAGGAGGGGGAAAGGGTTGGTATTTGTGATTACACTTTGTGACATGAAGTATTAACAGTTAAATTCAAATTAATGCAATAGGCTGTGATGAACGGATAAATATCCATACTGTAACAAAATCTAATGGCATCTGAGTGAAGGATGCTACATCACAAGACAGTATTGATGTATTCACAGTATGAGGCCAATGTTCCTCTTTTGGTGCAGGACCATGCATTAGACCAGCTCACAGCGCCCACTACCTCCAAAGTACTCGGAGGGTTTCTCAAAAACTGCTTAAGGACCTGACAGAGAGTTACCAACTGGGGAAATCTGTATCGTGAGACACTTTTTTTGATGGAAAGGACCACCAAACACGGGGGTGGGGGTACAGGGGGCCTTTTTGTTTAGACTGACCACAACAGACACTTGCACTCTTCAATTTTGTTGTTGTGCATTTTTAAAAAAATCCCTCAGCAAAGTTGGGGATGAGGGACTCAACAAAGTTGAAGGAATGGTGTGATTTACATTGGGATGCTAATTTACACTTAGCTGCTGGTGGTTTATCTCTGAAGGGGGAGTTGGAGGAAGGAAGAGAGGTAAATCACAGCGAAAGTTCTCCTTGGTCCACACGCACACACATGCTTTTAAGGTAACAGGTCAAATGTGAGGCAAGAACGTCACGTGACTAATGTTTGCAATGAGGAAATGGTAACACCACTGCACTTCAGCACCAGTGCTCCTTCACACTGACCCACACCCATTGAAAATACTCAGCATGTTATTGCACACAGGCCAGTTCACAGAGACAGTCCCAGTAATATGCAATGGCTAAATTTAAGATGCATGAGTAGAAGCTTGCCTTAGTAAAGTATGATTTGGTCACAGATCAGTGCTACTTTGAATCAACAATACACCCTGCTGACACACCACATTTGCGGACCACAACAGCCTCACATGCAAGTATGATATTTATGCACATTTTAGTTTAAACAATTTTTTCCTCTTTAAATTTGGCATTCCCAGTCACATTCTAGGCCTTTCAATAACTGCTATATCCTCCAACAATTAGAGAGAGCACAAAAAAAACCATTAGCTCTCCTTCAAGGGACTTTCTTCTAGCTGTGGTTTCTTTTCATTCTGCATTCCACCAGCTGAATAGAACACATTACATTCCGCTTGTGCACAGAGACTGCAGACAACCAGCTGAGCAGTTGCAGCTCTCGCACCATAGAATGGTGAAAAAAGAAGCCCTCCTACACTGGAAGACCTTAAAGATAGACCCGGCTGCCATCGGAGACACTGATGTGGTACAAAGCATTTGAACACCAAACTTCTGAATGTCATCTTCAGTTTGCACATTCTGCCCTGTCATCACCATTTAAACAGGTTAAACCAGGGGCTGTCTCTACAATGACGGCATAAGCAGAACTGTGACTTCAGATAGTAAGCTCTTGTATTCCTCATTGCCAATCTCAATGTCAGCACGTCCTGCCCCCTCAGTGGCAAGACTTGCTGAGATTGAGATTGGCAATGAGGAATACAAGAGCTTACTATCTGAAAGTCCATTTCATTTACTCACGCTGACACTGCTGAGGTCCTCGACCTACAGCATGAGGAATATAAATGACACATAAGCCACACTTAACTGCCTTAAGTTTGACATACAGTAAGAGACATATGGGTACTTCCCATGCCCTGTAAGAGCAAAGTATGTTATTTATATAAAATTATGAGAGATCTGGGGGTGCTTCAGTTTTTTATTATGTAAACTCCCCACAGCTGTGTCACATCATATTCTGTTTTATGTTTGTGGTGGGACCAAAGCTAATTGGGACGATTCTGGGGTTACAGGAGATGAGCAGTAGCAGCGGCAGGAGCATGTCCTTTTCAGTTTGTGACATTTTCAGCACAAATTAACATTTGTCTTCTCTATGCTTGCAATACTTTAAGGCCATCCCAGAATTTAACAGCAAATTACTTGAGGTAAAAACTGTCTCTGTTGTGTAAATGACTAGTACAGAAATGCAACCTTAAGACAGTTCAGCAGCCATATTCAAATCAAAGGGACTAACACAGAATGGCTGGATTTCTAAATGCCAGTACAGGTTAATGCCAGGGAGTGTGTTACATGTACAAGTGCGCAGGTAGAGGGACATTTTACATTTCCGCATAAAAACCCACTGACATGGGCTGCTGGCTGGCTCAGCCTATTAAGTCACTGTTCCAGTGTATGAATAGGTATTTAATCCTGACCTGAGGTGACGATGGCCAGAAGCAAGCAAGCGAGAGAGAGCGAGAGAGCTAGAAAGAGAGAGAGAGAGAGAGAGATTGTTTGTGCAACCTTGTTGGTTGATTGGACACCCATAATCAGCCCAAGACAAAAAAATCTCCACCAACTGTGTCTTCCCCAGGTTCACATGTATGCACTGAATGCGTTGACCATGATGTGAGGAGAAGCGATAGTTGACGTCACTTGCTCCTGAGGGGAGCGTGCCCTTCTCTCTGCTCTTCTGAATAAATAGTTGTTACTGCTATGGGTATGACTTGTAAACATGACTGGATATTCCAAATTGGACAAAAGGGGGTAAAAAAAACATTAAATATCTGATAATTTGACAGACTTCCACATGAAGGTGACTTCATATAGCCCCTGTAGTTTTTCCAGAGAGAGAAAATGTGTGTTCACTTCTTGTGAAATAAATTCAGAATACAAAGCTGGAGGAGACCGAGTCCGAAAGGCATAAAATCAGGACTGGATGAAGAATTCCTCTCAAAATCTGCGACTGTGGGATCGTAACAAAGGCACTGTGTAATCCCCATGACTGAAGCACATCTAGAGTAACCGGCCCATATGTCTTAGAGCTAGTAAATGTATAAACACATTGATTAGATGGAAATTAAGTACAAATTCTCTTGGCACAACCATAAAATGTACACTAACATTCCATCCAATTACCCCTGATGTTTTTTTTTTTTTACAATGTTAAAATTGGCCTTTTTTGTGTTATCTTACATAAATCAAGTTATCTACAGTAGAGTTTCTTTAAGTCTGAGCACTTATAATCCTTTTATATCCGTACACTTATGGTTCCTATTTTTAAACAAATGTATTCAATAAAGAGAATGTCAAATGTGGCTGACATACTTACTTTAAGGCTTTGTTCCTATTGGTAGCTTCAAAGCCTCAGAATAAGCCTATATTGTAATGCTACGCTTGGGCAAAAATTTCAAAGAGCTGCTTTGCAGAAATGACAAAATTTAAGTGATAAAACTGCTGTGAACAAAAAGAAAATAGGCTTAGATCTGCGCACACAAAACTTTAGTACTGTTTAATATAAATAAGCTTTTAAAAGAATCATTTTAACAATAAATCGTGACAAAAATTTTCCATGACCACAGGGCAAAAATATGGGTACTTCAGCAAAGATGAGCAACGTTGTATGCAACACATCCTAGCTTTTTGAGGGGAACTTCAAAGGAATAAAAACTGTTTACACACTGTATAGAGTGGTTCTGCATACCCCTCCCCTTCCTTTCACTGCTCTGCCTTCTTTGATAGCCTGCATTTTTCCTATGGAGCCGCTCTGTGTAGTTACCACCGGCACAGATGTGAGACAAACTCCTTTCTTCATTTGGTTCTCATTATTAACTCAAACGGAGTTAAATATTTGACTGAGGGAAAGGACCATATCATTGTTTTCAGATTTCCCTCTATGACTTAACTGAGCACCATCTGCCAGCTTCCAAAATACCACGTACCTCTTGGCGCCAGAGCCGGCGCCTCGCTGTACGGCTACAACTCAAAAGTGTTTTAGGAAGTCTAGCGAGTGGTGAAATATTTCACGAAAAGGGCTGGATTTCGTCTCAATGCTCGAACATGCCCCTAAAATTACAATGGAAAACGCAATAAAACATAAAATAGTTGCGTCCGCATGCGTGTGCCCCAGAGATTAAACTAATGACTAAAATTGGTCAGAAAATCCACAAATGACCCTCTGATGGCCTTAAATGTCCTGAACATCTCCTCAAAACAACCCAAAGGGTGTCTGATAATACTTTCTTTTCAAATATGATTAAACTCAGAAAGATTACCTTATCTTATTAAGAATTAGCTAATTCTTTAAAATAAACCAACAAAAAATGAAAATAAGCTCCACTGGTAAAAAACATGTGAATGATAGCTCTCTGCTTTTATTTGTTCTTTAAAATATGACTTCTATAGTAAAACTACTCAACCCCTCTGTGCAATGTTCCCTGGAAAGACACTAAGAGCATATGTGACATTTTTTAATGGTTTTGCACATATATTACTTTTCATTTTAATAATGCTTTTCTGATTCAATTATAGTTAAGCAAAGTGTCAACCAGTATCTACATACTATCTACATACACGACTTTTCGGTAATATATACAAAAACTGGCCTGCTATTTATAAGTATATATTTTAAAAACATTTTATTAGCCATGTCTATGGCAACAGTTGAGAGCAGCACCTGAAATGTATAAAATGATAGGAAAACACCCTTCCTCAAAAAAGAGACTTTTTTCCCAAACATGGATATAAGTTGTTTACACGTGTGATGAAATCAGTCAGCCTGAAATTAAGAGATAACAGCAAAAGGAAACATGCTCATTGCAATTCAGAATCTCTGATTTCAGAGTGATACAAGAACACGTCAATGGGGAAACAATGATAAACAACAACAAGTGTTCCGTTAAAAAACAAACATAGCCACAGTTACATGAATACTTTCATGACCCTAAACTGTGGAGAGACTTTCCCCTACAGTACCAAGGCCTACTGGTACAGACACAAACTCTGCCCTGATGGAGTACCTCCAGTAAAACAGACATGTTCTTGTAGTGAGAATGAGATACATGGCCTAGAAAAATGGAAAACAGTAAGACAGAAAAAACTTTGGCCAGAGATGAGATAAACAATGTGTTCAGCTGGGAATACTGGCAATGACTGGTAAAATGAGAGAGAGGCAGAGGGAGAAAGAGAGGGAATGAAAAAGTACAGAAGCAGTCAGTCACACAAAGACCGCCTGGAGTTCCTTTGGACCTAGGTATCCATTGTCAGGAAATATCAAACCTGAACCTCCAAAAGCAAGCGTGTAAAAGGAACATTCAGTGATCCTTCTCAGGCCTTTTCAAACAGGTGTTAAAGCCACCATGGGGTAGGAGTTTTGGTTTCTCTATAGTACAGTGTGACCTGGAACAGTGCGGTGACCGCATCGGAGATGAGTTGACTGAGCAGTGCCAGTCTATTCATGTACTCACCATGCTGAATGTCCTTCATGTCTAAGTGCAGGCTGGACATTAGGATCCCCACTGCTTGAGACCTCTTGTTGCTCAACAGCTTCACCACCTACAGCAAATGAAACAGAGAACACATGATTGTTACACCTCTCTTTGTGCTGAATGGAACATCACCTGAAACGGATTACAACTTTTAAATAAACAGTTTAACTTACCCCTAAATAAAATCGTGCTCTGTTTATTTCATATTCTATATTTAGACATTTGAAAATATATTCAGCATAAAAAAGTGGTTTACTACAGTTGATCATTTTGCTGTTCACCAAAAGTAACTCTTTTAGACCAAAAGTACCAATTGTTAGCATTTAATCTATAGGGGCTCTGTATTATTAGCGGTAGTAAAGGCAAATTGATTTTAAAAGCCCAACATCCCATTTAGCAAATTACTGTCTACTTTGACATTTACATTATTTTTTACTAAGGTGTTCATTAGAAGCAGATGTTGTACCTGAGGTCTCTGCCCTTCCCAATTCACACAGCAAACCGAAAGAGCAAATGCATGCCAAAAGCATATTCACTGGACGTTCTATATCATAACCATGGAACAACTCCTATGAGTGACTACTAGACAAAGTAACCTCTGCCCAGAGGCAATAGCCTAGTGCACTCATGTCTCAAAACAGCCGAGCATGTGTATTACTGACATTAGCTGTACCGTTTTTGGAATGGGAACGGTATTCTATGTGCCATTAAAGCAACAACACAGCTCTCTTGAAATTCAGGATTAGATCTCCCCCTTGTCTGTTCCACTTAACATTGAGGGCAATTCAGTAGATGCTGCATGTTGCACTCAGTCCACCCGCCTAAACAAACCAGACTGCAAAACTGTATAGCAGAAATATTCTGTCTTGGCTATAATAGAAACCATTTGGATATATGCTGGATTAAATTTCCCTCTTTTTACCCTTAATACAGATCCCATGGCAAAGCAGACCCTCTTTTGACAGACAATTAAGGGATCAGGAAAATGATAATTAAAAGGGGGTTTAAAAAAATCTGTGTATGATTAGAAATTAATAGCCTCCATTTCCCATCAACAAACAGCTGTGGCACTTTCCAAACCTCCCTTCTCTGATTAAATAATTAGCTTTGTGGGGCTTTAAATACAGGCCAGAATGTCTGCTTCAAGAGGGGAAGTCCAGGTCACCTTACCGCAAGACTATAGTTTCATTTGTTCTTTACTCAAACCTAGAGAACAAAAAGCAATTCTTACGACCATGTTTCCAGATTTTTATCAAAAGCTCTGGACAATGGGCAGTTTTTCCTTCACTCGAGCTTTGGCTGGCATTTGGGTCTGGAAACATTTCTCAAACCAAGCAGGAGAGTACTCTAGCCCAAAAAACATTCCTCAGAATATAAACAGACGATCCAAAGACCTCACCTTGTTCTCCTCCAACGTGTCACAGGAGACTATGAACTAAGGGGGTGGGGGGGTAACTACATAAACAAACTCAATATGCTCTGAACAGCTACACACCAATAAAAATAAATAAAGCAGGACCTGATGTTAGAAGAGAGAGTCGCGTCATTTCTCTACTATAAATCCTGATGGCTCTGCCAGTGGAGTGAAGTTCCTGGCACATTGACGTCTACTCTGCGTCATCAATGGGTTGCAAGATGCTCACTTCAATGGAGGTGACATCAGACAGGAACCAAAGCACAATGGAGCCAAAAAAATGTCTGCTATCACTTTTGATCAGTATACAAGGAAAACAGCAAAATTCTTACAACTGTACGCAACCGAATTAATCAAGATGGACATGTTTACTTAATGAAACAGCTTTTTTCATAAAACATATTTAAAAGTTGACATATCCATTATATTGTCACCAAAAAAGGATATTAGCACTCCCAAATGAGGGGTAAAAATGTAATTACTTGAAAAGAGCAAAGACCGAAACAATTTTTAGTCATTTATGGGAATTCTGGCTTCTTTCACAATGTCAGAAAGTTAATGAAAACTTCTGGATTTGTTTTCGTAATGTTCAGAGTTAATTGTCAGAAAATGACCAGCCCGTTTTTTAATACTGGGAAGACAACCACAACAATTATGCAAAATGATAGCTATAAAATTTCATGCAACCATCCATTTCAATATATTTCATGAAAATGTGTTTTTCATCCATATAATAACATGTTACACAAACATACATACAAATGCATGCAGAGTGCTTTCATCTTCTATAATTTATATATGTTTTATCTGAGAGAAAACATAAAACATTTAACCTTGCCACAAGAAAAAACTATTAATGACATTCCTTGTACAATTAAAAAAGGAAATAAAAAGCAAGAGGTTCATTTATCAAGATTTTTTTTCTGAGGAACCCCTGGTAATTATGAAAAAAGGATTCCAATTATTTTAATCAGTTGCTGTCTGAGGTAATGTTTTAAACATGGCCCACAAAATGCATTTCAATAGAGCAGTGGTACATCAAAGGTGAGATTCCTTACCCAACTATTTAGAGGTCAATTGTTGCAACTGGATTTCCAAAACACTTTGTTTGGCAACCCAAATTGTTTCCAGATTGGGTTTCAAAAACAATTGCCCCAAAGTGATACAACTCTTGAATGAGAGATTTAATGTTGTGAAAACTAATGCTTACCACTCATATCCTTAGTTGAATATGTTGGTTGGATAACATTAAATAATGAAATTTGTTGATTGCATCAACATATACCAAAAATATTGTCATTTACAAGCTAGTAACAGATTTACTGAAACCTGATTGAAAATGCACATGGTAACATTTCAGTGAAAAGCTGAAAAAATACAATAGTGGAAGAAGGCAATAGACAGACACATCTCTCTGCGTTGCAGCACTGAAAGAATTTCAGCAGCACTTCAGCTGCAAATTGCCTTCATGAAGTGCACTCTGACAAAGGCTGTTCATAGCTGAAACACTGGCGAAGTGAACTCTGCAATGTAGAGTGACATGTGCTATACAGAGATGCTCACTGTGCTTGCTCATTTATCACATCCAGGGTCGCTGTTACTTAACCTGAGCCCCATGAAAAGATCTGAAACCAGGTCCCCCAAGCCTACTGATAACATTGAACATTTTTGGGTCCCCTGTGCAGCCCTGGTACCCTTGAATACTTTAGGGCCAGTTTTTCCATGCTCTAAAGTACTATACAAGTTTTTGAGGGTGAATGTGTTTCAGGATCCAACTGGTAATCATGTAAAAGCACACCCTGAACGTGGGCAAACCTAATCAATGATTTTGTTTCATTTGAATCACTATTTCTTCTTGAGTCATCCTTCCGATAGACCAGAAAGCCTCCCTCCTTGCAATAAAATTTGATCAGAATTAAACCTCAGACAAAATTTGTTCTCCATGAGGTAACAGGCAGAAGAATAAACAAGACATTTTTCAGGAGGGGTAATGTGGGACAAATGTTCAGGATAGACCGCCTGAAGCAGTACTGTAATGCTGATCATCTTTGATCATCTCCGTTAAGAACCCAACCAGAACAGAGAGCAGCTGGGGCCACTGATCAAAAAAAGAATAATAATAATAATAATGAAAAAATAAGGGAGTGGGGGAAATTTACAACAGTTCATTTCAAAATCTTCCAAGGAAGCTTAAAAGCTTACCTTGCATGTTTCAAGATGAACGAATGGATGGAATCTTCCATGGAGGAAGACACCGAGATCAAGTCCAAGTCAGACCACACAAAAATTGAGAGACGATCACAGGAAATATGAGGTTCAGGTTAACTGGTGGGTAACTAGCATTGCTCTCTTCTGCTGTGGTATCTTTCTTTCATGGTTGTTTGGAGGAAAACCAGACGACAACACCCTCCCCCGACCCAAAACATCATTAGACTGCTACTATCTATAGGGAAAACCTTGATCTCATTTGATCGTCCAAAATGCTAAGAAACATAAACCATCGCTTGGAAGACATACTGTCCGTGACAACCAGGGAAGATTTTTCCTTTTTCCCCCTTGAATCTCATGGAATGGTGTCAACGCGTCAACATTGCGTCAAGCAATGGTTGAAGTGCCACACTAAAAAGGTTATGATAAGTGATTTGGTCTCTGTTGATGGCCTGTTGGATCCAAATAACATGATGTACAGACAGCCTATAGCCTGGCATACAGGAAGCCCTGAGTAGAACCATCTGGGAGAGCTCAGACATGGCTGTGTGTTTCACTACGTGGAGGGTCTGACAGGGCCACCTCAGATCTGGATCAGGGGCGAGGACGATCCATCTCCTGTGGACAGAAGCCCTACCATGGGCCCACATCCTGCAAGCCCCCGTGTCTCCAGAGAAAGCACGTGTTACTGCGCATTCCTCAACAGCTGTTCAAAGAATAACTAGGAGTAAAGAGCACTTCTAAACCCTTTTATAACTTCTGCTAGATGATTTCAACACAAGTTAAAAGTAAAAAAAAAAAAAAATGCACATCAAGATGGATCACTGTGCCCTGTGATCAAGACTATTCTTTGAAAATCAAAATGGCTGTGTAGATGGTCATACCAGCCACAGACACATAAGCATTCGGAAATTGTTTGTTCCACTTCAGTGTCAGTTGTGATTCATTGTTCGCCTCCAAGCATTTTTCACCAGTTTCCAAATTCCAAAGTGGTTTCAGGAACGCCTTTCTTTTTACGTAAACTATTTTTTTCTCCCCAAACCCAGAAAATTCCAACACTAATAGCATTTATTCTTTTACAATTTGCACGCTTACTACCATCTGGAGAAAATTAACAGCGACGAATTAACTAATCGTTCCAAAAGCAGTGAATAAAATGCATTCTAGGATAGCTTTATACATTCCATGGTCAGCTAAGCTAAAGGATTCATGACACATTTACTGATTATCTCTTGTCAGCAGAAAATTGGTGTTACAGGTGTAGTTCTGACTTAACATCACACCTCCTTGATGGCTTGACGGCCGCCATTGAAGCTTTGGTAGTTTCACAGTTGATGTGGAGCAGAAACCACTCTGTCGACCACAGGTACAACGACAGTCCTTGGAGAAATCAACTAACCTGTTTTCCCTTTGATTTTGCGATGGTATCTGATAAAGGCTTTTTCTTCTCCTTCACTGCCGTTTTAGAAAAAAGATCGACAAACTCTTCATAATCCAAGGAGGGCTCCTCAATCTTCTCCCACACCAAGGATCCACTCACCTCCCTAAGGAAAGGAAGGGACAGACATCCCGCCATTGCTTGCAGTAATCATATTGTGATACAAAATCAGTGTGCTAGAGCCGTAAGATCAAACATTCCCTACCCCCACACTCTGGTTCAACACATTTGTTCAACATCCATAAAGGACAAACATCAATACATATTGATGGCATTACATTTTTAGACACTCAAGGAAACAGCTCCTACGTAATTCACCCCAAAACATTGATCTTGTTTCATGCTTCAGCTATTTCAATATATCAGCCAGCTTGGCACGTCAGATTTCATGGTAAAACTCAAACCGGTGTGTACGCAGGGTTTGGTTAGGCTAGTTTCAGCCAGGGCTGGCCACACTGGCTGTCTGGCAGCTGTTTTAACTCAAACGGTGGCTTTCCGCATTCAGCACGACATCTTTCTTTCATTTTGCTGTGACTTGTTACCCAAGAGTTATACCTGCCATCTTCAGCTACAGGTTTGGCTAAATCTGTCGTGCACTCAGAAAGTTGTGTAAATTCTGAAGAACATTGGATTTGTGTGTACTTTTGGGCCGATGGCCAGAATGTTGATGTGGTAGCTGTAAACCTTTCCACATGCAGGCAGACACATAGATGCATCCAAACTTACAAATATCATATTCTATAGTGAAGACAGCAAAGCTTGGAACATTTACTTTTTAGAATGCAGCTGTATCCTGGTCCAGTACAAGGGCTTCATGGGCCTCGGTGGTTCAATGACCTCTTTGCGGGGGGCCTTCTCTTGCGCCAAGCCCAGGGCATAAAGTCCCACTGGCAGAGGGGGAGGAAGAGATCCCAGACCGAAGGAGGGGAGTGCGCCAGCTCCAGGTGGGGGTGGCGGTGGTGGAGGCGGCGCACCACTGCCAGGTGGTGGAGGCGCTCCCATTCCCGGCAGTGGAGGGGGTGGAGGTGGACATGCCCCTTGCCCTGGCAAAGGGGGAGGTGGAGGGGGTGGTATGGCACATCCTGGTAAGGGTGGAGGGGGTGGTGGCATGCCCATACCTGGTAAGGGAGGCGGGGGAGGTGGAACGCCCATACCTGGTAAGGGGGGGGGGGTGGGGAACCGAGGAGCCGGGGAGAGGGGGAGGAGGTGGAGGCATGGCACTGCCGGGCAGGGGAGGGGGTTGGGGCGGAGCCACAAATCCTGGCAGGGGAGGGGGCGGAGGCGGAGCAACGAAACCCGGCAGTGGAGGAGGGGGAGGAGGCGGGGGAGGGGGCACTGGCACACCGGGCAGTGGGGGTGGCGGCGGCGGCGGGGGTGGGGGCTGAATCCCACTCTGTTGCTGCTGTTGCTGGCATGTACAAATGAACCCCTGGCCCGCTTTGGGGGACATGGGCACAGCTGGCTCTGGGATGGACCCAGGGGTGGGGCAGGGGGCAGGGGGCAGTGGCAGGGGGAAAACTCCCCCGTTTAGAGTCGGTGCAGTGGGAGGGACAGGGGGTGGCGTCTGATCCGCTAAAGGCACTTTAAATTTAAAGCTCTCGTCTATGGGGGATGTCTGCACTGACTTGGCCTCCAGGCTGCTCAGTGCCAGCGCCTCAGTCTGCAGATCTACGTCACAGAAATCCTTCAGCGCCGCCTCCTCACTTCCACACTCCTGGTCTTTCATGCAAACATCCTTCTCCAGTGGGGGGTACTGTTTCTCCAGCTCCGCGATTTTTGTCCTCAGATCCTCGATGGTCTGCTCCAGTTGCTGGATCACATTGACGTGCTCCTCCTTCAGCCTCACCGTTTTCAGCACAGACTCCTCCTGTAGACAGGTGAGGAAAGGGACACAGCTGTCTTGTATTGTTCACAAACTCACTGTCACATCTAGAGGTATAGTGACTTAAAGAAAACAGTTTATTGCAGATGGAGTTACCGGCTGTCCGAGGGTTTGATCTGGGGGGTGGTGAGTTCTTTATTTAGGACCATTAGAGACATATACTTTGGTGCACCTTCAAAAAAATGAGGGATTGACATAGAAAAAAAGGCAAATGATCAGCCTTTTAGGAGTCTACAACTATTTCTCCAACACAAATTCCTTACACCAAAAGAAGGCAATACACCAAACAGCCTGGAGGCCTATGGTATTTGGTAACCAAGCTGTATGAGAGAAGTCTAGGAAGTTAAAATGTCTAGACTGCTGGGTTTTAGCTATGGCTCCTTGCGGACAACTGAAGATTCCCCCCTTTTAAGTACTGGCCTATGATGATAAAGGCATCAGAGAGCTTCAAAGCAGCCAGACAATGAGAGTGGTGACAGGGTTCCAGGCATTTACAGTGCAGTGCTCTGGGTGCTCGGTTACAATTGCAATATAAAAAATTGCCTTCGTTTTGGCTGAGTGACGGGCAGGATGCCATTACGCACCGTCACGGTAGACAGCAGTTTCCTTCTGTACACAAACCTAGGAATCTAACTGTTGATGCATGTACCTGATATGACTTTACTGTTTGAACAGGAGGCTATATAATGTATGTAATAGATTTTTTTTTTATTTCCACTGCATAGTTATCTCATTTCCATCTTATTCATTGCAAAACAGATTGAAGACAAACAAGAAAAGGACATTCAGGGAATTGAACCAAAGCAAAGTTACATGTGCTCAGCAATTTAATGAATAAAAATAGGTTCTGGTCAATCAAAATAAATATAAATGTTCTTCACCTGAGGCAACTTCAGTGCTATTACATTTCCTGCAAAAGAGGAGGATTCACAAGCACTGGTTTTCTACAAAAATACTTCATTTATAGATTAAATAAAAGTATAACATCATTACAGCCAAAATGACATCTGATTAGGACAATTTTACTTAACTAGGAACAGTAAAAAGTTTAATTACACAGAATTAGAACAGGATGACAAGTCAAAATTACATTGATAATTGCTATGCCATTTTGTAACCCTGTTCCCCCACAAAACTATATCATATCATGACATGGCACGACATCATTATGAGACATGAGAATACATCAAATGACATGAAATTCCAGCTAGCCTATTGAGATGAAAGGACATAAAAGCCCAGACTACTGAATGGAACACAGTAGCCAGTGGTGTGATTATAGTTCATCTAGAATCAAACTGAATGGCCGAATTCTGAAGATGAGCTGGTGCTGCCCCCTACTGAGCAATGGGAGAAACAACGTTTGCAAAGGCTTCTTCAGTATTCATATCAGTCACACTGTCATATTACACTGTGCATTATTCACGTTAAATGAACCCGAAATTAACAACACTGGAACAACACTGAAAAAAACTAAAAGATAACATACATTAGCACTCCCTTTTAAAACAAAAAGTCTCACTGTCCAGTACCCAGCTGATCCTCATGAACACTATGGGGCCTCACAGGGTGGTGGGTATTTGGCCATTACACTATCACATGGGGGAAGGATTTCAGGGATTCGACTTGTCTCATAAAACAAGAGCCTCTAGAGTCTGGCTGAGCAGGCCCCTGCAGTCTGATTCACTAGCTACACAGACAGGGCAGTCCTCCAGCACAGAGACTGCACATTTCAGCTGGTGGACTGCAGAGGGAAAACCAGCTGCAGCTGGCTGCATGCTTTTCAGCAAATAAACATGCAAGTCTGCACTCTCATAAAATCCATAAAGATATTGCCACAGACAGGAAGGTCTGTCAAACAAATTTAAATATTCCAAAGTGTAAGAATAAAATACAAAAATTAAAATATTTTAAAAGTACCACTCTTATTTCTCATTTAAGAATGTGTACCTATGCTATGTGTACCTGAGTAGACACACTCCTTTGTCTTCTGAATTATTAGGGTTATCATCAAACTGTAGCAGTGGACTGTGTTCTCCACAAGAGGTCAGCATTTCCCCCTATAAAAAACCTGTTCACTTTGGCTTTCCACTTCAGATGGTAATTTATTTGTTTACTTTCATCCCAAAGAGAGAATTCCTGCAGTAAGCCAGAGGCTCCTCTTTGCTCTTGGGAAAGGCATGTCTTTCTTTTTAAGTAAAAGGCACAGCGGGCAGATACAGAAGAAAGGCATTTGCTTCCCAGATGTACCTGATCTTTAGATTTAGGAAGGGAAGAACAACATACCACTTTTCACAGACGAGACAGAGACTGGTGCAGCCCTGCCACCCCTCCTCGATTAGAGAGGGCGTTTGCGGTTGTCAGAGGTAATTGATTCACGTAACACACACACAGAGGGGTTACATAAACCAATAGATCTCTGGGAAGCCTCGTCCCTCCTGTGATATACTGACATACTTTCAAATCTCTTGTTTCCGGTCACTTATGTACATGTAATTTACCTGTAGCTCATGTACTTCCTCTTTCTGCTGTTTCTTCAGTCCCAAGATGATTGCTTGATGCTCTAAAAAGAAAAACAAAGAATGAGAAAAGCTGAAAAAATTTAAGGAAATGCACTCTGAGAAACAGATGCTTTAAAAAATTTAAACAGGTGTGGAAGAAACAGCTCACAATGTGAGTAAACGTTGTATGGTCTTCATCTGTATACTGTACCAAATTTGCATTTTGGCTACTTATCCATTCATAAACAGCAAACCATAACCTTTCAGATTTAGTCAACTGGAAAGTGTAGGTTCTCATACTTTATACAGCAAAGCCAAGCCAATGCCATTCTGGAATGTACAAAGAATGGTGAACATTCCTATCACCAGGCAATAAACCTGATTCTGAAAGGTAAAATATGTAATGAACAGTTGAGCCACATACTAACAGCTTAGCCTAAAACAGTCCATTAAAATGTGACCCTGAAATGGGACTGAAAAAGTCATGGCAACTGCATGGACTGTGCAGCCTTAACTTTAGGTCTTTAAGGCTTTTGCTTGAAGCGGATTTCAGGTTGGGTACAGGGGAAAGAGGGGAAAGTTCTAGAGACGAGCAGTGCAGAGAATTTCAATGTGCTTCAGTGCTGGGCAAGCACTGAATTCCATGACTCATTCCATGTTGCCGGGCAACCCTGCCCCTTATAGATGGTGTAAATACAAACACACACATTCACACATAAAGCAAGCACATGATCAAATCATGCAAAAATGCAGTGATTATTGTAAGAAAATTAAAAAGCAAAACTGATCAACCTTTGAGACGTTCGGTTTTCAATGTGTGATCACAATTGAACAGAAATTAAATACACTGAAATCACAAACTCCCCTCAAGACACAAAAAAAAACACAATTACTCACCATCCTCATCCTCTAAAGTCAGGTTATTGCATGAAGTAAAGAAGAAAAACCCACTTTAAACACAACATTGTCCATGTAGTATTTGCCTCAAATGCACTCAAATCTACTCACAGCACAGCACTGCAAAGATCACAGTCACAGAGCTACATTTCCCCACACACATTCGTCCAGCACGCCAAGAAGCGTACCCTTAAAACCTCTTCCGTTAAAAAGGTACGGTGCGATCCTGCATATCTTAACTCTGGCCCTTATTCTCCTTCTTCCAGGGTGCATAAATCTGCAAGCTAACAAAAGCTAAAGCTCGCAGGCCTTTAACTAGCCATTAAAAGCAGTTCAAAAAAGGAGAAAAAAGAATGAGGAAAAAAAAAAAACAAATGAGTTCCAAATGTGGTCGCTGTAAAAAGAAGCTCACAATTTTAGCACATTGCTGGGTTCTGTACATTACACTGTAAATGTATGCAAGTGTAATCCAGTCACATTTTAATCTCCTTACCAGCTTCAGTGTACTTCAGCCCAGGCCTCTCCTCTCCGTCGGGTTTGGGCGGGGGCCACAAGGCCTGGATACGCCCGGGGATGCGCCCCTCAAAGTGCTCAAAGGAGTGGGGGGGCTGGCTGACTGCTGCCCAGGTGTACAGCTGGTCTTGCTGTGGGGACAGAGGAAACAGTGAGAGAGGACCCCAAACCTGAGGCAGGGAGGGCCTAGCACACCAGCCAGAGGATACATGTTATGTATACATTGTATGGACAAATAACCGCCTCATACTGTAGAACAGCATTACTATACATGCTCTCACTCACAGTGAGCAACACTGAAGAGTCACAGGTTCAACAAATGGCTCCTGCCCCCTTGGGTTTGAACATGTCACACTCCTTTCACTGGTGGCTTACACAGGGATGAGTACAGTTTTAGAAGGCATTCACCATCTGTTAAGGAGGTGCTGCACTCTGAATTCAAATTGAGGGTTACTATGAAAGCAAGAATCCCTCTAGGAAAGACAGTGGTTCCAGTTACATACAGTTTAACACCTTTTCAAGGCATCTGACAGTATTTCACCTGAGATAAAATCACATATGGTATCTTTTGCAAATGAATTTAACTACCATTTCACAAACAAGATTGATGCACTGGGTAGGAGAAATCAATACAAATAATTGTCCAGGAGGCAATTTGAAAGGAATATCCGGAGAACAAAAATGTTCACAAACCGTATCCACATCCAAACAGTTCGCATTGCAGATTTCCTCAGAATTGTAAGAATCAATCCAATCTGTGCGCACTGACGGTAGAAACTGAAGCAGCTCATTTCTCTTCAGGAAGGAGAGAGAGACAGAAAGACAGCGAGCTGACCTGCAAGTGCTCAAACAGCCTGCACTGCCGGCGAACGGTCCTCTTCAGTTTGAGCCAGGCCAGGTCCAGTCGCCTCTCCCTCTCGTCTCCCCTCCTGTGCCGGCTCACCTCCAGGAGCCCCCTGAGAGCCTCGGGCATGGGGGTGAAAGGGGCCATGTCCCGGGACACAGGGGCGGCCTGAGAGGAGCCCTTAGCTCTGGCTCTCCTCAGATCCTCCATATGCTCGAAGTCATCAGCATCTTAATTTCCTTTCCCCAGGACAGAATATCCCGTTTACCCAGGGCTGCAGCGGCTCCTGCTTCAGACAAGCAAGTAGTGCAGCTTTGCTGACTCAAGTTCTTTTTTTCTCTTCCCTGATTGCTGAAAGTAACAGGAGTGGACCAGCACTCCATGCTGCATCCTTGGTTAGAGTGGCACACCCAAGCTGAGACCGCTCCCCATATAGAAGAGAAACTGGCACCACAACAGCATTCAGAGAAACCCAAAAGGTGCCGTCACTCTTGGGCTAGCCACAGACATCTCGCTGAGGCTCAGGTGGGTCTAACACTGCATTTTCAGCGTGCCACCTTCACGCCGTATGCTATGCTGCAGATACTTCCTTCATTATGATAAATGTTTCTGATATCACAACATTGTTTTATCCATACGCGTATCCATACGAGACAAAGTGGTACAAAGCAGCTGGCTTCAGCGCAGAGGGCCTGGTCACGTTTTAAATGGAGAATCCCAGGGCTCTGTCCTTTAGAGTGAGTCTGTAACAGCCCTGTGAGCCTGGATGGCACAACGCCATCCCCCGCGACTTTCAGAAAACGACCTGCCTGCAGTCAGATCAGGTTACTCAATGACAATGCTGTCTGTGCATGATTGGGGTGGGGGGGATGGTGGGGCAGAGGGCGTTCAACTATTCACAGGTCAATCTCCAGCAGTACTGCCGCTATTTAGTCCTATTTAGATGGCAGTTGGGTTTCATTCCTGGGCCAATCAGGCATAAGTGACAGGGATAAGGGCTGTGAGAACACACATGAGAAAACCTCACCAAAAGATGCTGATTCTAACTCTCTGCAAACCAGCACGTGACCCCAGACATCCATCATCCCTCTACCAAATGACATGTGACCATGTCGCCAAGTGCTATTTTCAGCTTCTCTGAAATCTAATTTCTGAACCAGTAAATCAGAGTTAAAGAAATACCTATGAAATTCAAGTTTCTGAGCCACTTCCCCAAATCCTTCTCAAAAAGGAGACAGCAAGGAATGCAAAGCCAGCTCCAACTCTCATAGGCTCAGAATAACCAATCAGAGAGGCTAATTCAGCACCCAGTACAGAGGTTCTAAAAAGCCTTAAAAAACATACCAGAAAAAACTATACATTCTGAGAATGATAAAGCACACAATTTCTCAGCTGAATGAAATCCTGCTTCAGAGAGACTGACTGAATTCCACCATCTGCTAACTCCTTTCATGTCAGTGTCATGGCCTTTGAACTTAATGGTACTGCAATTGTAAAATGTGACAGATATATTTAGTTTGATTTACTGATTTAAAATGTAATAAATGGTGTTTCAAAGAACAGCACAATGATGCTGATGGTGCTGCAATTGTAAAATGTGACATTTTGATTGATTTTGAAGATGTAAAAAAACACATGGTTTCACATAAAACCCTTCAAACTGTAGGCCTCCACATTCTCCTCATGACTGTTTTCACATGTCGTCAGGCTCAGGTTGTGTGATAATTTACTCACACGCCACCGTGTTTTTGTGTAATAAAGCTGTAAAAGGGAGCTCTTTCCTCAGGAGCCAGGGGAGAGATGCTGGTGCAGCAGACTGCTGCAGTACTCCTCCTTGTCCTCATGGCGGAGCGAAGAGCAGCTAACTCTGTTGGAGAGAAGGCGGAAGCTGCTGCTGCTGGATTTGAGCAGGCGGCGTCAGCTCTGGGCACGTGCGGGTGTTACGTAACACTGACAGCAGATGGCATACGCATGGGGCTGTGTGTGTGTGTGACTGTGTGTGCGCACGCGCAGGCGTGTCTGTTTGTTTCAAGAGACGAATGTGGGCGCAGAGATGCAAATCCACACCACTAGCCCCAGCAGAAAGGACAGTGAAGATGCAGCGCAGATCACATGATGCACCCAATAAGGAAACAGGACAGCGTGATGCTTCCACAGCGCTACATAATTCAGTCCCTGCAATTCAGTTACCCAGCACATCCACACAAACAAAGTACAATAGCCTGAATGGGGTATTACAACAGAATGTACTGAACACACTGGGCATTTATCTTGCTGCCTGACTGAATGGGAGCTTTGGAGACAATGAAACAACAGAAAACACGGCACACTACATTGGCTCTTACAAATGATAATGTCGCAGAATCAGTTCTTGGGATATGTTTTTGGTTACGAAAACAAATGGGTAATCAAATGGAACAGTACACATCGGCAGCAGGCACAGCTGAAGGCATTCAGGTTTATACCCTGAAGGCACTGAGGATGCAGGGGCAGTGAAAGAAAACACATGCCATTCTGTAGGAGTCTTTACTTATATATGGAGGGAAACGCTAGACCCTGAAAATGCTTGCAAGTATCAAACCCAAAGCTAAATTAAACAGACATACAGTACACAGATTCAGTGCTGTGCAAAACTAAAAAGAGCTGTTCTACCCATTTACAAAGCATATTTCAGTCAGGCTCACCTCATACTGTGCATGTTTCCCTCAGCTGACAATCCATTCATTAAAAAATACATCCAATAGATCTGATGCATAATGCATGTTTTAGGAGTGAATGTAACCAGAGTTGATTTACACTGTGACATACAGAAGGTCTCAGGAGCATTCATGAGGGCAAACAAGGGCAAGAAATTAAATTTCATTGAACATAAATACTATATCCTATTTTAGTAACTGCACTGAGCACATTTATCATTTTTGCATTTTCACAATGGGACACTGAAAATAATATTTATTGGTGAATAATTTTACAGCTTCTGAATTTGGTGAACTTTTCATTGCAAAAACAAAAATATTTGGCACTCTCCAAACTTTTCAATCCATGATAAGATTTTATCCTGATTTGTCCCTACCCAGAATGTGAGATGTCCTCCCTTGATTCAAGGAGAGACAGTGGACCGGTTCTTTAAAATGCAAAAATATTCTCAGATTTTCAGATCATTCCATCATATTTTGGTCCAATTGATCATCCACCACACACTGAATAATCACTTCATGTACCCGTGTTCTCTATTCACCATCTTTCTCTCTAAATTCATGTATACTTCCCAAATCAGACAAGCCATACAGGGTCAAGGAGTTGGTGAAAGATCTCCCACAGGCGTACACACACAAATGTACACAATTTGATACGCTTTATACCCCATACAATTAGAAGTGGTAACAGAAAGGGTTTCTCACATCAAACTTGGGTGTGATTTGGGAGGCGCTGCCGCCGTACTGCTCGCGGAAGCAGTCGCTGAAGGGGAGCAGCAGTCCCATGGCCAGGATTCGGGAGCAGAGCTTCTCCGCCTCCTCGGGCTGGGCATCTTCCTGCTGCTGGAAAAACTTCTCCAGCAGGGTGCGCCCTAGAGCCAGAGACAGAAATACATTATTCACACAAAACTGTGGATGTGACTCCCCTGCACCAAACTCCAGCACCCTAAAACTGAGGTGCTGCAAAGGACTGAACTACACTATGTTACATACAGGAATGCCAGCTTAACACATTCAAACACGTCCATATTTATCACTCTTACATTTTGCTTGTGAGAAAAAATACCAACAATGAACAACATTGCTGATTTTCAGCCAGCAGAACCTAAGACATGTTTAGATACCGATCACACCAGAATGAAAAAATAATTTACACTGCAGTGTTTCTCATTGAAAACTCAATATCTGGACACCACTAAAATGGTTGAAAAAAAAAAACAAACCACGGTAAAAGAAAACTACTGTTGACAAGGCCATTTACAGATATGCTTACTATTGCACATGCAGTAACATAAAAAACAATACATCACTAGAACACAACCCTGAAATAATTTGTCAGTAAAATAACTATATGCCAAAGTAAGCTGCTCTTTGAGAGGCATGTATTAGCGTTTGTGTGTGCATTGCCCTGTGCCAATTCAAGGCCTCCACAAGCGGAAGCAGCAGAGAGAAATCTGTGACAGTTTCAATTCCACACTTGGGCTGAGGAATGAGTCAGAGCCTCTGCAGTAATCTCACTCCTTCCAAGGCTGCTCAATGCTGCTAAATTACACCTGAGGATAATGCTTTAAAAACATTTTTACAAAAGTCTCAATGGAAACAGCTGGCTCGGCCATATTACAGTTGACCCCAGAATTTGCATTTCCACTCAGATAACAAATCTGCAATTACCTCTGACTCATCACATCAAAACAATACAGCAATTTAAAAACTATATCTGCATCAAGATTTGTGAGTCTCGCATGCGAGGTGAAGCTGTGACAGCTCCTCTCTTGTGCTTCCACCCTACAGGCTGTTTATTTAATCACCCGATGCTTCACAGACTTTGTAAATGTGGTGTGATCCTTAGTTGAATACAGGGCTACTGTCATCCCTCTAATCTCATTCTGACCTTTCACCCTCATTTGCGGATCATTAGGAACTGACTGAGGCACAGGCTAAATGGTTTGGGAGTCAGACAGGTAGCCTGGAAGTGGCCGTGTCACTGCTGCTCCCCTGAGCAAGGTACTTGATTTGGAATTCATCCTTTAACATCCAGTTTTAAAAATGGAGATTGTGTCAGATGGGGGATATGCGGGCCCAAGTACATACAATCACCATACACTGCCATAACAACACACAACATTACTTTATCAAAAAACAGAGCCATAAAGAATGAGCAAATTCCTGCTAAGGCATAAGATGTCATAGCAGGTAACTGACAGTGCCATAATTTGTGTGAATAAGAATGTGATAAAATGCATATTCACACCTTATTAACTAGAAATTTTTAAACTGTGAAAAGAATCTCCATGGATGAAATGCACTATGAAGTAAATTAGACATGGTAGCACACTGAAACACTGTCTACACATTCAATGCATTACATGCCTAACATATTCACAAATACTGCAAATCAAATTGACCTATAGCTCTCTCATAATCTGATCATAATAGCGCCCACTTTCCTGCAGTCAAACCAAGCAATAAACAGGCCCAATTTAATTAATGCCGCTACACTGGACTCATTAGTCAATTTCAGGGTTTGACCGATCACTCATGCATGCACCCCCAACTTCCATCTAAGCTATCCATGCCATTCTCACTTATTACATATAATTTGGGGCAACTGTGCTTTTAACTTGGCATTCACTGAAATGTATTCCTTGCAATATTTCACAGCTTTGGAGGGTTTAAGTGAAAGTGGAAAGCATTCTGCCAGCCCTGCAGACTGTAGCTCCAGAATGTCATAGTTGTGAGGGATTAGGAAAACGAAATGGCTATCATAATCTTGCAGGATTTCAGGCCCAAAGTTGCTCTCCCAGAGTGACAGTAAACAGGTCTGCGCACATGCTTTGATGCTGACTCTCAGCCCAAAGTAAACATGTCCAGGTTACTGCGTTTCATGTTGAATGGCACGTCATGCCGGATGATATCCAGCCCAAGAGCTGGCCATTTATAGTAAAATTTCTGTGACTGGAGAGAATGATAAATATAAAACTTAAACCTGACAATTAAGCAAAAAGGACAAAAAAATCGGAATAGATTACCAAAGCCCATAATAATGTGTGCCATATATTTTATAAAGGATATATTTTTAACATATTCTCTTCATTCTTGCAGATCCATAGGAATACACAAGACCTCATAAAGCATGTTTGGGGTATTTAATATCACACTGTCCTGACTAAAATAGACAGGATTCAGAGAACGTTTTTAACATAAAGTCTATCTTTTTTAACCAAACATGAGGAGTGTATCTACTGAAATGGGGAATGGTTTTGTTTTAGAATCTGTCAAGCATTTCAGTTTCAAATGAATGTGACATTGTCTCATCAAATTTATCCCATGGAACAAAGAGCAGCCCAGGGCTCGGAGGTAAAATGTTACATTTGGAACCAGGGGAAATTTTACTCTGTTTACAGAAATTACAGAACTACGAAGGCCATTTCAAATTGAGCTGCTCTAAAACAGCCAGTTAGAGTCTTGTTTCATTTGAAGGCAGTGAGAGTAGGTCCCAAGCTGTCTGCATGCTCGTGTTTCATTCCCAGGGCTGTGACTGCTCTGATACCCCTTCCCCACCCACGCTGATCTGCCATCAGCATGTTACCACGGTGATTGTTTTCTTTGTGTGATCTACTCCTGATGGTAACGCCCCCCTTCCCAAAATAATGTGTACATTCCATTTTACATTTCTCTGTATCACTCTCCACTGTACTAGCAGGGAGATGCAAGAAGGACACTCCAGCAAGCATCTCAAGATGTAGGGTGAGTGATTTATGACACAAATCAGTATGCAAAGGGCGAAAGGCAAGCACAATCAATGACTGCATGGCTCTGTAACAGCGGAGGGGGCCCTCAATCCACGTTACCAAGACACTAACTGCACACAAACTGCACTGCAGAGCAAAAAGCACTAGAAAAGTAACACAAATGTAAAACTGTCAGTTTGACAACACACAAATGGCCGCTGAGATTTAAAGATACCTTTGGACCTCAGCTTTGCAAAACCAAGTCAAGTAACCTCAGTGTCAGAGGTTTAGAGTTTATATTTAATTATAAACAGCAAAAAGCTGTATTTAAAAGAATTTTAATATTTTATGATCTGCAAGGCAAATCTGTGGATATGCTTTGCCAACAGATCATCACCCTTAATCCAATGTTTTTTGTTTGGCCTCTCAAATTCAAACACAACATTATTTGAACACGCTGGTTCCAGCACGCAGTGTTACGACAGATTTTCAACTCTCACTTGGATTATGTGAAATACCAGAGAGCGACTTTCTTTATATTTATCCGGGACACACAGAGTTTGAGCCAAATTTGCAAATAAAATCTTGCATCAAGATATGAGGGCAACAGAACAAATATGTTGCATTCTTTCTTCTGGCTATGAAGTTGATGTCTATGCTGATGCTCCAAGTGTAAGCACATCCACTCCCCTGCCCTTACACATCACCTGACTCTACAGTAACCTGCTGGTGAGCTGAAAATAGAAGGGACAAACACGTTGCAGGAAGTGAGATAAGACTCTCACACACAGCTCCTCTGTGACAAGGAGGTGAAGAATCACATCTCTGGAAGTTGGTCCAGAAAAAGAAATCGCAGCCCAACATTTCCACTGCCTTCCTCAGCAAGACACAGACTCAACTGCCTCAAGCATGGATTTATGCTAAATGTGGGGCATAAAGGACAAAACAGCTGAGCCCAATATGAGCTGGCTTTTTGACTGCATCAATTTCCATACAGTAAATAAAAAATGAAGCAGCACTGAGACTGTATATCTTAATGCATACACATTACTAGATGTATTAATCTGTGGATGAGAGTTTATGTCTGTAAGGAGAGGATATTCAGGTGGGCAAATTACAAACCCATGACAACAGAAGGACAATATTAAATAGGTATTATGCTTGCAAAAAAAGGAAACCAAAAAAACAACAACAAAAGGTTTGACAGATAAACTGGAATAAGCATATTAAAAAATAATACAAACTTACCCGTGAAGACATCTTGAAAACTGCACGTGGAGGCCTGGACACCAGAGGACTTGCGTGTAGCACACAGGGGCTGGCTTCCACCCCGCAGCCTCTCCTCTGAGCCACCATACTCCAGGTAGTCGGCCGAGTCGGCCTTCTTGGGCTTGAGCTTGTTGATCTCCTCCGTCCAGTCAGCCGAGTGGGTGAGGAGGCCGCCGATGCTATAGGACCTCTGCCTCTTCACCCTCCTCTTCTCCGCGCGGTGGTCCGTGTCCCTGTGGCGCCGCTGGAACAGGGGGCTCTGGGACGGCGAGGGGACCGGGGAGTGGTTGGGCGAGCTCAGCTGCCGGGTGGTGGTTTTGATGTAGGATGGGTGAATGGGAGGATAGGGCTTCACAGAGGGGGTTGATGCATTGGAAAGGCTGGACTTGAGCAGGCGTGTGGCCAGGGGGCTCTCCGAGGGCCACTGGGAGAAGGACACACTGCTCTTTCTGCGGTGGGGGCGAGGGAGGCCATCTGCCTGGTCCGATTCCAGGTCTCCGCTGCGGAGAGACTCCAGGGATGCGCTGACACCCTCCCTCCCGTTCACCGAGCCATCCACCGAGTCCGGCCCATCCTCGCAGCTCTGGGCTATGTCACCGTGGCTACCAGTCAAACTGGGAGGCAAATCCAAGCCATTCTCCTCCTCCGGGGGCTCCTCCGCACTTTCAAAAGAGCCTGTGAGGTCAGGGAAGCTGTTGCCGCTGGTTGTCTTGGTAACGGGGCTCTCGATTCTCCCCTCGGCCTCAGCTGCTGGGGGCAGAGCAATTTCAGTCAATGGCTCTGGCTCCTTTGTCCCAGGAGCAGCACAAAGGGCCGTTTCTGCCTCACTCGCCTCCTCATTAGGCTCCTGCACGGCGCAGCCAGAGTCCTTCTCCTCGTCCGTGCCGTCCAGGGAGAAATTGAGCTCAGCGACCAGGCCGTTCTCCCGGTTGGACACCGCCTCTGGGGCTGCGACCAGCTCTGGGCAGGGGGGGTGGGCTCGGCAGCAGGCGTGTATTTAAACTCCGTTTTCCAGTCCAGCTCCTCAGCTGTCGAAATAATGACCCCCTGCTGTAGCCTAATAGCCTGCTGGATGTCGGCGAGCAGATCCTCCTGCTCCGCAGCGGAGTGGAAGCTATAGATGTCTGTGTCGGAGCCTGAGCTGGCTCTTTGTCCCTCCTGCGTTTCCACGGTGGTCTGCCGGCTCTCGGCCGTGAGGTGGAAGCGCTCGGGCTCTGTGTCTGAATGCCCCAGCTCATCCGCAGACAGGCTGATATCGGGGGTTTTGGTCTGGATCGAATGCGCGCTGTCAAGCTCATCGTGCGAGGCCCGGGTTTCCAAAACATCCTCCTTCGATCCCCCTGACAAGCCTTTCGCTTTAGACAGATTCTTCCGGATCCTGATATTGGAAAACACCGAGGTTTTGGACTCTGATTTGGATTTCTTCTTGTTGGAGTCCCCCCCCTTCCCATGTTTTCCGTGCGATTTCTTACCGTGAAACCCTTTCTTTGTGCTCTCCGCCTCTCTGGGCCCCCCGGCATCATCCCCTCCTTCGCTGGCCTCCCCCGCTGCCCTTTTCAGCTTCCCGTCCTGGTTGCCCATGTTTTTCAGCAGGAGCTCTCCCCTGGCAATCAGGCCATGCTTGTGACTGACGCTGGCCGCTCTGCCTCTCGACGAGGTGGTGATGCTCTGTGGTAATCCGGGCTGGCTTTCCGGTGACGAGAGCGGCGCTGGTGCTGATGCAAAGGAAGCGAGCGCCTGCTCTCGCTCTCCCCCATCTGCCGGAGCTGCCGCTCTGTATAATAGGCTGCTGAAGGAACGTCCCACTGGGACATGCTCAGTGCAGCACTGCTGGCTGCAGTCACCTCCTTCCCACGTCTGCTGCTGCTGCTGCTGTTGTTGTTGTTGTTGATGCTGCTGCCTGCTGAAGCTTAATAGGTTCTCCCTCTTCCACTCTTTAAAAGAAATTCTGCGAAAACTCTCCTTTAAAACAGGGACTTGAGTCTCTCTGGTCTGGATGGTTTGCATCATACACCTTTGGGGGAGGCTGTATTTCACAGCTGTAGATGTTGAGAAAATCTGAGGAAATTACAACTCTAAACAAAAATACAAACACAGAAAAATAATTAAGAAGCATGTAAACATTTATGTTCAGATATGACTTACATGTTAGGGGGTCTTATAGTTTATCAGTTTTGATGGTGTGGTTTTCAGCTAAATAGCATTATATGAATACTGTTCATTTTACAAATATATTTTTAAAAAAAGACACAATTCAATACTCAGTATTAGTGAAATATTGAGTATTGAATTGTATCTAATGTATTGAAATTTAATTTTAAATGAAAAATATTCTTCTTTCAATATCACTGAGGCACTAACATTAGGCCAGGTTTTGTTGAGATAATTCCATTTGCAGCGAAAGAGCTCATCCTGATTAGGATATGTAGAGAGACGTATGTTTAATGATGTCCGGGGGGGACATTAAGTTGGTTACACCCATTTGTTTTTAATGTCCAGTCACGACAATAGCTCAGGAGATTATATAGCCACAGGCTATTCTATTACATGGGGTCAGGGTTTGACAGGTGATAGCAACTTCTAGAAAAATGAATGTGTTCCAAATCAAATAGAATCAAGTACAATCTATTACCTATGCACATTTATTTTTTGTATGCTATTAATAAAAATGCATCCATCATTTTTTTTTAGTAGGTATAAAAATGGAAGGACACATTTATTTTTGCATAATAGTAATATACACTTGCTGTGTCTTTATAAAATAATGCACTCAACATATATCCAGGACAAAACAGTTTGAACTTGTCAACCGTGTCTTATGACAAGACAATTATAATGAATTCAACTGTATTTCTGCCGAGTAGGCATAATTTCCCAATAGTATGCTGAAACTGACTGAAAGTCAGGAAAATGGGAAACCAGGAGAATACCTTGAAACCCAAAGATATAGGCTACTGAAAAATGTTAAAATAAGACATCTTGAAGTTCAAAGCTGTAATTTTCAACCTTTTGGTCCCTAAAAAACAAGTTGGGAGGGGTCTCATGATGCCCTCACTTCCTTTGATTTGTAAAAAGCATGTCTGCACAATGCAAGACCATAATGATAAACAAACATGCAAAATAACTATACGAGTAACAGACGGGAATACCATCTCACAAAGCATTAAGTTCAGTGCAAAAAACATGAAACTTACTTTTTCTTTAGCACATTCAGAAAAATGTCTTGCAACCCCCAAAATGATCTTGTGAGGTCTCTTCACCAGATGCTTAGGACCACCAGCTTATATAACGAAACAAAAATAAGCAGGCAAACAAGCTACACTGTAATCTTCAAAAAAGGAAGACATTCCAAATTAAAATGAAAGATTGATCTACTTCAATTATATTAGTAATTCTGTGCATACAGTAGATTTCTTACTTCACCAAATTTGAGTAAACTTCATCAACCATGTCAACACAAATATGAAAGTGACCTTTACAGTTTATTGAAAAATCAAAATCTATTTTAGGCCAATTGGCAGGCTCTTGTGCATTGGTCAGCAAAAAAGGCCCTGCAAGTGACAAACCAGCCTAACACTCTTCCACTAGCCTTACATCATACAAGCATTTAATCCATGGTAATGTTTGCTCTTATGACCTAACTAACTAAAACAATAAATACTTTTACTCAAATAAAATCGTGTCCTGTAAAGTCAAACTTTATCAAACTGTAAACCCAAAATTAACTGAATTACTACTGTCCAAGACAGCAAAAGTCTATTCCAAAAGATAGGCAAAAATGTCCGCAAATGAGTATCCTGACCAAAAACAGTTAATTTACTAGTCATTGATTTGCAAATAAAGGGCACCTATGCCATCCACCAAATAACGTTTTGGTAGGCCATATCGCATGCTATCAAGATGGAAATGGCGCTCGTGGTTTGCTTTTTTCCTACACAGTCAGAAAACAACTGTTCCATCATTATTTTAAATGATCTGATTTTTAAATGAAATCCAGATCCCAAACCTCTAAATCAACAGTCATGCTTTTACGACGCAAAAACCAATCATCGTGTTTCCAAGTAAAATTTAAGATTTAGGTGGTATACATAATACGCTTACTAATACAACCTGGATTTCGGAAAAAAATTAAATAAATTCGTCCTCCACAGTATCAGGAGAAACTTAAGCGTTTTGAAAATTTACATTAGAGGTGTTAAATGAGTCATTGAATAGAATACTTGTAAGTAAAAAAAAAAAAAACAAAGGAAATTTAAGTTAAAACAACAATGTATCTGTAGGCCTAAACAACAGGAAAATTGGGATACAAAGAGGAACGGATGACCATCCTGGGTTTCGGCCGGCATAACCACTCTCCCTTCATTTCAGCTCGTGGGAAAAGCTATGCACGACACCCACCATCATTCAGATTTGGGATTTTACTTGGTTGCTTTTATTGTTATGAACTTTTGACTATTTTAACGAGTGGAATTTTAACGCGCTGACTCACGACGTGTATTTTCACATTGATTAATTCAAAGCCATCCTGCCTTCAGTATGTTTGTGTTTCCCTTCATATACCTCAAAATCACTTTCAGGCATTTCTCTCGTAACCTTTACCTGCAGCTGACAACGATCGCCCATATTATTGCAAATTTCTCCATCCACCTGTCTCTAGACCTTTCGGAACATCACGCCAAACCTGTTCCCAACTGTTTCCTGCAAAACCTCGTAATGACATCACGTGTCACTATTGAAAAGTGGGTCCTTCACATTTTACTCTCTATACAATTAAAGGAAACGTCTCCAGGTGATTCTCAACATCATGGACATTGCAGTTCTGCAAATGCATGACTTTATTTCCAATGCTGACTTCTCGGTTTGAGGCTTTCTTTAGACCAGCACTGAAAGCTCAGCAGCTGATAAGTGCTACTGCACAGATGAGTGTGCAGGTCTGCCGCTCTGCATAATAGGCTGTTGAATATTTGTACTTAACTCAGACGTGTATAGTAGCAACCATAAAATATATTATTTACTGAACATATACAATCATTTAATGTATTTATATCAATGTACCAGTGGTATGGACATTATTCTTTGTTTTATGTTAAACTAACATTGCATTGATAGGACAGGGAGCTGTTTTCAGTTTGAAAAAAAAAAAATATATATATAGTGAGGAAATAAAGAGCCCTGAGAACACCAGACCTCTGGAAACTTGGGCCCTGAGAACAGAGATATCCTCATCAAATAAGGTCATAAAAATCAATAAAAATCTCTCTACTCTACTTTATCTGATAATACTCATTTATACAACCAAACCTTACTACATGTAGACATGCATACACACAAAAGCAGCGAGAATTCTGCTTCCTTTCCAGTGGACCGAGAATTATTCTGCCCAAGCTCCTG
This sequence comes from Albula goreensis, assembly GCA_022829145.1. Taxonomy (NCBI): domain Eukaryota; kingdom Metazoa; phylum Chordata; class Actinopteri; order Albuliformes; family Albulidae; genus Albula; species Albula goreensis. The sequence goes on from CM040759.1 coordinate 16,303,932, forward strand.
GCCCCGGGGGTGTGTCAGGACATGGAATGGGAGTTATAATGGCAGGGCTGGCCAGCTGCCTGCACTGCACTGACAGCTAATGAACAATAATGAGCTCTTCACATAGCAAATTAGAACAATTCAGTCTCAGATAATTCATGCCTTAGTTTTGAAAGTAAATGTTAGTTAAAGGTGTTGTTTTTGTGCAAAGATTAACAAAAATAAACTAAGAATTATAAAGAATACCCTGGCAGTTGTATTTCTTTTATGTAAGGTATACAGGCTACACATACTAATCTGTAATAAATCCTGTGATTCTATAAAGGTATTACATATGAATCATTCGCTTCAGTGTTAACATACACAACAATCAATGTAAATAGCCATTAAGTTTAGCCAGAGTGACCCTGACCACAAAATATTGTTTAACACTGACATCTGGTGGAAATAATGTAGAGAAGCATTTTGCATCTTTCAAACCTGAATGAAACGGCGACACCAAGAGGCCAGAATGAATAATGGTTTAACATCACTCTTGCCTAGGAAGCCGTTATTCAAAGTTATATCCACAGATGCAATATCTCTGTCCTCCAACACAAGCATTATTTACAGACTATCATTGCTGTTTTACAATTTTATTTACACTATGCTTATAATGTTCCCAGCCATGAGTATATTTATGTCACACTAAATGAATGAAAAAGGCCTGACACACAGATGCTATGTTAGGGCACTCAAATACAAACCCTGATGCAATCTTTAATAAATAAAATATTTATTTTACAAAGGGAAAGCTCTGTCTCACAGTTGAGTTTGGATAATACATTTGCCATTCGTCACACTTGATGGCTTTAACATAGCTGTATTGTTGACTGCTCACCACCTACTAATGCAGAGATCAGTATGATAGTGTCTGTGGACAGGCTCCATTGGATGTTGTTACACGTTTGCCATAGATCTAAGCTGCCAGCACCTGCAGCCCATATAAGCCCATATAGAGGAATCTGCAAAAATCCATATTTTTATGTTATGCTTTTTTTGACAACAGGTGCAACAGCTTAATTAGTACAACATCTGTAACCCTGGAGTGGACCTTCCAAAGCAGAAGATGCTGATTGTATGACTGAAAGAGAAATTGTCCAATAAAAGGGGGAGACATATGGAATATTTGAATATTTATTGCTGCTTTAAAGCAATCCATAGATATTATATAAATGACTGTGTTTAAAAACATGGCCACAAGTGGCAATTCAGTGTACAAAAAGACAGATTGATCACTTAATTCTGTTGTCATTGTGGTATGTGAACCAATGGAATGCAAGAAACAACTCAACAAAGAAAACATCACTTACAAAGCATCGTTGCCATATATGACCTAATGCACGCAAATGCACAAAATCTGCAACACAACATTGAACCACATACTTCACAGTTTTAGACTTTATTTTCCTTCTGAAGTATTTTGTAATACATATCAAGCCTTACTGCACGAGTGATTAACTCCCTACTAATGAACTCTCGCTGGAATCATTTTCTTGTTTTTCTCATGATAATGTACACTCTTGGACACCATTTTACAAATTGTCACATTTTTTACTGGACATGCAGTTTGTGCAGATTACATGGAAAACATTTACTATATAAATCATACAAACAAAATACATCAGATAAAACCTTTATGGCTCAAACCACTAGTTAATAACATCAATGATGATGAAATGAATATCAGTGGTGAATTAATAAACCCAGGTAAACGAGGAGGAATTTTTTTTCTATTTTCCTGTTTTTCAACATATCAAGCTGCAATACATTGTGAAATTAATTTAATTTACAAAAATATCAACTAAATAATGTAATACTGTTAAATTATATATGAAACATTTTTCAGATTACGGCTTCAATAAGTTTTGTTCTTGGCACATTAGAGTTACTTTCTTCATTCCCCATTCCCTGTTCATTACTAATTGTTTCAATGACCATCAGACTCATAATATTTTTGTAATAAATGCAAAACATTTACATCCTAAGCTGATTCTGTACAGAATGAAAACATGAAACTTTAATTGAATTTGGGTCTGGGCAAAGCTTGTTGAGGACAGCTCAGTTTATTTCAGGACAGAACCAAACTTTCTTTATGCTCTTGTGTATTCCTGTGGTACTCTTGTGTTTAAGATCATTGGAAATGTGTCATACACTGCAAACTCCATTCCAGTCTTTGCAAAAGTGCCTAGAGGGATGTTGCCTCCACAAAATGATTTGGCTTTTATCTAGAAATTACATATTTAAGGAGAGCGTTTACTTTATCATGTCATGTATATAAGTTATGGCAAAGGGGTTAGCAGGAGATGGACAGACTCATATAAAAGAACACTTCTGCATCTTAGCCCTACTTTAACTTTCTGTCATAATTCAATATAATTGGGTATTTGGAGGCTGAAATTATCTTCATGTTTTCTGAAAAATGAAATGGCACTTCTATGATTTGTTTTTTATTATACCAACCAGGGAAAAAAATCCAGCTGAATATACCAACTCAAACATAAACAAATCCTGCTCTCCTAATGTAATCCCTGAGCCCTCAGTGTCTGATTACTGACTATGTCTCAGCAGGTCCTGAGCCCGCTGGAGGATGATGCTGTTAGATTATCAGGGAGAGGAAGAGAGGAGTGAAGGAGTGTGAGAAGCTGTGCAATGCATTTAGCACCATTTTCTTCCCCCTTCATCAGCTGATGTCACCACATTACATTTCTTACCCTGGTGTTGACTACTATAATTAACTCTACTGTGATCATATGGTTGTGTTGTCATTTATGAACAAAAACATGTTTTAATTTTGGAGCTATGATTAGCTGCACATTTGCTAAATAATCTCATTGCTAGTTGATGAGTATATGATTCTACATTCAAGAGCAGTCCAAGAGAATGGAGAAGGCCTTCACACTGGTGATTGGGCTAGCTCAATGCTAGCTCAGTGCTACCATCTGTTCGGTATTGGTCACTTCCATTTTCACCCATATTACTTTTACTGAAATACAAAACTATCATGAGCTGGAAAAACCCAGGAGAGACCATAAAACAGTAATGACTTCTGGCTAACGTGATTAAATGTGGCCAAATAAGTACTTGCTTGCAACAGTACAGTTCTGTCAGATTACCCACATGTAAAAATAATTCTGTCAGTAAAGCCGATTTTAGAATATATTTGGATTACCACCACTGCAAGATTGGTGTTGTTTCCATCCTTTTGTTTCATCTTGTAGATTTGTGAAGTCGGTATAAGAAACAAACTCTTTCACTGGGTCACACTTAGAAAAAGACCAACACTCTGAACCCTTTTTTTTGAAAATGCTTACATTTGAAATGCATTACACAGCATATTTTAATAATAAAGTTTTTTACATTTTGTGGCTCAAAAAGGCAACTTACAAGATGTCATTTAAATGATTGGCTTGCTTTTTTTGTGGAGGGGGGATTTAAAATGGGAGGTCAAAAATGGGTTTTCACCATTTTTGTTATCTAGGTATGTACAGAACATATGCGTACTGTTGCATCATTGTAAGCAGGGATCCACTTTGTGTTCCAAAATCAAACAACCAATATTTTGCTTGTGTAAGGAAAATCAATGTTGCAATAACAAAAAAAGCACACCTTGTGCTGTGGTACAATAACAATAACACTCAACAAAAGTAATATTTCAAATGAAAATGCTACAGAAGAATGTAACCACACATGGGGTTTTTCCCCACTTTTGCCTCTACATGTTAAATAGTACTGAATGAGTGTACACAGATGCTGAATTCATCCAACCTACCAAGTAAACAATGCCAATGGAGTAACATCTTAGTTGGAATCCTTAACACTGTAACACTGTATGTAACACTGGAAACATAAATTGGACAAATCTTAGTGTTGCAGATGAAGATTTAGCATCCATTGTTCATCTTAACACTAAAATATATGTGCAATGATAGAGAAGTTTGCACTAAAATATTCAATAAACAATTGAAACATGAGCATGATGATTGTGTGGTTCATTCTGGCTTCCATTTGGGTGAAGTAACATTATTTTTTCTCTTATGCAATAATGTTAGTGTGTAATTAACAATCATTAACCCCCCATGGACATGTATGAATTAATCAATCAGAATTCACACTATCCAAATATTGACCCAGTAGCCCAGTATCTTACAGCAAGATGACCTGGGGGATTAAAGGTATTTCATATCCACTAGAGGTCACCGTTACACTACTTTACAGTTACAATTCAGGCAAAAGGGTGTTGCCACAAGATTAACAATAGAAACATACATTTTCATATTTTTAGAATTTAATTGCACCAAAAATAATAAAAATGAGTTCATAATTATGATGAACCTGTAAAAGAGAAGTTCATAGGCTTTGAGTAAGCAGTATCCAAATCAAATAAGTATAATTTATATCAATACAAAATTTGATTTACATTGACACCATTTAAAATACTTGCACTCGCTGTCAAAACCATATAAATACCACCTCACATTATAAAGTTAAGCAGCTGTTATAACAGTTCACAACATGTCTTACTGGAAGTCACAATAGAGACCACCACAATTACTACATTTGCAAAAGTGTCACCACACGGAATAGCAAAATGCATAAACTGACCAGCGGTGAAATGATAGAAATGCCTGGCTCCAGCCAATTAAGTTGTGCAAGTTAATAAAGTTAAAAACATATGTATCATCAGAGAAAAAAATTAGATACTCAGAAACCCAATCATAATGTTTAAATATCAAAATGGTCTGATTCACTTTTACAAATTTGCTCACTTGTAACACTTGTAACACACAGTTGTCAACTTACACCAGTACAGACAGAGTAATGTTTACCACTGTGGTATTAAGAATCAATACAGTTCTGTGTTTTTGTATTTCAAAGCCCTTTTGTGTAAAAATACACCAGTTATCCACTGTCTTCATATTAGTACATGCTGTGGATCTTCAGATGGGATTCAGAGGGGGCAGTTTCATGGGAATGCCTGCGTGGTTAGCGCCTCTGACGTAGTCTCAGTCCCAATGCAAAGCCCTGCACTTTCACATGGATCCCAGACCGCCCTGCTATGAGTCTCCTGTGGTCTTCCTGTGGAAAGCTACCGACTGCCTCTGCTGAAACTGCGGCTTGTTGCGCTTGCTGTGGTCCCACTGGCACAGCAGGATCATTTTGAACGTGGTCCGGAAGGTCTTGTTGCAGAGGGCATAGCACATGGGGTTCACTGTGCTGTTCACGTAGCAGAGCCAGTATCCCAGCGCCCACAGTGCCTCGGGAATGCAGCCATCGCAGAAGGTGTTCACCAGCACCATGATGTTATATGGTGTCCAAGTTATAATGAAGGCAAACAGAATAGCGCTCAGGGTCTGGGCAGCCTTCTTCTCCTTCACCAGTGACATCTTTTTGCGTTTGGTGATCTGCGTCTTGGCCTTGGAGGCGAAGCGCTTTGCCATGGCAGCATCCTTGAAGGAGATGGGGACCGTGGGGGACTTGGTGGCTGGGGTCATCACGCCAGGGGGCTTGGACGCCTCTATGGAGGGCATGGACTGAACCTGTGTCTTGGAGAAGCGTTGGTGGTAGCTATTGTTGCACTCTTTGTTGCCCTTGTCCCTCGAAGATGCTCTTCTAATGCCTTCGGACTTGAGGGGGTCCTCCTCAGAAACGTCCAGGTCCTCGGATGATGTGAGCTGGGAGTTGACGGCTGCCTTCATACCGGGCAGATTCAGGACAATGGAGTAGATGGCGCGCGTCTCGGGGATCTCCTCCTCCTCCGATTCGGACTGGTCCATTGAGACCCCGGTGTCATTGTTGTTCCAGCTGTCGCTGCTGCTGTGCTCTGGCTCCCCTTCACTGCTGGCTTTCCCCGATTTGGTCAGGGGCCAGAAGCGGAAGCGGCCTCCCAGCCTCTGGGTGGCGCTCTTCTGTGCTGGCTGGCTTAGCTCATAGCTGCTGCAGCTGCGTGAGCTCCCGGTCTGATGGGCAATGCTGGCTGGCTCTCCCTGGTTCCCTGAGCCACGAAGACCAGCCAGCTCCTTGGAGCGGTTCTCTGTCTCCTTGTAGATCCTCCAGTACAGCACAGTCATGATGGTGACTGGTAGGTAAAACGCTGCTATTGCTGTACAGAAGGTGATGATGGGCTCTGTCAAAAACTGGATGAAACACTCTTTGTCAGGAACTGTACGCTCCCCAACAAAGAATTGCCAGAACAAGATGGCTGGAGCCCAAAGGACAAAAGAGATGGACCAGGCTAAGCCGATCATGGTCACAGCTCTCTTGGTGGTCCTCTTGGCTCGGTACGTGAGGGGCCTCGTGACTGAAAAGTACCTGTCAAAGCTGATCACTAATAGGTTCATAACAGAGGCATTGCTGGCTACATAGTCAATGGCAAGCCATAAGTCACAGGCCCAGTTGCCCAAAGCCCACTGGTCCATTATAATGTAGGTGGTATAGAGATTCATGGAGATTACCCCAATGATCAGGTCTGCAAATGCCAGGCTGAGCAGATAGTAGTTATTGACTGTCTTTAGCTGCTTGTTCACCTTGAATGACACCAGGACAAGAATGTTGCCAATGATAGTCACCAGGGACAAGGACCCAGTGAAGAAAACGATTAGGATGACCTGCCAGATGGTGTGCCCACCCAGAGGATCGTACGCTGATGTGGGGGTGGGGGTGGCATTGTGCAGGCTCGTGAGATTGGAACTCCTGCTGAAATAGGAGTCATTGTTGGCCCCATTTTGACGTTCTGGCCAGGGATTTCTGGGAAGAACGTCTGTGTCTTGGTATGCTCTCATTCCCGGAGGGCTGTGGGTCTGGTACAAGCTGGACTCTGTGCTGGTGGAGTTCAGGTTCATTTTTGCAGCCTGGCATATTCTGTAAAGACAATTAAGAGAAAATGTCAGTTGACTGTACATGTTCTACCACAAGCTATTGTTCTACCTGTGTTCTACCACAAGCTATTGTTCATTCAGTCCAGTTAATTTATATTAAAATACATTTTTGTGTTTTAATGCACATATAAAAATATACATATGCATGATGCTTCACTACACATCTCTGTACAAGTGACGATAGTTTTAATTTTCAGAAATCATATTACTTTAAAGTAGTCTTGAAAATAATAAATTACTCCAGTATCTGCAGTTTTGTTGCCTCTTTATGCCAGCAGAGTGAGCAGAGAGTTTATTTGACATACATTTATCACTGTATTTAACAGTTTCAAGTGGTGTTGTAAAATAGATGTCAGAATTCCTGTAGTATAATTATGAGGATTGAGATTATACTACAGAACAAACGATACAGTCCATATATTAAACATAACATTTCATTATTTATTACAAATCTTTTCTGAACAGAGGATTTATGCTGCTTACATTTCACATATTGCTCATAGCCTTTGAAGTAGCCAAAGTACATCCAGGGGACGTTCTGGAAGGAGAGAAAGGTTATTGTGATCCATATACACTTTCATGTACATAAAAGCAACAACAATTCAGACATAATGTTAAAATGTAACATGTCTTTAAGAATTATTAAAAAGACTTTTTTCATGACTTAGCTGGGGATATACTGCAGTGTAGAGAGTATGGAATAAACCCACCATGTCATCTTACAAAGAAAAAGAATAAAATAAATAATGAATACATAAATAATGTACTGCTCCTGTGTTCTTATAGTAAATAGTGTTTTGTCTGAGCATGAATCCACTGTTAAATTCCTCCCTGTGCTCACTCTCAACAAAGTAAAGCCTGGTGCAAAAAAAAAAGAGTTCAGTGAAAAGTAAAAATATTTTCAAAGAGCCGTGAAATGTAATGAATAGATAAAAATGGTTCAGCAAGTGCGGGGGGTGAGGGTATGGGGAGTGTTGGGTTGGCAAATGGAAAGGGGGTGTTTTTCAATAGATGTGATGGGACTCCTTCAGCTGCCCTGAATGCAAGCTTATACAATACAGCAGCTTCCCACAGCTGACCCAGACACACTGTGAGAGGAAAAGAGAGCACAAGAGACAACAGAGAGAAACACACAGACAGAGAGCACTGGAGCATAGCTGCAGAGATTTTTATTTATTCATGTAGCATTACTGTACTCTATTATTTTGCCTCCGCTTTGTCTGGGGATATTCAATTAATTTATAAAGGAAGTCTTGATGGCAAAAAGAGTTTACAGTGTAAGTAAAGCTCGTCCACCGCTAATGTGGTGGTTAGGCTAAGGCCATTTTGCACCTGCATTAATAGAAGGAAAAACATGGAGCAGACTGTTCTATGCAGACGATTAGGTGGCCAGACTGGAATGTTTTGTTGCTGAAATGGTAGGTGGCATTACCAAAAGGGGGCGCTGTGATGCTTTGGGTACCAACAGACACTATAAACTTGCATGGCCATATCTTAATATCTCAGAAACCTGACCAGATTCATAAAAAATTCTGGGTATCCTATCCTAATAAATATTCTCAGAAAAGTATCCTTAACCTTAACATCATTAGAACTGATTTAACTTTACTTTTTCATGTCTTTTATCTGATGAGACAAAATTAGAAAAATCATTTAAAGAAACTGATTTGATCTCTTGTCTATTTGCCATTTTTTCCCCAAATTTTTGAAAGACAGACCTGAGAAAACATGTGGGAAGTGACAGCATAGGAACTTCCACAGTTGTCATTATAGCACGAGTGAGTCAGTGCTTCGGTTTAAAGTCTTTGTCTGAAAGACAGGGATTTTAATTCTCCTCACCAACAGAGAAGGACCCTTTAGTGATCCATCAAGAACTTGTCCAGCTGCAACATACTGGACTGGAGCCCTTAGCAAACAGCCATTGAGATAGAGGCAGAATCCAGCCATCAGGATCCTGGCGGTGGATATTCAGTATATAGTATAGTCCATAGCTGTGCGCCCAAACAGCACCAGGGCAGCAGTCTAGAGCATTAGGGGACTTTGCACGCTTCATTACATTACATACTCCTCACATATTTGTTTGGCTGGATCTAAGAGTCAAACCAAGTGCAAGCCTGATCTCAGATGAGTAGATAGAGCCTTCAAAGACCTTTTACTTTGAACACTTTGTCAGTCTACATCAAAACAGGCAGATTTGTTTCCCCCCTCAATTTTTTTTTTCTGTTGGATTCATCCTGTATGGTAGCAGATAAGATGAGAGAACATGCATTCTGTGTTTCCCCTTGATGTGAAATTCATGACATTCTATCTTCCTACTGGACACAAGGGATCTAAATAAGGTCATGCACAAAAGAGTCACTGACTGCTGATTGTGACAGAATTTATGTAACCATCATATCACAGGACGTAGGCACTTTGTGCAGAAAGACAATATGACTGGAATGAATGCAATAGTGTGGATCAAACATTCTGTCTTCCAGCCAGTAATGGAGAGACTCATTGCACAGCTGAAACTGGGTGTTGGAAACTGGACATCTGTTCTTTGGACTGATAGCCTGTTGGTGCATTGTTGCCAGGCAGCTGCTCTTGAAGGTGCTGGGCTGGAAGGCTGTTTATTCTGATGTAAGCTTGGTGAATGGAATGCCAATCGGGGCAGAATGGCCACCTGTGGGAACACCTGCCCTACCACTGCGTGCTACCCCAACCCCCATAGGCCACCACTGACACCTGATGGCAGACCTCTGATCAGTGATCCTCCTGGTGTTACCCAGGCTCCTCAGAGTTCAGCCAGTCTGCTCACCGTAGAGGGCCACTGGGTCCACCCCAGCTACCTCCCACTGCAGCAGGGTACCATCTGTCCTGCTGTGGACGTTGACCTCTGTTTACTTAGAGCAGTGTGCTTTCCAAACTAGTACTGCTCAGTGTACATTACTGTTTAATTCAACTCACTTTTACAGCGCAGCTTTCACAGTGTAATGAATGTGTAATTCTTCCAATTTTATTTTCCATACATATTGCCTATTTTCTTAGGGAAAAGGCAGAATCCACTGCAATACCATCTGAAGCTGCTATCTGTTAAATGCATTTTTACACTCCACAGTTCATCTGAGTCACACTTGGCAGTGAATGTAGGAAGAAAATCTGTTCAATTGACCAGAGCACTTGCTATTGTGCAGTAAGGAATAAGTCCTGCCAGCTTTAACTATCCATACCTGAGCAACGCTACAGACCGTTGGCACTGACATCATCAGTGTTCAGTTACAGATCATGAAGCATGTCACCTGATCAAGGACCAGTGCCTAAGCTGGGAACACCACATGGGAAGCCCATGATTGCCTGTTCTGAATGATTAAATGCATAATCCCTTTGTTCATGAACTCAATACAACTAAAAAAATCATATTTTAGCTACATGCACAATCAGAGGGTAAAAAGCTGAGCATGTTCCTGACTTTATGATTGGCTGATAAACAGTTTGATTGCCCATAATATATGTCCAGTTTTTCTTCATATACATGTGTCACATATAATTAGGAAATGAATAAGTTCACACAAGGTATGTGCCCCTAAATGGAAACAGCAGTGTGTGCAAGTAATTATTCTTTTCTGTCAATGAGCCCAGAAAGGTTTGTATTCTCAAGAAATCTTTTCACACCTTCTGTTTCAAATTGGACCCAGGTGTGGTAAAACAGCCTTAATAAACATAGTGTCCAATTTTAGATATATTACAGTTTCAGTTATTACTATTACTGAAAATGAGACTATTATTTACAAGTGTTGGTGATGACTTTCTGAGAAATATAAACAAAAGGTGATCCTCAGGCCTGTTTCAGCACCCACCATAAGGCCCCTGTAATTGAGCTGATTCAGACATGATGTGACTGGTAAGGGCTGTGTAATTACAGTGGTAAAGGTCCTGTGGGCCAGAGCTGAGATCCCAGTGCCAGGCCCAGAACAAAACAACCCAAATGTCACCGCAATTGCTATTCCTGGGTCGATGCGACACATGCTAACTGCCACTTGGAGAATACAGCTCTTAGGTTAGGGTGATGGGAACAAGGATGACAGCTCCCACACTTCCAGACACACTCTGGATGTGAAAGAGCAAAGCGATGGGAAATCACGCTGTCAAGATACTAAAATATGCTATTTTGATTAATAAAAGACTGCTATTTGAGATGTTTGGTCACATTCTGGGTCACTCAATCGGCTCCTCTGTAGTTGTAAAGAACACTCCGCTGTCTGTACATGACTCCTGCCTGCAAAATCCCTGGCTGTGTTTGACATTCAGAACCATAGATATAAGCAATCCTGTCATGCTATGGGAGCACGTTAACCTATTTCAGAAATTTCATAAAAGGTTAATGATTCAAAACATACTGGAGCCTCAGAAATCTCTTGGAATGGAAAGTCGGAAGAAAAAGCATTTAGCAAAGCAAGCATCTCATTAAAAATCTATTTTTCAGAGACCAGAAAGAAAAACACATTCCATTGCTATATTCTGCTTTTTCCCCAATTCAGTTTCTATCACATATTTTTCCATCAGTGCACTATTTTGCCCTGTGGTGAATCGATGGAGGGAATCAGTGAGTAAGAAGAAAGCCTGGCAAATAACCTTGGTGAAGCCAGGAACCGTTTCGGCAGCCACAAGAACACCAAAAATAAAAACTGTGTCAAGAAGGAAAGGTGAATGAATTTATAGGAAAATTTTGTCAGATGAAACTTTTTATTGTACAGTACAGATGATGGAACCTGGATCTGCAACTATGAAATTTAACCACATATTCTATAGTTTAGCTAGATGGAAAGCTTATGCTTCCCTTCCATGCCTAATGACAAGGAACAGGAGGTTCCAGTTGGAGACAAGAGTTTCTGGTACTATTTTAAATGAATGAATCTTTATGGAATTTAATAATTTCACATTGGAGCAACACAGTATTGTCTTTTCATGGAACTCAATGAATATCTGAAGATGCATCATGTTAGAACACATCAAATACATCCCAAAGCCAAGACAATGTGGTCTATTAAGAAAATATTTCTTTTATCAGACAACCCTCAGATGTTGTGCATGCTCATGAGGAAAGGGCTAGCTATTACAGATGATGGCAGGAGACAAAAGCAAGATATCAGCCAATCAGATATCCGTTGGTCAGATATCAGCCAATCAGAGTGGCAGGAGGGAAAAACAACACATGGGAAAGGCTGCCATTAAATTGCAAAATAAACACTTTCCTTTTACAAACTTAGTGTTTCCAGTTTTTTAAGCTATTTACAGTAACATTATATTTGCTCGAGGTTCAGAAGCTGCCACAACTTTCACATTGACATATCAATGCTTTGCTATACGATTACAAAATACTGTAACATTTATAGACTGTCACAAAACCACCACCACAGCCTGAGGGCCTACTGTCAGGTTGTGTAACACATTATAAAAAGCATAATATACCCATATAAAGCCACATCAAGTTCAACACTTGTAAATCAAATTTGACAGGAAAAAATGTGCTTTGCCATTTCCCTTTTTTAAACTAGTATTCACAGAAACGGTTTCACAGAGCCACTCCCCAGAGATGCATACCACATCTGTAAGGACAGATACTTTATTAAGAGGACCTCTGCCCTGGTTTGATGCATTAATAGGGCTTTAAGATGGAGGAGTCTGGTCCTCACAGGCCACTGGGCTGTTGTCTGTTAAGCTGTGGGAAGCACTGGAAGGAATGCACTCCCTGTGCCCCAGTGTGACCGTCATAGGAAGAACCTTATCTTAGCAGTACACCTGGGTACAGTTTGCTCTGACGTCATTTCAGTGTGTGTGTGTGTGTGTGTGTGTGTGTGTGTGTCTTTTAATTAAACGGGATAGAGTACAAATAAGTCTGTATTTGAAAGGAGCACTAATGGTTCAAACTTGAATGTGTGCATTGGAATGACTCCATCAATCCACTCAATTCCTGCGGAGGGCTCAATGGCTTTGATGCAGCAGGTAGACTTTTACGACCTTGCAGTCGCCCGATGTGCTTTGTTAAACATACAATGCTCCATTACAGGAAGCATTCATCTACCATGTGCTCAGCTCCTACACAGGGCTCACATCCCTGTGCCACCCACTAACAGACCAGTATGTTTCAGTTTTTTTGATATTCACAATAACTGAAAACAATATCCATTCTAAAACAGCAATAAAAGCTGTGAGGTTAATACAGGCAGTATGGGAAGTGACAGGTTTTCCTGTTCAAATTATGAACACGTCATAAATAGTCCTTAAAAAAACTAAAGAAAGAGGATGAAGGCTGAAATCGCTGCCCAAGAGCTTTCAAGCAATTCCTGTTTCCATAACGAACATAATGCCTGCAAGCAGCACGTTATTTTGCTAATCAGTTCAACCCCGAATGGTTTCCATGGAGGGTGAGCCAGCAGCCCAGCGTATGTCACACAGCCGATTCACAGCCTCTGGCTGGGGCAGCTTGCCTTAGAACTTGTTGCTTGATGCTTTGTCTCATTAATTTTAACTTCACTGACTATCAGTCCCAAAACTGTTCATTTAAAACCATCTGTTAAGCTCATTCATTAAAAATGAAAAATTATCACAGAAAATGACTGTTGCACTAAACTAAAATTAAAATCAAGTACCAAAGCGCAAATACCTCACTGTGCCAACTTGGCTGGAGTATAGCATCATGAAAATATAGAGAGATTATTTCTGTACCACATTTTCTACATTTGTATATTTAAAGATCCATCTGTAACCTGAGATGCATAGATAAGTGTTATAAGTGGCCCAAATTGTATCAGTGATATTCTCTGCGATAGCTGGAGACAGAGGGGAGAAGCCAGAAAAAAAACAAAAACAAAAAAAAAAACAAAGTGGCCCTTGCCAGCTTGCCTGGGGTTGAAGCCATAAAGGCCTGTCCTCGGAGTGCAGGCTGGGCCATAAATCTATCACTGTAGATCGATTCTTGGCTATATCACCAGCCAACTGCAGCAGAACACAATTGACTTTGTGAATTTGGCTGAACTGAAGTCAGCCAGTTTCTTTAGGTTACCACAGTTCCAAAAGTGTCCTGATATCAGTAATAGTTGTGTCTCTCCTCCCAAAATTGCTAGCTCTCCTGTAGCATGCTGAGTATATTGTACTACAGAAAATGGTTCATGGGTCTTATCTGCTACAGATATGAACATTCTTCAGCTGCAGTGCTCCATGCACTGTAATGGGGACACATCTGAGCATACTGCAATTAGCCGTTCCAGAAAATGGGGGGAAAAAGAGAGAAAGCCATATGAAAATATACAGAATACAGTTAATCTTAAAAAATCTACCACAGACTAATACATCATTTATGTTTTTGCAGATGTATTTTCCTTCAGTACCTTTTCTTCTGTGTCCAAGCTGCGTCATTGCCATATTGGTTTTTACATTTACATTCTGTGAATGCCACCCGAAGGAAAGACCACCATGATTAATTACTGAAAAATAAAGCTAGTATTGAAATTGGCTAGTATACAGTAACATTTGCAGGTCCACCACCATCTTCTGAGTTAAACCACAGCAGCCACTTGACCCTCTAGCTTTCTCTTGCCTATGAGCTGAACTAAAGCAGGACATAGTCTGTTAAAAACCAGATGGAGAGACAGGCTCTTCATTAGGATTTGGTAGAAGTAGTAATTCTTGAATGAATGCATGCCATTGTTTTGCTGAGGTTTAGACTGGTGCATTTGTATATACGTAATGTGAAGTCCCCTCCACCCCAACCTGTCCCACTTTTTCCTCACATATGTGCACACTCACACATGCATACACACTCATATTGTAAAGTGCTTTCGGATACTTTGATAAAAGGAGCAGCAGAAATGTAAGTCAGTGTGATTACTGCTTGTCTAGACATACGTTTTTCAAGAGGACTCAAAGACAAAGGGACAGAATGAAGTGACTCTCTTGCCTCACTTAAGAACCCATGATCAGGTCTGTCTGCTTCCCCATAGTTCTTATTCCAGTGTCCTGTTTTCCCAGAATGCACCTACAGCTCCATAAGTAGCTGTTTATTATTCTCTCTCAATGACCATGTATATTATTATACCAAGCACCATGTTCGTGAGCATAGAGCACCTCTCCAAAAATAATTAAAATGCATTTTGACCAAGACAGAGAGATGGCAGACATGTTATGATGGTAATGTACGTAATTGTATGTAATTCAAAGGCGATATAATGCTCAGGAAACTAGAACTGTTACAGGTGCCACAAAGATTTGCTTCATTCGAGGTGTGCTTTTACTCCAATAGATTAGTCACACGGTATATATGGTATACCATAAGATCAGATGACAAGAACAACATCAGTTCACAAGTGACCCAAAATATTGCACAAATGGCCTAAAATATTGGGACTAAAATAAGTGAAACAAGTATTAAAACAAATTTCTGTTATGTTTTGCAGAAGAAAATATATATGCATATATTGCATGCTGTCTGTACATATATTACGGTCTTAAATTATATTTCTGTATATATTTACATTTGCATAAAAAATTAAATAGGATTTTAGTATAAACTTTAAACAGTATAAAAGATGAATGCTCAAATACTCTGGTGTACTGTACATTTTCCAGGCAAAGGCTACATATTTTGCTTGATGCCCACTAGCTAATCGCCCATGAATGTTAATGGTGACAAGAGGTGATGGATGAGTAGAGCTAAACCTTAGAGCAGCGGCTCAGCATCGTCTGTGGAGAGGACAGACCAGTCCTCTGGCTATTTCCCTCCTGCCAGATCCCTGCCAGTCAGAGGGGCTGGCAGATGCGCATTTACAAAATACACGGCTGATGGGGAGACAGACTGCATTAAGGCACTGTGAGAGCACTGGGCTTGATGTACAGAGATGCCTGTAGCATGTATACAGGGTTTCTGGAAGATCTAATGGAGCATGAGGTATTCCTGCACAGAGGTGGCTAAGAGCATAACATCTCTACCATTATCTAGTTGGAGAATGGTACACCAGTCCAGCACCTGCTGAGACCAATAGCGATGTGAAACAACTGCCATACTGTATCTGACATCAGGCATAAGAAAAAGCAAAGCCACAGACAACAAAAAAGTAATTACTCCTGCAGCAAAGTTGACTACTCCTCCAACTTCAGTACAAAGAGATGGGTACTCAGTCTGCAGCAAAGCAAGGGCTCTATGACTAATGTGTTTTTGGTACATGACAATAAAGTCTCACTCCATATACAATGTTGTCAACTCCATTATGTGCCTGGTGTAGCATGTAGCTTCTTACAAGGAAGGCACCACATAGCTAATCTTGTACTTAGTTGCCAGGCAACCTGAATGGCTAAGACTACCCTTGGGCTCAGTTCTATCCAGTTTTCCAATGTTTTCATTTTTTCTGGTTTTGTCTGATGTAGCTGCCTGCATTAAACTTTATTTTCAAAATTTGTGAGGCACAAACACTTGCATAGTTATCACAGTAAGAAATATTTCTACCTGTCTTGGTCTTGGTGGAGGTAACTGGGCAAAACAGAAACATGCAATGTTATATGTGTAACTATAAGACATAGACTTCCATTACTAATTATAAGACTGGTTATATGATGACTATTTGGGGGAAGGGTATAGCTAAAAAAAAGCTTTCTCTGAATTTTACCCATATGTGTTTACATACTTAATTTAATTAAGTATGTAAACACCCTTGGAACATGCATTTACAATATAGGATACCCATGTACGTGTATAATGTCAGACTTGACCAGAAGTGACCAACATAGTTCACAAGTGGGTGTGTCACACCTTCCCCCTGTCTGTTTAAGTGGTAGATTAATGTTGACTGACTAACAGTAACTTGAAAAAAAAAATAGTTGAGACAGATCATCCACAAAAACATAATACTATTGAAAAGGGAGGAAATGATAGAAAATGTTGATTCTTATTTCATTTATTTGTCAACACCCAATGACCCCTTGTGACAATATAACAGCTGCCATTAGCAGCAATGGTTGTAGCCACACGCTTCCTGTAGGTATTGATCAGTCCCTCTCAGTGTTGTGGAGAAACTTTGGGACCCAGCTCAATCCAGAGCTGGAGACATGCAAAACGACAGTTGTGGGTTTTAAAGCTTCTTTCAGGTGTTGTCACAATGGACAGGATTTTTCTGTGCATGTGACATCTGACCCTTCCTTGTATTCCCAGCAGCATATGGAAGGATTAAATTCCTACTCAATATTTTATTCATTTTCTCTCAGGCTCTCGTCATATATACACCTTCTTTTTCAAAAGAGAGGAGTGATATTAATTCCTAATGTCTAACTTTTCAAACCAGGCATTAACATTATCAAGATGTCCATGTCTCCCCAGTCCCAGGGTGACCCCTCATTTGACAGCCTGTTACATAAAACATGTTACTTACCACCTTGGCTCAGGTTATCCCTGCTAATGGCAAAATGCAACACTGTTTAATTGTATGGAGGACTTGCAGGTCATGACTATTAGACAGAATAAAGCCAAGGTGGCTCAGCAAAAAAAAAAAAAAACTGATTTTAGCCTTCAACTCACAATATGGGCCACTTGTTGTCCACACAACACATTCTCCTGAGCAGTGACATCATCTGCATGAGTTAATAAAAACACCCTGGACAAGAATTGATTGCCTGAGCGTGCTGCTTGTGTCTTTATGTCCCACAGCTTTTGAAGCCAATTTTAACTGGTGGTAAAAGGAGGTAGGGGAGCATATACAGGTTTGGCAAAGGTCATCGTAATTCACTTGTAAGTGACATTTCCAATAAATCTCAAATGTTACAACACACAAAAATGTGTTTCTGTCAGTGTTCTGCTGCCCTTTTCCTCAAAGTGTATTTTTTATGACCAGGTTTGAAAATGGGAGATTCATGATCTGGACATGGAATCCACATAGCCAATGGGGAAATCCAGGCAGCCAATGGAGGAATCCAGACAGCCAATGGGGCAGTCCAGACAGCAAATGGGGGAATCCAGACAGAATAATACTATTTTGACAAGAATAATGCAGTACTCATAACATTGTTTTGAAATACTTATAAAAGCCATTTTAAAATGAAATATTAAATACTTATATATTTGCAGAAGGTCTGATCACTTCCTCTACTGTACAGCCTTTACAGCCAATTTAATTCCAGCTTCAGCTGCGGTATCTGATGATCCTTTGACTACTGAAAATTAATCACCACACAAAAAAAGTCCTCACAGTCATTAACAGGCGCAGAGGAATAAGCCATGCAAATGGCGACTCTTAATAAAGACTCATTTATTCAGCGGACAGCCCACTGTGCTTATACTTCCTATCTACCCAATCCACTGGGTCTCATGTTCCACATTAATTACTGCTATCATGCTATAATACTTAAATGAATAAGCCCTGTACAAAAGGAAATGCAGTTCAGGGTCACTGTTTAACTTCTAAGTCATTAACGTGTGTCTCAGTGCTCTCCATTTTATAAGATCGCTTAATATGACCCTTAAATTACTCTCATGGAAATAAATCATACATAAATATAGCTTCATTAAGCAAATGTAAAATGCAGTACATACAAAAAATACCAGTTCCATAGCACTTTTTGATTGATATAAAAGACCCATGGATGAATTAATCTTTTGTGTAGTGTGTTAATATAAAATGATGCTGTTACAAAGGACAGCCCGTTTCAGCACTGTGGTGCTTAATACCTTTTCCACAGTCATGCCACTCAAGGTGCTGCTCCAAGGTTTGGCCACCAGGGCTTGTGTGCAGAGATGCAATTAGCTGGAGCACAAACACAGCACTTTAAATCAATCTCATACGCTCCTGTTCTGCCTCACAGTCCACTGGTTTTACATTGCAGCACGACTGGCTGAAACTCACTCCTTGAAACAAAACCTATGATTAGACTTTCTGTTTGATGAGTACATTGTATTCTTGCCAAAAAAGGCAAGGGGAAAGACACCAAGAGCATATGGAAGGTTTTTGTTGAATGAGTCATGAAACTAGTTAGCCTGTTTCTGAGAATCATTTCCTTTTGTATTCCTAAAGGCCAAGAGACAATTCCCTCAAAGTCATATATATATCATAAATAATTATATATTTAAATGATTACATGGCTTATTCCTGCAGCCTCAGGCATTCTATCTTTCAAAGGGGAAACAAGGAACCATTTTACTGAATAATGGAGACTGAATAAATATTGACATGTAAAAAACTGCCTCACAGATAATCTTTTACCATATGAGAGCAGGCTAGTCAGATTTATTGACCCAAAGGAATCTGTAGTAATGGTCAAAACTCATCTTGCAATAGTGGAGATTGAATTAACTTAAGTAATTGATATAAAGTTAATTTATATAATTATATAGCATCGGGGACTTATGGGCAGCTCACAGACTAAAGGCGTCTGTGTAGATCCTGCAGTTGGATGATTTAGTCTTTACCAGCAATGGTTCAGGTAACCACACTGGTTAGGCAACAACTGGCTGGGCTGCTTGCCTGCAAAATGCATAAACTAATTTTGACTTTCTGTTCTTTCAACAGCATAGGCAATATGTGACCTACACAAAACCTTTCTCCTCCAAAATCCATGGGAGACAGGTGCTTGATAGGGATGATATAGACTCTCATATCTCATTTCAGATGGGAAAAAAGGGAGATAAAATGAAAAAATACACAAGTAGCATGATTTTGATGATTATATTCCCCATTGCTGATTAACTTTTGCCCTGACACAGAATTCACAGAACTATAGGTTTTCAAAAATGATGATCCAGTTATCAATGATTTATGATGAACCAGTTATTCAGTATAATGCAATCTTATTTATTATTGTACTGTCAAAATAGAGCCCGTGCATTTTACCTTTAGAATGCTCATCAATCACAAGCCGAAGTCTTGACAGCTTTCATTGTATTTACTGTCAGCGTGCCAGTCAGCCTACCGCATCAGGGGACCACCTACAGTGATAATGAGACCTGCCTCCCAGGAAAACATATCATTGGTCAGACCATTCATTCAGGAAATCCTACATTAGTCCAATAGATGGGTCTTGAATTCCAAAGAAATCTGACTATATGGGTAAGCATTGTACAGTGGAAGGTTTATTCATGGTCTGAATGAAATTTTGTGTGATTGAAATTGTAATGAAAATGTAAATTGTCTTGATTATTTTCCAGGAGGTCAGTTATTGGCTCTTGGGAGACACAACCTTATCAGAGATATTATGCCAAAAGAGATATGTAAAAATGTGAAATCTGTCAGATAAGATAAGAAGATAAAATGGTGACATGATATGCAAATGCATTAGTTAGGCTATAAAATAGTGTTTTTGTTACTTTCATATGCATATAATAAAGATAATAATATGTCCATTAAAGTATGTGTGCGCAATATATGTGCAATTTATTTTTTTGGAAAGAAATCAGATGAAGTTTAGTACACCACAACAGCAAACAATTAGTTAGACTGAGAAGACAAACAACAAAGTTGCAGACTGCTGTAAGGATAAGTCATTCTGGTTAAATTAATCTCAAATACAGAATGACTTGCCTTATGACTTGCAATAATATAAAAGCACTACTCATGCAATGCTTCCATTCATTGCCTGTTTAAATCTGCACTATTTTCCTGAGATACAGCAGTCCTGACTTCAAATGCATGCTGCCTCCACATTTATAACTTTAAAATGTTAAATCAGAACAAGTTAATGTGTTACTGTAATTAGCAGCTCCATTTACTCTATCTCACAGATATCTCCATACATGCGGTCAGTCTTTTGGTTGTTAAATGCAGCAGTGTAGATTTTTTGTACTTATGTCTCTGAAAACCCATTGAAGAAAATTTCTTGCTTGTAAAGGAAATAAGGAGAAGGGGAAGTAGAGTTGAATAATTCATCCTGTGTATTGCATAATGTATTCTGAATCTCAGAGACAGGAACACAAGTAGGATGTTGGCCAATACAAAGTGCCATACACTTCAAAGACTCCCTCCAGTGAAAACCCTAATTCCCAGCATTTCATTAAGAACATTTGTTGCTGTACCAAAAACAACATTATGCTCTTACCTAGTATTGCATACAAAATAGTTGTAATAGTAGAAGTTGAGAATTTTTATTTTTTGAATCCATTTTTTCAGCTGCAGATTTCTCTCTCCAGATTTGGAATGCATACTAGCATTTCTAAACCTCTCTCATTCCTGTAACCATTGACAGAGCACTCCATGAGGGCACAGACAAGCACAGATATCCACCAAAGCATATGCTCTGTGCTACCACTTATTTCCATTGAGCAGTTCACCCACCAAACTATTTAGTGATATGCAGGACCACACTTTAGGTTTGGCTGGTTCTAGAGTGATCTCATGTAGGAATCTGCATTAAGACTGAAACCTCCCCACCGGGAGGCTGAAATGGGCACTTGTCACATTCAGTGTTTGAACTTACGGTAATTTGATATATTTTAGCTGATAATTCAAACTCACAAACTGATAAGCAAATCCTTCACAATTGCCAGTAAACACGCCAATGCATACACAAAATAATTATTATTTGGAACCAATTAAAATTCTTGCAATGTCCTGGAAAGGAAAAGTAGAAGTATGGCAAATGAAAATGTGCATAAATTGGATAATCTGTGATAAAAAATACACTGAATACTTTCTCATTTTTCATTAAAAGTTCTGTATAAAACTGTATATGTTTCAGTATTAGCTTCAATCTGAGTCACTGTGTAAGTATGTAAAAAATATTCCTGCTTCATCACTATTATAATATGTTACCCTCATCACATACAGGACTTATTATTACGGAAACAGCACATGGTAATCATGAGAGAGGAGCAGCCTTCACCACACAGTAGCCCTTTTCCTTTCACTTACTCTCCTTAGGCAGCTAACCACTAGAGAAAGATCAAACACAACCATTCAAAGGACTCTCATTTCTCAGTGTCTTTGTGTTAACACAGTCAGGGACTGTTATCTCCATTGCCTTGTGTGCACTCAGAAATAACCTTTATCCTTTTTTCATCCTCTGCTTTCCTGCTGTACTTCAACAATATTCTGCTATTTTGCTTTACTGCACACTGTGAAATAGCCCGTAATGTGTGTGAGAGTATATGGGGATCAGAATACAAAGACACCTAATCACAGTCGTCATTGTCAACAAACAGACATTATTTTCACAAATATAAATCATGATAATTTCTTGTTGCCAGACCTTCTAAGTGAGTACACATTGTAAGTAAAACAAATTAAATTAGATATAAGGAGCAAAAATTGTATTGACCTGAAGAGCTGGTATGTTTATGCAAGACCACTCTCAAAACCACTCTACGAACAGACACTTTCAAAACAAGTGCTGTCAGCACTAAATTAATGAGGTGTTATTTGTATATGCGGGAAGATTAAAAGCATTGCTTCTTTCCGGAAAGTTCACCGAGTTCATAACTTTGGCTGAAAACATTTACAGGGCACATTCTAAAGACTAGCAGCTCTCGGGCCCATGGGAAGATGAAGTCCCTTGGACAGGCTTGAGTCATTTGTACTTCCTGGATGATGATTTCTGCACAAGTTGTCACTCCAATCAGCCAGAACTAAAGCCCAGACCCTCTAACATGGCTAATGAACACAACTGCATTGTATGTGGGATAATGCATGCCTTCTCTCTCTGTCCTCTCATTTTCACATCATTGTGCATTGTACTGTGCTGAAATTCTACCCATACTTTGAAAAACCTTTCTGCTTAAATGTAATTTATTTTAAAGACAGAGATGTGCAATAAGCTTGCAATGACCAGTCACTAGTGATTCAGTGGTAGCCAATCACATGTTAACTTAACTAATGTGCACTGCAACAGCTCTGGTAAAACATGGCTAAAGTTAATGGCACTGATCTGGCATTATCATGATTAATGAGCCCCATGAGTCAAAACATGAACAAAAATCAGATGCAGAGCAGCCTAAGTAGTCACTCTGAAGGTGCAGTGCTTAACAGAGTAACGTATGTCCCTGTACAGTGCATCATTACACAGCAAGCTGTGAAAGCCTTGGCTCATATGAAAACTGAACCCATATCAATTTTATACTGTGAGATGTTCTTTTGTAACAGTCAATATGTAAATTTGTGAATTTTAAATAGGTATTTACTTCACTACCCCTAAATAATTTTAATTGAATAAAAACATGGGCTTATGAGTCAGGAGCAGACAATATAAAGCTACGGAAAAAAATCTCAGATGGAACACAGAACCTGACTTCAGTTTTGACAGTGAAGCTCTATGAGATATATTAACAGCCTTAAAGCACCAAAATGAAAAACATTCAGAATTTGAGGGCATGTCTTCAAACAAATTTGCAATCAAATATGTTGAAATCCAGAAAACTTCTCCCCCTACCCTTACAAGGTCAAATAAATACCAGGGCTAGGAGCTGATTTCCATTCAAACTCACTCGATGTAGATGATGCCAAGGAGTAGAGGTCTTCCCAAGCATTGGGAGGCAACAGGAGCAACTACAATAATCTCCACACCCAAACAAGAGCTGTTGAAAGTAATAAAGACATGTCTCTATCAATGATGGAGAGGAACATGGGAGAAACAATCTGCTTCTGACAAAGGTGCACATCAATAGGGTGTGTGTGTGCATGCATACACACAGTTGTGGAGGCATAAGGAAGAATGAATCCGATTAAAATACTTGGTTAGAGAAACAGCTGAGTTCGGAGGATACTTTCCACACAATAAATTCTGCAGATTTCAGTCTCACCTCTCACCAAAGATAGACAGTAGCCAAAATCAATACTGGTCAGTCAAAATGAGTGACAGGTTTGTCCTCAAAGGTTCAAACTGCAAGAGCAGACTTATAAATTCTAAAATGATACAGCATACATAATTAATCATACAAAAGATAACTCAGAGACTGTACAAGCTCCTCTCATTGTTATCACACAGCATTCAGTAGTTTATTCTAGTCTGGGAACTGGTTCAAAATTTCCACAAAAAATAAAAATCAGAAAAGCAGGCCCTGTAAAAATCCAAAGCAGAGACAGAACAGAACCATGGACTTAAGCCTTCAGTTTGACAATGCCACGAGTCTCAAGCAACCAAAGGGCCTTTCAGTCTGGGGAGTGGTGCACTTACGAGCATGGGGCTATATCATCCAGCAGACCTCTGAAATACATGCACCCTGAGCAGAGAAAGACTGAAGGCTGAATGTGCCATTCCAGAATCCATATCAAATCAAATGGATCATTTGTCTGTCAGCAAGTCAGTCATTTTATAGTTAAATGCATAAAAAATGAACTAGATTCAGAGTAAAACATTGTATTAAGTTGATTTTATACCAGAGTGAAAAAACACAGCTTTACAAATGGGAAAAATGTGTGCAATTTGTATTATTTCATTTACATCTTTTACACTTGTAATTTTCTCTTTTATGCTTTAAACCAACCGATAAAAATGAGTTAATTTATTGTTATATATTTTCTTTCAGGCCAAGCATATAAGCACTCACTACCAGAAAACAATAACCAAACTGGAGAGCCTAAACTCCCTATGGTCTGTGAGACCCCATGGCTTTGAGGTGCTGGTTCATCTCAACATGTTCTTCCTGTCACTTTTGATTAAGTTATTGTGGAAACCAGAACAATTACACCTGAGAGGGTTGATTTCATGCATGGCTGAACCACACAATTGGAATTTGTGCTATGTGTCAAGCTTCAGTTTTTTTTTTTGCGCAGTCTGTGAAAAGGCAAAGGTAATGATCGAGTTAGTCTATAAGCAAATTAAGTCTGCTCAAAACAAGCTGACATGATATTATCTCTTATCAGCAAAGCAGACAACATCACTTGTATATTGACATTTTTTTTCATAAATGATAGTTCAATGACATATAATATCAGTGAGACTCTAATTGAACACTTACATATATGTTGCCTCTCAGTAAGTGGTTCACACTTATTTGTTGACATGAAATAAACTACAGTTTTGATTAATCTGTGGATGGATTACAAAAATGAAGGCAGATCCCTTTTTTTAAAAAATAATGGATTAGATATTTAGTATTATTAAGTCTTTGAGGTCCAAAACACTTAATTTATTTCTTATTAAATTGAATTAATATTCTTTTCTAGAAAAATTGAAAAAACGATTGTAAGATTATATAAATATATCAGAGAAGCCATACAGCCATATGGAAAAAAAAACCCAAATGTTCTAAGGACAGAAGCAACATTATTATCTTCACAACACTTGTTAGCTTTGCCCCTGTGGCCAGAGGCTAAAATTAATTGAAACTGGGTGAAGCATCCCTTTAAGTTAATGAATAAAAAAGATCATTTTAATTTGCTATTGTAGGTGGTTATGAATGCACACTTCGCACCTACAGCTGAAGAATATTCTTGTATGTTGAACTTGTGACTGATAAAAGTCAGAGAAGTCATTCCCACTGAGCCAAATTGGTATTTCTATTAACACTCCCATAGTACATCATGGCAGCTCTAGGCCAAATCAGTGCCAGCTGTACACAGAGAGGTGTGGAATACCAGCTACAGTGTCATAATGTTGTATCTTATCACTAGTCAGGTTTGGGTACAGAGAAATTCCAGTAGAAGCTGACCAAATAAAAACAGACTGAATTTTGTGTTAAGTGGTACATTCAGGTTCAGTCTGTATCAGGAGAAGAGAGCACCAGCACCACAGGTAGGGGGGTCATATACATTGGATTGTATATGTAGACCACTTTAGGTTTACATTTATGTCATTTTATTTAGTAGACAGTCATGTCCAGAACAACTCAAAATATCACTTGAGTATTTAAGGTTAGATGAACCTCTAAAAGGACAAAATCAACGAAATGTAAAATCAATTAAAAAAATTATGCTATTTCAAACGTATTATCATCCATAACTATCACCCTAAAAGTGAAATATTCAAACACATCTGTGGCTGACCTCTGTGTAACTTAAGCATACTGCTAGTGATGAGGTCACTGAAGACCACTACATTTTAGATGGATTGGACAAGTTGGATGGAGCTGTAATGGCGTGGCAGCAGTAATGCATGGGGTTAATGCTTACTGATGGCTCCTTGTCTGCACAACTGTTAACTGAAGATCGCGCTCCATTACCTCTGCCCTCACATTTGTATGGGACAAGGTATGACAGCACTGCATGCATTTGTCAGACTGTTATGGCACAGAGGAACATACACATAAAGGTTTGGCCATATGTATAATTTAGATTGACTGTCATTTATATTTTCTGGACTGACTGCAATACAGGGTTTCAGGACACAATCGCAATGCTGACATCACATTTGATGGGGGCCTTTGCTATCTAACATACAATAGCCTCCTGTGATACTGAGCTCCTTCACTGGATCCTCCTGGTGTTCTGTCTCAACTTGATGAATAATGGTGCATTATGTGATGTTAATTATTTCTGCACAAATGTGTCTGTTCTGTACGAACTAGATTGAAAACAATTTGCTGCATGACTTTCAACCTCTCACTTTATCAAGATGTGCTTGTGACCATTTCTTATGCATTAATATTTTAATATTTATCACCTTTTCATTGATGTTTTAATGCCTCTCAGAATATTTCTAAACACATTCCCAGTCTCTATAGTTTGGGAAAGGCAATGGGTTTGAAGAGAGAGATAAGCACAATGCACATCAAGCTCCCCATTCAAGCCATTTGGAAAAGCAGCAGCATTCAACTGATGAAGCATAACAAATGATCTTTATTCAAATCAGTTTCTCAACACAATACCAAAATGTATTCTCCGCTGTGCTGCTCACAAAAAAGAAAAATATATGTATGTTTGAATATATAAATATATATTCAAATTTTGGTTGTGATTTGATACAAAAGACCCACAATGATCCCCTTCCCCCTTATGCCTTTGCATCTCTTCTACAGCCTTCAACTGGCATTGGAGTCGAAACCAAGTCGAGGAGTAAACTGCTCACACTATAAATAACATAAAGCTTGTCATCACTGTGTACTCAACAAAACAGAGAGG
The DNA here is from genome assembly GCA_022829145.1 of Albula goreensis. Taxonomy (NCBI): domain Eukaryota; kingdom Metazoa; phylum Chordata; class Actinopteri; order Albuliformes; family Albulidae; genus Albula; species Albula goreensis. Next base: position 16,330,834 of record CM040759.1, read on the forward strand.
AAGAATGTCTCTAATGCATCAGAAGTGATAGCACCTGCACTGAAAAAGGTTATGACTAGAACTGGAGAATGCATCTTCTTAATTACCGTATCAAACACAATCTTGACTTAGTCTTAACATTGAAGCAAAATAATTTTGAGATATGTCATAACACTTTCATTTCCCCTGTGTTTCACCTCCAGACTTATTGGAGACCTTTCTAAAGATGACATAGGAGGCTGTGCAAGATTAACAAGCAGCTAGTAATGTGCTATATTCAAAGCTGCGATAATTTAGATAATTTTAAACATTCATGTAATTAATAATAGTATTTTAGTAATTAACATACGTAAAATGTATTTGGGGCTCTGTAGTACTTAGCTACAGATTTAGCTGTTCTAATATTACAGACCTTTTCCCAGTTACTGTATTCAGTAATAAATCAACACCAAATATAGGGGCTGGAGATTAGTTATGACAGTCATGACACAGAAGTCTTACAGATTATGGAATGTAAGTGGGAAATTAAGAGAAGAAGACAGCAGTCAGACTAATATAATGAAGATACAGTTAATGCATTAAATATACATTTAATATACATAAAATAGCTGGACAAGCCTACTGAATTATGGAAAGTAATTACCACATTAAATCTCTTTTAAAATGTTAATTGAATTTTAATGCTTAACATTCTTCAGCTCAGCAAAGCACATATTTCACTGAAACATAAATGTCCTCATAGTACTTATTTTCACAGATAACCCCAAAGATCCTCAAATTTAGGCATAATATTTTACTTTCTCCATTTCAGAAAGTCTAAACTTTCATGTACCTTAATTCAATACACATATATGACCATTTAATTTTGACAAATGCTGAAATAACACATTCACTTAAGAATGTGTTATACTGTAAATTTGAATATTTTGTAAGATGTATGCACAATGTATTTCTATTTATATACAGGCATTCATTGAATCATAATTCAAAACTTTTATTTCAATCCACAAAAATATCTGATTCATATTTCTATATTGTAATAATAATAGCCAGTATTGGGTCAAAAAATAGACTCTGTTGATTATTTCATATAAACATATAGCAGTGGAACTGGTCCAGCACATTTCAAAGCAAGCTGGCATATCCTTCTTAGTATTTAACTGTTATGCACTTCATTTGTTGGGATCAAATTTTAATAATGTCTCACAAATGATAAGAGTTTTGGTTGTGGGAAAAGCTTCCTTTTAATTAACTAAAGTGAGCCTTCCTTGGGAGCTCTTCACTTTATCCTTCAGGGGATTCGATCAAGGGATTCCCTCAGTAATGAGGATAAAATATAATATCATATCATACAGTGAGATGGAATTGTTGTACAAGTGATGTAGGCCACTGTCAGTGATAATTTGTTTTTCTATATTTATGTTTACTATAGGCAGAAGAATCCCCTCTAGCACTTTAACACCCTTGTCCTGAAAGAAATGCACTTTGTGTTGTAAGTTGTGCTGGATAGGAGCATCTGCTAAATGCCTATAATGTAATGCAATTTAATGTTATATAATATGATGTAATGAATGCGCTTTCTGCTGAAGGTCTCACTTCATAGCATGCCAGAAACGTGCAGAGTAATATTGCCTTAAATAAATGAGTCAATGAAATGTCTCTGTGTCACTCATAATGGAGTCCTTCAGATATGGCATGCATTATATATTAGTAAGTGATATGAGAACATGAGAACTTTCATATTCTTTAGTGATTTTTGAATTCTCATTAACAGGGTATGGTACAATCAAAGCCTACCATCTATGTGTGCAATACCCCATGAGGCAGGTATGGAGCCAGGCCTATGGGCTTCCAGGGATAAACAAATGAACTGATCCTTTAAATAAAATTTGAACCAGTAGGCAATTGATGATTAAAAATTCTGTAACAGCTTCTTCCCTCTTTTGATGTGTAGTTTTCAGCACCTTGAATATAGGTCAGCCAACTGCATAAACCTGAACCTTCACCTGTATGGCTCAACTGCAGGTCTGTGGGAGGTCCTATTATGATGAGAGGTGGAGTCTATAATGGAATAAAGATGACACAAAATATTTTTGGTCAATAATTTTTTATGTAGCAGTACCACAATAGTTAAAAGAGTTCATGAACAAGTAAAAAAGTGAACTTTTTGAGTTAGCTCGCTTTCTATGAATAATTTAGCTTTTTATTGATGATACCCCCTGCAGTGATTGATCATGATAAAAGCGTGGGCGTCCTGGAGATTCTGCACAGTGAGCTAATTGTTTCTGTGGGAAAGTTCTGTTCTGGGTGGCTGCAGATACTGCCAGCTCAGCATGTGTCTGGAAACAGTATACTTGAACCACAACATACTTGCATCCTCACAATTTTTCAGCAGTAATGGAAAATTCCCCTGGAGTCATTAAGATAACGTTGGGGAAATGATGGTGTTTGTAGCTAGTTAGCATTGGCTATTTAATTCACCACCTGTGAAATTGGCCAGAACCTGGATGGAGACCCACATAACAGAAGTGTAAATTAAAGAAGATTCCAAATGTTTTACAAATATTATATTTTATGGCTATTTATTTTATTACAGTCAGCTATGATTTGTTATGATTTGACAGCAAGCTGTATGGAATAGATTAATTTTTAAGTACTTTCCTGCTTAAAACCACGCATTGCATGAATCAGAAGAGCCAGACTTTTGTGTGGCTAAAATGTGGTATTAAATATAGTATTGGCAGAACAGGAATGGATACAATAAAAAAATGAAGATTGAATAACAATAAAAAGAATAAGACATATACTTGAAAGACTCAATCAGAGCTTTGCACTTGTACAGCTGTACACCCTTATGGTACAAGACACTTGGTCCTGAGACAAGAGGACTATCCACAACTCCTCTCGCCTGCCAGCTGTATGCACATACTGCCCAGGAGATAAGAGAGGAAAAACTATGATTTCAGACACAATTACGATTTCAAAGACATTCCTGGAGAATAATAAAGCCAATTTCACATGACCACATGGAGCATGGAAAGCATAGCATCTTCCTGAGAGGGCTGCTAATTTAGTAACTAACAGCATATGCAGAACACATCATTTGTGGAGATCACAATAGAAACAAGCAATGGGAACAGCTGGAGAAAAGCTAGTCCACTAGGAATACTCATGAGCTGTGAAAGCATGTGAGGACATTGTTTGAGAATGTCTTCATGTTTTATGCCATGGTCAGCACTTTGTGCATGAGAATGAAGGTTGAATGAAGAATGAAAGTTGATTTATGTCCTTTAATCAAATCCACAGTGAAGCCATAAGGCAGGATAGGGAAACCATTCCTAATTATTGGTGAAAAGTTCACATGCCATACTAATTTAATATTCCTGCGCAATGAACTTTCAGAAAAGTAATCACATTTATTCATCTTACATGTCCTCCAGAGCTGGTAGGAAGAAGGTGAATGGTTATCCACAGAGACAGAATTTTGATAAGCATGGATTATGCTGCCGCTAACACAATACACTACTATTTTGCACCACATATTGCAATTAGATGTGGCATGTACAATATCATCTGATACTCCTCATCTGCCCTTTAAGGGAATGTGTTTGTTAACAAACCTTGAGGAAATGTCTCTATCAATTGTCATTTTGGTTTTCAACAGTAATGTTGAAAAAAAAATGCATGCCTAATGCATAAAGGTATTTTATTTCGGCATTATGTTACTGTAAAAGTGTATTAATGATGCTCCTCATGATGTCAGAGCATTTTTTTCATCTCCTGTGATGGAGCTTTTTTTAGTGCCTGTCTCAGGTATCTGTTTTGTTGCTGTGTTTATGGTCTTATGGAGGACTTGTGAAGCATGGGGGGGGGGGGGCTGGGTAAATGAGCTGTCACTGTCTGCCTGTGCTTTCGTCCATTTCCTTTCTCAACAAGCCAATTACAGGACGTTCCGCCCAGCTGCATTCGCAGTCAGTGTGAAATGATGCTCCGAGGTGGAACAGTCACTTAAGGAGTCCTGTTTTCCTCCTTCGTCATTTCTGAGGTGTGTAAAGTTTCCTGATGGATGGATGCCCTCCACGCATTTGCTTTAGCATGGATTATTGTGTCAGTCTATGGGCTGATCCATCTTGCTGCTGACATCTGTTGTCTTTAGCAGTTTAAAATCGCCATAAATCATTCAAGCTGAAATACATTAGTCAGAATAGGTTTTGATAGGTCTCAGAAGATTAAAGGTTAAAAATATGGAAACAGGCTGCAAGTGGCATTATTAAGGATGATTTTAGCAAAAAAATAAAAATAAATGGTAATCATAGCCAGCCAACAATAATATATAATCACCATATAATGGTTTTATATTATAATTGCTCTACCTTAATTCAAATATTCCCAGGCGTGAATATTGACCCCACCAGGGAAGAAAAGAGATATATTGTTTTTCTAGCTGTTTTGAAGGTCAATTAATTACATAGCTTGAAGAAAACATTACAAAATTATATTTCCTTTTACCCCTCTGAGAGTTATTATCTCAAAGCTCTGCCTCTTGCCCTGACTTGGCTGGGAAGCACAGGAACCAGATAACCTTAAATAAACAAAGAGTTCTCCTTCAAAATGTGAGTGCTGTACATTTGAATTATTGCTCAGAGACTAAATGGATCTGCATAACAAAAATTCTTATTCTAAGTAAGGTTGTATTATATCAGCAAAATATGTCATGAATTATGGAAATTGTTTTTGTTATAAACTTGCTTTGTTAGAAACATGAGAAAGGTATCACATTCATATTATTACTCACCACTCAAATTTGACATGCATGTGCTAAAATGTAGACCACACAGATTCATATGTGAGATTTACACTGTGCCACCCAAAATCATGTCACTGGTGCATGCATATGTCAGCATACACTGTGTTGATATAACCCCCTTTGAATTTATACTCTGAGATTGATGAGGTGCAATCCTGCCTCTGGCCCTCACCTATGATTACATCAACATAGAAGATATATGGCTGCCTGGAAAATGTATACATTGAAACAGGATTGGATAAATACTTTTGTGATGAATATTTTAAAGTGGCAAAGATAAGATCCTCGAGGCACACTGCTTTCTAACCTGGGATTCCAGGGCCAAATGATGAGGTAGTATTTACCCATACTGAGGAGCAAAGTTACATTATGGAGCACTGCTCAAACACATGCTTTCCTGCAGCCCTGTGTGGCACATATAGCAAGCTGAACTAAATACAGCGCTGAAACACTTACACAGGTAAGTATATGTAGGCTATATATACTTACAGCGCTGAAACACTTACACAGGTAAGTATATGTAGGCTATATATACTTACAGCACTGAAACACTTACACAGGGAAGGTTATGTAGGCTATATATACTTACAGCGCTGAAACACTTACACAGGTAAGTAGCATGTAGGCTATATATACTTACAGCGCTGAAACACTTACACAGGTAAGTATATGTAGGCTATATATACTTACAGCACTGAAACACTTACACAGGTAAGTATATGTAGGCTATATATACTTACAGCGCTGAAACACTTACACAGGTAAGTATATGTAGGCTATATATACTTACAGCGCTGAAACACTTACACAGGTAAGTATATGTAGGCTATATATACTTACAGCACTGAAACACTTACACAGGTAAGTATATGTAGGCTATATATACTTACAGCACTGAAACACTTACACAGGTTTTACATATGCATATGTAGGCTATTGCTAATAAAGCTTAGTAATGGGCCATACTACAGTTTAGGTCAATACTGAATTCTTGTATAAGCATGTTCTTTAAATCCCAGCAGCACATGTATTATATTTTTGGTAACTGACCTTTGAATAAGTATGCTTTAATGAAAAATGGTTTAAATGTATGCTACATCATGACCCTGGTTTCCCTGTGTGGTTAATGTGTGGTACATTAATCCAGCATCATTGCACATATGTAGTGCAGTGATGTGGTGAACTGGGTCATTATTCTTTAGGAAGGAAGGAGCTGCTGCTTGCTCTGTAGTGGGTAAGTGGGCATGTCACAGGACTCCCCTTTGGTACTGAAATACGTCCATGTGATAAATCTACATGAGCACATCATAACAAAGAAATGTAGTGCTCAGATTGTAGGATCTGCACAGAATGAAATGGGTCATATACCAGTCTTATATCAGTTTTTGACCCAGTCCACCAGAAACACAACCAATATACATTGATTTAATATCTTTTATGTTTGTGAAAGTGCTAATTCAGGTCAAAATCTCATAAATTATAAGGTGTCCCATTAAAATGGGCATATTTACATTAAGTCGCTACATGTTTACATTAAGTTATGTCTTTAATGATTTGCAGGTATGAAGTCATGATAAACCCATCGGAGAAGCAGTGGTGATGATAAATGCTTTTTCACAGCTAGTACTATGCATTACACTCACCTAATATAGACCTTTGCACTACTAAACCAGTATAATGGGTACCCTGCTCCATTACTTACAGAAGTAGGACCAAACCCGGGTTATTGCACTGGGAATGCTTCAGTTGCCTGTAAATCACACCAGACTTTCTAGGCAGGCTTGATTGACGCTGGGTAATGAAATCATCCAGCGTCCTGGGTTTTGAGTGGCAGGAGCAGCTCTGTGCCTACCTGCCTTTCTCTTTCATGAACACTTCCTGCCAAACCACTGTGCATCGAGGGCGACCTGAGACGCTAAGCTCTGAGGATATGATCGATCACAGCACCAAAACACAAACTGACATAGGTTTCCCCCAGTCTGCCTGACCATGTGTTTGTGAAACCCTTTTTTTAGGGAAAACCACATTCTTCCACTGTTATATAAACTATGGTGTTGAATGTAAATGGTCAAACTTGTGCAAGGGATACACTATGATTGTACATAGTATGTGAGAAAAAGTAGGCTTTTATTTATTTATTTTTTTAAAAAAAAAGAGAGCCAAATGACATCATCTAAAATGTTCCCTTACAGGCATTTTTGGGTCTGTGATTCATGTCTATTGCTCTGCTGGCATAAGGTGTTGGTGCTTTTACAGCTGTCCATGAATGGAAGCCAGGAATAATGGCAAACTATGTATGCTGATACATATTCATGCCCATGGCTGGAGAGGGAAGGTTTCATCAAGAGCAGCTATGTTTTCCTCTTCAGACATCATGGGGGAGAATCTACACAAACCAGTACCTTAAAATCATTCACTGCTTTGGCATGGATTAAATGAGGGTGGTGGCCTTTCACTGCACTGTAATGTAAGAATTACACAATGCCCAAGCAATAAAAAGGGGTTTACCACATTCACATGTACAGTAATGTTGTTAAAGTATCTTGCAATGTATGGCATATGTTTGGATTGTCAACTAAATTGCACCCAGCGAGTGTGATGTGGTAAAAATAATGATTTTCACCCCAACCCAAATCAAAATGCACCTTACATGTTAAAATATGTCTGAAAGATGTTTATGAGTATATTTCCAATGCTAGTTTTTTCACCTCCATAACCGAGGTGATTTGCCCACTCTGGCACCCCTTAAATCAGCTGGCACCTCTGAACATGGCGGATGAACGTCCTGATCTGTCATTTCACAGTCTTTGCATGCATCCTGAGCACAATTTGTCTGCCTATATAGGGTATTCACTACTCCCTACTCACATCGCCTCTTTGAGACTGCACCTCACCTACCCCTCCTCCCCCACTCTCCACTGCACTTGAATCATGTTTGTGGTCGCTGAGACTATACTTCTCTCCTCTATCTATTTTGCACTTTTCCCCTGATCTATGCACTTGTTTTGTACATGTTTTTGAATAAAAGCATCTGCTGAATGGCAGTAATATGTAATTTGATGCAGTCCATTAATAATTAAGGCAAAATAGTGCAATAGTGTCACCATATGAGTTAAACGATGGCCTGACAAAAACATTCACCACTTAACTGACTTAAAAACAGAACATTGCGAAATGCTTTGATAGACACACCACCTATTGCACTGCCCCACCCATTTTGATGCTAATGCATTATGACCATGAATCTTCCAACTTGGCAGAGGTTTAAAATATTCCATTTCCAGCTGGCAAAATTGCTTTCCTGGGCTCTCTAAAATAGAACACTTAATGAAGTCACACCCTGTGGGCCTACAATCTGTTCTCAAAGGTTTAAGTTTAACTTCAGGGAAAGACCCTATGCCGAAGACTAAAACAATATGATTCTAAAACTAATTCTTGCAAAGTCCTCTCACATTAGTTTCCTGCTGGCATTTCTGCCTTTTACTCACCAAATATGATCACCAACAGAGAAAATGTATTCTTAATGGACATTATTACATGGCCAACAGGTTTTAAAGAGAAAGCCTGATGCTTCCTGCAAAAATGTATCTGGATTTTTTTTTCCACACCTCTCCATACACAAGTATTTCTGTAATTCTATGACCATAAAATATTATGGGGTACTCATGTAATTGTTCATAAAATCCACATGAAACTCAAAGAGATGTTAAATGGGACTGAGCTCCTTTGTTGTGCAGCCTAGCACTGCACTCTCTGAAGCACCAGTAGCCCAGTACCTGTGTCTGCAATGTCTCATTTATTTTGGTAATATTCCAGAATGTGAAATTCTCATCTGCTTCTTACTAGGAGACCAGTGCCTCTGGGCTCTGCAAATATGAATACACCAGCTCTACCATCAGTTAGCAGCAGGAACTGTAATAATGCTCCTTTTGAAAAGATATCAGTGCCTACATAGGCATCACAGGCATCTCAGAGATGTGACCCGTGAGTATGGGCAGAAAAGCAGCGGTTTTGAATTATTGTTATTCTAACAGTAGACGTGTGGAACATCATTCATCTCAGAATTATGGGAATCAAGTTAAAGAAAGGCTTTTCACAAACAAGCCCATCACATCTTTCATTTATATCATAGAGAGTGCACACATGCATGGTCTTTTATCATTTCTGAAGAACAAAGCAAAAGCAGTTATGCAAGACCTATTTACATCAACTCTAGTATTACCATGTATTTTACATGTATATAACCATTGAAAACACATTGACATTTCACTGGTAACTCGTAAGTTTATAAGATGACACTTTTATATGCTTTTAAAAGCAAGAGGTGACATGTCTGAACCATTTTTAAGCCAAAAAATGAAATTCAAATGTAGATGTTTTCTCTATCTTTTATTTAAAGTACAGTAGTCAGTGTTGGTGAGAATAGATACACAGTACAGTAATTCCCTTACTGATCACCCCCACTTACCGAGTAATTATCTTGCATGCTGTACAGCTCTTTAATTGCCATTTTAGTCAATATGTCCTAAGCAATTACACCCTTGTAAGTGGTAATGTATCTGTATTTAACAGTTTTGTGGCACATGCCATTTAGCTACAGGCTACAGCCTACATTTGTAAAATGCAATCTAAACAAATATATTTGTTACCTTTAGAGCCAGAAGATATCATTTTCACCTCACTATAGACAACTCATCCTTTTACAAAACATAATTTGCAGATTTTTTTCATATGCTGTACTTTCTTCCTGCATTCACAGGCACTGTGCTGATCTAAACAGTATCTTTATACAGTGATGGTGTGCTGGTGCTGTCAATTCACTTTTACATGTTTATATCCCAACAGATCAATTTTAAAGGGTTAAAACAAGCACTTTTCCTGTTCTGCCTAGAGTGCCTTTTCAGGCCTCTTAAACTTGCAATGAGCCAATATTTACAGATATGTAACACCTATGAAACACCTAAAGCAGTAGTTTGAGGAACAGGGAAAGATGATTAAAGGTATTAATTGTTGGCACCACATTTTATTGTGCTGTCAGAACACACAGACCTGGTATTCACATTAGGTCAATGAAGATTGGCAGCACTAACCCAATCCACAGAAAAGACATCCATGTAATTGTGATCTACACTAGAAAGAATTCCCAAGCTGACCACGGCTTTGGTGAACATTGACAGTGTTCCTTTGAGATTTAAGCAGTTGTCTTGTGCAAGGAGCATGTGTGGCTTTGATTCAGTTCATAAAGTCTTTAGAGGATCTTCACCCACATTATCAGTCATAGGAGCTAGAGGTTACGCTATTACAGAAACTGAAATATCTCTAACTGGATCTAATCCCATGCTATACACTGGGCAAATATTTCTCTTTGAAAAGAATGCTCTGTTTGCTCAAAGGATTTTACAGGCATCCCCTGCAGCTAATAATCAGGCATCTATGTCTTAGGAGACTGACAGATTCCCCTGTGTTACAGAAATAATTAAATCATAACAAAACAATTTCAGATTTCAATTAAACAGGCTCTTTTAATTTCCCCTCAGCAAATCAAGGCAGAACTACACTAGTTTTTTGTGTTCCAACAAACAACTACAATTTCAAATGTCAGCCATAAGAAATCAGAACTTTGACTGACCCTTAGATGTGTGGATATGAAGTACAGTGCCAAAGACTAAGCCCTGCTGAGCTGCTTCTTAGAGGTAGCAGAAATGAGTTGTTTTGTCAGAGGTAAGAAAAACAGTTGAAACTCTTCTGCGCAAAATATTCAAATCTGCGAGCAGGCACTGGACATCCATCTCAGAGGTGCAATGAAAGAATGTTAACAGATTCATGAGAGGCTACAATTGTCCTCAAAGTAAAGAGTCTGCAGCCGATTCCTGTCGTCTCAGTTCCATACAATCAATGACTAAAACATGAAATGGAAATCTGATGTGATGAAATGGCTGGCAGACAGGATAGGATTTGTAATTAAAGACTGTTCTGAAATTGATCTTTGAATATTTTCCCACTGTCTGAGCTGTGGTTTGTGCTCATTTCTTGCTGTTAATAAATGCTAGATGGACCCTCTGTCTTGCCACTGTGGTGGGGCCATATAGACACTTCACAGACTCTTGTCAGTGCCCATGTTGGCCATTATAGCAGCACTTGTGTTTCTTCTATTGAAAATCCAAGCCATCCTTCATAATGTCCACCAGCCCCCATTATCCATTATCCCAGCCCACAGACAAGAAGAGAATATTTAGGAAAGAATGTAGCTCTGTCTCTTGAGATGTTTTTCCCACTAATCCACCAGTGTGCTCCCAGTACAGAAGTAAACATGTACATTCATGTGAATGAAAAGCAACATGGACTTGCTGTCCAACAGAGGTGGTTTAGTTTCATAACAAAGACTGAGAACAGAACCACGAATGTGTTGACATATAAACTTATGCTCAGAGAGGAAGTAGCTTGATTAACACCAGTCATGCAAGATATATCTTTCATTGCAAGGAACTCACCTCCTATCAGTGGAAAGTAAAAAATTACAAGGTGAGATCGTAAACTTCGTAATCTTCGTTCCTTCTTCAGAATAATCATAACACACCCTCTCAGTCTTTATCTGGTGTCATAGCCAGGCAGTCCCACAGTCATACATTATGGTCCACATTTGGTGAGTGGACAGTTACTCATTAAGAAAACAAAACCCATGCGACATGTTTGGTTGAATCACCATGGTAAGAGCCATTAATTGCTCACAACATTCAAATAAACAATTCCTTTTATAGTATCCAAATACAGGCATGTTTTTAATGTCCACAAAGGAATTATATAAATGTATTATAACTGGAAATCAAGATGATGATTTCTAGGTTCCCTCCAAGAATGAAAGGATTCAAAATAATTCCTGCCTCTTCTCACACATACTGCAAAGATTTTTAGAGTGAGGCATACTGACAATATTTGAATAAAACTGATTGGGTGGAAGGGAAACAGAGAGTTCTGGGAAATACTTTAAACAGCCTTTCTTACTTTTGTAGGAATCTGGATGTTTGCAATGAGAAAAAATGCTCCTTTCACATTGTTTGACTTGCAGTTAAATCTCAGGTACTCAGTTGATATACAATCAGTATTTGCAATGCAATCAGCTAGAAGGTCTTTTGATAAGGGCTTACATTAGTTTGGGACAGTCAGTCTGTGTGCATTTTCCAGGTCAATGGCCAGATATTAATTTCTTATCAATAGAACACATTTATGTAATCATTCTGAATACTCAAATAATATGAGCAGCAGTGTTCAGGGTTTTTTTTTTTGCAGTTTGAGTCCAGGGACCAAGAGAATTAATCATCTTCACTCCACAAGTTTCAGAATTAAGATGTTGATTCAACCTGGGAAAATACTGATTACAACTGGAAAGATGTCCAGATAGCAAACCTGGATGAACATTGTAGAATTGAGTTTTGGAGGAGGCACTTTCTCGTTTGCACTATCTGCATTTGAAAAGAGCCTAAATATTTAGCTGAAATATCACAGTTCTGATCTAGGGGACCATAAATGAGCCTCAGTCTACAGTTTAACACTGATGGGCTATTATGACAGTGTGATTTGTACTGGAGAGTCTTCTGGATTATTATAACTTTCATTTCTATTTTACATTGCTTTTCCACTTATTTGATCATTTCCAAAGACCATCATTGTTTGGCTAAAACATATAACATTTTTAATATATTACAATGTAGTGTTGTCATTGTCTAGGAAAAATGAACACACTAATTCAATCGAGAATTCGATTCTGTGTCTAATTTTGATTAAATTCTGGCCATGGCGTGTATCTGAGGTGAGGCCCTATAGTATAAGAGTTATTGCATCTTCTTAAGCAATGTCATGATTAAAACCCAAAGAAGCTTTTAACTTTTGGCTCACATGTTGTGTGCTGGACTATAATATATATTAATTATAATTTTAAACATTCATTTCTGTCCTTTGCCAGAGCATATATATGAGGCAGATGCTTCCTGCACTCAGTGTGGATCCATTTCTGAATGCAAACTCATAGTTAGGGAAAGAAATTCCAAAGGGATCGATGAAATAAACCATTTTTTTTTTACTCTCTTCAAACTAAGCATATTAAATCCTATTATGTTTAAAATGTATTAAGTTTTTGGAGTTTACAATTTTAAAGCCTGAGATTCATAATTCTGTTAATGCATTCGATTTTACATTTTGATTTATTGGCAAACGTTCTGCCTTTATTATAATTAAACTACTTTATAAAGACACATAATCTCCATTAATCCAACCTTTCAATGCAACCAAAACCAGAGCCAAACCAAAAATGGCATCATATCTGAATGGATACCATTAAATTCTCAACTGGGCTCCAAATACCAAATTCAAAATACAGTCCTGAGATAAATAATGTAGGACAGTAGCCAGAAAATTGCCACAGAAATGGCATTTTTGTATAACTTGAGAGAATAAACATAAACACAGAACATACAGAATAGGGCTTATAAGGGTTCACCAGCTTTGCTGCTGGATCAGTTGCCTTCCACTCCATATTATATACCTCTGGTGGCTAAATCATTACAGGAACTATGTGTACATTTCCAGTAAGCTTTTTATATGCTTTATGCTGCTTCCAAAATAGTATTTTATTCAGGGACCATAGTTATTATAGGCAAGAGAAGATTAATGCAGCACGTCTTTCATTATAATAAGTCTCAGAGGACATTTATAGTCATGTAGTGTATGCCTCTCACTAATATATATATATATATATACACACACACACACACACACACACACACACACACACACACACACACACACACACACACACACACACACACAACACATCAACCAATATCTTTAATGACAATGTGTGTAAGAAAACCATGGTTAGCCATGGTAGTCATATATTCTTGTAAAACCTCTTAAACATCCACTTTTGTAGTAGACCCAAATTTAGTGGGTGCAATACTAACGATAGTTACCCAGCACTTTGCTTATTATTTTTCTATTCCTGAGCACCCTGGAAAAATTATTAAGTTCATTTCACTGAGCTTTCATTTGCCTTCTAGTCCATATTTGCCATCTTTTGAGGCGTATGAATAAGTAAATAAATGAAGATGTAACACAAGTTAGATACAGATATGGATATAAACTGAGATTTTTGATGTTAATCCTGTGGTATTAAGAGAGAAATGATCTCCTGCTGTAGCAAAACCACATGAGTGAAGCTCATTGCAGCAGCTCATAGTTCCACTCTGGGCCATGTGACAAGCTTGCTCAGCAGATAAGTGATATTTTACAATCTACTACACGCATGTAACTCTCCTACCCTGGACAATGTTTTGTTCTCTGTGAGTTTGACAATTTATTCAGTCCTCTGCACTAGGACAGTGGGATTGGGTATAACTATCTCTGATTCTTTTTGATGAGTCAGGATAGGCTGCCATAATACAAATTAAAAATGATCCACATTCTTGCTTTCTGAGGCCTGACTTCTCAGAATGATGGGTCTGACTGGTGAATGACAGTGAAATGATTAATTCCAGTACATGTACCATTTTTTTATGTCCAGCATTCCATAACAGATGTTGTGGTGTGATTGGAGCACGACCTATGAGAAATGCACAGACACTTTCCAGTAAACATTATATAGGATATTAAAACTCTCTTCCAGAACATCTCTCAGCGCTCTCTTTAAATAGCCTTATGTAGCTGCAGGCACTATGCAGCTTACTTGATATACAGAAAAAAGCTGCACATTTCTAAATTAATCCTAGATATACCCACAACAAAAACATAACCGACAATAAGAAACTGATAAACAGCACAGCCTATTAAAGGAAATGTAGGGCAGTCTATTAAATGCAGTTGCATGACCGCAGCAGACCAGGTACTACAGCTTGGTTACCAGAGGTGCAGAACAGAAAAACCTGCTGGTGTGAATGCTCATTAAAATAATTTTGGTTGACTTGGCTGCCGTCCTCTTCTTACAGCAAGCCTCCCCCTCCCTGGCAGTGATTCAATCATTGTTAAATTTTGTCAGTTGGACACTGTATACACACTCAGTTTTGAACGACTGCCTTTGACTTCCCTCTGCAGCTAAGCAACCAAAGACAAGTTACAAAGCATATACAATTCTGACAAACAATGATAACACTAGCACGAGCATGAGGAGATTAACACTTCTGCAAAAATGTAATAGAAATTGATTTTTTTAAAAAAATTACAAATTACACAGCCATATTAATACATATTGCGAAACTGGTCTGAACATATTTGTCTTAACTTTGATCATAATAATCCTTGTGTGAGCCATGGGTATAAGAGATGTTCAAAATTCCAAAAGGCCTACTGACTGGATCAGATCCAGCTCAAATATACATGTTGAGTCTGAACATTTATTCTACTGTTGGGCCATTATTTACCATCAGCCACAAACTGTACTGTACTCACACAAACTGCAATGCTCAAGGATATCACCCGGCAGGACCACGCCCTAAGGAAACCCTCCCTCTGAGCAGGGCAGGTTGAGTTCTGGCCCAACACTCGCACACTGTGAAGCCATTTTAATTGTGCAGTGTGCCTTGCACTCACATTCCAACCACTCAGCTGGGGCACATGTGTCAGAATGCATTTCAGAGGGACTTCTGTTTGCTCACTTTAGGCCCTCCTGTGAACAGGGACCAAAGCCATTAATGATTCTATAGCTCCACCCCTATCCTGGGCCTCAAGTGATTTCTGTAGATTCCCCTAATGTTTCCATAAAGATAGGCCCATGTGGGAGGAAAGTAGGGTCTGAAAATAAACATACAAAGTGACATTCAGAGTCTCACCATCTTCTGTGACACCAGGGACTCAGCTAAGCCCTGCCTATAAACACATCCCGGGTGAATACACCCACATCATAAACATACTAAAAAGAAATGATCTGGGATTTTAAATGCTCACATGTCCTCTCTTCCTTAGGCTGAAAAACACAGACAACACATTCCCACAGACATCTTAATCGAGACTCTTTTCTTGTTGAGGGTCAGTAATTACTTTAAAGGAGCGATTACATTTTTTATCAATAAAGCAATAGTCTATCTGAGACTAATGACACATGAGGCAGTAAATGACTTGAGGTAATTCAATGGATGTTGCCTAATGTAGCAAAGCAGACACCTTAGCCCTTGAAAATCAATTGTACCATATGGTTCTCAAATTACCCTCCTAAATTGTATTACAAATTAACGTGAGCCAGATTTGAAGAATTTTCAACCAAAATGAAAACAAATGTGTGCATATACCAGTGTTATAATACTTTAAGCACCACTACTACTCCTTCTGCTAGTACTATTAATACTTCTAACACTACTAAATAATAATTTGCATTTTTTCATATACACTGAAGTTTCTTGGGTTACTGTCAAATGTTGCTGCCCTATCTAAATTACATTGAGAGAGATACAGAGATGTGTTAACATGGAAGCTAGTTGACAGGAATACATATCCACATCGAGTGTTTCTCACCAAGAGGTCTGGAGCCCTCCAGCTATACATTAACATTCCTGTCGCTCTGATGCAATGTGCTCAAAGACATTGCTGACATTTGCAGTTTGGGGTGCCACCTGACAAAGGCAGTCTCTCTGCACACCTTGTACCAGGAATGCTATTACCACACAGCTGGATCACAGTGCTCTTTCACAAAGACATGGGCACACTCAATACAGTCAAACACATCTGGCTGCAGTCATTTCAATCAGGGAGTACAGCTTGTTTATCAGCATTTTTCTATTTATTTATTGAGGTATGTATTTACAAACAAAAACAGCCCATAAATCAGTAAACCCCTGATTAGTTGACAAACCAAATATCTGGGACCATAACAGTTTTGATTGACTATTCTTGCTGCTGGATGTAATTGCTGTAAGCAGTGACTTCTGGCTAACCTGATTATGATGACCGCTACGCTGGTGAGATCTTCTCCAACTAATGACGTTAAAGAGAGGGATAAAAATAAGACGTTACAGTTTACAGATGTAAAAATGTAATATGGAGGATAAGCGAGAGCACACAGCAGCAAAAATTATACTTTCATTCTAA
Source organism: Albula goreensis (assembly GCA_022829145.1). NCBI lineage: Eukaryota > Metazoa > Chordata > Actinopteri > Albuliformes > Albulidae > Albula > Albula goreensis. The sequence continues at coordinate 16,347,689 of CM040759.1, forward strand.
CAGAACTCTTACTCATTTTATTGCTATTTATGCACAATGATGCATTTTGATGTATCTTTTCATCAATAGTTCAGCACCACATATGAGTGAGGGGCAGTATGTGCTGATATTAAGGTACTGCTATAGGGTCCTCACAGCTGTCCCCAAGTGGTCTGTTTCTTTACCCTAAATTCTTAGATCCTGCTCTTCATCTCTCCCCTTACAACCAACAATCAACACAGACACAAAGGAAGGTGTCTGTATAGCCAAAATGTGTGAAATTAGTATCTGTGATCATTTTAAAAAGGTTATTCCTCCCCTGGAGTCTCAGCACCCAGGGCATGTACTACATGCCACTTTTACTTAATCAGTAACATTAGTATAATAAAAAGTGACTATTTTCCTAAGCTAAATGAATTGTAATGTTAAGGAATACATCAATATATGAATGTCTGTTTGGGGTATTTGCCACTGCATCTACAACATGTTATTAAACTATATTATTATTGTTTATATTATTTAAACTTATGTGAGCTGATCTCTACAGATACAGAATAATACCTCAAAGGGCACTGTGTTAAACAGAGTCATGACATTTGTTTCAAATGATTTGGCTCAATACTCCGGTTCATTTGTTCTTCCACTGAGACAGAGAATAGGACTCCACTTTACACCTTACAATGGGCAAAACAAACAACCACCAATGGCCTGACTGAAAAACAAGCCAGTTTATTATTGATCTTTCTGTAAAACCTTGTTCGACCCCTTAAATCCATTTGAAATCAGTAAACTATTGAGCTGTTCTGTTTCAACAAAGCAATTATCAAAAGCATAAATACACTCACTTCCCAAAATATATACGAAAACATGGTAAGGTAAATAAAAACAGTAATTTCATCGCAGGATGCTGGTCATCATTAAGCATTGATTATCACAATTAAAATGCACTGGTTATGAACAAACTGAAGTCAGCACAACTTAAGCAAATGTATACATTAATTATAAAAATCAAAAGTTTCACAAAATCAACTAAGAAGCACAGTAGCCATTTTATAAGCACGGCAAATTAATAATGTATTATTCATTTAATAATTATGTAGCAGTAGTAGTAATTTACATAATCATCCTGCAAATGCAGAATTTCATATACTGAACACCAAGTGCTGCATATAAAATAGACAGAATTGTGGGTTCGTCGGTCCCAATTGCATTGCTGATTCTGGCATAGATTAGCATAGCCTGTAAAGAACTGATGATGTCACTAATACAGGCTATACTAATTAAAGCCAGAATCATCAATTCAGTCTTCAGCGCATTCTTCCATCAGATGTTCCGCTTGAACACAGGTGCTGAAAAGTGAGTAGTTGTTTGCATTCCGTAACAAATGATGACAAGGAATATCAGAATAAAAGCAGGAAGAAAAAAAATCAGAAGAAATGTGACATTTTTTGAAAGATATTTTAAAAGATTGTTGTTAGTGAACATCAGAATCAAATACAGTGCATTTGTGTTTTTTTCACATTCTTTTCTGTATTGCAATAACACTTGGTACATTTCACTCTTTTTCCTCATTTCTGGGCAACATATTCATGAACTTAGATTGTCAACCTTACTCTAGGCACTGACAGCTTCAGCAAAAAAGAGTACCCTGTATTTTGCATTATTCAGTCCCAGTTCCTGCATTCCTCCTGTCTTTAACAACCTATTGTAAAGGGTATATGTGGTTCACTGAGGAACAAAATCATGTACATTTGTGTTAGAGAATGAGAACAATTCAAATATCTTACCATGATATATTTATTACATTCAAAATATTGTTAAATAACAATATAGGACAAGAACATAATTTGTCATGCACTAGTACGATATGCTTTTCACCTATTTGATTTATTTTGTATCAAAAGCTATTGTAGACATGTGTAGCCTGTTTTTGTTGCACTGGACACATGGATAACAAGTGGAATGCTCAACCAGATCATCCAACTGGACAAGTAAAATGTAAAAATGATAACATTTCTTAACCACAAATAAATGGAATGAAAGTTTCCTTGGTGAAACATTTTTCTGTATTTTTTGTGCAAAAGTTCAGATCAAATGTAAGGATAAATGTTGAGTCCAGAACTGTCTATCCTGGCTAACGCTGTCTCCATGGGTCGGCTGACTCCTGGAGGACACTGAAAACTGTTGTGCAACACTCTATATTGGCCTCTAATTTTGATGGCGGCCAAGTACAGAGAGCCTTGATGCTGGGGGAGAACTAATAAGAAGTAAATTAATGGATGGAGTTCAAAATAGTTTCTGCTGACAAGCCAAAGCTTAATTTATGCTGGCCAATGACCAGTCAGCGTCTTCGTTCATTTACAAGGCTGAGGGCATCGCCTGAGTCCTGGCAGGCTGCTTCTTTCATGGGGCACTGAGTCGCCAACTGTTTGTTTGAATCATGAAAGTGTCTGCACATTTACGGCACAGCCCGAAAAGGCTCTGCAGACTCTTTGCTATGTTGACTTCAAAGTTGTTTGTGTGTATTATACTATGATCAATCAGATATGATAGTCTTTGTCATTGCATAGCTATGTTTTGGTACATGTTGCCATATGGCTTGAGAAATGATCAACACTATAACTGAAATTAGGGGAACAGGAATACTTTATTTAATGAAATCTATTTAATGTGTATCGTTTACCCACTAAGGATTCTTGTCATTATTTTCTTAAATCCTTTATGTATACTTCAGGACAAAACAAAACAATAAAAGACAATATACTTTAATGTGAATAACAAAAAACATTCAGCCAGACATTCTCTTCTTTATACTTTACCACATCATAGCAGCAAAGGCAAGGATTTCAAAGGAAATAAAGATAAACAAGTGTTCAACCAGCATTTTCTTTCCAAAAGTGTTTGTACATCCCAGTCAACAAATAATTATTTGTTTGGGTTTATGAAAACCAGAAAATTGGATTTTAATTTGATTTTGGCATAGGCGACCATGTTTACAGAGGAGTCTATTTTTTGCATGGGAACATGGGCTACACAAAATAAAAGAAAACCCCTTATACCATCTTAAAAATCCATAATAAGGCCACATTGAGATTAGTGTCTTTCACAATGGACATGAGAAAATGTTCCCATACAGCTCTAAAACTCCAGGTTTTGTTAGTATACTATACTGTATGTGGCCACCATTTCCCCAATTTTAACATTAATTGCAGAATGTACAAGTTCAAAATGTAAAATTTTAGACTCCACATCACAATGAGAAGAATAAACATCACATTTATGACTACACAATTTTTTAATACTGGGTGGCTAGAACACAGTGACAACTTCAAATGAATATTATAACATTGCAATATGCTATCACCACCTCATCTGTAATTTGGATCTATAAGCAAAATTAACAATTATTGTGTCATTCAATAAGAGTTTCATTCCATGATATTGATCCACAGATTACACTCTAATGAGCTGTGAAAAATTGTTGCTTTAATACACAAAATTTGCAGAATTTATTTGAGTAATTAAACAGTGGGATGCTTGTCAAAAAACTTACAACTGCTGTGCTTTCACACAAATGAGTTTAGTCACACAAGCGAGAGTTTCACACAAGTGAGAGCAGTTTCAGTCAAATTGATGAGAGCAAAACAACTGTGATGAAAAAAGATTAATTTAGTTTTGATAAATATTTAAAGTTCAAGCTAAAGTAAACAAATGTCAAAGTAAAAACCTGAAGCATGAGAAAAAAGAACCAAAGCAACATTAAGCACTAAACGAAGAGGTAGTTCACTGAATATTTTCTTAAAAGCCTCAAACAGGATTTGGAAATCAAGGCCAGTTTTATCACTGAATATTTGATGTACAGTTAGTTTTGGAATCAGAAAAGTCTTGTTTTATCATATGCTAAATGCACTTACTGCAGCAGTGAGCTATGACAGATATGTACCAGAAAGGACATTGCCACTTACAATTCTCTAAGGGTGAAAAAGGTAAGGACAAAATAAACATTTGCCCAACATAATGAAAAAACATTAAATAAAATGGGAAATAGAAATGCAATGTTGACAATATTTCATGTTCACACTGTTTCCTCTAATGGGTAGTTTGGAATAAAATGTATCAAGAGGATTCTAATTCTGATTTAAATGCTAATGTTACATTTTTGGAAGAAAAATGTTGGTGTGACATAATAACAAAATGAACCAAAATGTCCATTAATGGACTCACCAGCTAGTTATCGTGAAAATGTGTTGAAATCTTAACTTTTATTTGTTTTACAGGTAGCAGATTTTCTATAAACCAAACAAAACAACTCTTGTACAGTATATCCCAACTGAAGGTTAAAATGCAGTTGTCCACTTGAACGCTACACTCGAAAAATAAGCGTGTACCATAAAACATGGTTCATCAGCTGTGCTTAGATATAAAAATGATAAATAGTAAAAGTACGTAAAGTTAAGTTATTCCTTCCCTCTGAAAATTATGTACTTTTCAAGGACACATTATTTTTCTTATGTGAAACATAATGAATACACTGAACAATAGGACAGCCCAGGCTGTTTATTTGACAGCATGCACTGAAAACTGTAATTACTCTACCACTGTGAAAGGGGTTCGCTGATGTTTCTTGAATGTGTTTTCAACACTCATGAGCCACAAAAGCAAGATTGTATATAAACAGGCAGTTTCTTCCGACTGCAATGCCAACTGCATTCCAGTGGCAGGTGATTCATTCTGGGGTTCTTTCTATGTTTCACCAATTATATCACCTTTTATGAAAATTCACCCATTAGTTTTCCAGCTTTAAAATAGTGGTACAGTCACACAGTGAAGCGTCCTGTGACAAAGATAATTCTGTTTCACTTTCAACAATGAACAGGGAAAACACTGATTACACTGCTTCAAGGATTTCATGAACAATAGCTGAAGAAACAAATGATGGATTTATCACCACTGCACTGTATGCCAGCGCGGACAAGAGGAAAATATGCAAAACAAAACTAAAATAACAAAAACAGAAGCCATGCTCACTAAATGGGTAAGAATTCTAAAAAAAATGTTAATGTTTTGGATTACCAACAACAGCAATTTTTCTTTCTTAAACTGGAATAATACAAATAAAATTATGCATTCTTTTAATAACTATCCAGCTCTATTTATTCTGTGCAACATATTACCAATTAATGCTTTTCCAGGCTAATAGTCATGGTCAAATACACTAATATTTTCCTTGATTAGACTATCCTTAACCAGTGTTATGATTTCACATAATTACTGGAGCGCTCTTGAGGCTTAACCTCATAGAGTGCATACCAGAAAGGTAAACACCGTGTCGACTTGTTACAAAATATAACAAAAGACTAACATCTCTAATGACAGCAAAAAAAAAAAAACAATTTCGGGTGGGGGTTTTGGGGGGTGGGGGTTGGGTGTGCCAGGATCAGGCTTGTCACTTAATGACAATTCTGCACCTTTACCGCATAACAGGATTACAGATCAATTCACTCCGCTGCTAGGCAGAGTCGTTTTTGGGACGCCGTGTGATGAGGATGCAGCTTGAGATGGGAAACTGTGAGTGCGTTACGCAGGAGACGGCTGACCTTCATACCGCTCATCACATTAACAGGCACCACGACCAGCGCATATGTGCTGCGCAACGCTCTGTGGACTCTTAGCGGCCATGCTGTGCTCTGACTGAAAGGGCATGAAGAGAAGCCAAAAACAATCTAAGGTCATTTACCATCCTTAAGCAAAACAATATCTACTAGAGTTTAGGGACATTTTGTAAAAGCCCTTTTTTCAGTTAATGTTTTGTTTTTAAAGCTGAATACAGACAGATGTGGACTGGTTATGGCTTATTTCTGAACTCAATGTGTAAGAGTTTGATGAAGCTCACATCAATATCACCCTGCCTCTGGCAGCCACCTCTACAGCTGATTATAAGAAGAAAAGTTTACAACACACCTCACTGCATGGCATTGTCTAGAGACATCATTTCTTTCAACACTTTCTCAACTGCTCCAGGGTATTACAGTGACTCAACTTGTCTAAGAAACGTGAAATCTGTGAAGCTTTTAGCTCTGATGTTCTCAACTTTGTGCTGCAGACAAGAGACACCTGGATTATTATAACCAAGGTTACACATACACCTATGCCTTAGCAATGAAGGTAAAGACTGCTATTGTTATTTTGAGAAACAAGCTAAAGCTCTATATAACACATGCTGACTTTTAGCATGTTTCTCAAAGTAACAGAATTGGTTGTAAAACACCAAAAAATGACATTTCCTCTTCTCACTTATGCATTGCTTTGAGAGCAAATGGATAATTGCTAATTTGGGATCTGGATAACATAAGAAAAAAGCTTTCTTGGATTTCTGGACTGAGATTCCTCTTTCTTTCCAGAGCTACTGTAAGATGGCTGGAACTGTGCATTTCTGAATCCATTTCTCTGCTGCTTGCTGCATTGAGTCTTGTTGGAGGTAGCATGTTGAACGGCTGATAAGCACTTGTTTGATGTGCCTACTAATGTGGAGAAATTATTCATTGTTGGAAAGGTGCAGTTCATTTGCATGTTAATTTCTTTCACTTTAGGCCAATGTCAAATTGCTCTGTGACAGTGTTTGTGTCCTGAGACTGGGGGTCAGACCATTGCATACAGCAGGTGCTGATAAGCATGGCTTGGGACTGATTTAAAAGGCTTGAAGCACATGAGGTGCAAATAGAAACCAAAAGATATTGGCTCTGAGGCTGTTGTTGTTGAATAGCCAGCTCTTGTACTACACAGATACGCTCTTGTACGCAGATAAGTTGAGTCTTAAATGTGCGCCCTAAAACTTTACTCAACCAACAAGATTAAACTGGTCTTTCTTTCATTGGTACCTATTAGCTCTTTCCATGGATATAAATTTAGGCATTTTTTCAATCTTGAGTCCAGCTCCTTAGCCATTATGCTACACTGCTACCCTTCACCATTAGACTATACTCTCATGTTTACCATGTATGACCACAATTGTAACAGAATTTTACTTGGAAGTGGGAGATTAACCTGGGCACCAATTCTCTTGATACAGCTATAATACCTGTATTATCGGAATATGGCTGCCTGCATTTTTCCTGCATTTTTGCAGAAAACCTTTAAAACCTTTGCAGATGCCCCCTTCACTACACACTGATCAGTGACAGCCAGTGAGGCTGAGCTGGGGCTGGGGCGGCTTATACAAAGCGAACATGATTGCTTGATTTGAAAAGGGGGAGGCCCATTCAAAATAATACAACCCCTAATTATCTTCTCATTAGAAACTCCTCTTGGTGAGATCAAAGCGGGTAGTCACACTTTGATACACTCACATAATGTTCGCATTCCAAATACAATCTGATGTTGTTTCTCCACCATTTCCTGTGTGAGTTGTATGACTGCGTAGACCATGACACGTTTACAGCATCACAAACACAAAGCTATTTCCAGAACTGATGAGACTGCACCGCACATATCAATCTGATTCTGTCTAGATTCTGCAGCTGTAAACGGACATATATTACACCAGACGTTTCTCAATTTGAGTGACTCAACCAGGTAGCTCCCAGGAGATACACAGGCAATGAAGATGATGGGTTTGTCATATAAAAGGCATTGAGAGATCTGCCATCAAAGTGCATTTATAGGCACTCTGAGTGGGCTCACTGCACAGCAAACAGGTTGATTAACAGGACAACTGCAGCACAGGCACTAATGGTTGCCACACATACTATGACCCCTACGTTCATCCATTATAACAAAAAAACTCAAATAAACTGCTGTCGATAGAGAACAACAACAGAAATGCCTGTCATATCAACAAAAAAACATCAATTAATGGTGCTTAAAGAGATTTACCCCACCAAAAATAAAATAAATAAAACTCAGCGTGCTCTCCTCTTTGCACCACATATTTTCTTCATTATCTAATTCAGGGTGAGAGCAAGGGAGAGAACTCAAGGACACATGCTCTTCCTCCAATAAGCCCATTAGTGGCCTCTAAAAAGCACCTCTTGGCAGCAGCTCAGAGCTGTTCGTGTCAATCCATTTGTATTCTGAGCAATGGCTGTGATATTGATGACTTGACGTCACTCCTTTTTTAGAGGGGTGCCGTGAGTGACACCATGGAGGAATAAGGAAGCATGGGGTGGGAGAGAATCAGGCATTAATGCCTAGCTGCGGTCTTTTCACACACTTAAAGCCTTCATGCTTTCCCTGGTGCCTTTTTAATTCTATCATCAATGAGGATGTATTGTTTTGTGTATGTCTTGCTAATTCCCCCCATTTCTTTTCTCTCAACTCCATATTTGTTAATTCTCCATCAATTCAGGACAGCCACACATACATGTTCTTTAAATCTTGCACAGTCAGCTAGGCAATCCTGCTTCTGTTTTACACTTCACCAGCCCAGCTGCATCAAATGTCTGTGCTGATTGAGCTGGCACAGAAACACTGGTGACTAACACAGCTTACATGTTATACATATGTACTTATTTCAGTTTCTATGTATGGTAGTTATGCAGGTGCATATTTACTCAAGCAAATCAGGTAAAGTACTTTTCTCAAGGGTACAACAGCCTCGCCCCACCCAGGAATACAGTCTCATGGCTATATCAATATGCCCACTAACAGAACTACCTCCAAGGAATTCTGGAAAATGATTAACACAATGCTTTAGTGATCTGTCTAATAAAATAACAACACCATTCCGAACATATCACTGGTAATTAATTTTACCTAAGACTGGAGCAAAGGCAATGAGCCCTGATCGGCTGCCATTTCTTAAGTTTCAGAGATATTGATTGCTAGACATATGCTTGCTTCTACCATAAGTTGTTTTTGTGCTTCATATTAATTTTAATCCCATAAATATGTCGGTAATAGGATATACTGTGTATTTGGCTTTATTGATTAACAGTAAAACTGCAATATAATGGATCTATGACATAAATTCCAATGAGCTAAGATCAACTTAGACAGCAACTACAAATTTCAGTAAACAATAAATATTAATGAGAACATAATGAACAAACAACTTTATCTCCATTAGCACAACCAGACTTCCAACAGAGGATCCTCTTCTCATAGAGTTTATGGCAGTTTAAATGAGAAGGTCAAAGAAAGATTAGCCGTTCACAGCTCAGTGAAACTGAACAGCGGTGCATCTGCAGTATCACAGTATCTGCTCACCAAAACACTGGCTTCCAACAGAATTTCATTTTTATATCAGCTTTAAACACATAAAATGCTCAAATTGTAGCATGTCTTATTTTTTTAAAATAAGGGGCAGAATGAGAAACCAATCATGGTGAACAGCCATTTTGCCCTGCTACAAGACAATTTTTTACGTAGCTTTGGAGTTATGCGGTCTTACTTAGCTAGCTAACAGACTAGTGGGTTTGCATTACATGCTTGTGTGCAAACATGCTACTAAATTCAGACAGAGAAGGCTAGCCAGGAGCTGGAGAAGACCCTACAGTGCCTTGTCTCTAATAATCGTGCACCAATGAGTAGTCACCTCCTCTGTGCACATAACACACATAACATTGGTCAAATGGGCTGAAAATTTGCACATACCTTTTATGTGCCACAGAGTATTTTGTTCTTAAGTTAGGTGATATGTGGTGTTTGTTTTAAGATCCTTTTTGAGAAACTTTGACAGTATATGTGCTGGATATTCTATCTCACTTGCAATAATGCAACATCCACATATTCATTTTTGGTAGTAGTAAGAACATAAGCTACCATGGTGGTAGCTTTTTTACACATAATTTATCCTTAACATCAATCACTGCCATAACATTATTAGTAGACCCATGAAATGGCTTTTCTTTTCAACATATCTTTTTTTTCAAAGGGGATTGTCACCACTTGAAAAAAAAACCACACTGCTGTGAGACAGCAGGAGAGAAAGCATAGCTCTTTCTCTGTCAGTATTTCAAGTAAGTAAAAAGCATTCCTTAACACAGTATATGGGGAGAAAAAAATAACCTTATTCTGAAAAAAAAACCTGACTTTCTCATATTCACACTGGTTACACATGTTGCTCCCTCCACGCAGTCAAAGTACATATAAAAGTCAAAGTACACATGAAAAAACTCAAACGGTTTCCTATTTCCACAGGCTTGGCAGTATGTTTATTTTTTGGGGACAGCAAATGGTAATGTCTGATAATGTACCTGTAAGTGAGGGCTGTACTCTAAAAGGTCAGGTATCAGTCTGGATGACAGAGCAAAAACTGACATTGTGAATACTCATGGACCCTTTCAATATCCATCTTTCCACAAATTACAAGGTTTGCACAATGTAAACACAAATTATCAGTGTGATTTTAATGAGCCTGGTGATAAAGCTAACTGTACAGAGGAACCCGAGGTGAATGAATCTGTTTTCTAAACATGATTCAAAGAAAAGCCGTTAGATCTCTGATTCTTGTACTGAGATAAAGCACAGCAGTGCACTTCAAATCAAAATAATTCAGCTGAACAGAAGAACGAAACCTCAGTATGTTCAAGTTCTCACACAGGCTGGTAGAGAAACCATAGAATTTCGTAAAAAACAATCTGCTTTTCAATCTGCAGCACATGCCTCTGCAATTCATGCTCTATGGAGCATTACGGTAAAAATACTAACAATCAAAATTTTAAAAGGTTATAAAATAGAGGTTAAAATAACACAAATGAATTTTCCCTGGGGAGGATTCCATGAACTTACCAATGTTTTAGAGTGAATTTTGTGGGAGTCATCTCTCAGTGGAGTGCAGTTCAATATTGCGGCTGTCTACTGAAGCGTGCCTCTCTGATTGTGTCATTGTGACAGGAGGCTGAGGAAGGAACACAAAAACAGGGTCTAATTCAATAAGTCAGAGGAAATGCCAGGTGAAGCTGCAATAAGGACATACAGAGACATTTACCCAGCCTTAAACTTTTCCCTCTTTGTACAAAATTACCAAAATATACAATCTGAATGAAAGATTTTTGTGGTCTGGGGACAGAAAAATAATTTAAACAAATTATTATCCACACAAATAATACTCTTCATGAATCATGCACCACTGCAATGGATGTTCTCAGAGAAACACAAACGGTCTGTGACAGAATAGCAGAATGACCCAGTGAGAATGGATATGTTCTGAACGTGCATGCACTTTTCCAAAAGAATTCCTCACATAACTTTTTTGGGGAGATTGAATCTGTGGCAAAATATGTTTATTGCATTTTTCCTTGATGAGTAACATTCTCAGACAATCAAACTGTCAAGCAAAGCCATATATCCTTGGTCCCCCTGGACCCTGTAAGTGTGCCACTCTAGTTATCAGTGGAGGTTCCAGGCTGTGGTCAGATGACCACTCCAGATAGGGAAGATTCAGTGTGGCGGGTGCCTTTTACACAGGGGTTCATTTGTGTCTGTAATGACTCATGATGCTCCCAAATGGAGATCTTACTTCCATGTAAGGCTCTGTTTTGTTGGCTTTATCTGTGTTTCTTTACGCATTTGTGCACATGATTTTGATCTCAAATGCTTCCTCTCTCAGTTGTTGGATCCTACTATTAAAATGTTAGAATAAAGTATTACATATTTTACCGTTTATCAAATTATGTAACTTTTTCTGCTTATGTTTAAAAATGCATTATGCAAATGTTCCTAAAATAATAATAGTTTGTGCCTGATTTTCCATACTGTATATATTTAAGTACACAACCTATATTTAAGTATAAAACCCTAAATATATGTGTACAAAATTGAATTCAACATTTTGCTTTGATTGTACTACCATGACATTGAAATATTGTTCATTTCTGAAAGTGCTTTTAGTCAGAGTAGCCAGGTAAATCAACCATTATTAAATCAATTATTCCACACTCAAGTACCCTTGAAATCAGCGATTTGTTGTTTTACACCTCTCAATAAAACAAAACACTGAAAAGGTTTCATCATTACAGGTCAGGGTAAAACAAAACATTGCAACACTTTCATCATCATTGTGCTGGTTTATAAAAATTACATGTACAGTACAGCTTAACATACAGTTATTTGGGATGATTATATGGTAATTTGGGTCAATTTAATGGCCTGTATTTCCTCAGAACTTTATCCATACTGAACATAGTAGCAAACCGTGACTCTTGGCCCGCTGACCCTTCTTCCCTCGACGGAAAAAAGCGAACTACCAGCCTAGCTTACTGTGTCATCTCCTATAGTACTGCAAAAGTTACCTATGACAATTCCAGCTCTGAAACAAAAATCAGGAGGCTAGTCCAGCTTTAGCAATACAACAAGCAAAAAGCACAGAGAGAGTGAGAGTTATCACCAAAACAAAACACAGCTAATTTCTTAAGCAAAATGCAAATCCTCCTTACAAATAGTCACATCATCACACAAGCTGTGTGTGCAGCGAAATATGGTGACAATGGCCTGGGGTGAAAAACACACGACAGTCACCTCCTCCTCCAAAACCAACAAAATTTCATGTAAGCCTACACATCATGACAGCGCGCACACAGCCAAGCAGCCATAAGCGACAGACACTAAAGAACCATTGACGGTGAACAGTGACCACAGCATTTTGGAACCCACCACCACAAATCATCAATATTGTTAATAAATAATATTATTAGATTGGCTTCCATCCTGAATAAACAGGCTAGCTAGCTAGTTTATCAAGTTAGTGATAATAAAACCCATCCATTTAAGGGGAATATATGATTGATCAATTTTACTGTCATTAGAAATTAGTCTCTCATTGAATCACTACTGCTCAGCCCTCTCTAAATTTATAGCTGGACCACCAATCATATAGCTGAAAGCATAGCGTTTTCCTCCCAGCAACTGCACTGGCGTAAACATCCTGATATGGAGACAAAGGGGCTTCTTTCATTTAACCCTTCACAACCCAACACAAACTTAACCCTTCACAATCCAACACATTCCAACACAAACTGATTCTAATATAATTTTTTTGGAATACCTTAGGCCCTCTCTGAGCCTCTCTCTGAGGGCCAAGAGGACCCTGACGGTTCCCCTCTGACGGAACATCATTCATATTAGTCAGTACCAGGACAAGTGATCAAACAATTATGCTGTTTTTGTATGTAGTAATAATAATATATTGAATCCTTTAAAAAGTTATAGAATGTTTTATTTAACCTTATCTGTTACAGTTTGGAGGTCTGTAAGCTGTTCAGAATGGCAACAACTGACAAGATAATAGACCTATCAAATGACTAGAATTCCCTTTTGTTGAAAAAAATATTTACATTTACTACATATGGGACAGTAATTACTTGAAGGTACAGAAGACACAACTATGCAGTTTTTACATCTCATTTTAGAGCAGTGGCCCCACATTCTTTATTATTGATTGAATAATATCTATACATAACATCTACAAATGATGTTTATATTTTAATATTAAGTATGTAATAACTTTAATTTCACAATAGGGTGAATTTCTACAGAAAATGTGGATGACAACCACATTTTTCAACATCAAAGAGAAGCAAGGAAGAAGCGCATTCAGGACACATCACTAATTCAGTCTGCATCATGTTGTGTGAATGGAGACATGCTTATGACACTTTCAAAAATGATGCACAGTCCCATTTAGACAGTTTATGCATGTAATAACATTTAAATGGGATGCTCACAAATCACTCTCACAGCACAACTCTGCTTTATAATCAGACTGTAAGCAGTCACCAATACCCATCGGCACAAACAGATAAACCTATACATATATTTGTGTGCTTAACATATACAGCACTTCCCAATTCTGACACCTTTAAATCATAATTAATTACTCCTGTTCACAGTGAGTGACGTGCAACAATCAAGCTAAAACAATAAAACAATTTTACCATGCAAAACTGATGACATTTATTATCTTCTGCTGCAGGAATTTTCCCTTTCAGGGTTCATGAAGATAAAATGAATTTAATTAATCCAGGCTAAAAAATTTTCTGTTCATCTTCAGCTCATAATAAAAAAGAATTGAATATTCATGAACCATCAGAATAGGTTTCTGTAGATTCTTGATCAGTTTACTAATAAACATTTTTTTTGAAAATAAGAACAACTTATTAAGGTTAAGAATAATCTTATCTTCAGTCCATTATTCAAGTACAAAGAGACAGGACTTCACATCAGAGTCTTTATTGGCACTGTCTCTGTAATTTTAATCCCAACTGGCTTCAATTTCTGGCTGGATTGTATGGAAACTAAACCAAATTAAAGAAAATACTGAATGATATAACAAGGAGGTAGGGGTTGTATCAAATTATTGAGACAGGTCATCAGCTCAAAGCATTTTCTCTGCTCCTATAATCAGTGAAATTTGAAAAAAAAAACACATTTGGTAGCCAGACAAGTATGCACCGACTGTAAATGTATTCAGGTGCTTACTCAGGTGAGTGAGTGTTCTCAACAGAAATAAAACCAAAGGAACATATAATATAAACAATGTTAAAAATAATGTTTTTGTTGAGCATAATATATGTTTAAATGTATGAATAACATAGACCTAGGCAGAAATATGGCTAAACCCCAGCATTTTGACTGAGTCACAATGCAGCCCTTCAGAGACAAGACTATGTCTTTGCTTCACTTAAGGCAATGCACCAAAAATACATTGGAAGTTTAGTGAGACATGGTGTACTGTCCTCATGGTTAAGCATGATGATGCATATTTACACATTTCATAACTTCTGAGACCTTACTGAAATGGAACTTCTTATGTTCAGGACAAAAACCCAGCTTGCTAGCTCCAGGGTGCCCTGGACTGCTGTGTGCGGCATCAGGACCCACAGCCTCGTACCACAGCAGAGCTATGTGCCACATCTCTTGCTGGGTGGAATAATGATCTCCCAGGGTCAAATAAAAGCATCACCACCACACCAGATGAACACAGTACTAAACAGCAAATGGATACTAAATGAGCTATTTTTCCCATCATTGATATAATGGGACCCAATTGGTGCAGTAATTCACTTAGTTAGATTTGATTATGGTTGAAAATTAATGAGTTGTGTGTCCAAATGCAATATCCATTTATTCCTACCTATGAAATAATATACTCTACATTCTGTTTTTATTCAGCAAGAAATGAGGCATCCATCATTGAATACATTACTAATTCCTCAAACTGTAGTTTATTTTACATTTTTAAGAATAAATACATTTCATCTTTACATGTTAGAAATGTAAACCCTTTAACACTAAAATTCACAATTCACATGCCTGGATAATCTGAAATTTATCATACATTAATTAATACATATGCCATGATTCCATATAAATGAAATATGCATAGGCACTTTAACTAAGTCAGCACTACCTTGCACTAAATACAGCAGTCTAATAGTATTTGAAGGGCACCTTCCATGTGATATAGACACCCTCTTGACCAAAACAATCAATCTATTTTTAGGGTAAGGCACCCATAACAAAAGGATTTAGAATATATTGGAGATCCCTGAGAGACCAATACACATGCAGTGTTGTCAACTCACACTGCCAGCACCATGACCACTTCACCACTGTCCACTCTGATGGACCCTCGTCCAGTCAAGATCCATTAAGATTACACCCCATAATCCCTGCCATGCAAAATGTTGGCAACCCATTGCAATAGTATGAAAGTGACCTCCACACAGGAGTTTTTGAGATATTTTTTTAATGTATTTTTTAATAGTTTGACATGCTGCCAAACACATTGGCAAATCTTTCTGCTGATCAGAAGCAAAAATTGCAAAAGCCATATTGATTATGGGGAGTTGTAACACTAGAGACAGATGCAGGAGGAAAGCTGAGGTGAATGAAAATGTACTATCTTAGACACACCCTACAGTGGTGTATAGTACATCCAACCTCTGCCACTACTTGTGTTTATGGTAAAAAGCACACTTGCCATTAATGTATGGGTAAGCTAATGAGCCCAGCACATGCCACAATACATCAGCTTGATTATGACACCTGGATATATACTAAACAAGTGACACTAAGCGTATCCTGATATTAGTTATATTTTTTCCTTCATGAATGTCATAGATCATTTAAAATGACTTGAGCTTGAAGTCTATCGCTCATGACCAGCTAATCGAATATGGCCCAATAAAAGCACAGGCCAGAGCCCCACTGATTGTAATTGATGTGTACCCTGAGCGCACACATCACTGAGCACACCATCACTGCTTCTGCCAAGAATCCCAGCAAGCCCTGACCCCACCAACTCCAGCATGTCCCCCTGTAAGGAGAGGGGGAAGTGGGAGGGATAAAGGCAAATGAAAGTAGCTGGTTCACCATGGGTAAGCATGAAACAGTTTAATTCATCCTCCTCTCCCTCTGTTCTCACTGTGCCTCTGAGCTTTGTGCAGGTGGGATCAAAAACACTGATAGTGCAAAGCCCTGTCAGCAGGTATGGAGATTCAATCACAGGGACAGGGAAGTAAATACTGTGTCCCAGCAGCCTCCCTTCATGCAGTCACATTATCAGGTATCTGACTACTGATTATACAAGAAAATAAACCATCATCACATAAACATTATCTCCTTATAGGCAGCTCATTCAGTTTATTTCCATCATCATGATAAACAATACCCCAGATACATGAAGACCATATGCCCTGTGATATAAAAAAAGTATTCTCTCAGCATCAATGTGACTCCTATTTCTAATATATACTGTGCCATTCAAAAGGCAGTATATGTCATTTTGAAATGAGGAGAGCGATTGTGCAACCATTTTTAAATTTCATTATGCAGTGTTTTTCTGCTGATATGCCCATTCTCACTCAGCAGTTACTCCCTTGCAAAATTTTCACACTGGTGTACTGCTGAACACATGATCCATTTGAAGCCAGCGTCCGCATGTTTAAACTGATGACATGGGTCACCTTATCCGCTATGACCTGAAGTCATTTGGACTCTGGAAACACTATATTCAGTGCTGGCCTGGCGGTTCAAGTAATTTCCGTGGTGTCAGTATTGAGCTATCTGGAGCTGCACCTAACCGCTGATACTCTGTGACCTCTCTGTGCACCAATCAGACACAGCAGAATTGTCTCTTGGTTGTTAGCCTGACCTGAGGAAGGTTATGTGGGACATGGGATCTCTAAGTAGCTGCCAAATCTACCAGAAAAGTAAACTTTTCAAAGACAAAATCATTTACGGTGTATACCAGCAACAATGCTAAGGGTACAGAAGGAAATTCACCTGGATAACTAACTTTAGCCTATACATTCTCAAGCCTATTTTATTGTAGTTTCACCTTGAATTGAGTGTTTACTGCAATGATTTTGATGTTTTTGCTGTGATCCATCTTTTCCTGAGGTCTTCAGCAGTGAGCTCAGCTGTTGCTCATCCAGAGGGACCCCTTTGATTGGAAACAAGAGCCATAATTTTACCAGCAAAACAGAGGGCAGAGGTGAGCACAAAATAAAACCTCCCAGACAAAGCCAATTACATCTCCTATGCTCTGTGCATTTCATAAAAGAAATCCTTTTTTGCATTCTTAAATTATCCCCAGGCAATTTTCCCTACATCATCAGAATGACTCCCCAGTTGGTCCCACTCTCTCTTTAATTTGAACAACAAAAAACACATAAGCGTAAACTCTGAATTTTTCTTGTTCCTCTCACACCATTGCGTTCTGTGTGACAGCAGATTATCAGTTTATCTAGGTTCCACATCAGCTTCTAATGAAAGCGCTGGTTGCAATTACTGTCACCTGCAGCTTTCCTTCACTCTTCAAAAATACAGCCTTAATTTGTTTAGCAAGGTTGCACATCATGATATGCAAACACATAAGATACAATTTCATGGTATATTAGAAACAAGGTACACAATGTTTTGAGATACATTTGGACAGAATCCACATGAATGATCAGATATCACCCCAGTTCCCTGAGGCATAATGTGAATGAGGAGAACAAAACACAAAAGTATTATAACTTAAAACTATATACCAGATATATTCTCCAAAAACAGCAAAACACACAGGGGATCATAAAAAGCAAAGTGCCCCTTAATTGACACAACTCACCTCATGCAGAGAAATTTCTAGCACAGAAAGACAGTAAAAACTACTTTAACCAGAATGAAAATGGCTTTTGTGCTGCAACAAATATCAAGGTTGTGTTGCTCCATCTGTCTGATGGAGATATTGCATGTTCAAAGCCATGCAGTCGAACTTCAGACTTGTCTATAATAGAGACTGCTAAAGTTTAATTGCTCTTTGAAATACCACACATTATGTGAAACATGGTTTCCTGCTGTCTGTGGTTTTTTTGTTGCTGGTAGAGCTGACATTATGGGGTAACCCTTCTTGTGCAGAACTTGAAAGCAGACACATTTTCTAATATTTTTTTCTGCCTATTTCTCACTGTTTGCCCCCAAGCTAAATCTCTATCTGGACATTTCTTGCTTCACTCTCTTTTCAGCTTCTGATTTATTCCCTGGTATCCTGATACTTCACCTGGACTCTTGCCCTTCCCACTAGGTTCACATTCCCACCAATAGCATAGCACCATTCCACCTTAGTCAGAAATCTGAAGCCAAGCCTGGCTTCTCTGAGTCTACCTACTCTTAGGTCACCTCATTTTTCTTCACCGTTTGCAAAAACAGTACATATGCACTTATAGCTTTCTGTGCCCTCTTCTTACCGTATCAGTCCCTCAACAAATGCTTTCTCTCACCACATGACTCCACGATCCTAGACCGGATATTCTTCAGTCCCTTTGGGTTCATTTGTTCTCAGTGCCAGTTAAATACAGTCGGTTTTTTGGAGGTAGGGTGATTTAATTGGATACTTCAGAAGAAAGACATGCCCTTGACATGATCTTTCACTTGTGAAAAAGCAGCATGATTAAAAATTATATGTATAACACAATATTAACATACATAGAAGGGCCAATTTAATTAGCAATAATTTAAATGTCCGACATTCTGAAATGCAACTATTTTATACCCTTATAAATTGAACATTACAGTGTCCAGGAAATTAATCCTAGCAAACACCAATTATATAAACAATGTCCTTGGTGAATTCTCACATTTTTGTAATGTTTGTAATGAAGACCTACCTTTACAGACTGTGCCTGGGCCACCTGACACAAATCTGCCAGCAGTACACTTCTTTACTATGGTTAATATTGGATTAACCAGGAATTTGTCTGAATTGTAAAAGTTGGATCTGTTCTGCTTTTTAGGTAGATAGTATGGTACAGGAGATGTTTACCTGTTTCTTTGCTATTTGCATTCGGTGCCTGAATCTTTATTGCTCAAGTAGACCCGAGGTTTAAGGGAATCTGGCAAATGCATAAATGAATATATATTTATAATAAATGTGCCTTTGCTTGGTTAATCGATTTGTACTGTCAAAGTCTTATTTTAATAGGCACCTACAGTAGGCATGCTCTGTAACAAGATAAAACCACAAAAAAAGTATTTGGGGGGATTTAATAGGCATTTATAATCTACACTGATAAATCTACCACTGAATGTGTTTTTGGTATGGCTGACTAAAACACTTTCCCTTGAGTTAAATTCCATATGTTTCTAATTCCTATTTCTTAAGAGAACTTAAGAGGACCACAAGCTTTGAGCTGTGAAAAGAGCTCACCTCCACCCCTTCTGTAAGACTGCAGTCCCTGTCCGTTCCCTGGCACATGAACATCATCCTTTATCTTAAAAGACTCCTCAGAGTTCTGCCAGGACCTTCTACTTATCTTGTAATATTGACAAGTGCAACGAAAGTTCCAAAACCTTAATCTCAACTATAAATACTCTCCTCCAGCCATCTGATAATCCATTTCCTCAGGTTTCATAGATCAGTAAGACAAGTTTTTGCATTTCTTCCAAAACAAAATTGACAAAAAATAAATCCCGAGTTCTTATCTACCGTTCTTACCATTAGTTCCCCACTTTGAACATGGAAGCTGGCACTCTACTAAGAATGTTTATCATTCTGCCTCTGTCAGCATGCTCACGTACTTTGCTACTGTTGGTACAGTACAGCTTACAAGTTGCATTTTTGGAGAACTTGCACCAAATCAAGACTGAGTACCTGATTGATGGAATCAGTCCCTACCTCAATGGTCATACTTAGCCATTTTCATACCTTATGAATCCTTACATAATACTTATATATTACTGATATAACCAACACATCACTTGGACAAAGAATACTTCCTGGACACCTGTGCTTGAGAAACCTAGTCTTAATGACTATTCTTTGTACAACTCTCAGTCAACAGGTATGAAATCAACATCTTAGGACTGCAGTACTGTCAGTCAAACAAATGCTTTAGAGCATCCAAGAAACAATTTTATTTGCTTTCCCAAACCAATACTATGATGACTCATTCATCTTTCAGCAAGCAAGCAGAGTTATTTTATCTCTAGGTAAATAAAAGGTCTGACAATCCTCCAGTCTCATAAAAAGACATCTCTAGGATGTCTGTGTTTGCTCTTCGTCATTTACATTCTCCAGTGGCATTGAGGTATGGTGACACTGAAATCCAGAGGAAGCAGGTTCATTTCCCAGATGCGCTGCCGTTTTGTCCTTAAGCAAGACATTTCTTTGTGATGCCCTTGATAGATATCTAACTGCTTTAATAGACAATACTGTTTGTATAACTATAAGCTATTTAAGTCCCCTGGATACAGGTGCCTACTAAGCTAATAAATAAAGCAATTCTGACTGTGCCTTCAGGCTTCAGTTCTATTGCTATGTAGAAAAAACTCAGATATTATGTTAGAAAACTGGTCTCCTCGTCATCAGGCCATGTCTCTCCACCAAATGTAAAGAGACTATCGATCCAGGCAGTGCCAGCACCTACTGGGACTGCAGGTCCAAATTGAGGTGCATAATATGTTTTGAAGGTCAAACGTTCTGAAATGCAGCCACATTACACCCTCATCCTTGTATAAAACATTTCATACAACATCATACAACATATGCTTACATTTATATGCTTGTAATACAGTTTTGTGAATTTTCTCTGCAAAGGGAGCCACTATATGATGCTGTCTGGCATTATTGTGGGGTGAGGATGTTGTTCTTTACTTTTTAATCACTCTCAACACTATCACTAAAACAAGTGAAGCTTCATAATGACTGGTATTCCCTTGGTCAGTGTTACCCCCTGGCCTGGCCAAATGAGAAATGTAATTTGGCATAATGCCTCTTTGAGAGGGAGGGCTTTATTCAGCATGGCTGTCCCTGTAAGACCACAAAAGCATTTACTGGTCAATGGGGCATTTGCCTTCTACCTGCACTAGCTGAGCTTCTGTATGAAGTGTATTCTTCCAACAGATTGACTTTGCAGCTGAGCTAGTTGGCTGCATGGCAAAAACAAGCACTGACTGCCATTTCAAGCTTTGCAGTACTGTTTGTTTGTATACTCTCCCAAACTGGCTTAGGATGAAAGGTTATTTCAAAAATAACTTGTGAGCTGTTACCTCGTCTCACCTGGACGACTGAGGTGCCATTCTGCCTGAAGCACCCTTGGTTGCCAGTTAAAGGTAATACAAGCTATTATGCTCTGTCACTCCAGGCAGCCTGGCAATTGGCTGTCTCTATCTGTAAACCTGCCTCCAAGAAACAGTTATACACCTGCTGAGAATTTCTGTTCCCTCTTCTTTTTTAATTCCACTTCAGAAAAATGACTATAAAATCCAAACCACAATACTGATATGTGTGAAACTTGCCCTGCATGGTCCTCAGCAGTATTTTATCAATGTTATAATGGTTTCATTGACTGTTTCATTTAGGTAAACCATCATAGCCACTAGAACTATTAAAATTTCAAATGCAGCTGAACAGCCTGAAGTTCAGCAAAATTGCTTTGAATTGCATGAAAACTTCTGTAGTTTGGTAAATGATGAAGGGCCAACCAAGGTGATGAAACTTAGCACAAATATTTCCCTTATGACAAAATTGAATATTTTGTCATTTGCTTGTAGCCATGCTTGTAATATTGCTTTCAGAAAACTTGTTTCAAAATGTAAAATGCCTCATGACTTTAATTCATAAACCAAAGATCTGCTGTCATGACTATTATGCTACATTACCTCAGAATTGTAAAAAAATAAATAAATATAGAAAAGTAAATAAAAAGGTAATAGACAAGTTATTTATTTCACCTGTTTCACTACATATTCACAGTGCAGCATGTCTCCACTTTCCCATCATTCTGTTAAGCGAAGACAAACACACACTCTCCTCAAAAACACAGAATGTGAAACTGATATGATCCCTGTCACTGTTTCCTTTCACTCTGGAGGCAAACATTTTGCCTGTGGAGAACACTTCATGTGTTACAGCTACAAGCATGTAGTGGGCATCTGACTGAAGAGTGGGGGTCAGTGTTGTGTGAGGAAAAAGGATCGTCCCATCAGCTGAGATGGCCAGTGCTGTGGTCATTTCACCATACATAGCCACAGCTAATATGCACATGGCTCAGATGCGGTACTGGACAGTGGGGCATACCCACACACAAAACCAACAGGATATGCCACCCAGCAGCCCTTGAAAACATTCTAAATAAATTTTTATAACGAAAGGCAACTAGGGCTGTTTCCTAAAGATTATTAGAAAATGACCTTACAGTTTAGGTTAGTTTATTTACTTGGCAAAAGAAAAACAAGTTATCAAAGCCTTACAAATTCGGGCCATGTCCAGCTAAATACACAAAAAGTGCATCTCAGGGCTATGAAACCGGCAGGGTATAAACTCCACTCAAAAGACCAGACTTATAATTCATCCTATGCATACAGATATCACCAATGCTCACACAGCCTACTTAAGAATAATTAATTTAATTTCAAAGATCTACCCAAAAGATCAACCCTTTTAAGTAAAATAGCTATATTTGTCACACTGGGGTCTATCTGAAAAACATAGTTAAGCAGCTATAAAAACTGCAGAGGGTTTCTCTCCCCTTTGGCTGCGCGTTTGTGGTGATTAAATAAGCCTTGCTCTCCTCCAAATGAAAATGTCCTGCATGGAGGGATTTCTCATTTAAAATGACCACAGAAGTGTAATTAAACACCTCCTTCAACACTTTGATCATGAATCTTGTATTTTTTTTGATCGGATATGAATATTTGAATAGTTGCCTACTTTGGATAGACTTCCAACATTTGATTGCAAAATATTTAAATAATCCAGACATCCTCTAATTATGGCGTTAGGCAAACAGTTTTGATTTGAGAGAAAATGAAGTCCAGGCAATATAAGAATTCATTAAAACATGGAAAAGTAACTGATACTACTTTCCTGCACTACTCAGTTTTCATAAATGAATCATAATCCTTGATAATGTAATGTTAGGAAGTGAATAATCAAAGGAAAAACAGGCACAGTTGGATGTTTAAACTGAGTTCAAAGTTGACTGAATAAATGGCAGGTGACCATAAATGCCAGAGGAAAAGAAACAGAGATCAAGATTAGGGTAATGGTCATACTTGTGAAAAGCTCTGTTGCAAATAATTAAAAATATACATACTAAGAATATGCATGTTATAAAATGTATGTTATGTATGTTAAAATATACATATGTATGTTTCCTCAAATTTTACACATATGCCTAAGAGTGCTCAGGTCAGTTTAAATTTGTTGCAGAGCTTGATTCTTCTGTCAGTTATTTTCATTCATATAAATAACATTCATTCCCTCTTTCTAAAAAGCATATTTGGTTCCCCTAGAAAATGAATTGAAGGGGAAAAATCAATATATCTATTATAACACATGATTGACTGATATTGTTATCAGAGGTTATTGTTTTTTTATTATTCAGGGAAAACAGCACTTTGGGGGACTGCTTTGAATATTCCCAAATGAATATGAAAGACGAATCATCAGACTGATGAATAAATAGGGCCATAACATATGAAACTCATTACTTAGCAATTAGACAGGTAGCAGGGAATAAATGTGTGGATTGTTATTTATCGTGGATGTTAACTCAAGCCGGCTTTAAATATGTTCCTGAACTTCTGCCATGTACTTCAGTACTTTGCTGACCAAGCACTTTGTACTGTTGTATTTCTGCATTTAGAATGATGTATAATGAAGCCTAATATATATGGGAAAAAATCATTCATGGCCAGAATAGCGCAATTCCTTTTTGGTTTAAAGATCTTGAGGATGAATAATTACTTCCACTGTAGAATGAAGTTTCATAACCAAATGTTTGGAGCCCATCCAGGTGAAACTGTATAATGTAATAAGTATTTGCTAAGGCTATATCTCGGTTTTATGCACACCTGGCTGTGCCAGCCAGGGTTGTAGACAAATCATCAGCAGCCTGTGGGTGACTTTGAAGCATCAGGCACTTTGACACTTCAGCCAGATGCTTAGAGCATCTCTGGTTACAACAATTAACCAACTATGATAATCATGACCAGAGGTTAAATGACTCTGATTATCCTCACAGTTCTATTAAAGACGGTATAATTGATTCCTACAGCATTGATGAAGCAGAGTACAAAGAAAAACAAATCATTTCCATTCAGAGAGCTCACTCATTCAGAGGATTTCTGTTCAGGCCCTCCACTGTGACTTTCTGAGTGGGGGAAGCAGTAAAGACTACTCATACATAAGGACACTCACCTACAGGACTCCAAACCCCACAATCACTCTCTTAAAGTCATAGTCTGATCTTACATGAAAGGACTGTGTAATATTTCTCTGATTAGCTATCTTGGAGAAAAATACAGCGAGTTAAACATAATAATTTCATATATCACAAATGACAAAAGAATACAATAGTAAAGCCTGGTAGAATATGCAGTAGAAGAGCAGCTCAATGCTGACTTTATAGTATACGAAATATCCATAACAATGGAGAACAATATTACATTTATGTAATATCCATGATAGTAATTATATAAATAAATGAAATGGTAAATGTTAGGAGGATGGGTCAAAAAGACCTGCTGACATTGCTGTTCCTTGCTGGAAGACTGCCAGCAGAACAGAGCACGAGAACACACAAACATAGATATGCTGGAAACTGCAATGGTGATCTTTCCTGTGAAAAACATTCTCATGACCTGGATGAATTATGCTATAAATGAACTTACATGAAATTCAAGAAAACGTGAGGAGATGTGACCATATATGCATAAAAAAGAGCAACTGTGTTTAAAAACAAATGTGTATTAGCATGCTGTTTATACGGATGGATACCTACATCATTTGGGTGACTTCTAACTTGAACTGGTTCTTGACGTGATTTAGTCATTTGGTACTTAGTACACTTGAGAATTAAGAAAAAGGTATTTATCATGCATCATATATTACCTGTACTTAAGAATGGACTCACTGGCCATGGGCCAAATTAGACCAGTTATGATCTGGTTGACTGAATGGGCAGGCCAAAATGAAAATAACAAAGCAAAATACAGTTATTATCAGGTTGGAGAATGGCTATGTACCATGTGTCTAGATATATGTATATAGAATAACTCTAGTGCAATTAATAAATGTCAGAAGCAATATTTAAGCTAAAATAAAATGAATAAAAACATTACATCATGTAAAAATAATCTTCATAATTTTCCTTTCCACTGCAGTGATTATTCTCATTAGTTTTAATGGAGAAACGCGTAACTTTCCCTATCCAAAGTTTCAGTGCCATGGAACTCTTCACAAACCCCAGCTGTGTGCCTTACACCAAGCCTGTCATGCAGCTCCTCTGGCCACAAGTGTGAATGACCTCTTTTAGAAAAAATTATTTGAACATTGAGGATGACTACAAATATCCATCAATTTCCTGTATTTTCCATCCATCCAACTATAATGAAAAATTGACCATTTTCATTGTGTGACATTACAAATGCCTAAATTAACCACTGATGCAGACTCAATCAACATGAAGACGAGTTTATGCTTGTAGAATAAACACAGTGGTATGGCAAAATTTGTCAGACGCACATAATTTTTTCCAGTATTTCTAAAAAAAAAAACCCAGTCTTCAGTTGACTCCACCAAACATTTCACTAGATGTTTTCCCTCCTTTTAGAATCCCATCATATGTTACTTTTAATTAATGTACATTTTCCACTGAAAATTCTCTAACAGACTGCTTAAAAAAACAACCAGAAAATATGATTATGGTACTGTACTTCAACTCAATTTACTGGGTAAATTCATTATTTTTACAAAAATTAAGAAAATATTTCATGATAAAAGAAATGAGGCAATTTAGACAAGAGTTTATTAAAAACTATTTGACTTTAGTTTTTTTCTGTGTACTTTTGAAAAAAAAAATCCAGTGTGTACCATTAAATGCCAGTTTTAAAGAGAGCGAAAACTCATTATTTCTGAATGAGTCACAAAGCCCTGGATTTGTGGTAGGCAATGTGATACCAGGCACCTCAGCCTGTGGAGTGGAATGATTAATACCGGATTCGTTTACCACCAAGGAGAGAGAATCCCAAATTTGGGGAAGCGGGGAGATGAAAGTACTGGATACGGGTGGTTTAAAAAGCCACATATGGAAGCCGTCAGTAACTGTGCTCCTGGTGATGGGCATTACGGCTCGGCTCGGGGGAACACAATCACAGAGTGGTTGCTCCAGTCAAAATCCAAGAGGAATGACCCCTTGATAAGAGTGAGAGGGATAGCCTTTGGTAAGTGTGCGGAAATAAGGCACCGTTATGATCTTGGCAGCTGTGCAGTCAGCATCTTTCTGTGGGCTGTCTATCTGCATTAGTGAGGATTACACCTGACTCCAGCAAAGCTGAACTGGAGCCATTGTCATATAAGGGCAGTTTAGCGTTCCCCTCAGTTCTGCAAAGAATTATGAATATTAAGGGCCTTATTGATTATTTACATAAACCAGAGTGAGATGGGGATAGGTTTACATGAGCCATGAATCATCATGAACCTTCCTTAGCTGCATTTCTCAGAAACTGCACCTCACCATTTGACAGCCCTTCAGGGCAAAAGACAGCAAAAAGGGTCAATTTTAGACATTATTCTGAGCATAGCACTTCAGCCATCACTAAGAAGGGCAGAGAATGTGATATGTATCAAGCCCAGCATATAGATATATACCCAATTAAATATTTTACATGACGATCTAAAGAGCATGAATACTTTAAACATGAGAATGTGTGGTGCCTATTTCATACAGACATAATTATTTATGCTGTGAACTAGCAGGCCAGCTCCACTCCAAAGTCTGTAATCATACACTGATCCCCTTGCAAAATCCTCACATCTACAGAAGTAATTAATGCTACAGTGAATTTATTATTTGGAGACCTGAACTCTATGCATTCCTTGCTGATCTCGCTGTTTAGGTCTGTTCACTATACAAGATGTTAAGTCTGAAAAGTTAGCATGAGGGAACTTTTGTTTCAACAGTACTCAGACAGAACATTCAATGTCATGTACAGTAGGTACTCCATTTTAGGTATCACCTGGAGTTATTATTTTTAATTTTAATTTATTACTATTATTTTCTGCCAGGCATATTCATCTATGTTTTTTTTTATTTCATAGTTCAAATTCTTGCATACCCATATTTCACTCCTTTTTAGTTCATAAACACAGGCAGAAACACAAAAGTAAGTACTAATGCATCTTTCATATTTTAAAATGGGCTCTGTGTCTAAGACAGGTATGGGTAGGCCTACAGCACTGTACGTAGAGGTTTTCATTAAAAATAGTACAGAAAAAAATCTTTTATCACATTGCATGGATGTCTCCAGAATGGTCTCTGTTTCAGCCAAACAATACATACCACATCTTTAATTCCCATAAAACACTATTCTTATTTTGATTTCAGTAATCTGAGAATGGGGACCAAAATGAATAAACATGTATGGTGAAATTTGAAGATATCGCCCAATAGTGTACCCACATTTGGTATCCTTAGAAAGGAAACAGCCAGTTAAAAAAAACATCTGATGAGTTACCATGTAAGGAGAGAGTCAAAAATAAAGCATCTTTAGATGAGAAATGCACATTGCACATTCTTCCCAAAACACAAAAAGACAGCTGACTTCTGCAGAGTTTAAAGATAGATGCCAGAATCACAATACCATGAAAAGTGGGAAATATTATTGAAGTGTAAATGACTTTCAATACCAGATGCAAAATAAACCATTAACTCGACTATTGACTCCAAGAGCCAGTATTGCATTTGTTTATCAGTGTGACCCTGTGGCCTGTTTTCCTTCAGAAATAAAACCATTTGAAAATATAGGCAGAAAAAAATAAAGCTTGTCGATCTCTCTTTTCTTTGTGGAATCATGGCAGCTCCTCTGTAAATGAAGAATCTCTCGTTTAATGTCAGCTATTTTACAATATGAGGTGCAGTGTGACATTGGACAGAACAGGACAGACAAAATTAACACAGGAAAGAGCTGAACTCCACTACACTTATTTCAGTATTTATCAATATTTATATTTAATATCATACATAGGGTCTCTGATATGTATGTTTCATAAGCAGTTAGCATTTTACTAATTTTGGTACTTTCCTGTCTAACACAGCCAAGCTTAGGAAATGTAAACACAGCTAAAGAACACTAAATTAGAGAGGACTGAAAGCCTTGATATCAGTCAAACCACATCAATTTTTTGCATGAAACTTTCAGGAGAGGAAGAATAAGCAGATATTTTCTAACAGTGTAACTGCAGAAATGCTGTCCAAACCCAAAGCGATTTGTATGAGAGAGGAATTCAATATTTAAACAAGCATTAAGTATGTGTCTCTGACATTGCCTGGCTTGCCTGAACCATTTTAAATAATTACATAAATACCAAAACCTGAAGTTCAAACCAGGATGCATATTTAAATATTAAAATGTTGCCATTAAAATAACATGAATTCTAATATTTCAGACCTTTTATATATAATAAAAGCCTAGGATCTGGATTTGGCAAACAAAATTTTTGCTAAGCATGGGCTGCAGTTATAGCATACACAAACCAGTACGCACACATACACAGACTGAAGCTTGACAAAATAGCCTGAATTACCTCCATTAAAATGGAAATGCGCCTCAGTTTGTTTATAAGGTTTTGAAAATTGTGGCTCCCAGACGAAAATACTGAGAATTTCACAGATGCCTCCGAGAATAATTTGTCGGTATCAAAAATGTTTAACTGTGTTATATGTCAGACATAGATGTTAATGCTGAATAAGATTCATCACATGCTTCATGCTATAATGTTAATATTCAGATGGACCCATGTCACAGCTACCCCCAGGATGGTAGTGTACCACAAATTTAAGCATTAAGCAACTAAAATGTCATTGTAAATGCAGCCATCTTGACAATTTAAGCAGAGTTCACAAGTGCATGATACTGTGTTGCATACATTTCAGAAAATGTTGCCAGAGCAGCCTGTTTGAGAGTGCCAGGAATAAGTTTGCTGTTGAACTACCCTCTCTCACTGTACAGTGCAATTACTTGATCACAGTTTAGCCTCACCACACTCTCTGTGCAGGTAAAAAACAACTAGACCTGACCAGCAATATGAAGTGAGAAATCAGCCATAAGTTATTACTGTCCTATAAGCTGTGAGGCAATGATGTAATGACAGTAGAGAAACACAGACATCTATGTAAAATAACTAGAATGGGTTGAATAAAAATGGCTCACTGAAAAGAAAGTGATTTTGTATAATTTATAATCAAAAATATATATCTCAGTTCGGACAGGTGGTTGTCTAGACTCTACACCAACCTACATAAAAGAAACACCTCAATAAGACACTCCCTTAAAGTATACCATGAAATAATTTAAGTGGAGTTTCAGACACAAATGCAATCTTACTGAACAATTATGAAAATCTAAAATATAGTAAATAAGAATTTATTTTGCATTATATTTTACCTAGCAAAATCAGATAACAATAAATCAGTAAGTATATGTAATTGAACAGATTAAATGCTTTCTGTGAATCCACCCAATTTTTCCACCCAAATGTATCTGCAGCCTACTATATCTGATAGACATACATGGAAAAACTGAATGGATTTAGCCACTCTGCTGAAAACTAGCGGATGCCCTTCATATGCAGTTTTCTATTTAAATATTACACAGTATTTCTATGTTATAAAATGAGCAATTTATTACAAAGAAATTACAGGCAGTAACTTAACACACCAGCTCATTCTAAGGGTTAATAGGATGCAAGTACGGGAGATGTACAGCAGTAAAATTCTATATCTATTCAGTAAAGGTCAGATTGGGTGGAAAAAAAGCTTCTCAAGAATTTGTGAGGACATTTCAATGCACACCATGAAAAAGGTCTGCATGCTCGTAGGCTAATTTGAGTTAAGTGCAGTTTATTTTAAACAAGGTAAATAAATGTAAGGATTCAGTAAGCAAGAAAGTCTGTATCTCATCACTCACTTACGACTCCCGCCGGCCAATCAGGTACCAACAACCTGCCTGGGGAGAACAGCCAACCAAAGTTAAAACAATGTTTACACTTTCAAACACCTGAAATCTCTGCTAATCAATTCATTTCAGTTCTGTGCTAATTTCCACATTAGCAGAAGTACATGGCAAATTAAGTAGATTAAAACCACAGCGCTTCTATCAGTTCTTTCACACGTCATAAAGAACACAGCAAATATGAAAACAAACCACAGTGCTAATCCCCTTTCTGAGAGAGAACTTCAAATAAAAGACACTTCAAAAGCCAGTACCTTGGAAACTTTCCAACCTTTACCAAGTGAAACGAAGGTCATCAGCAATTCCAAACAAAATATGTTCCTTTATTGTGTTAGAAAGCACAGAAGTACATATTTACTCCTTGAGACAGATATCTCCAACAGAGCTAATGCTCTTAATAAACAGAGAGCTGAGCTGGTATCCCTAAAGTTAAGAAAACAACACAACTGAGCAAGAACAAAGGCAATGAATACAAATAGCATGGACAATATGGGAAATACAGGCATGCCACAAGATATTAAAGACTAAAAATACTTTAAAACAAAAAACGGCTCACACGAATTCACTCATTAAGTTTTTTCAGTGGACTTTATTTCTTTTCCCTCTAAAATAAGAAACAGGTGATCTCCTTTTTGAGGAGACGTACAAATCATCCTCATGGGAGATATGAGAAAGGCAATTGCAGCAGTATATACGACTGAAGGATATAGAGATTGAACAGAAACCATTAATGTTGCCTCTTCATACTCTAATACTATAATGCTGTTAAACATGACAATTTACTTGTGAAGATTATGTCCTTATTTGTGCCTGTTCCTATGATGTAGGACATGTTCTCCAAATGGGAGACATTCCTCTTTATTTAATCGATACTCTGGGGTGAATTCCATCGCCATCTCGCTGTCAGGTCTCGTCAGGTGGCTCAGCGTCTCACGATGAGCCCTCACTGATAAGCTATCTAAAATTGGGAATGATCTGCCTCAGGAACGGCCACCTTCATCGAGTAACACCTTGGAGATTTTAATTCTGTCTGCCTCACTCAGCCGCAGCAGGTGGGCGCACGCACTGCTCAGCTATCAGCATGTTTTAAAAGCCATCAAAGACATTATCTTGCAGTGAAGTCATTGAATTTTATATTCGGTAAATCTTCTGTTCCTCTGCATTGTATCAGGCACATGCCACTTTCATTCTCTTTTTTCCCCAGTGAGATTTGGCTCTGTCCTTCTTAATCTTCAGACTGTTTGATATGATCCAGAGCTTATGAATGGTGGTGTCATTGAAACTGACCTGTCACCTGTGCCCTCTGTAGGTCGGCAAATAAAAGTGATACACTGTGCTGCAGGTTAAGTGTATCCCACTAGCTGAATTAAGTGTCTTCTGTTACTGCACAATGTGCAATAGCCCTTTAAATCCAGCATTAAATTACCTGTACTGCCACATACCCACACACTGATGTACAGTGCATGGGTATGTGATACTACAGTTTTCGTACACCAGATTCACACATACAAGATGCATCAGACTCAAATGACCATTGATGATGTCTTTGTCTAATAGTTGTGTCTCAAGTACATTACAGCTTTCATGAAAAATTTGTACTGACAAGCATTTCAACAAAAGGGCCATATCAGGCCAAGTGGTATTTTTTTAAAATACTGGTATCAATTTGAAAAATGTATTTCTGCTATTCTATATAGTCACATTGATGTGCAGCACTGAAAACGCCATGAGATATGTTTTACAGAATACATAATAAAAAAAAAAAAAACAGTTTGACTGATATATTTCAAATCATGGACATAAATTGTGTGCTGCAATAAAAACATGGCCCCAAGGCTGTGCAAATGGTCTACAATTTGACTCTTAAGTCAAACACCATACACTGGGTAGCCGAGCCATGTTATTCAAAATGGGCATTAGCTTGCACCACATTTTTTCCACTGCTTATGAAGCCCGTGAAATATCGAAGGGTTTATTGGTCAAATCTTTGATTGTTATGCTATCCTCATAATCATTTTTGTGAACACTGAGATCTCTTGCCAAGAAATAGGTCCCACCATCAAATGCAGGACATGCCACTCCACAGATCCACGTCTTCTGAAAAAAAAAACCCTTATCTATCAAACGTGGTTTACAGGCTCCCTCCCGTATATCTCTGGGTGGTGCGGTGTGCTGGAGCATCGGACCACGAGAGCACAGGCACTTATCAGTGCAATTCACACAAAAGCTGTCACTGTGACAATGGGCTCAGGATTCACGCCGTGAGAATTAGCTTCGGGGAAATTGCAATGGGCTCCCGAGAATGCCACGGAGACAGAACCCATGGAAAATAAAAAATCACCTACACAATTCCTTACTCAAATACACACTTCATAAGATTTGTGAAATAACTTCATTTTGGGTATTAAATCATGAAGTAAGTGCCCATTGGTCAATAAATCCTCAAAATAAGACTTAATAAGACTATTTGTTTACCTTAAACATTGCCTTGTCAAAAGCCTTTGGAAACCCTAGTATAACCACCTGTTTGGTGTGAATATTCTTTAGATCAAGAAAGATGGAGCAATATTGGCTGTGCAGGAATACATTTGGCCGACTGCTGTAAACCACAGAGGGTGAACGTTCAGACATTTGCTTCATGAGAATAATATAGCACTCCACCACAGCATGTTATCATTCATCAGGCTCTGGCAGGAGTGTAAGATCTGAAAGCACATTTTGCCCTATTATTGAAGTATTGGAAAAGAAAGTCAGAAATGTCTTTTTCAATTTCCATACATAAATGACAGACTTATACGTGTAATTATGAAACCCTGCATGTGTAATCATTGTAAACAGGAAAAAGATGAGTAACTAAAAGTAATTAGTATTACTGGACCATGCTGGGTCCAAACTTTAATGATTCAAATGGCGGAATCCAATGTGCATTACCCATTTTCTGCACTTATATTCCTGGCATATGTGTAGCACTTGTGCTGTAATTACATAGATAGTGCTTTCAGATTACAGCCATACTGGGAGGAAGCATTCATGAGACTCAGTACACTCTGTTTCTGGCAGCACCATTTTATCATTTCAACTGAAGAACTGAATTTCATGAACACTGGGCAGAACCATTATACCTTAGTGAACATATATTATTCCAGAGTTAATGATTATCAAACATTTATCTCTGGTCAACTTCAATACCCAAGAAATAGCTCTGTTTCATATGAGAACCTATAATATCACCAAGTGAGATGTTTGAATTTACAACTGTTAAACTGCATTTAAAATAGCATCATATGTAGATGTCTTTAAGGGTTTATTAAGTATATGTTTAATATACACATAGTTCAGCCTGATGGAAGAAAAAAACAATATATCACCAAATTCACAGATCACAGAGAAATTCAAAACGGTAAAATAGCTTTCCTTTGTCCTTGCTTACTTAAAATGTGTGAATGGCAGACTCACTGCCCTGATACCAAGTAAGGACATTTCGAGCGGGACGTCTTATATTACCACAAATCAGCTGTAGCGTGACTCAATTAGCCACTCGATCATTTAAGCCACTTTACAAATCATTTGCGCTTAAATGTGAACCAGCAAATACCTTCAGAAGTTGTTATTGCTGATTAGCATACACAAATTATCATATAATTAATTCCTCATATAATTAACGTTCATAGATGAATCATACACCTAATTAAGCACGCTAAGAAAACCTGGAACAATTTACAACTCAGAGTTGCGGGTTTATTTATTTATTTATTTATTTGCGTGAAACGTGCTGCGCTGTTGATGAGCCGCTGTGCCCTACTGAAGACACGACCCAAAGAAGTACTTCCATTATTTCAAAACCTATCATTACAATTTAACGAAACAGCGATGATATAGGCAAATACCCGGCTAGCCCTCAATTTAAGACCGTAACAAACCATACATTCTCAAGATGTAGGGTATCTTTTTAATTTTTTTGAAGTATGTAGCTAACAACCGGTTTTCTGTTTAGTCGTCTCACTTGTTCATTAATTATGTATTTTAGGTTGCTGGAATTCAGTTAAAAACCAACATATACAATTACAACAATTTTCTCAATGGTTTACATAGTTTATGAAGGTAAATAACTGAGAGTAATATATTCAAAACCACTCAGGGAAACTACTTGTCACGTCGTAATTTGTCTGTCATAATATTTAGAGACGTCGATATGATAACTCAAGTTCACAATAAACTTCCAATCATAATTTGGAATCCCAGCCAAAGACGCAGTGCAGGTTGTTCTGTCCTCAAACCACCCCTTTCAAACTAAAATAAATATATGCTACCATATTTTCTCAGCTTCACAATATAACATAACTGTTGGCTATGTGGATGTTTAAAAAGTCTGCTTACCTTTATGAAACGTAAATAAATTGAGTGTATAGCCACTGGCAACAGGGTTAGTGACTCAGTCCACTTGTGTTAGATCCAACCGTCCCAACTGAGGCAGCACACTTTAAGAAGAGCCGTGCAACCAAGTTCCTTTTTTCTTATGTCGGTTGTGCAGCGGCAAGGTCCTCGTTCTTCTCCAATTCATTAGTTAAAGCAGCACTGGAATTTCCAAGAGCGCCAGCGAAATGCTTTTCTGACTGCAATAGCATGATTGGCCAAGGTGACAATGACGTACCCGGCAGGTGGCACACTTCTCCGTACGTCAACCAAGAGTGGTGCTATAAAGGTGTAGTTTTCCGACGCAGACTTCACTCATTCGGTCTGTTTCGAGGCGACTTATGATTCAAATGCATAGCGTTTTATAAGGGACTACTGTGGATCTTGCTTTAAGACAGAAGACCAGTTAAATTCATTGCAACATATTGTAATGAATCGCTGTGAAGAGGTCCACATAGTTAGAAAAGAAACAATAGCGTGTAATAAAATTTAAATACTGAATCTGTTTATTTAAAACATTATGTAGCATTTTGGCTGCAAAGATAATGTGCTTAAAGATACTTTTGATAATTGTATTCTTTCATTATCAGATTTCCATTAAATTACATCTTACTTCATACCGCACTTAAACAGTCATTTCTGTTACAAATCTGAGTAGGCAAAACAAAAAAATTACATACGTTGTGCAAGATTAAGATTGATATTTGGTTATGGCTGGATTATAATACATATGATTGAGATTACTTTAAGTGATCCACAGCCTCTTATACAAAAGTGGGTTTTTTTTGGGTGGCTCACAGAGATAAAGCATCTGCTCATGGGACAGCCATTGGACCAGCCATTGGTAAACTATATATGAGAACATATTATGAAGCATAGGCCACATGGCCCAGCACAAAGCTTGCCATTTAAACTAAATGGTATCCATTTCTGCATCAAATCTGGATTTGAACACAGCATGCAGGACTTTACATTTAGGTATACTTAATGTCTACATCACCTAGTTTTGTGTCATCAAAAATTTTTTACTGTTTTACTACTAACCTCTGAGGATATTTGAGTGAGATAAAGAAGAGCAATGACCCCAGCACGATCCCTGCAGAACTCCTTTTCATGCACAACTCTGCTCAGATACAATTCCTTCCATAGTTACACTGTTCTCTATCAGTCAACCAGCTTCAAAGCCATTCTGTGTCTCCCCTGCAATTCCTCTAGAGATTTTGACTGTGAACCTCATATACTGTACTTTTTAAACTCCAAATTAAAAGTACTGTAAGCTTGTTTTGAGACCAAACACACTGTAAACTTCTTTAAAAAACCCAACTTCATCTTGTTCCATCCTTATCCATAGTGAAGAATCCAATGATCCACCTCTCCTCTCATATATTTTATATTGCTTTGTGAAACCACTACTTTAGCAGCAAAACACAGACCTCAAATGCCTTCCAAAAATGTATATATAACCTGCACTTTGTGAAGCTGATTTGCGTAATATAAATTGATTTTAATTCATATACATTTTAGGATATCATCAGCAACATACAAATAAATGGAAAATGGCAGAAACAGATTGAAAATGCTTTCTTTTAATCGAGGAGAGAGATGGATATTGTGAGAAGGTATGTAATTAGTTTAAACACAAATTTTAAGAAACATTGATTATTCTGTAACAGAGAAGTTATTTGGATTGTACCCATACATATATGCTTTGGTGGTACAAATTTGATTAAGAGAAAATGTGTTGCATGGAGTTAGAAAACGTATGTATATTAACTACTCATACATTAATATACAGAAAGGAAGGACAGAGAACTGGTTTCTTGCTTTTCAGTATGTGTAGATACAGAAATAGTCAGTAAGAAAATAGAATAAAATATTAAATAAATATTCAAGGTGAATTTATTTTTGACTTCGCCTAAAAGACAACATTTACAATTGACATGAATCATTTCACTTGTTATTATAAGACATCTAACATTAATGTAAGGAGGATAATGTAAATCTCAATTATGGAATTTGTATATGTATTACAACAATGAAATACATCTCAGTCAATCACTAAACTTTTGGGAAATATTTGCCACATAATAAATTAATTTTAAACTACTGTGTGTTTTCTAAGTTCCACCTTGCATTTTCATTGGTGCTTTGAAGCAAAAAATTCCACAGTAAACCAATGAGATACCATGGAAATGACCAACTTACTGCACTACAGTCCTCAGTGTGTTATATTTTGAGTACCAGACAGTGTATAATTAATCTTGAACAGAGATGTTATGAAAAAGTATAAGTAAAATTATAAATCAAAACATTTTTATATCTGCCAATATTACATCAGCCAAGCAATAATAACTCAAGGCACACCTTATGATTATATTTAACATTTTAATTAATCATTTTTGGTAAAGGTACAGGACACTGCCCTCTAGAGGAGAAACAGGACATGAATTTTATACCATAGGGTTAAAATCTGTCGGGACTCAAAGGCATCACCTGTACTTAAAACCGCAAAGATCACAATTTGCACGGGCCCATTTTGTAACTGCATAGCTTAAATAATGGAAATACTATTCATTTAATGACAGTCTAACAATATAGGTTAATATATGTCATACAAAGTCAAAAGTCAGTTGGCTCAGCACCATGCTACTTATCTTTCATCACAATGTATCCTCTTTATAAGCGGAACAAAATGATTTAATTCCCAGTTAAATGTAAAAATATTAAAATTTTGTCAGTCCCCTGATGAAAAGTACAATGCCGCTGATTAACTTTCAATGAAAACAGGAACTCTTTTACAAGAAATGTATGTAAAGAATTGGTGTGCAATGAATTACAAAAACATGGTTGAGAATTGTCTGCTTTCATTACTAATGAATAAAAACACAGGGTCATTAGGGGAATAAAAAATCTATTTGCAGTGATGCATGAAAATGTTCTCAATGGATCTTACATAATTCAGGGTTTCTTAAATTTCTTTTTATGTTTGTACCACAGTGGACAAATTGTTTTTAAACACAAGTAAATAAAGAAAAAAGAAAATTGTTGCTCAAAGTATGTTTATGCACATCAGTGTATGCATATGGATGCATATATGTGTGTGCGTGTGTGTATGTGTGTGTGTGTTAGTGCTTGGGGGGTTATGCTGTGTTACAGATGCTGTCTGAAGGTACTGGTTTAGGTTAAGTTGAAAGGACGGCACACCATACACAGAACCACAGGTCTCTAACTGGCAAATCAATGAACCCAAGCTGTGATGAGTCTCACACAGCTCCATGCCTCCCAGTGTGATGTGCTTCAATTACTGTTTCCATGGCGATAGTGTTATATTTTACCCATAATTCTCATTTAAAGACTTGAGAGGGTAGAGAGGATGCTGGTTATATTTTGATTGAGGTTTCTGCTGTTCAGGTTGCAGCTTATCCTTGGTGGGTTTGTTCAATATGTAAAGTATCACCCTCAAAGAAAAATCTAAATAAAATAACATGCAACTAAGCATGCTCAAACATGACTTCTAGTGAAATAAATGTGAAAATTTCAACATATGATCACATGTAAAAATCCACCTATGAAATTTCATATGAAAGAAATGTTTTAAAAAAAAACTGACAAATACTAAATATATGTTGGGTTATATCTTATTCATTTTGTGGACCATGAGCTGAGAAATTTCAGAAAATGCATTAAAACGCATTAAAATAATGCAGGATCTATTCAGAAGAAACATAAGAACAGGATGACATGTGTTGTGTCACATCCCCCTTCCCCTTAAACTTAGCATACATTTTCCATACATTCCATTCTATGCCAAAATATCAGGCTGTAAACTGACAAAAGGCATTTTCCCTGTCAGTTAAGAGTTATAACCTTGAGAACAGCTCTCAAAAGTTCACAAAGTTTTCTTCCTGATCTTCATGTTTTCTTTTTTTGGAGGGTATACTGCACATACATTATATGAGTGAAGTATACATCTCAAACTAATCACTATACATTATAAGGGAATGTGACATACAGATAAAGACAAAAGGCATTTTATTTTAAGTCCTGAAGTTTACTCAATCAAACAGCTTCCTCAGAGAGGGCTTGAAAGGGCTTCTGCCTTGGGTAGAGATCATGGTTCCCTTGTAGCGACGAGAATAATCTTCACGTCACTGTTGTCATAGAGACTGTTCCTGCTGAGGTGATGGTGCTGAGATCACAGGTGATAGTGACTGCTCTTCTTTTTTTCAAGGATCCCCACAATGACTGCAAGAAGCCCCACTGATAAATAGACAAAGGCATCCATCACTTTGATGGAGCAGTTTTGTTGATAAATTTGGTTACAAGATTCAGTGCAATTGTAATAAATAATTACTGCTATTACACTCACATCATTTAACATACTATAAGTGTGAAACAATGAAATTGGTTTGTATAGCTTTAGCAAAGTTTGTGTGAGCTTGGAGTAGTTTTTATTTATGTACAAACTTCAGTTCAATTGAGATTGATTTCCACTCACATTTATTTACAACTATTCACTTCCTGTAAACAGAGTTTGGTAAGTTCAGTTGGGAATCAACTTGCCAAACTGTGTGTATGGATTTAAAAAAACTCTTAATTTGACTCTGAATGAAAGTTAAGGATTAATGTTGATTGAAACCAGGCTGCAATTTCAAACACAGACTGATAAAAACAGATGCTCAGCAGGGGTTATAAGAATCGATTCCTAATTTTAGAATTTCAAACTATCCCCATGACACAGTAATATTAATCTATAAATCAGAACATGTGATTTCTTTGAATCTAAATTCAAAAACTACTGCAAAAGAAGATTAAAGGAGGAATCAATATATGTTGTCTGTTAATTTATTTATTTATATTAAGATTACACCAAGTGAATGCAGGATATAGAAATGCTTCTAAGATACTGAAAAGTTAGGCTTAGTGTAATATTCTCAGAAATTATGGAGTAGAAAACAAGACATTATGCCTCCAAAGCAGACTCAATTTTCGTATAGTTTTTCTGTTATTTTGTCCACCCCTTGGGCCACTGCAAAAAATGTTCCTCCTGAAGCCTTTGAAGCCTTTGTTGTCCAGTGTACAGTGGTTTATAGTGATATGATACCAGATGCTAGGTACTGTATATGACATATTCAGGTTACGAGTAGAGATTTGTTTGCAGATGTTTTGATAATCTAATATTGCACAGCTGTCTGTGGTATATTAATTTTTAATATATTAGATTAAAGCAACCATGCATCATGGTGTGGTATTGTTTTAACAGTTTGCTGTTGACACAGCACTCTCTATGTAGATTAATCAATATCAAGACAGCATGTTCCTTAAACTACAGGATGAATAAATCTCTGATGCATACATCAAAGGGAAACAATTGTAATCAAAATTCTAGAGAACAGAACTATATAGAGAATATAGGAATACATTTAAGTGCAGAAGTTAGCTCTCATGTTTATGTTATTTTTTTTTTATTAATGTCAACCAGATATCTGCCCTTCATATGACAAGAAAGCATACAGATCTCCAGTTACATTGCAGTGCAGTAATTCCATTCATCACTTGCTGTGAACCTGACAAGGCACACAATGTACAATGCACTGGTGTCCCGCTGCTAAAGGTCCTTACACTGTGCACTAAGTTGCTGAAATTCAGAGGAACGGTAGCGCAGAATGCCACTCTGGTACAATGTACAAAGCCGAATCAAATGTTTACCTTTCACAAACCATTTACCCCATGAAATTCACTTAACTACTGCCCAGATGAACAAACAAATAGTGCCCAGGAATAAACTGCTGAACCTGTAGGCCACCATATGAATTACATACAAACAATTCTTTGTACCCCTCCCTCCCCACCCTCAAACAA
Source organism: Albula goreensis (assembly GCA_022829145.1). Lineage (NCBI taxonomy): Eukaryota > Metazoa > Chordata > Actinopteri > Albuliformes > Albulidae > Albula > Albula goreensis. The sequence continues at coordinate 16,388,381 of CM040759.1, forward strand.
CAAACTTTGAGAAGAGCTACATTAATCAAACATCAATCAATTTTATCTTTGTGGACATTTATGGTTATACGGTCTCCAAATGAAAGCAAAGAAAGAGAGACGGAATAATAGATCCACCCAAGGTAAGGAAAAATGATTCTGATAGTCATTTAATTTCACGAGGTGAGATGACGGTGAAGCCCATCAGGTGCAGAATTATATCATCAAAGAGTCAGTATAATGAGTAAATTATGAAAAAGCAATCTGATTAGCATATAAAGAAAGAAAAAAAAGTTTGTTAAAAGGGGGAACGATTTCAGTTGTTAAGACGCAACCCCTTAGACCCCCCACATGTGCAATAATTTTCTTTGCAGCAGGAATAACACTGACATGCATGCAGGGAGTATGAACAAAAGAAACAGGGTCATGTCAACTTCCAAAATCAAAGCAGGGAACAGGGGACTCAAAACAGCTGGAGTGTTTTTGGCCATACTAACCCCATCTTCTTCAGGCCATCTCCAGTGGTCCACTGATGTCCCTTTCATTTCCATTTTAGGAGTACTTTACTATGCATGAGACATATTTATAAAATGAGAACGAAAACAAAACTAAATGTAGATGCAACACTGCACTTCATTGGGCACTTCTACAGGATTATATCCACATCAGACTCCTATGGCAAGAGAAACAAAACAGTTCTGCTCTGTAGCTGACCTTTACTAATGAGAGAAACAACAACAAAAAACTAAAAACTGGGGAACGAACTTCACAAGACCAGATGACTATTGACTCTCATAAAACAATAACTCTAGAGCTATGGCTCAGCCAAGTATTGTCCATATTAGGACAAGGTTAGTTGTCAGAGAAAGCCCCAGAAGCTGCTTGAGATTCGGTCCATTTGCAGAGTAATGTGAGGTCTGCTGTTTGAAGCCTTTAGCAGAAGTGCCAGTCATGAAACAAACTGCTGTTTCAATTAAATTCATTTCATTGATATTTGAGTGACTGGACTGCCTCAGACAGCTGACCCCCCAAATCAGTGACTTGACAACTGCTATAGTCTAGACATGGAGAGCATGTGAGCTGAGAGGACTCTCACAGCTAAGGAAAGGAACCGGGCCAGATCAGAGACTCCCTGTTGGAGCCTCGGTAGTGCACCTGGTGCCCACATGCCTTTCCTGCAGCACTATACTTCTCATGGAATTAGCCTCAGACTTCCCTTTACCTGTTCAACAACGTCTACCTCACTGGCTGTGCCCTAACAGGAAGCGACTTTTTTAAACCTTCAATTTGGAATGCCCAATCCAATCTGTATGCCTGCCCCACCACTACAAAATGAAGGAACAGGTGTGTCTTAGGTCTAAAATGACCTTTCTAATGTTAGAATCAAAATATAGCAGTGCCCGTTAACTACCATTTGCAATGAAATTATGCTTTTACTACAGGTGGAATCCAGTGGAAATGAGCTGTCCATGTAACCTCACCCTTCTGTCACCTGCTCCCCTGGACCCACCGCCCTTTACCCACTTTCCAGCTCTATATGTTTCAATCCGTATGTGTCCTGTGGTGAGATATTTCAAGGTGAAAGCTTTCTCACAGAGCCAGCTCAAATCATTTGTGTGTCTCACTGCAGAGAGTCCATGAAATTGAAGCCATTCTGGTGTGCATGGAGTAGCGGACCTGCTGTGTTTATCACGACACTTGCAAACCCATGCCAGATGCTGAACCTTATTCCAGCTTTGCCCTGCTCACTTCTAAAACACACAGCTGAGAGGCTACAAAATTCCCCTCGGTTTGCATGCAATGCGTTCATATGCATGCAGGTACACATGGACATGCGCAACCAACACACATTAAATACACACATTTTTAAGTTTTATATCACAGTCATACACAAACAAAATGCAAGATTGAAACACATCCAGACAAATTCATTGACACACATACACACACGCACACACACACTGTTCTGTGCTGTACAGTGAAAGTGGACTGAAACAAATTCAGTACCACAAGTATACATGATGCCAGGAACGTTGGAATACTCTTTCAAGGACTTAAACTGTGTGGACATCTCATCCAATTACACACATTAGACCATTAGAAAACATCATGTTTGAAAAAGCTATACCCCCATAGATATAAATAATTCTCATAGCTAGCAATGGATTCATATCTGTTACAACAGAACTTCTGGCAAAAAAAAACATACCCTTTTCTTCATCATAAATAGAATTTATTGTTCATAGAAATGGCAAATCAATGAAGCCAGAGTTCCTCTGTACATAATTAAGTCACAGTTATTTACTATTTAACTGAGTGCTTATCAAAAAGTGTTGATGTAAACAACTTGCATTAAATCAAGTTCATGGCATGGAGTGATAGGAAAGTAATGCATTTTGAATGCCTCCTGCTCCCAAAGGCCTTTGAGGTCCCGTGAGTTGACATTCACAATTTCTGTGTCAAAGTCATTGAAGATAAGAATTCCACTGAGAAACATTTGCAGCTTAGACAGGGAGGAATCAAAATGGCAACAGATGGCGAGGGAGACGCTAGTGAACCCCTACAGTCAGGGAAGTCTCTGCTCGGGTTGGTGAATTGCCATGGACGGGGAGTGGAACGTCCCATGAGTTCAGTTAGCGTCTCAAAGGTCGTATGGCAATGTGAACTGAAAAATGAGGGAAAGGGGATGCTTGGTGTTACACATTAATTCAGACTATAGGAAAAACATAAAGCATCATGGAAAAGTATCTACCAAAAAGATGTTAAGAACAAGATAACAATTTTATTCATTTTGCATGAGCAACCACAAGCTATAATCTCAATCTACAATAACAGGAAGGTACCATCAATATAATTTCATATGCAAGGACTGATTGTGGTTTAACTCAGCCTCATTGATGACATTCCATTTTTACTGTAATTGCACTTGAGCTTAGTTCTATCAAGAGTATTGAGTAAAAGCAATCACAAAGTAATTATAAGTGTTTTTGTTCAAAATGACAATGTAAATACACAGTGAAGGACAAGGTAGAAAACTGGCAGATCTAAAATACTCTGATTAGTGCTGCATGCTTGTAGGTGAAAGATAATTACTTCCAAGTGTAGAGGGCATGATAAAAACAAGCCAAACAATGTAATTAAATTAGCCTCTAATTAGACAGTGCCCTAAATTTTTCATGATGCAAGAAAAAAAAACATTAGGTATATTGTTCACAATTGCTTATGCTCCATTTTTGGGTTGAAAGGATTGAAACAGTAATATCATCTTCTGTAGGCCTTCGGCCTAATTTCCACACTTACTCTAGATAATTGAATATCTGGGTTTTTAGTGTTGCACAACACTCCAATATCACAATGTTAAACCCTGTAATGAATGTTTGATTGTGAAAAAAGACTTCCTACAGCACGGTGTCCCCACTGCAACAGAGAAATTGATTTTTTCACTGAGAGAAGAATGATTCCCTACTTTAAGTTAATTTACGTGTTTTGTCCTTGTGATCTGTATACTAGCAGCTTGCATACCTCCAGAACTGGTTATTTTTCTTAAGTTTGTGCATTCCAAGTGAGTATATGAAAAACATTTTATCCACAACTATTAACTTACTGTATTAGATTATACTATTTTTAAAAAAAAATATTATGGATAAAACAAAATGGAACACCACATGCTGCCAGAGTCCATTTCAGACCCCAAACCTCAATGTTTTTTTTTTTTATCTCTGAGTCATTATAATTAAGAAGAGATTCCATTTAAGAACAAAGATAAATGCTAAACACCTACTCCTGTTCTTTCTGTAAAGTACCTGAAGAATTTCAGACACTGTGAGGTGAAGAAGTCTCTCCTGCTCTTCTTATGAACTACTTTACTCAAGAACCGCACAATAAATTGCACACACTATTCAACAAAGAACTTCTCTGGAATAAAATGTGGACCCTTTTACGATATCACATGGTTTGCATCTCTCAGAAGTTATCTCTGATGTTGCAAGTCATTTGAAGCCCTTGCCCAATCACTGCAAGGACATTTTCCCGGAACTTCATTAGAATGAGGTACAGTTTGCTCTCCAGCTTTTAGCACTTATGAGTTCTTGACTCTTCCTCAAGGACCAAGTGCTAGATGATACTTATGTTCACAAGAATGTTCTAATTATGCCAGGCTTTCATAGGCTGTTCACTGCCATCCCTCATTCACTAGAGTGTATTTTCTAAGTGCTGGATAGGGATGCTGTATTTAATACTACACTAATCATTAGCCCAATCCATGCACACCCTTTACCAGCGACCAACTTTGAATGGTTCTTGGTGTTGCTATCAAGCTTCACCACACATTTCCTGTTTTCTTATTGTAGGTGCTATCTGTGCTGTGAGCTCACATGCTAATTTCAAATCCTACTCTGTTTCATGATTGTGATTGTTATATTATTATTTTTTTTTTTTTTTTTAGTTTACTGCCTATATGCTGTTCTTCACTTATGTTGCAGTTGTTATGCTATGCAGTATATTTATATCTTTACATATATATCCACAAGGGCCTTGCAGGTCACTTTGAAAGTAATTGAGTTTTTCAGTCTTAAATGAGTCGAATTAGAGCAGTAGCAGAATTTCCACACAAGCCTCAACTGTTACTATAAATCAAATAAAGACATTACTAGTGTGAGTGTATCCATTTTATGACTGATTTACTACTTTATACATGTCTCCTCAGCATTCCATATATTCAATACCTATTTCTTCTTTCTTTGCATGGTTCATCTGTGCCTCAAAACCACTGATGTTCAAAGCTAGCAGACATGATACACAGCTACCAAACAGAAGGATGAATGAGAAAGCATCAAAACCTTAGTGCAACAGCAGGAGAGAAATCTACTCTTTGAAACAGCGGTTGAGTTTTTTTAATGTCATGCTTTTTGATATATGGCATTATATAGTGTTAAACATTTAACCAGTGAACATGTGCTCCACTCAAATGATAAAACCATCCCTCTAAGAACACAGTAGGGCAACAATTTATTCTTTAAAAAAAGGAAAAGCCATTTTATTAATATTATACATTAAATAAAATTATATTTTATAAAAATATTATTTTATTTTTATGATATATCTTTTATGATACATCTGCATGGTTGACACAGCCATGAGGAAGTTCAAGTACCTTAAAGAGCAAATGTCTCAGTACCATACAGAATGTCTGTGTTGCCAGCAGTTAATCACTTAAATGAAGCAACCTTATATTCTGTACAATCTGATTAATACGGGTTTCCATGGGCACAGGAATCATTCATGCTTCAGTCAATTATACATAGCCAATTTATGTATTCTCAATGGTATGCATAATGCTGGGACTATTCTACAATTCCATTTTCACAGTTTATTTCTAGCAATACCATTCTAAGAATTTCACCAATATGGCTGATTCTTGATGCTGATGTGTGTGCATGTGTGGATGCGTCCATTGTTTTAAAGCAAGAACATTGCTTAACGTATCCTCCCTTTGCAAGTCACCATTTACAAAATCATGAATCAAAATAAACAACGATTACTGAATGGAAAAAAGTAAGTATGTGAGCATGATTTGTCACTGCAATTCAGCTTTTGCCAACCTGTTTATATAGGGTGCTCTTCACTGTAGAGCCTACTCTAGAACTCTAAGTAAACAGAGATGTGTGAAACATTTGTTGAAGTGTCAAGGACCCTTTAATCAAAGTCTATTACTGCAGACCCTAGATCAATCTATATTGCCTAGTTACCACATTATGGTGAAAGTAATACTCAAATTAAAACAAAATCTCATCTCCCTTTACCCACGCAGCACACAATCTGTAGAATACAAGATAATGTGTCCCCTTGTGGGATGATATCAAATTACAGAAAGATGAATGGTAAATTACCCAGTGCATCATGCTTGTCACTTGAGGAAATGAGAGCATTTATGGTCAGAGTTGTTCATCTGGTCACATTTTTGTTACCAGCCTTTTCCGCCACCTAAAATATAACATATTTTTGAAATGAGATGTGAGAAACGTGTTTGATTTGACATTTGAAGCCTCTCAGTTTGGTATCATAGTGTATAGAATGAGTGCTTTAGATCCAAGGTGCTGTATATGCTTGTTACATATCTTTATCATATTTTGCCATTAGTAATGCATGGTTTAAATTTTGGACCAGATTTCCTCCACAATCACACACCCTCAGAGAATGTTATCTTACCTATAACAATATTGGTGAGGACATGTGCTATGTTCACACCTATGTGCTATGTTCCTATGCTGTCTGAACGTTCAGTAAGAGGTGAGGAAGCCTTGGGGTGGTGTTGCCTTGTGAAGTTTAAAATGATTTCACTGCAAGATCTTACTATAAAAATAAAACAAAGCATGGCTGCTTTCCCCCCTTTGTAATGTCAAAACAGAGACTTTAGAGATATCCCAGCAAAGGTTACCATGGTAATAGGACTGCTATGACAAGACCACTCCTTATTTGGCACAATCATTTGTGTTCATCTCAACAGGCCAGAATTTCAAAACCTTCCAGTCTATTTTATTTCATTGTTTGAAGTAAATACATTCATGCTTGATCTTTAATTCACCCTTATAAATGTTTAACATTTCAAAAGCTTTTAATTGGTCTTAGAAGCTAATGCAGGACATGCTGTATTATCTGTGATATGTATCTTGCTTTTTGTAATTAGCTGAGGCTAAAATTGGTGAATTTATTTTTTTTAAATATAGATTTTTGGTAAATGTGGAACATCGCAAATGTAATTAAAAAAAAAAAAGTAAACCCATTTTAGTCCAATCGTAACCACTGGTAAAGACTCAAAGAGATAAGTCCAACCCCCAACCTTGCAAAATTGTTCTCAAAGACAAAAAATGAAACACTGACTCATTCTTATTCAGTTGTCAGTAAGAGTTAAGGGCAAATGTTGACCCAGTCCAGCCCAAAGAGTCTTTGATCAGACCCTGTACCTACCATTGACCACTGAGAGTGTAATCTTACAGCTCGGATTAATATGCCATTCAAAGATAGCCTGGACTGGAGCTGCACTGAGTGATGACCTCTGAGGTCAGTGCATGCAGTGAGGAGCTCAGCTGTGAAGTGCCCCAACATATGACAGTCTGTCCTATCTGTGGTAATGGGCCTCACTGGGAATCTTCATTTACCTTTGTTGGGCCCTGCTCACTGTAGGCTCTTATCCAAGAGCAAAGAAAAGAGATACAAAACCAAGAAAATCTCTATCTAATTTTTATCCTTGTGGTATCACCGCAAAAAAAAAAAAATGGTGACTTAAACCAAAAACGGAGCGCACCGAGAGGCCAATAAAATGTCAACCAACGATGTTATTTTCCATGATGTCTTTGTGAAAGGTGTTGCATTAGTCTGAAAGTGGAAGTGAAATATAGCCCTTTAGCGCTTATGATGGTGATACTGTCAAACTTTTATATCTATGGCAGGAACCTTCCGCCCTCTGCAGCGCAATTAAAACTGATGAACAGACAGGGCGTTAAATTGTGGCTAATCTGCAGGAGGTGGAAAGTGTGACAGTTAATCCCAGAAAAACTGTTCAAAAAGAAGTAAAACTTAAGGTCCTCTGAATTCCTTTATGAGCCATTTTAACTTAGTTAGAAAGGCTAAGACTGATACAAAGTCATAAAATCATTCCCTGTATTTGGTAAGGTACTGTCCATTTCTGATATGTTGATGCAAATTCATAATTCATCTTTGAATGTGAAAGATTTATTAAACAAACATTTTTAAATGACTCCATTGCCAACAATCCCATACATAGAGTGTTGGTCATACCTTCATTTGTCATAACCAGTTATGGTGTCCAATGGGAGCAAATGCTGTGCTTTGGTGAAAGGCTTAATTTAAGTTTACTTCAGATGCATGGTCTATTAATATGTTCTGTAGTGTATAAACATTAGCCATTGGAAAATAAATTATGTGTGATCAAGACTGCCATTCAGCCTGAATTTTGCCTAACACAGAAGTCACTGATTACTTGACATTACAGTGACCTTGTTTTACAGGCATGTTAAAAGGATGGAAAATTTTTCTTATCGATGCATTAGACAAAATCAGGCCTCATTTCACTTACAATTTCTTCATTATGGTGAAAATCAGGATGAATTAGACCACCAGAGCAGGTCTGGGGATTAGGCCATTAGTTGCTATTTAAATATTATTGGCTTGTTACTGAGTTTTATATATTTTTTTTTTGAGAAACTGAAAAAATATGTTTCAAAGTCCAAAACGATGGGCTAATTGCACAATCTGCCTTCCTGTAAAAATTGCCTGATGGTCAAACAAAGATAGAATAAGGCCATGTTCTGTCTTAGCTCACACACACCTTAGTCGGTTCCTTTTTTCCAGAGGCAGAATGTCTTAAGCACTTTACTTTTGGGTTAGTACACTCTGAGTTTGGACACATAGACTGCTAGTTCACAGATATGCCCTGGGGATTTCCAATCAACCAGCCTTCTAGGGCGAAACAACCAGTATGTTCCATTATTCCCCCTTAGAACCTTGGAGAAAGAGATGCCAAATTTAGGATTAATTGATTATACAAATATGAATATATGAAATATGCCTAATACATGCTAAATTAATTATGCCCTCCCATTATTTAGATCATACCTAATTCTGTTTCTAAGAATGATAACCTTATATGGTAATGAGTATTGAATAATGAGTATTGATTTTTGAATTTTCTCAGTTTTCTGGTCTTTGATTATACGTGACATTGTGTTTTTTAGATTCGTGGAACTGAGCAAAACGGATCGCAGATTGATGACGTAACATTATTATGCTGCTGTGGAATCTTGAAAATTCATTTGTAGTTGTGCATTCAAATTTGTGTACAGGTTCAGATACTTTTGACTACAGATCATCAGTAAAACAATAGTCAGAGTTCACAGGCAGTCAGTTTTCCTATTGAGTCATGAGGGATAAATCTAAATCTACCAAGCAATAAGGACTTTTATTACAACGCAAATTCCTGTACTCTCACAACATCATATCCGAGGAGGATGTCAGGCTGTCAATCCATTACCACTTAGAGGCCTGTAGAGCTATGGAAAATACACATTATAGCCCCCTTTGATTTATTTTAAGATGTTTCTTTGAAACGCAGCATAAAGCATTTTTCCTAGAACCATTTGTCTTCAATGATGTGAAAAAACGATTGGTTATAATAATTAGATGTCATTGCCCTGAAATCTATATTTTGCCTTGAGTCAATTAAACTCATTTAAAAGCACTGGCTAAATATATTTAAGCGAATGTAATGACAATAGTTATACCAGTCAAGGAACTTTTTTGAAACCCTTTAATTTCATCAAGCACTGTAATGAGAGCTGTATTTATTTTAAGGGCCTTCATAAAACTGCATTCATCTAGCATAGAATACTTCACTGGGTTTCTTAAACTCGGGTGCAACTTTCAATTGTAAAACTTGGATTGTTTGGACAGGTGATGTAGGAGCAAAGAGGGCGATACCTCTTCTTAAGGCTGCTGTCACAGCTTTTTGCCATTTTCGAGAACACTAGAGACTATCTGGACTGTACAGACTAGTGCACATATATTATTGTCAGGCAAATAGGTGTACAGCCACTCTGAATCCAACTGCATTCTACTATTAAATTCCCTTAACAGGTAATTGACAGCCTAATAAATGGTCAAAGATAATAATCCTAACTTAAGTTTCCAATGCTGTTAGTGGTTAAACAAACAAGTAGCATAACTTTCACCTTTGAAATGTTGAGAGAACACTTTTTAAGGCCTTGGATTTTAGCTGCAAAATGTTGTTGCTAACATTACATATTCTTATAAGCTAATTTTTCTTCACAAACATGTGAAAAACCCATTCTACTTGCTAGTTCACAAAATCTGATATTAGATAAGAGCGTTCCAAAAAAAAATAAATAATGCACTTTATTTCGAACATTTTGAGGGAAACCGCTGCACCTAACTTCACATTACAGTTGACTGGCCATTCCTGTGTGTCTCCACCTGTCACAAAAGGCTAATCTGTTGGCTCTTTCCTCAGCTAGCTGTTCAAGCAGTAGTCAACACACTTTGAGGAAAATCATTTTCCATAGTCCAAATGCCATTTCCCCCAGTGGCTCTAAAGCTATTTTAAGAACAATTTCAACAGTTTTTTTCCTTAAAAGAGTGTGGGGAAAATCGGCCTTTTGAGGACATGTCCACAGTGGCTGAAATATTTTGTAACATGAGGCTGTTCTTGAGCAACTGCACTGTAGGCAGTATGTCCCAAGAGTTAGCAACGTAACTGCACTTGTGCAAAACAGGCAAGCCTGTTACACACTAGTTATCATCGAGTAAATATACATTTTCCATTACATTATGTAATAAGCAAGAGGATTTTATTTTGATAAGTTATATATGGATAATTAGCACAAACAGAGCTGACTTTCACATGTAGTTAAGAACAATGCAGACTATTGTTCCATGATAATTATATTGTTAACCTTCAACAATGAACATTTGTCAGATAATTGTTTAATTTTTTTTATTGATATTGATAATAGTTATTGATTGATAACTGCTTGAGAATGTTTACAAAATATTACACAATATTGATTAAATATATGTAAAATAAATGTGTTATATGTTACATTCAGTACTGTATAAATAATACTTGAAGAACTGCAGTGTGGAGGACATTTTGCTGAGGCTGGCCTTCATCGGTATTTCTTAATCTTTGAGTTATTTGACATCAGCAATAGTGTCCTCACAGACATAAAGTGAAGTGGTCATGTGAGAAGAAAAAGGTGACAGCTCTGTAGAATATATGGGGGAGAGTATATTAAAGCCATGATACAGTCAGAGCAGCGTTAATAATACCACTGGAGCTAGCAATGCAATACATCAGACAGCAAACTGAAATACTTAAAAAACTCATGTCCTCCAACTCCATATGGGAAATATGCTAACTGTGATGCTGCAAGTGGCTTAGACAAAGCACAGAAACCTTATCTCTGATCACACATCAAAATATGAAATTCAGGTTTGCATTTGCCAAAAAATTGTGCTTTGAAAATAAAATCAAGGAATAAAAGATGAGATCAAACTTCATACAAATCAATTATATTTTATTACCCTGCAGGAATTTCAATGTTTAATTTTTAAACAACTTTCATCAAACATAACTGAATTTGAACATTCTGCCCTTGGTTTATGAAATCTCAGCACATCCTCTGTATTTTTTGGAGAGCCCTGTTGTTTGCATCTCACTGTCAAAATGAAAATGAAACTACTTACAACACGGGGAGCTGCATCACAACATTCACTGGAGGCATCTCACAGTTGAGCACTTTATCCCTTTCTGTCTGCAGCCGTGTTCCTCAGTTTTAAAAATAAGGGATGAGTAGAATGTCACAAAACACAAACATATCCTCAGTTCTGCACTCCTAGACTTTGGATTCAGATAGCATAGATATTATTTAATTTCAAAGGCAATAATGGCAGTATCTCAGTAATATGTGGTAAAAATTGCATATCCCACATAAGTTGAATAGGAAAATTACTTGTGGAGTCTCAGTTGGGGGTTAGCATCTTGATAGTAACCAAGCACTCATCAACCTCCCCTCCCTCGTTTAACACACACGACCCTTTAGCAGTGAAAATGACCACTGCAGCCTTTCACCACAAGTATTCCCCACAATGTGCTTTGCTACACCACACCTGTTTAACAGATGTTCCGGTGCTTCCACCAACCCCAAACCACTATTACCAGACACATTTGTCACAAACCCTTTGCAGTTTCTGCTTCCATTGATTTCTTGCACGGAACACTTCAAGAGGAAGGCACTCCTACGCATTTTCCATTCGCACCACAAGATGAGTGGCTCTCCAGGACATTTATTATTTCAGGGGGTTGTTTTTTTCTGATAACGAACAGTTTACCCTCAGACTGCACCGAAATAGTTTTTGGTTCTTTGTCTCAGCGGACGACAGGCTTTTGGCCTGGCTTTGTTCAAATTGAAAATCCAGGGGACAGAGCAGAAGCAGATGCTTGGTGTGTCTGTGTGATCTGTGATGGAGGGTCGATTGGAAGAGGTGGGAGGAGTGAAGGCACCAGCTGCCACCCCACTTCTGACTTTGCCGTCCAATCTTATCCAAGTTTAATGAGTCACATCTGGATTGTCTTTGAAGTTTAAATTCGTGCACCACAAAGCTATAGTCAGGCAACCGTTTAGGCCCAACAAGGTGACCAACAGTAGATAAAAGCCCTGTCAAAATCATATCTGCATTTATTCATTAATTTTAAGTGTAAATAATAAGATAAATCCCTTAAAAAGAACTACAGCGTGTATAGTGATTTACTTATTTGTGCATTTGTTAATTCTCTAATTGAAGATGACACACTCTTCAACAGCTGTTACAGCCTCATCAGGGAAAAGTAAGGGTTAAGTCAGTTAACATAATTAGTCAGAGGAGTCAGTCGGCTAACTAGCCAGCTGAGTACTGCTGGTCCACAGCAACACGTGAGAAATCATCTTCAAAATCACCCATCTGGTGAATCAATACATAATGTTACTGTAAAGTGAAACAGCCTTTCCAATTCACTGTTGCAAGACAGTGAAAAGTTTCATGTTATATTTTTGCCTGTCGTGTTTAATTCTATGATTGTAGACTTAGTGGCATTAGATTATATATTAAGTGTTAATAGACTATTGACCACACCATTGACCATACCATTTCACAGGGAGAGGTTTTGGCCTGCAGACTGTCCTCTGATATCGCTATAGCAGACACAGCCACATCTTGACTGTGGAGCGTAGCTGGTAATCTGCTGTATGAAAAGAAGCAGCAGCTAGTGGCAGGCATTAAGGAGCAGACTGCATGCAGGCTCACATCCTATGGTACTCACAGAATGCTGGGGTGGGATGAAGTTACTGTTTTGATGTGGAATCCCAGATTGGGAGAAAGGTTTTTGGAGCTGAAGTGTGGCTCAAAAAGCCAAAAAAATCACTGAGGGCTTGTATGGGGTTGCATCTTCCTTAAATATAATGCCACAGGAGTTTTCACTGCATGATGGAAATTGTAATGATCAATTTGGAACACTGAAAATGCCTTATGGCTATTACTTTTGGACTGTTACAGCCACACAATTACAAGTAATTATGTTGAATATACACAACTATCCTTACACAAATAAACATGGCTATTATGTTATTATGAACTCACAAATGTAGGTTTAAATAATTACATAGAAAATACAAAACCCCAAAGACTGTGTTCAATTAATGTCTGTCTCATAGTGACATACAGAAATCAAAATAAACCAAAATAAGACTCTTACTGATAAAGACTACTGATAAAGACTAAAATTAGCACAGGCTAATGCACTAAAGTCTATTTTGTCAGTTTCCCTCCATAAAACTGACAATTTTTGATTCACGCTCTGAAATTGGCCAAACAAAACAGAATTACATTATTTATGCTGATATTGTTGGTTGATGTTTATTTTATTGTGAACCTCGTTCAACAACTTTGCTCAAAGATGTAAAAAACTGATGGCTCCAAAGAGCTTGATGTATCGAATGAATTACAACAACTATAAATAAGAGTTATATATAAATTGAAATTAGGATAGGTAATGTAACAGTAATTGACGGGTTGTGAAAAGCGATCGACACGCATCCTGTCATGTCATGGGCCAGAATGTCATTGCCCTGGAAGGAGAGGTGGAGATCCAGTGTGGAGATGAAGAGAGGGGGATGATGCTGTCCGTGTCTTCACTCCCGTCTCTCTCCCAGCAGAGTCCCCAGGCTGCAGTAGCGCCCAGCAGAGCAGTGCGGACACAGAGCAGGGCTCCTCTCTGCATGGGGTCAGCACCCTGTATATCAGGGCCACTGGAGGTCAGGAAGGGCAGGAGGAAGGACTCTGACCTCCCTAGACACCTCATTAACACTTACTGACAGCTGCAGCTTAACCACAGGGTTTTCAAGACACCCCACCTCCTTCCATTCCACTCTGGTAATCCCAGGGACCCTTCTGCCCTCCCTCTCCCTGCTCCCTGCTCCCTCCATTCTCACTATACCTATGACCGACATGGGGTCATGTCATTAGAGCTCACTGGAACTCCTCCTCCAAGGCATCAGGGCCTGACATGGTTGTCGCACACAGATTCTTTTTGAAATGGAACGGCTTTGCTAATTATGAGAACGCATGCGTTCAACTCGATAAGAAAAAAGGAAATGATGACTAAGTCAAATGAGCGGCCTGGTATTAGATGGATCCCATTAGAAAAGTGTATGATTGACTCTGTTGCACTCCTGAATAAAGGTCTGATAATACCATGACCCTGACTTATTAGGGAGAAGCATAAAGGTACTCCATATAAGCATTTCACATACAAATATACCTTTTACATTCTCTATCACTGCTCAGGCAACAGTGTGTGCCTGTAGTGTAGTAACTGTAGTGCTTATGTCAGTAGTAAATAATCAGAGCAGAACACCCATAGGATGCCAAAGCACAGGAGGCAAACCACCACACTCGAAGCCTCATTTCACTCACCCGGTGACAGCACCTGCCTGTCAGAAGAGAGGCCTCATGCAGCTTCTGGAGTAAATAGGCAGAAATATGAAAATGGTAATTTGCTTCCGTCTATAGGCCAAGTTATAAAAAAAAAAGCCAAGCACTCCTGTACAACAGATGTTCACATCCATCAGAAATACTCTTTTCGTCATAAAAGCCACTTCATCAATGTAGAATCTCAATATTACCCTCTGCGCATGGAAAATAAGGTGTTATGACAGAGTCTGTTGGAACAGCTGAGAGTGAATGAAGGCATTAAACTGGAGGGTGACAAACCCCTTTAACGTGATGAGTGCATGTGTTTATCTCCCTGTCAATGAAAAACCATTTCAGCAAAAGCCTCAGTGGATCCTTCAATGGGAAACTATGGCCAGTACACTTTGGCACTTTTTTGAATTCCCCAGTCTTACTTACTGAATGTATGAAATTACTGTGTTACAGCTGAAGTTTTGGGCTGAACTCGACGCTGAACTTTTTAAATTATGCTTCTCTTTCACCTTCCTCTCCTTCCTCAGTGTGTGAGGCTGTTCATGCCACGGCATGTCATTGTTACTGTCAGAAGAGATTCTGACTTTCCTGCCTCTCTCACTTTTAGCTCCTGACTCATCTTTTTGTTTCATCTCAGAATGACAAACATGACTATTCACCAAAGAGTGGTACAGAATTGTATGGGGTATTTTTTTACATTTAATGATAAAGGTAAAATAAATGAATACAGGACTGCTGAGTGTCTCAACCAGTTAAGGGAATGTTTGATTGGCTGGCAGTTGCACCAAGTTATGTTTAATTGATTGTAATAGCAGTGACTGTACCTGTCAATCATTAAACAAAATCATTACTGTGTTAATAGTACAGCATTATTATTTCTAATGATTAATATTGTTGCCCTTACAATATTAAACTGAATCTGGAATTGCATACTTATGAATGCTTATAGATCAAACAAAAATATGCAAGGAAGTCAAAAATGAAGCAAGAACAAGTAGGGCGCATTTAAAATAGAAGCAATGGTTCTCACATTCACCCAAATACTATGTAGCAGGTTTTAGGATTCCATTGCCTATTGTATTCTTTAGAGTTCTCGCAAATATGAGACAGCTCCACTCTGCCAAGTAACAAAGGGACCTGATTGCATTAATGTGCAGTGTGAAATGAAAACTGAATACTTCATCAGAGAACAATTTGCATTTTGAGAATTTTGTAGTGTGCAGACTGCATGTGTATGATCATTTATCATTATAACAACAACGAATACTGAGAATTGTTTTCCCCCAGCATTCAACAGATTTGGATTTTGTTTTCCTACTAGCCCCTATAAGGGCTCCATGCCAGGGACAGACTCTTGAGCCACAAATCTCCTCAGCCAATAGGAGGAAATGCATCTACACTAAGATAAACAGACAAAAAAACATTTAGACTCCTCGGGTATGCAGGTATGGTCTGTTATACATAATAAGCATGAAATATATCAACTAGTAAAGGTTGTGCTCTTGTTTTGCCAAGATTAAATCTATGCCTTGTTTGCCATAACAGTATCCAGGTCTAGGAATTTCAACAGTGCAATTACTGCAAATTTTTCATATTTTATTTAATGATTTAAAATCATGTTCATCTTAACTACATTTTCCAACTTGCCTACTTACCTGGATAGCTTAGTGAATGTCTCTGAGTCAGGAAACCTGCTGAACTGTTATATTCTCCAGTGCTGTTTTTCAAACTACATCTCAAACAATTTTCATGTTTAAAACTATGTTTGTCAGCTATATCTTTGCCTGTTTCTATACACGATTCAACTACTGCTGAGAGAGGCTGAGCCAAATTATGCCTCTGTCATGGTCATAGCCAGTGATGCCATGGCTGTGCTGTAAATAGGCACTTCTACTACATGATCCACCCTGAGGCAGGTACAAGGCTTTTAACATCACTCTTCTTTCCGTGTTCTTTCCAAGACTGATTTCAACTCGTTATTCTTTTTCCTAAGGTTACAGCAATCGCAGGAGCAAGGAATTCTGGGAACTGTATCCAAACCCATTGAGGAAAAGAAGGAAGACTGACACTAATAAGCATGCTACTCTCCAAAAGCATGCAACGCAGCACTGCATTAAGCACTCTACATTACTCTGACTTTTATTTTTCTCTACAGAAGCAGCTATTTTAGCTGGGGAGATAATAATACAAAAAAGTGCTTTTGGCTGGAAAAAGTGTTGTATATTAAAACATTGTATAATATTCAGAAAACATACTGTACATGCTGGTTAGGAATAGTTGTCAGTTCAGGGGTCAACATATTGAGATTGAAAGACAGCTGGGGAAGGAACATGTAATAACAATAACAAATAATTATTCATTATTATAATTATATATTATTGTTAATGTTATCATATTTGTCAAGGGTGAGTGTGCTAATAGTATTTTTTTTTAGATAATCCTAACCTTGCTGTAAATAATCAGAAGCCATTGGCAATCACTTTAGGAAAATATTGTCATTGAGTGACTTGATCTATCGGCTGTGATGCTGATAACACCCATGCAGCAGGTCTCCTTCATCAGGGCGTCTCTGCTCACACTCCTGAGCTGTCAGCTGCACTGTGACCTCAGTAAAGGAGCGATCTGCCCTCCACCAGCAGTGCAGCCTCTCCCCAGCCTCCCTGTCTACTGCCACATGCCAGCATTGTATATTGCATTGAGTTGCATAGAACTTCTTGTTTCAATTCCTTAAATTGTACATTTCCAATCGTAAAAAAAAAACAAAGATAAATAAATAATGTCTTTAAGGATGACTGGATTGCTGAAATGATACAGAATGGATTCCTATAGCGTGAAGCAGCTGCTTACTGAGGGATGGAAGAGAGCCAAGGGCTAAGCGCGTGGAGATTGGGAGATCATGAAAACAGATTCCGACATAAACCATTTCAGCTATTACATGAATCACAGCCAGGGAGCGTGTTCCTCCGTGTCACCCATTACATATTGTAAGTGAGGGGAGGGGGTGGTAATGTAGGACAGACACCAGTGTTGACCTGAAGGGGTAACATGGACAGAATGATCTGGCTCTTCAGCATTTTAGTCATATAATCTGCCAGGCCATGATTCAGATCAAGCAATGCCACTAGATTGAACCTGGTGTAAAACATGCATAATTGTGGCATGTTAAGTCATATGTCCATGCTAATCCCCACACATGCAATCACAGAATCACAGTTAAGAATACCCCATAAAATGGTGACAGTCTGTTCATGATGCCATGCTATCCATCCTATACATTTTCACTGCCAACACTGAGTTGTAAATTAAATTTAAAATTTTATTAAGATAATATCTCTCTCTCTCTATCTGTCTCTATGTCTCTCTATCTCATAGGTAAGCAATGCAAGGTGGAAGAGCTCACATGTTTGTTTTAATGTGCTTTAGTTGTTTTCATTTTTTATTATATCCTTAATAAACATTTCCAGGGGTAGATCTGATATAATTTTCCAATAGCCTGTCTTTACTTTCAGGATTACAGTCTGCAAGTTGTATCTGATGACTTGGATTGACTTTAACCTGAAGGCATAAAGCAACACTAATTCCAGTGGAAACACTAATAGGCTGATTTGTGGATGCACTATATGCTATAACTCATATGAATAGATTGAAAGAATTTTGCACAGTTCTGATATCACTGACACCAGTAGCTAGGAGCACCATGTGTGACCCAAAAAATGTTCTACATTATATCTGTGCAATGATATACCTGTGTTCAATTAAATTTTCTTTTTGTAATACAGGAAGAATGTTTCTAGTGCAATAGAGTGCTCACAAACAAGGCATGAGGCTTAGTTCCTCAAAGAAAGCAAACAGAAATTGAAATGAAAAGAATAGGCTCATAAAAGCTGTCTTTTATGGTTATATTCTTTCATACTCTTTCCACAGTGGATATGTTTCAGGAATAAGAAATCCACTAAAGCCAATTTTAGTGCTTCATCATTTTCATTTCTTTTTACAAGCATTTATTTTTCTTTTCACGTTTTTCAAGTGTATCTTTTTCTGAGATAATGCATACTATAATGCAATGAAATTAAACTTATTTTCTACTCAATTTTTGTTCATTATTTTGTGAATGGAAAATGAGGCTGTTATAATTAACAACATGCTGAGAGTATCCAGAAGGTCAGCAATGCCGTGAACGATATAAGGATACAGCAACAGTATGGACCCCTCACTGGGACCGCTGAACAGCTGTGCTCCTGCCTCATAAGCAAAATAATGCAATCAGATGATAGTGGCCAAAATGAGGCTTAGGGTACTCTTCATGTCCCACCAGGGAGATCTGTAAAAAGAGCACATGTCAGGTCATTGCATGCCTTTTAATTATCTTTTTGATGATCACAGGACCTGCTGCACAAAGGAGGATGAGGTCTGCAAAGGAAGGGCACAGACAGAAGGACAGAGATGTTTTTAAACATGTCTGACATGGGAACCTTTAGAGTGACAGTTAAAATGGGGGGTGTGATGGGGGTTTCCTGATGTGTGTGTGTATGTGGGTTATACAGCATTGCTGATGTAATGCACAGAATATCTGATTTCGAGAAATGAGTGACCAACTTTATATTTGGACCATAGTATATTTTTAATACTGAAAATGGAAGAAAATCAAAATGGCCACTTTCCATCTGTGTTTCACCTTTACACACATTTACATTCACACATTCCTGCAACAAAACACTGGGTGCATACAAAATGGATAACCTTAACTCACACTACTTCTAGACTAAGTGCTGTTTTTCTTCAAGCTTGGCATGAAGAAAAAGTATGGCTCTGTACTTCAGCATGCCCGTACAGAAGGAATGGGGAAGGGGGAGGGCGTAATGCTAAATGATGTATGTGTCATTTCTGATTTGTCACTGCCGTGCACTTACAGCAGTAAATGGCTGTCACTGAGGACCGCGGCTTTGCTGCGTCACAGAAATGAGAATGGCACTAGATATAAAAGCTCTCATAGAAACATTCATGAGGTGTTACTGTCCAACACTTATCTTTCCTAGGCACAATATTCATCATGCCAGACACTCGGCCTGCTTTAAAAAAAGCCTCTCAATTCAAATGTGCTCAGCCAAAAGTAAATGTAGTTGGAAAAGATGGCTGTCATTAATCTTACGGGCAGGCAGCACACATTTCTCAGTAAACACTGATGCAGAAGCAAAAGTGTAGTCCATTAAAGCTACAGTTATCTGAGTGTGCAACCCTCTTCTCCTGTAGTGACATAAATAAAGGCAAAGTAATTATTTCACATTATACCTCAATTACAACGCTGCAGTAAGACAGATTTGTCTGAGGATGTTCATAACCCCAAACAATTCACCAAATGTGGAGTGTATTTTACCCAGTTGCAGAGGTAAGAAAATGATCAATGAAGTCAGTTGGACAATATGTAAACCTGGACCATATGCAAATTCAATACCAGGAGAAATGTTGTGATTTCTTTAAATTAAACAGAGTTGAGTTATATAGTTCCAGTTCTTGTATATCATTTATATCCTTCTCCATCTGTGAATGTTGTGCATGATAATACAGTACAGCTGTTCAGAACCACATTCATGGAGGCCTAGTTAACAGTCTCTGAGCTAACACACAACAAAAATGTTTAAAATGTTAAAATATGAAAAGGAACTACAGAGAAGGAAATTGAAAAACCGATGATGCGGGCCACGGGTATTACATCCAATTAAATATAGACCCAAAACAATTTGCGGAAATACCTCTGGAATGTTTTTATTTGCATGCAATTATCCTTGCCTCTGCCAGTGCACCACCGCTTCTTAGACTTGTGTGACTCACCACAGCTCTCTGTCCATCTATAATTAGAGAAAATTCACTTCATTATACACCGGTAATTTTATAGGGTGGACAGTACTTTAAATAATGTTTCTATTATTCAATCAAATACTGACACTACATTACACTGCTGTATCCTTTATTAATAATATTATCATAACCTCAAGGTAAACACTTAACTCTAGTCCCTGTATAGTAAGACTTGCCCCTTAAATAGTTCTGGTACATGGTTTTTTAAATTGAATATTTTCTATTCCTTTTCTGATGCAACACAGTTGTGATAGTAATACCTCCTTAGTCATAGTTTTGCCTTACATAGTTGATAAGATGTTTTTTGTACGGTACTGAACAGGCAGTTTCATTCTCTCTTTCTCTCACTCTCTCCTGAAGTACAAATCTCCACAGCAATCCACTGTGGTATTTCTGAAATGGTGCTGCTTTGGTCTCATTCACAGCTATTACATCTACTTGTAAGCAATGAAATGGCATAATGAGTTTCCTTTTTAAATGTACATTCAGCACTTCAGTCAGTCTACAAGTAGATGTGCTTTAACATCAGGCTGTTAATTATCTAAACATGTATAACCTGTTTCCACTAGGGAAGAGCGCAGGTGATCCAATTTAAAAGGGTAAAATAAAAGAGTAAATATGCTTTTTAACAGCATAAACAATGCCTGCTTCAGTTAGGTGAAAAATAAAACAAAACCATGAAGAGAGTCCAGGTAAACAGAGAGAAAGTGAAACAAAAATTGGTCAGAGTGAAGGTACACATGGAGAAAATAATAAGACAGGTTTGTCGATACAATTCTTCTGTGTGAAATGAAAAGTCATTTTGTCAAGGACAAGGACAAGGATGGAGGTTCACAAAGCCCATCAGAACTCCTTTGGGAAAATACTTTCTGGCTGTTTATCCGTTTGGAGCTGAAAGAAACTTTCTCTTTGTTCAATTTACCCAAACAGCGGGCCTCCATACATACACACATACACACATACACACACATGCACGCAAACACGTGGAGTTGAACTGACAGAGTCTGTGTGCCTGTGTGTGCCTCTGTGAGAGAAAAAGACAGAGAAAGAGGAAGAGAGCTTTTTTTAGGGATATGGCCAGGTAATACATTGTAAAGTATGGTTCCCCCTTCCATTTAAAGAATGAGATATAAAAAAATGATGACTCAGGCTTACTATTGTACATTGTAAGTGTGCTCATTTCTGCACAACTGTCATTTTTTATTTGTGTGTTTACTCACAATGCATTTGTAATATTGAAGAGTTTCATTAATTAAGAGTTGAAAGGCTTTTGTAATGTCAGCTTTAACTAGCAAACGCATATTTGCCCATACTCTGCATTTATTGCGAGGGTTGCTTGGTTTCCATAAAATGATGATGGTATTCATTACTGGTCCTGGATTTGCTGCGTGTTGGTTGGGAGGCTTTTCATCAGAACGCTGCCATACAAATCCACTGTTTTAAAGACATCAGCAATGCCCTTTCATTCATAAAAGAGCATGCTGGGTAATATGAGGGACATACCAGCCAAAAATCAAAGAATTTGGAGTTCAATTACCAAAAACATAACCACATTTTCTGGTGTAAATTTTAAGCTGTAATTCTTGGTTTGCTAGCCCATCATTAAAATATTGGTGAACATAGGCAAGACTAATTCTAATTTTTCAATCTATATAGATCCAAAGCATAACAATACAAGTAATATCTTGTTTGTGCCTTCTGTAGTGAACTATCCACACAATGTCAATTTGCAATTACAGCTAACTCCTATCACAACTGTCACAAAGGATTTATTTTTAAGTATATGTTGTATCATCACAGAAATATCATGTATTGATATTGTAAAGAATTACTTCAAAAATAATACAATAAAATCCTGTTTGGGCTATTTACACAATGTCAATTTGCAAGTACAGCTACGTCCTAACAAAACTGTAACAAAGTGCTTCTTTTTAACTTGTTTCATCACAGTTATATTGTGCATTACAATGTAATGGGTGTTCACTATGCAGTGTATTCTTGGTTTCCACTGGAAACAGACCCCTCCAATTGCAGCACCCTGCAGGTCTCAGCAGTGGCACCCTCAGGACTGCCAATGCTATGCTGGCACAAAGTTAGTAACGTCAACTACCAATGTGTGAGGCCTACATCCATGAAGTGATAGTGGGGCCTAAAAAGATTCAGAAGCACAACTTTCTCTGATTAACAATCTATACAATATATCATAGCATCCTGTTGGACTTTTTCATGGAATGTACCTCAGATGTATAGTGAGGACTGTTTATTGCATTGCCTACACAGGCATTTCAGGGTATTTATAATGCCATTACTTTAATCAATTTTTATTGAATTAACATTCATCATAACACATTAAGCATGAAGTGCTAATGTTTTGTTTTCAGAATAATTAACAGACCATCTCTTGGTTCACAGAGTCAGTTTATATCTGTGCATAATGATGGGAAATTGAAAAATTGTCTAATGTATGCAGCAACAATTATCCTCCACATGCATATTTGTAACAATAAGACATCTGCACCAAATCAAATCTTTATTTAATTCACCTAGGGTCTGGTGTAGACTCAATTAAAATACTGTTTGCAAATTTAAATATCTTCCCATGCCAATAATGTTAATTTTATATTCTGTTATGGGAATCTAATACCATCAGTACTTCAGCTACAGTAGGTCTGTCTAGTGAGTGGATAAGTATTTCTTTTCAGACGAGGAGAAAACACACAGGTAATGAGCATCAAGCCATAAGGGTCTCTCATCTGGTGCAATGCTAAAGAAAGTGAAGGCTGAGTATAATGGAAACCTACCTTTTTGATGGTTACTGTGGAGATGGTATTCAGTTTTGATTGCCAATGCTCCCATCACTCTCGAGCGGCCACGCTAGGTCGGCCAGGCGCCTGCTGGTGCACAGACAGAATACATGCTGACCTTGTCATCCACTGTCGGTGCATCCGAGAAGAAAGGAGGAGTGAAAAGAAAGGAGGAATCACGTGGCACAGCTGCCTCACCCTGAGCGGCTGCAGGAGGCTGCGTTTGGGTCAAAAAATGGAGAGAAAATAAAATAATAATATGGTTAGGATTCCAGTCAATTAAGGATGACATACTGTCGCTCTGAGATCCCACTTTATATATACAACAAAACACATGTGACAGTGGAATCTGTAATACCTGTGGGACTCAGATGAAATAAAGTTGTGTGCTCTGCTCCACCTTACCTCTATGACATTAAGAGTGTTTGTGGACAGAACTAAAAAAGCGCATGTGATAAATCCCACTCATCGATCATCACAACAAGTACCTTGATCCATCTCAAGTAAGAAAGAAAATTAAACCTCGTCATAAAGGGCATGGTAAGGAACAAATATATAAAGAAACTGCCAGATGATGGTTTCAAAATTCATTTTCTGGGAGGTGTAACCTAGAGGTCATTTTGGAGTGTTACTTATGCCTCACAGCAATTATACAAACTCCCAGTAATGGCTGATGTAAATTTTATTTTCTTTCAATTACTTTTTAAATTGTATTGGGTTGATATTGACTGGATAATATTTGATAGTCCAAATTAAGATCAAGTATCAAAGACAAGAGGAGTGACTTGCTCCCCCAGACTCTAAAGATTAATCTTACTGCACACTCCTGGCCACTTTAACTGTTCAGCTTCCATCACTCCTTTCCTGTGTGCCAACCCACCCACGCTGCAGCACAGTCTCATCACTACAGTTCATGTTCACATATCCTTGACATCCCATTATGCCATAGCTGGAACAATCCAACCTATCTTATTTTCCCATAAATAATTTCCATTTGATCGGATATTCTAATATGGCTTAAAAAGTTGGAATGACTGAATAGTTCAGTGAATGGTAATTGCATCATTTTCTCAGTTAGAGTACGTCAGGTGAATCTTAAAAGGACATACATCTTCTTTAGAGGCTGCAGTTTAAAGGTTAAGTGCACTGGAGAATCAGATCTTTCCGGCAATTCCCAGCACTCAACCACCGAGGAGAGGGCCGCAATTAGTGAGTGCAGAGAGCAGAAACAGCAGTGTTCCCTCCACTGCTGAAGAGTTCATCCTCCCACCCACCCCC
The DNA here is from genome assembly GCA_022829145.1 of Albula goreensis. Lineage (NCBI taxonomy): Eukaryota > Metazoa > Chordata > Actinopteri > Albuliformes > Albulidae > Albula > Albula goreensis. The sequence goes on from CM040759.1 coordinate 16,412,851, forward strand.
ACCACCCATCCTGCCCATGGCACATATGAATGAGGAGGGGAGGGAAAAAGTATCACTGTTAATTTCAGTGTGTTGTGTCATAATACATTTCCACTAATAAGAACTGTCTATGAGCTGCACAGTTCCTACAAACCACAATGCGCTGACTGAGAACAGAAACAAACCTGTCTCTGACCTAGAAGTTCCCACTAACCACAACACACTGAGCGCGGAAACAGACCTTTCTTTGAGCAGCACAGTTTCCACAAACCACAATGCACTGTTTGATGACAGTGCATTCAGAATTGCCAGGACCTGTGGATCCAGACACCTCCAAAGGCTGTAAATCCTCTAATGCCTGGGGATTGTGGGATAGCAGGGCACAGGCATAAGATGGGCAGTTCTGTGCCTGATGGCTATTTATCTTTGCCTTAGCAATCTGTCTGAGAGAAATGAGATGCGAGGGCCCATTCCATGGCCACTCTCCTTATATCACCCACTGTGAACGGCTACGCATGAGATATTAAGACATCAAACTAAGGCTTAGAGGCATTTTTATTTCAAATTGTTTTGCACCACCATTTTGTATTTACCACATCTTATTCTTTGTTTTCAAGCTATGAATTTGCTACAACCATTTGATAAATATTTCATGTTTATTGCTCTCTTCTGTACCATTAGTTTTAATAAACTGCTTCCCTGGAGTTAAAATTCCACCTGAGGTGGCAGTAGGGAGACTTAAAGGGAGACTGTGGAATAAAGGAGTTTGGAGAAGAGGAGACTGGATAAGGGAGTTTTGCCAGTGGAAGGTAGGATATCTATAGGTAGTGGGAGGGAGCTGTGGGGGTGAATAGACTGTCCTAAACTGCAAGTCATGAGTTTGGAGATTTTCTAATGAAAGGCAAATTTTGGGACTTTTCATGTTCCGACAAGACCAGGTTTCCCCCTCACACACAGGCTATCAAATAATCATAATAGAAGCACAGTGAAAGTTAAGCATTTTATTTTGTCACAACAGTTTTGGATGAGCAAAGTTACTGTTATTTGTTAGTTCCTGAAAGCCACCATTAAACAATAATTGAATGAATGATGTCTCTGAAGACATGATATCACTAAACACACAACACTCTCATGTTTCTATAACCAACATGAATATTCCACATGTGAAGGCACATTTTGAATTGCAAACTGCATCTGGTAGACACCATACCAGCTTGTGCACTCTCTCTCAAGCTTAGTAGCTTTAACTAATACAATGGTACAAAAGCTATAATAAGCTATATAAGCTATAAAATAACAATAGCTTATGTTACTTTATAGAAATATAGGGAACATCACCTGGTTATCCTTATTCAGACTGATTAAAAATGGCACAGTCATTAAAACCTGTACATAAACATAATACATAAAACTTACAAAAGGGAAGGAGTTCCTTGTGTTCACCATCATTTTGTTCTAGTAATCACCCATCCATTTCATCTCAAAACAAACACACATCTAAACTGATGCATCATCAAAATGGCCACCTGATTGAAAGGGAGGGGTTTTCAAAGGGATAATAGCTTGACCCAGAAATTAGTCTATTGCCCCATAGTGGCAGACCTCCAACAGGTCCTACCTGTTATACAAATTCAATATTGACTGTTTAAAGTAGTAAACATCAGCCTGGAAATATGTATACTGTAAATGGTGCTCTGCTTGTCAATTAATATTCAATGCTTCATATTAATCCTGTGCCCATATAAATGTTGGAATTTCCATGCAACAAAGGTATGAGTTAAAATCAAATCACTTAAAAATACAGGACACTGTTCTACAGCTTACCCCTGAATACTTATACCACAGTTCCAATGCCCACCCACACACACATAAATGAACAATTTCATAGTAAAATTCAAATAAGAAAACTCTAGATGCAATATGAAATGAATAATGTGCCCTGTGAGGGATTTTTGTAAGAGACTGAAAAGAAGAGAAAAAGCAGATGACAGTAGGAGAGTGCTATCAATTACATGGTTTAAAGTCAGTGAGTGGCAGGGAATAATTCTGAGGGTTCAATATGACATGATAAAACACCAGCGCGCTCAGAAAACAAAATGGATTCATGGCGACTGCAATCACTCAGGCAATCAATGGGAAAAGCTCAGGTGCTGAGGATGCCCAATGCTGCGCTGTCCCAATGTTTCCCAACCATTTACTCCAGAGAACATGTAATGATCCACAGCAGGGCAGGGACCACACTAGAGATGCCCCAGTGCCCTTTTCCAATGTCTATTGGAAAGCAGTTAAGTGAATGCTTTCCTGTTTTTTTCTCTTTATCGTTCCTCTTTTGCACTTTTAAGTTAGAATTTAGATAAATCTTTAATGTGTTTATCTGTAAAGGACAGATCCAAAGTGACTGACATCAATTAGATAATCATTGGTTTACTTAGACTGAAGTCATTCAGAGAATGCTGAGTATTTATTCATTTATTTAGCTGGCACCTTTGAATCAGGCAAAGCAAACTAGCCCTGTAAAGTGAAGACAAAGTAGTCTTATGTAATCTAGCACTCTACTCATAATGAATGATTAAGAGCCATAGTTCTACTCAGCAGTCAAGTTGCAAAGTTCAGCTCCACATGCACACAACACTTTATTGTTATAATGTGTGTTTATGCTTGATAATGTGCATGGAAACATATCTGCACAGATGACAACTGTGTTTCTGTTGGCAGCCATTTACTGTAATGGGGAAAAAGATACATCTGGGAACTAGGCAGCACTTGCTGGCAGTATGAACAAAAAGCCATAGCTTTATACTCCTGCTGCCAGTAAGCGCTGCCCAGTTCCCAGACGTATCTTTTTAAGGTACTCATGTGTTAATGGCTTAAAGGCAATGCAATCAGACAACAAATAAAGAATGCAGATGTGTCTATGTGCAATGTTAGGTCCCTTGATTTGCATGACAGTTAATTATGTTCTCTGAGCCAATCAATTATCCACCTGTGCAAAAGTGCTCCTCATATATCTGAATGGGGGGGCAGACACTCTAGACTCCTTCATACTCATGTTATTAAGTCAATCTGATGCAGAGGCGAGAATTTGCATGATAACACTTGGGTTCAGTTGTGCAAGTATCGTATTATTGAGGGACAGACAAAAGAGGAACGCAAAAACATAGAAATACTAACTGGGATCCTGTAGCAGAGGAATAAATAAATCATTGTTCACCTCATAAATAGTAATAATGAAGTGAACTTTGATTTACTTATTCCTCTGCTACATGTCACATACCATTTAACATTTATTTTAAAATTGAAATGCATTTAACTTGTAATATTTTGATCTTTATATCACTGCTGATTGTATAGATCTTTATGTCATGTGCATGGTCCTTTGTGTAACAGTACTCTGAGTTTATTATGAATTTAATGTGTGGCTGGTTTTGTTAAATCCATTTTGCATCTGTGATAATTCGTTTTAGAAAGTCTAAACTTTCTCCAACTCATCATTTTTATTTCTTATTTTGTTTATTATTTTTTTTTTTATGAACACAATATTTTTGGATGTGGAACCAATGTAATTTCTGTGGTCTCATTTGAGCCTGTAGGCATTTTACCAGCTTATCATATATCTAACTCTTTTGCCATCCCTGGTAGTATTTGACTTGTGACACATGCTTACTGCTGTTGGCCAAGTTCTCTCAGTTTGGCTGTGACAAAGGGCTGTCTCCAGCAGCATCCCCTGACAATGGTGATGTCCCAGGCTTATCACAGCATGGCAGACCCCTTTGACTCAATACAGCAGGATCTGGCTGCTCCACACAGCCAAGCAATGTCTGCCTTTCCCCACTAATCCATATTAATTCAGGCCCTTGACACATGCCACATTATTTTAATAGCTGACACGGAAACAGTACAGATGCAGAACCATGAACAACATCTGGATATAAAAACTCAGTATTTCGCTTCATTAATTATTTCCTGGCTACAAGGTTTTTTTAAATAATAATAATAATATCCCACACTTCAAAACAAATCCAGTTGCCATCCATGCTATAATTAATTCAGAAGAATAGGTCTTCTGGGAGAGCCAGAATTCTGTCAGCTGTGACTTTATCTGCTTTCACACTGTCCAGTTTCCTCAAAGGCCTGGTTTTATTTACCGTGTGCGTGACGGCAGGGAAAATTAGTCCATCACCCAGCTCTCATCCTCCAGCTGCCTTGAATGCTTTCTGACCAGAAAACATTTAATCCCTTCTGGGCAGCTCATAATTGTGCCAGTAGTAAATACAATAAGGGACTATTGAGTCCCTGCAGACTCACATACGTGGCTATGTACTATCTGTTGGCTCACAGTCCTTTTGTCGGTTAAATAGTTTCAAAAGCCATTTCTATCACTATTTCTGGTGACTGTTCTCTCAGCTTGTAATGTAAGTATGATCCTACTGTGCCGCTACTCGTACAATTGTACTGAATAAATGTAATAACTACATGTTTTATACATTTTCCAGTTTAGTATTTCATTCTCAAATTCATCTTTAATGGCATTGCCTGAAACACATTTAGACCACAGACTTTATGGAAAATTCCATAACATTCAAAAGAAATAAAATAATATACATAAACTCTTTTAATAATTATTTAAATTATTGCATACAGATTGTGTGTGTTTGAATCTCATATGTGCATTTGCAGCTGTATGGCCATTAGGCATTATGCAACATGGAGCACATGTAGGTCAGTGTGAAAACTAGAGACTGGCAATGAATGCGCAAGATACTGTTTGACCTACAGTACATTGTTTGTTTGTCATCTTGATGCAATCCATGTTTTGACAGTTGTGATCCATGTCATACACATTTTTTTTTAGTTTTGAGATCAGATATCTGCACATCAAAACATTGTGTGTGATATTTGGTAAAAAAAAAAAAAAAAATCCATAATAACTGTTACTTTTCTTCCACATGTCCTAACATCAGGCTATGTAATCCATTCGTGGCATTTCAGGTCCAATTGACTGATTGGTCACTTGGAGGAGGGGACCCTTGCAGAGATGAAAGAGCTATTGATAAGAGCTGAGGTCACTAAATGTGTGATCATGCCTTCTGCTAAGCCACTCTGATTTTGTTATCCTATTGATCACCTTGGAGCGATTGCCTGAGCCAATTTTGGGGTATGTTTCTGTTAGGGGCAACCCATTCAACCTCAGGTTTCCAGGTATCAGTTATCCAGGTATCCAGTTTTGTACCGCTAATGAAATAAAGAAATATAGGTTTGCAAGTGAAAGTTATTAAACATAATCAAATGATAGACCTGACTGGTTTCGTACTGTAGGTTGACAGTTTTGGGAAATGCTGAATAACTGGTCTAAATTCACAATAATGCAACATGGAAAAGTTGAAGCATTCATAAATCACCCCATACCTTCAAACTCACATTAAAAAATAATAATTTTGTGTGGTTGATTTATTAGTGTTTGCTGATGCACTTGTTCAGGCTTCCCAAATCAGTCTTCACTGATCTGAAAGTATTTTATGTGCTCATCATCATAATGGCTGTTTTGCATACAGGTGAAATAAATTATTTGTAGCACTCCAAGGTAAATTCAGTATCATATTCTGGAACAAAACTTCCCAAAAGAATCTTCCATCACAGATTTTTATAGGTGGGTTATGCACTACTAATGTTATGTCATGATGGTAAAAAATCAAAACTGAACTAAAACATTTTTGCACCTCCAGTAAAGAAGCTGCAACATTCTTTCAACAGACTCCTATCGTGTTGGTCAAAAAGTTACAACAAAAATTACACAATCACAATTGCAGTTGATTTGAGACAGTAGTATTTCTAACAGATGATAGGAAAATTTGCCTGTCGCCATTATGGACTAGAGGCTGGACAAAGTATGCTATTCCTCTGGCACGGCTCACCACTCCCTTCTGACGTCTGCATGTTTGGACAGAGTTTGGCAATGCATGGAAGGGCTTTCCACTTGGGTATTCGTACCCAAATCCTTTTTCATTGTAATAACCAGCATGCACGCAGCCTGCAGAGATGACTACCCATTTGCCCTATCATACAGTATAAATTATTTCAAGCTGGTAATAATATTATAGAAGTTTAGTAACGCACAAGTGGTGCAGAACTGTTCACTTCAATCCTTTGGCCACACTAGAAGAATAAAAGGGTAACCAGATCACTATCTCCTTGCATTGCATAACTGATTTATGGTGTCATAGCAACACTACAATGATAAAACACAGCTCTGAATTAAGGCTGGGGGATGTTTTCCCAAAATGGATGACAATTACCTTATTTCTGCCCTTAGATAATAATTTCGGCTTCTGTTCCACCTGCGCTTCTTCCCATTTCCATAGTAACAGCTGAAATTTCTGACAAACCAACAAACAGCAGCAGAGTCTGACCAGCCCATTAACATTCACTAGAATATTAGGGGTGATGAGAAAGCAACAAGAAAAGTATTTTTAAGTTGTGCCATAACAATATATTTTCTGCCAATGTAAGACTCATCTGTTAAGATCCTGGAAGTAAAATGAGTGGGGAATGGTGTAGAGCAGCTTGTAGATTTATTTTTTTAAATATGTCATGATGAGATCATTTTTGGTAAAAAAAAAAATTAAATCCATTTTTTAAACACTAAAAAAGTCACAAACTGCTTAGTATTTAAATTATTGACAGCATTGGCTGCTGCAACATTTGGCCACCTTCAGGTGAACTTCCTCTCTCCCCCCAAGAGGAAGCCAAAAAAAAGCACAGCAGGTTACTCAAGAGACACTTTTCTTTCCAGGAGACAGTTCACAACTGTGCCTGAATTTCCTTAGTATCAAGTCTGTTGAAATAAGCTCTACAGAGGCTGAGGGGCGAAGGCTCAGGGGAGATGATACCCTCCATGTCCTCCCATCCATGGCACGCCTAAGCACACTCGAGAGGAACTACGCCCCAACCCTGGCAGTGGCCCTCCTGGCATCTTGGCCCCCTATCTAAATGCAAATGCTGCAAAATGCCGGTCCCCTCCACACAGATGATTGCTCATGTTGGTTTAGATAAGTTGGTATGTCAGTAAGTCCCCATGTGCCTCATACTTTTTAAATGTATTATTTATAGGAGGAACCTAATTGCTTAAACCACAGATACTAGCATTTACTTTCTAATCTAAGGCAAACCTAATCATAAATTCAGCTCTTAAGAATTTCACACTGTTACAATGTCCCCTTTCCCAACAGGCTGCTAGCAGTTCCCTCTCTTGCACTGTGGACAAAAAGGCATTTTCATTCAGCGCACAGTGCTGCGCAGTGTGTCTGGACGAGAGCTAGTTAGGAGAGTTAGTGAGAAACAGCGGTCTGACAGCTTTGTGACTCTGTTGTTCCCATGAGCCGTTTGACGTGGATGATGGCACTCACTGCCTCTGCAGAGAAAGGGCGGCGGTGTTCACTAAATGATCACAGCTATATGAGTCCCATCAATCAAACAAACTCCATTATCACCCAGTCCCATTGATAAAGGACAGAGGCACTAAAATGAAATATATAAATAAGACACCAAATTGCCTTGTCTTACATATCCTGTTAGGCTGTGTCTTCTCAGCTGTCCATAGAACACAAAGCTGTAACACATATTGCCCTTAGAAATACAATCAAAACATTCATGTAAACACTTTATATGATTTTCAAGCACTGTTGGAACATAAGCAACAATATGTCAAGTGTTTATGGGAACATGTGATATACTAATAATTAGGGGTTTAATTGCAATGGAGGAATGAAAGTCTGCATATTCATGATGCATGCATCATTTTTTGTTTAGACAAGTCTTAGATTTCAAGATTTTGCTGCCAATTCAAAATCTAAACTTTAAGGTCTATGGCTTTTTCTAGTGTCCCCCTTTTCTGAAAGTTTGAGTTATTTTTGCAAGGGAGGAACATTTTTGGTGACTCTTGTGAGGTGGTTCACAGGTTATCTGATGTATTGAAAGGTGGCCAGAAATTTTTTTTTACCTTCTGTAACAACCATGGTATTTTCTTCTGGAAACAACCGAGGATTACAATTCAAAATGTGAAATTTGAGCCTACAGTATTTACATAAACAGAAAATTAGAAATAGAATTTAAAAAATGAAAAATGCTGCAGGCATATTTATTTTACTTATACATTTTCACTTCAACAATAAAAAGAAAAGAAAATTACAGTTAGAAGGTTTGAGTTTCCCCTCCATGTCTTATCAACTTTTATAGAAAAAAAAATATGCTTTGGCAGCTAAAATGAGTGGCTGGAGGAAGAAATTAAGTCTCTGTATATTTTCATAGGGTGTGATGGACAGGTAAATTGGTTTCATATTAGTATTGATTACAGTCCTTATTTGAACTTAAATCACCTCAGTGAACATGGTGTAATTGCTGTGTACAACCCTTTGGTCTTTATTAGTATACATGTATGCACCCAGAGCACTTTTGGCTAAGTCTCTGTCTCACTGCCGCAGCGTCAGCTTTGAGTGCTGGCAGGGTAGCTGGGTGGAGATGATGTTGATTAACTATCGACAGGCCTGTCACACTGTGGATATGGTTATTACTCACCTGACACTATCAGCAGATCTGTCACATGCAGTAGCCCTGAAGGGCACATAGGAGAGGTGGGGAATGGGCAGAGTGCAATTCCATCAGCACAGTACAAAACTATCAATAAAATGTATGAAAATCATTTGAAATGGAGAGCAGGGGCTGCTGGGTGGTTCATCCTGTTGAGACACAGCTCCACTGCATTCACGGGTCAAGTGGTCTGGTGATGAATCCATGCCGGTGTTGAGTTGAATGGATCCATGCCAGCTCCACCCACATGACATCACCTAGGTAGGGGGATGTTCAATCTGAATGGACATCTGCGTTTGTCAGAACTCAGAGGGACCCAAGCGCAGACAGAGATACGTAATAAATAGGAGTTTAAGAAGCCAAGAGCACAAGCCACAAATCCAAAATCAAAGTCGTTGATCAGGCAGAGGTCAAAACCAGAGAGACTCGGCAAAAGTACAAAAACACAATCCAGGGTGGTAGCCAAAAACAGACAAAGAGTTCGTAAACAGGCAGGCTCAGAAAAGGTACAAAATCACAAGGCAAGGAATCAAAAACCAAAAAGCGGGCAGGGCGGGGCGGATCAGGAACAGAAAGGCTCATAGTGCAACAGGTAACAACAACAAAAGACAAGGCAAGGTATAAATACACAGACTAACAAGCAATGAGACACAGGTGTAACAGCAGGGCAGGTGAAACACATGATAATCAATCAGAGTAGGGAACAAGGTGGGTGGGGAAAACAAAATGAAAACAAAAGCACATGGACAGGGAATGGAAAACAAAAACACGGAAACAATCAGGCAAAACCGACAGAAACAGAAACACTGAACCAGATCACCCAACATTACTGACAGTGTTTGCTTTTTTGTTACAAACTCTTCTTGGTCAACAGGGTGTTCTCAGTCTGCTTTTCAAAACCTGAAGATGAAGTGTTACCAGCCTCCATGAGATATCACCTGCTTTGGAACAGATCTGAGCACATGCTTGTCTGCACTCTCCTGAATTGGTAGCAGAGCTTTAAACAATGAGCAGAGCTAGTGAAAAACCAACTCAGGAGAAAAGGGAAAAGGCATTAAAAATGAGAGTGAGATTGTATTGTCAAAGTCCAATTGAGGCACACTCTGAAGAGGAAAAGACTCCTGAAAACTGTTTGGCCAGGACCCTCTTAAATGAACATTTAAGGGAATATGCAGTTCAATCAAAACAGACCTCAGTCTTCTGAAGAGCATAATGCTATGCCATTTATTGATCGAAAAGAACATTCTCCAAAGGACATGTTTACTTGTTTCCAATACAATCTACGTTGTAATGTAGGTTTATATAAACTAATATATATGATTATGTCTCCAAAGGGATCTGCCTGGATACATGTACCATTGAGGGAAGCACAAATATGTATTGAGGATAAAGATTTGTTAAACACTTTACTATATTTTTTTCTTGTATTTTGTGGACACATATCTAAGACTTTGGAATGCTTCATTAAATGCCCAGATCTAATATTTGTGCCCCATGTGAAAAGTAATAAGGTATAAATTCAGTAAGTGTTGGCAGCACTCTGAGTTGTCAGCCAGCTCATCGCTCACAATTGACACTAAGATATTTGTCCTTTCCTCCCTCCTGCTGTTTATTTCCTCTCTGTTTATACATTGACACTTGGGGTCTGCATGACATGCAGTGAGTGGCATCCTGGGAAGGATTTGCACCTGTCACAGTATCTCCTCTCCCATCTGTGAAGATTCCACCCAACAAATGTCTTACTATTCAACATATTAGACTCTCCTGCTTTCCAACTGTCGTAAGCATCAACTGACATACTTAAATATTGAACTGGTACTTTTCTTTGCCAGTTGTGTCGTAAATAAGTTATGATATCACCAGTGTTTTAGGCTGGGGAAATAAACACATTTATGCTGACTCTCAGGTGGCATATTTAGCTGCAGGAGAGGTTTTCTGTACAGAGATAGAATCCCATGGTTTGGAGTGGAATCCTGACTGTGCCAGTTTCAGTTGTGATTAGGGGGCTAGAGAGGCTTTCGGTCAGTAGACCGAAACATTATTGCACAGTGAACTGAATCCTCTGTTTAGTTTGGTGCCTGCAGCCTGCCTGTACCAGCTGCAGTCCTCCAGTGCAGTTGCTGCATCACACAATTTGTTGGCTACACAGAGAAAATAAACAGGTGAGATAGTGGTTGTGTATGCTCAGGGGGCTGTGTGTGCTAACTTGCATCCTCTTGAATTCAGGCAATGCCACAGCAATGATCTATGGTTTCAAAATGATAAAATGCTGAAAACATTACATAAAACATTTTGTTCCTGAAAGTCAGCAGGATTGGAATTGATTACGTGCAGTGGACTATGCGCTCACCTATTGCCAGGTCAGTTCACAGCCTGAAACATAGAAGTACATTTATAATGAGGGAGCCCTGTGGTGCAGTCCACACCTACAGCAGCACAACTGATGTTTCCGCATGGGCCACTGACCTCTTCGTCACATCTGTGTGAAGGGCCACCAATCGTTTCCCCTGTCCTGGCCTGGACTGGAATATAGTGCTCCAAAGATCTCTGCCCTAACCTGACCCCCGGTGTTTTTCCACTCTCATCGTGATGGAGTGATTTGCCATTTTTAGACCATTCCTGATAGACAAAGATTTTTAATTCAGAGTGGGGAATGATTTACTTTAACTTTGATTCTGAAAGCTTGTCTATGTATGTTATGTATTATGAAATTATATCTTTATGGATCTCCCCAGACATATATTCAGACCACTTCTTCATGTCCATCACATCTTTCTCAAAGGTTTGCGTGCCATATTTTTGAGGTTTAACGTTCTGTCTATGGCTCTAGGGCCAAGAGTTAGTACATGTCAGATATTCACAAATTGTGAAGAAATTTTAAAAACCTGTGCCAAATAGTAAAATTTTATGAGTACAGATACACATACATGTACATTTTATGACTTCTGGATTAGTGTTATATTTCTTATCTAATTTAACTATTAGAGGCCAACTCTTATACAATTTTTGCCTTACCATAACATAATGCAGTAAATTAATTTCCACTAATAAATGTTTTTTCAACCTCTGGCACAATAAAATTGGTGCTGAATAAACTGTCAGCATTGGCACTCTGCTGATTACATCTACTGCCAAGCATGCTGTTAGCAGCCTATGTAGGCAAACAAGTGGTCAGTGAAGTGTGAAGGGCCAGCTTCCATGATTTGTATCAGGTTATTGCAGGCTGCCAGTGCTGAAGCATCCCCATTTGCCCTTTGACTACACATAGTGTAAGCCTGCTGATAAACAAAGTCAAGAGTCACTGCTTCAGTTGTCACTTTAACAATGCTAATGTATGCTTACTCTAATAAAAACTTGTATTACTTCTTTGAAATTTAAATTAATGTGATTCATTCATGAAAGTTATTAATTCAATCAAAGAATAAAAAAAAATCATCCATTACTGTACATCACCACATAATGGAAAAGACCGTAATTCATATATACTTATTTACTGTTATTTTAAATAAATGAGAGAGAAAAGCATCATATTACCTGTGTATGTATGTAAGTGTAAATCAGGAAACAGCTGTACTTTTCAGAGCCATCCAATAAGTGAGACAGGCTAATCCAACTGCATAACATCCAACAGAAAAATCATGTTCTGCTCCCCAGTGATAATGGAGATGGCTTTTGCCAGCACTCTGGGAATGACTCAGATAGCAGAAAGCACTCTAAACTGGCCCTGGAAGCTGCAGGGGAACTGGTGCATTCACAAGCATGCTGCTCCAATATATGGTATTGTTTCTATACTGCATTTTGCAAAATGTTTTACACACGCACACACACACACACACATCATATGGCACGTTGACTCTTTTTTTCTGCCTTAGAGCCACTGTAACCAAATAGAAACCCCTATGATCTCTGTAAATTGCAACAAAATTAAGCCCTAAACTAAATTACAACACTTGTGTCTGATAAGTGTACCCTAAAAATAAATTCTGGCTGATGCAAAAATACCGGTTGTGGTCAGCTTCACGCCTCAGTGGCGTTTGGGCCAATAAACTGGGAAGAGAGGGATGGATGTCTGCAGGAGATACTGTAGGAGCTGACAGGTAGGCTGAGATAACGGGTGCTCCTTGTTATCTATTTCCAGTGCAGGTTAGGGCTCCACATCAAAAGGGCAGGAGAAATTGAAGGGCTGGGTAATCCAGGGGGACAATGAGCTTTCTAATGAACCGTAATGGCAGAGGGCCTGTGAGCCACAGGACCCTGGAGCTGCAGAAGTTTGTGAGAGCCTTTAGCCAAGAGCATTTTAATGGGAAATCACTTCAGCTCAAGGACAGACATTCACACACAGGGGTGTACGCTTCCAGCAAATATGGGTTTTTTAGCTGGTTTGCAGTGAAGATTCACCCACTGTAGTCACTTTTGTAGCCATTTTCCATCACCTCTATAACACACCGACATAGAAGGCAATATTACCATTGTTGCAAGTAAATGCTGATTACCTTAACGTTGAATTACTGCCAATAGAAAAGAAGCCACATAGACATTCAGACACAGGCGCCTGCCAGGAGGTGATTTTGACACCTCTGCACTAGTGTATTCTCAGACAATAAAAAACAAAACTTCACAGCTAAGAGGTCACAGACATGCTCATGTTTTTATATACTGTGCTGTCCTAAATATAATTTTAGATTTTTGAGTTTACTTTCAGGGACTTTACTTTCACAAGACCTTACAAGGGACCATAGTATTCAATATTTTTGTTACTTGTTACAATCTCCTTACAGGTGCTGCAGTTCAACTGTCTAATCTGCATCTATCTTACCTCTGGGAGTATATCAGAGGTGATTGCACATGTGACTTATGTGGTGCAATAATAACTGTACGAGGCACGTTTGACATTTCATTATTAAAATAAAATGAGCTGTCCTTTGGGGGCTGGCCATTATTAATTGCTTAAGAGGCTGGGTTTTAAAGATTTGAAGCATAAAAACTGGTGAAAAAAGACTAAGAGAGCATGTAATTTGTTTAAGAAGCTCTTTTGCTCCAAACACAATGTCACTGAAATTGCATATGCAAACATTTTAACATGGGCTAAAGGCTTTGATAAATATGGCCCTTTGTGCTCTGGTCAGCTGTATGATTATCAAAAGGCACTTTGAAAGGCTCATCAAAGGGATCTACATTTGCTCCCAAAGGATCTCGATATAAACATATTCACCACCCATTGCTCATGTCTTTGTTTTGCTCATGGCCTTGTATTTTTTTGTATTCCTTTGCATTATACATTTAGCAGAATGTTTTGTAAAGACAGGTATACTTAAGTGCATTTGAGAAAATCATAATTTGCAAAAATCCTGCACTGTGATTGCACCCAGCAAGGGGGTGTGACTTGGAAGCGTTGCTTCCAGCCAAATATTCATTGATTTCAGGACTGAAGCCAAGGACATTTAATAATCAATTTTGCCTGCCTGATTCACAAAGGACTCTGAAACAGAGTTAATGACACTCGTTTGCATAAAAGGTAGATAAACATGAAAGGCAGAGAAAGTCAGGGGCTCAAAATGAATCTAATTGATTCCATATGTACATCACCATGTGCTCAAAGGAAGGGACAGTTTTCAGCAAAGATTAATTTAAGACCAGTATGGAGGATAATAGTAGTAATTGCTTTTTCACACTTAGAAATGGTTTTAAAGTAGAAATTTCTGTTACATTATTACTGGAAAAAGAATGAAACAAAACATTTCAAACTAAGTTCTCTTTGACAGCAACAAGGCCTACCAGATTAATAAATTGATATTTTATGCATATAACTTACAGAGGTGTATGCAATAACATCTCGTAAAACATATTAATCAGAAGCAAGTCGTTAAGTTGAACAGAGAAAGCTCAATGTTATGCCTTTTAAAGCTGTGTAGAAATTCCAGTTTAGCTTTAGTTAAAAGTGTAATAAAATTTTTATGGCAAGTATTGCATGGGTGATAAAACCCAATTTTGTCTTATACAGAATATATGTACACCGGAGGCACAGATAAAACTCTCAGCAAAATGGTCACAAGAGTGTGTCACCACTGAAAGTGTATGAGTGGGTAGACACAGAGGGAGCAGTTTAACTGGATTTGGACCAATGCTTTACGGTCTTTAATATGGTGTAACAGGTGAAACCCTTGTTGTATCTGGGAGAAAAATAGCAACTAAAGTAACAAATCAGAACAAATAAATGCAAAAAGGACACTTTTCAGGGTTCTTTGAGGATTTCTTTCTCTCATCGTTCATTTGGTCTGGCTATCACGTATGGAAGGCTTTTCCCTGGTCAAATACCTAGTGGGAAGAAAACACAATTTTAAAACCTGGGCTGATTAGAAATTGCAGCCCATATAGCCAGTAGGCATGACCACAATCACTCAGATTCCCTTTTCCAGACCCAGCCCTGCCACAAAATTATGATAAAAATCCCCGGACAACAACAACAAAACATAGAATTCAACATTAACAAAAAAATAGGAAGCTTTATCAAATACCTCAGTGTCCTAGTGTAACTCCTTTGTTTTAGTTGTTGAAAGAGCAGTACTGCATATCACATGTATATGAGAAAAGACAGCTTAAGATACAATAAATGAGGTCTTCAGTGCAAAATACAAATGTTACCCCATAACTGGCAAGTCTTATTATGCATGGCTTTTTTTGTCCTGTTTCTGATGGTCAGGGCTGATTGCCACAAGTGTTATGGTGAGGAAAGCAATTTCACACAGACCTTGTCCTCCTCATTATCTTAGAGAGAATGATGTTGGAAAATATCTACAAATGCAGATCGCAATATATCCCTTATATTATGTATATTGATTCAAGAGAGGAATTTTTCTCAGTGATTCAGCCTTTTAAAAGTTTTAACTGAACTGTTTTTCAATTTCAGTTGGCAGCAGATCAAGATGATTTTGTTTAATTTAAACAAAACATTTTGTGTTTTGTCTCTTGGCCTAAAAATACACAGTCAGCCACTGATAGAGAATCATTGTCTGGCCTGACAATCCAATCAAGTTAGCCTCTCCTGACTCAATCAGAGTAGCATACGGATCTCTGTGCCCTTTATCTGGAGAGGGGGATATTTTATTTATCAGAATGAGATTGCAATCAGTCACAACCATAGGTTTCTTTTACAATCCATATTCCCTTTGAGCTGAATGGCCACCTAAGACCCGTTAGCCAATGATGCAGGTCTCAACCTGCTCTCACAAATTCACTGACCCGAGCACACTGTCCACGCCTCAGCCAGTATCAGCGGGGACCTGAGGGGATCCATGTTTTATTAAGGTTTCGGTTAGCTGTCAGTGCTGCTCTTTGGAGAGGTTCAATAAGGTGATATGGAACTAAAACCTGTGTCATATCACAAATATCAGCACAGCTAGGGAGTGGATAGCTCTTAACCATTTTTGGTTTGCAGGACTGTAAAAGATTGGCAGAATCAAAAATTGGCTATACAATGACAATAATAATCATTGCCATCATTACTATCATCCTCAGCACAAGATGCAAATAGTTTTATTTTGGATTCTGTTTTATACTCCACTTATTTCTATAAAATTTGAAACCCAGCACAAAGGAGGTATTCTGTATGAGGGGGATTGTGGTACTAGGAGAGGGAGTATTTTAAGCGGCATGCAGTTCGAGGACAGGTGCAGTGACAGAGGGCTCAGACATAGGCCTTTCATCAGTGCGACACTCTCAACTGTCTGTTAGCATGGCAACAAACTGTCATCACCTCATCTATGACACTACTGTGTCCAGTTCTGAAATGTTACTTTCAGTTCTGGTCACACGTAAAGCTTTTCTCTGGTGCTAAACATTCTGTTTGACATGGTACAGACCTGGCTTTGGTCCATCAGCAATCATTTTCCCCCAATTTGGACTGTAGCAGATGGATTTTAATATCAAATTTGCATCCATATGTGCATATTGGAATTACATGTATATGTCCCTGTATCTTTGGCACTTAAAACCCAAAGCTAAATGTTCATCATAAATTGAATGGACTTATCATTGTGAATAATCCCGTATTATGGTAAAAATAACACAATTTAGCTCCTACTTGGCCCCTGTTGACAGGTAGGAGCTTCTGATCTCAGTTTTTTCTATTTCGCATTTCTTGTCCCTGTTATGTTCTTAGCTCCCCCATACAGTGTGTACAAAGTTTTCCTCTGCATCCAATAAACAAAATCATACAGCAAAATGTGTTCTCAAACTGTCCAATAGCTCACTAAATTGCATTTGTGATACATGCTGGTTCCCCACTGTGTTTATAGTACTAGACCCTGCTCAAACAATAATGTCTGTTCATCTCATTTGGGATTGATACAAAGCTTGTGTTTATCATGCATTTAAAATATTCACAAAATGTAAATATAAATTAAAAGTGTATGTGGCTACTTATAATCTTCAGAAATGTTTCAGTTGCCCATGTAACAAAAGCATTCAAGTATCATTTGAATAGCTGTTTAGCTGGTGCCACTACAGCTCACTGCCCTGCTTGCTGTGATGTCAAGGGCATAATCAAGAGCGCTCAGTGTCTTTGTTGTAAGACCGAGAACCACGTACGTCTCCCTGGATAGGATCGACAGCCAAGCAAATAAACCATGCTGATAATTACAGAAGCGGCTGGCCTTATCTAGCGCTAATGATGACGGCATGGCGGATTGTGCCTGGTGGGGAGGGTCTTACCGCTGACTGGAGCTGACTGATCCTGCAAGCTGCTGTAAAGGAATCACATGGTTCTGCCTCTCCAATGGCAGCATCCTGAGAGGGAAGACGAGCCGCCATGCGACAGATCGTCTGACAGCAAGATGGGACAGGAGCATGAGTATGTGGTCTCTACTGCTAATAGACTCCTGGGCTGTTAACGGCTGCTGTTCCACTGTCCTGTTCCACTCTCCTAAGCGCATGCTGACTGACATTCACCCTTCTGTTTGCCTCTCAATAGTGTTGTCTGTAAACCCATAACCATCCTCAATCAAAAATGTAAGTAAGGGGTTTCTGGAAGACTCTGTCACTCTGTCAATGCATTGTTCCAATGTGTCTGGTATTGAATCTGGACTGTACCAATACCATCTGTGGACAGTGGCCATATCGGGGTGACATATACTTGTTTCACCAAGAGGAGGGAAGGATTTGTTGGCAAGGGTGTCCATGTCTCATTGCACACTAGAAACCTCCTAATGGGAATGGAATGGAAGTCCACTTGCACATGTCACATTTGAGTGTCACCTCCCCACTCGTGTGTGTAATCTCATCTTGTGGACAGTGAAGGTAAAACAACTGGCTGATATCACATTTCAGAGTACACTGCGTGATGGTCTGAGCTATTCCAGAATGGAAGCAGGAAATTTGGAAAGAAAAGAAGAGTTATTTGTTGCCATTGTGTATTGTGTATTTTCATCCACTGACTGCAGGATGGAGAATGAATATGAGAGAAAATCAATGGAGGACATTGCAGCCGTGGAGATTTGGGGGAGAGAATGGGGTATAGGTACCAACAAAAGAAAAGGTACAATAGATGAGCCATTAGTCAGATGCTTGGAGAATATATATAGCCTCTCTGTGGACTAATGCATCTGCCAGAATCATTTCTCAGACATACAGGTGACGGAGCAAACAATAACATCTTCTGTCTCACCTGGCGCAATCATATCTGCTAATAGAGGTGGGATACGAGTATGACCCTCAATCTGCCTTTGAAGGACTGCGCTCATACAGAGACGAGTGAAAGGGCTGGAAGTATCCCTGCTATAAATGCACAATATGTTCCAGTCTGGCTGGTTTTTGGCTTCTGGAAAATGTCAAAAAATTCAATGTGAATTTTAAACCCTTGGAGTGAATGATGGAATCAAAACCCTGGTAACAGTGGCTGTCAAATATGCAGGTGCAGGTCCATATAGCGGATATTTACAAAGGTGCTGAGAGGGGAACTCACCAACGGTTACGCAACACTGAACAATGGATGATTGACAACAGGAAAGCTGAAATTATTGTCCAGGGTGTGAGAATGTGCTCTGTCTCTCCAGTGCACAAAGTTTTTTATGATCTACATCTATGATGTATTCATACAATCTAAGAGACAAAGCAATGTGGCATGGGAAATTAATTGGAAATTATAGGTAATGCATTGTAGAAGTATATTTTTGCTTACCATTATTTTTGAAAATTTCAGTTTTTGTGAAATTAGTTGGCAAACTTGCTTCAACATAGAAGAAATAGGGAAATTTTAAAAAAAAAAAAAAAAAATGTTGTCTTTGTTTCAGCAGTACTGTATGTCTTTACAGTTCTATGAAAATAGGTCAACTTGTCTGACTTTATACACTGTAGTTATTTCCGTAGGAGCACCACATTAAAAGTGCTGAATATGGAGTATTCCCCACTGATCAGTGACTTAGTGGATGGCATATTTGAATCACTATATGTATGTGGTCAGCAGATGCCATTATCCTGGGTATTTTAGAAAGCGTACATCTCTATAACCTGTGTTTACTGAGGTAATACCAGTTAGGTGCTTTGCTGAAGGGGACAATGACAGAAACCCACCTGGGGATTGAAGCAGCAGCCTTTTGTGTAGCAAACTCAGCTCTGTAATGATTGTTATTCCCCTGTAATGAAAGCAGTGGTTGGATCAATAAGCCCACAGAGGAAACTTCATTAACACTTTCAGTAAACCATTGCAAATCCTGCAATGGAGAATGAGTTCACATTTCATAGGTTATAATAAGGTAACTTTTTTAATTTTACTGGATACTGTTCTCATGCTAAGAGAATAGAGACTGACAGCTTTTCCTCTTTCCCCAAGTGGATTTTACTCCACAAAAGCAATTATATTCTTATGTGCAAATCAATACCTCCCACAGAACTGTAACCTATTTAAGCTGAGACCTCTGATTGAATCCAAGCAAATTAACCTCTGTTAAAAATCCAACATGACTGGTCCAGACACCCCATCTGTGCACTTCTCTCATCCAGAGTGGCTCTCTAAATAGTCTTTCTACTTCAGGGATAGAGGAGCCGGTTATAAATTAACAAATGGGGTATCTCGTAAATCCCTCATCCTTCTAGGCTCTCATACAAATGCAACATAAACATAATAATTAAATAAACATGTATAATATTCAAGAATATGGGTGTTGGCATTATGGCATTGGAAAAATTGAGAATGGCGTATTTGGCTTATATTATGGGCCATTATAGTGACGGAGTTTCCTGTAATGAATCCATGAAGCGTCTGCACAGAATCCCTCACAAAGGGCTGTGTGAGACATCCTTCACACTTTGTAGTAGTCAATAAATAATAAAAAACCTGACACCTGTACGAACAAATAACAAAAAACCTGACCTCCATACCTGACACATAGACCCTCTCTACCCAATAGATGAAGTCCGTAAAGGTCCCTGGTTGCATTCTCAGTTTAAAGCACAGTGCAATCATGGCATTAGCATTAGATGCACTGTCAGGCTCTTCCTTTCTCTCGAGGCATAACAGTGAGCAGCAGGCAACTTTACAGAGGTCAAACAATTGGTTGAATTTCCGAGTCCTACCGCTCTGCCTGCAAGAGATAATCATTCCTCTGGCCCACTGGGAATGAGAAAGGCAATTTTTTCAGTGTTTGTTGATGCCTGTAACAGAGATTGTGTTACTTGATTGCCTTGCATGGCATTCCTATTTAGTTTATTTCTTGACACGAAGCAACTATCTGCATAATTTTTGAGGCTTGCCATTCATAAGAAAATTTTTGACTAAACTCTGTGATGGATTCCATCATGAACTAATCTTCCTGGATTCACAGAAGCATGTTACCACTTGAGATATCACATGACATCTCATGATGTCTCTATATTAATACCTCCATAATACTTGCTAATGACTGACAAGTCTCCCAATATCAAGGCCGGTGCTGAAGCCACACCCCAGGCTTTGAATTGGTTGTTTAAATTCATTCATTTACACATACAGTATAATTAACCAAAACTGCAACAGCATCCAGTATCCTGGAGAAAATGCGTTCCTCAGAAAGCTAAAGGTCTTACAATGAATATGTACCTGCATTGCAGCGTTTATGAATAATAATGGTGGCTATGATGAATATGTGCAGACTTTGCATGAGAGGGTGCATAAAGATAAGCACATGGGAGGGAAACTGCTCAGATATGTTTCCTGCAGTCCGTGTAAGGAGACGCTCTACAGGAACCCTGAATTTGACCTTCAGTATGTTCCTGGAATCGCTACCAGTAACAGTGAGAAAGGGGGGAAGCATGCTCTGAATTCTGCAGTTCACAGGAATTCATTATGTAGCTTCTTTCTCATTTACCTATGAGTGCTTTTGAACTGTGCCTGCAAAAGCCAAATGTTCAAGAGTTTTGCATTGTGGGGAGAATAAAAATAAGGAGTTTGAGCAAACTGGCATAAATGGCTCTCTGCCTGGGTGGCTTTGGCATCCGCCTGCGCACTGCGGCTCACGGTATCCAATTGCCATACAAGTCCTTTGCCCACACTTTGCCAATTAGCTCTGTAATGAGCTTAATCAAGGGCACTTCAGAATCTAATATATCAGGCAAGACAGGGAGGAGGCAGCAGTCAGCCAGCTGGAAGATTAATTACTATTTATTATTACTGAGTCAAACCTTTGGCAGATCGGATTCATAAGGTCACCCTCCACAAAGTCGTTCATCTTATGGTGGGCCAGCCGTTTAATCAAGACTGGCCAGCCTTGTGAGCCAATAAACACAGGTTTCACTTTCCTGTGCTCAGAACGCAATGCCATGTCTCCGTACAGAACGGACCTGTAATACGATCACTGGAAGTGTTTGAGTCCCGTTTGTCTCCTGGCTCTGTGCTCTCACTGAGGTCAGCGCTAAGCTGCTTTTGTAGTCCAAGTTCTTGTCAGACCAGGAACACTTCATTTTTCTCCACCCTAATTGCAAAGAAACCTTAGGGAAACATTAAGGCACCCCAATAGAAATATTAAACTTATTTCTTACATAACTAACATGTACTTCCAAGGTACTGTCATCTCAACTGTTTCCATATATATTACAAAGATGGAGTAAACAGTCATTTTTCAATATGTTTCATCTACTTTCCACTAAATGATTATATTTAAGCAGATGATTTATAATCATCTTCTGCATTCACATGGTGTCATTCTTTCAGTCTGTGGGATTATTTTCTTTCATACTAAAGGGAGATTTTTTGGGGGGACTAAAGTTTCTATTCATAACATTAATAGTTGCTTTAGTCATCAACCTCAATGAGAAGGTTGATCAAAATCAGTAATCCTTACCTGGGACCAGTAATTTTCTTGTTAAAGTATCATTGGGCATCATGCAATACATGAGGCCACGACATCATTTTTGCATAATGGATGTGATTTCATTGGCAGTTGAGAATTTTTCAAATGCTATACAAGCTCAGGAGGGCTCCATACTGCCATTAAAACATAAAGTACAACCATACCCACTTTCAAAACACCCCCAATGTCATGGTTTGTCCTAGAAAATGAGATAATTAGAACAATATGGACAAGCTACCAATCACCCATCATGCCCCTTTTTTGCAGAAAAGTGTAAATGATTTAAAGATTAGCGTAGCTGTCATGCTCCCGTAATGAATGGCGTGTTGCCCAGGGTTCCGCTCTCCGCGCAGCCACTGATGAGCAAGCCGTGTGAGCAATTAATTTCACGCTCAGAGTTCAGCTTCACTGACACATCTGCCCAGCCCTGATTGGACAGCACAGCTGAGTTATAGGACAGTGTTAACAGGAGACTAACCAAAAGGAAATAAAATAAAATGGAAAAAAAAATCAAAGAGAACCCAAAAGTTGTGTTTATTGAAGTGTGGGCGCGTAAATTACCCTTCAGGCATCTCCATTTTGGAGGTGAGGCTGATATGGAAAATGAAGGCTTACATTTGTGTTTATAAAGGCTACTCCTGCTCTGTGGCATGTCAAGAATGTCCTCATCTACACGCTTCAATAAATAGTCATTTATTTTGAAAATCATGCAAATCCATGTTGTCTTAATTCCTTTTTACAGTTTACACACAATTATATACTCACAACTCAGCACGGCACACTACTTTGTGATATATTATGTTCCATGGCATTGTGACCATTGTTATCAAAATTCTTTACATAAGTAAAATACCACTTTAAATCTAAACTGGCTGCCCATCTGTTGTTATTGCAGTTATGTCACATTGTAGTATTACAAGTAGGAAAGCAGGTTTGCTGTCTATGGCAAGAATAAGACAATGTGCTATGGCTTCATGGCAGATGTGTGCAATTATAAATCAATGTTTAAATTCTATAACAATAATAATTTATCATAAAATACATATCCTACTTCCAGACAGGGCTAGTGGCACTAACTGCACCAAACCTTTTTATTCTGAAGGTTTTATTTGCAAAGATTGGCATTTCAGTCAGAAACAACTGGAAACAAAATGGAGTATTCTACACATTGTTGCTTTACAATGATGTTCCATGGAATCCCTGAATGGGTATTGCTTCAGCTTCAATTAAAATAAGTCAACAAAGTATCCTTACCTACAGTAATTAAAACACAGGTGATGATGGGTGAAGCCTATAATCAAATCTTATATTATCAGTATGCATTCTTGGCTGATGACATTGATTTTGGAATTTACAATAAAGCCCACAACACTTTAATACTATAGAGATATCAGTAATCTTAAACCTATAAAACATCTTTTTTATGTGACATCGATCAACTTGCGTTTTTATTATTTTTTTAACGGTTCTTTGTTTAACTTGCATAATAAACATGCAATGACACATCTTTTTCAAAGATTAAAGATTCGTTTTCATTGTATACAAAGATTAACTCTGTCGCTGTATTGCATAAGAGCATTACCAAAATAAAAAACAAAGAAAAAAACGGCTAAATAATTGAGGTGAAAGGTGATTGAGCTTGATATGAATACCCGACATTTGTTCTGAGGCGCACAGACAATATGCTCCATCGCTCTCTCGCTCTCTCTCTCTGTTTTTCTCACACAAACGCACACACACGCTCAAGCACACACGCACACAGACGGACACCCGGACAAGTCAGCACACTGGACAGGACTACACAACAGCCAATGAGCGGACCTGTGATGTAGTCATGCAGTCATCTTCTCTTGCTTGCATAGCTCAACCCATGCTTAGTAAGGCACTATTTCCCCATCGCTGCCCTTGCTCCAACACTCCAAAGACGCCCATGTACACCCTCCTGTTTACAATCTCCATTCTTATGAAGAAATAAAGAGGCTTAGGATGAGCAAGATAATTGCCTTTTTTTATACATGTGCTCTCAAAAGAAACATTTCCCATGAGTCTCCAGAAACAGTTTTTAAATCAATGTGTTTTTTTTGTCAAAGTTTTCAGTTTTTTTCTTCTCTTTTTTATGTCTTTCGCTTTTCGATGTGTTTTTTTTTTTCAAAGCAAATGTAAAGATGAAGCAGTTAAGTCATCAAAACACAACCTTTGTGCTCCAAAAAGCACACAGGGAATGATATACAGTGTATAACATATGTACAAAGTCTGAAAAGCATTCCAAATGAAGTAGTTCAAAGGTGACTGGCCCTTTGTGACGGCGCTGTAAGAAAGGGCCAAAGACTGTTCAGTTGAGCTGGTCTTCATATTGTTTGCTGAAACAGTCTCCAGCTGGGAAGAACTCCCAACAGCGCTCCTGGTACATCTTCCAGACGTATGACTCCTGGAGGAACACCAGCCAAGACAATCATTTGCTTTAAACCATACAGTAGCTGTGTTTTCACATTGTTAATTCACAATAGCTTTCGGTCATTTACATTGTTAGATAAATACCAAAAAACAAGTACAACATTTAAGGACAATTTATGATTTGTCGAAATTTTAATTAGTTTGAATAACTTAATCGTGTTATTTATTGTTTTCATTACAAAAAAGTAAAATGTATAGAAACCAGTGCTATAGAAAATAACTAAACTAAATGCAGAGGAGGTAGGACAGTAAAGAGATGCCTAGAATTTTATTTGAAATAAAGGTAATGCAAAAATGGTTTCTAAAACTTGGAATGCATTCCCAGGTGAGTTTCAGTGTATGAGAGGAGGAATTACCTGGCCTGTGTGCTCTGTTTCATCTTTATTAATAAGATACATCACAAAAAATCTGAAAAGAGGACATACCAACATCAAATCACTTTACAATGCACAAACCGTATTCTGACTTAGAACACAGAGCAGATTCAAATCTTGTCAATTAAAGAACAAGGTTAAAAACAATTACTTTTCCTGTAAAAGGGTGCTGTCCACTATATCAAAAATAGGTGACATTCTTTAACCATTGCATTGCAATATTATGTACAAGCAAATAAAATCTGAAATGTAACATTAACTCAGGGCCAACTGTACATATTTCATGTATGTAGTCCCAGGGCACAAAAGACAGATTGTAAAAGAGATTAATCTGACTGCCTTATTGTAAATGACTACATGTTCAGTACATGTATGCATTCATTCTTATATCTCAGGACAGTTGTAGCTCTCAGTGGAAGGATGCATATTCATGAGCTGATATGAAGCTTGTGTAATTGTAAATGAAGCCTATTAATCATGAGCAGGGCGTTTTCAGTGTAAACAACAGCAGCTAAAAGGCTGCACGTTAGACATTTCCACACTTGGGACTTTAAATGACCAAATTCCAGACTCCTGTCCAACCACACAAGGAGATGTTATTCACCTTTATTCCTCATGGAGAAGTATAAAAACATAAACAGTGATTTAGAATCCTGTGATGTTTTTTTAAACATGCTTTACCTCGGGATGAAAACTGAAAGTTATTTTACAGAGTGCCTGTTAAAATATTTAGACATCACATTTATGCTAAAATCTCCCTTGGTTGTTTGCTTCCATCTGCCACTGTCACTGCCCTCGCTATTGCTGCTCCTTCTGATCAATGTTCTGGTGGCTCCACGGTGCATCACCATTATGCCGTTCTGAGTCACAGCTCCTCAGTGAGGTGGGAGGGGGCGGGGGGGGCACTGCGCATTACTCAAGCAGACACCCCCCTCCCTGAGTTTCTGCTCTAGCAATGCACGGGCACACTTCATTACAGCCTCCGATCACATCGACAGCGGCACTACTTACAGATAGTTCGCCAAGTTGTGCTCCTGCAGAGTGTGGGTCTCAAAGCCATGGGGGACTGTGTCAAAATAGTCGTTCCCGATACCACAGATGAAGCATTTGGTCTGCACGAAAGGGGAGACAGAAAGATACTTTGCAAATGCTGGGTACTGACATCGACACTATTCTTTAGCAATACTTTCTCTGATTTCTGCCTGAGTATTTGTTGTAAATACTGCTCCCTATGAGCACGTAGGGATAACCGGAAAATACTTATACATAAATACATAAATACTGCTCCCTATGAGCACGTAGGGATAACCGGAATGTATTATTTCAACAAATTCTGGCAATGCTTATGAAAACAATTGCCTTCTCCATTATTCCATTGCTATAGATGTACAACCAATTAATTTTTTTAATCTATTTTGTTTTTAATTATCTAATTTCAAAGGTACCATCACCATAGAAGGTCTGAATGCTGATAAATGAGAAATTAGCACTTTATCACAGTCTGCATGCTTTGCTTATTTCTCTCACCATTATTGCTATCTCATAGCAGAGGTGAGAGATAACACTGTTTGTCTTTAACAGTATTGAAGCCTCCTAAGGTTTAACCAGGAGCTAAAGGTCCCTGAATCAATTTAATTAACGTCAACACTCACATGTGAGGATATTTTCCCTTGATAAGACCTTCCAACTTCGATCAATGAACTTTATTGATATTCAACAGAAAAATATTTTTAATTCCCTGACCTGATCTGTCTAATTCCAATAACCATTCTACAAATGTTTGTGATACCACAGAAGAAATGAAAATGACATGGCTAAAAAGCCTCTCATTAATTATAACTAACCTGTTCAGACTTTCTTTTCCAAAATGGCATTTACACTGTCTTCCACCAATCTGTGCAAATAATTCTACAGTGTATTTATAGTTCTTTATCTACTTCTATCAAAAAATATACATTTTTAATGAAACCAATACTCCCAAGCAATTGAGAGATATAGTGAAAAGGAGTGCCTATATTAATTTTTATATTAATATGAGTGCCTATATTAATTTAGTATGGAGCATATAATGGTTTTGAAAGCCATTGTTTAAGTTTTGATTCAGAATGTGCAGACGACTACTTAATTATGGAAAAAAGTATGGACCTGGACTCACAAAAAGGGCATGGATCAGTCCCAATGTACACCTCTCACAGTCTGACATATTCGGTGCCCTTTTCGTGAATCTCACTGATAGCCAATTTATAAACCAAATCTCAGTTGGATGTTGACTCTTAGATTAGATTGGGACTAGTGTATTTTTGCACTCAGAGTTGGTCATTCTAAATGACAGGCAGCAGAAGGCCATGAGAGGACCAGAACAATCAATCACTTCCAATTAAGGTACTTTTCTTTTGTTAATCAATGAATGCTTTTCCATCATTAGCCTTCCGATAAATTTATAGTGATGTGTGCAGCTCAAGTCTTTTGTTCCTCCCATGTTTCAGTTCTTTTCAATTAAAGATGTGGTAATAGAGCACAAAGTTACCTGACACTGATGCACACATATTTGCCATTAGGCAAAGCTATAAAAGAATGAAGTGACTTTTTCATGTGTGATAGCAGTTTGGATTATAGCATGGAGCAATTAATCCCCATTAGCACTAGGTTTGCTTTTGCTCCTCATGAATCAAGGATGGAAATATGGTGACCTCATTTGACATGGGCCTCGACATCAGTGTCACTGTTCAGCTCTTCAGGTTTGCAGCTTGTCTTTTTCCATTTCCAAAACCCGAAATTGAATGTGTGAATCAAAGGCAGCCCTGAGGCATGTTTTGTTAATGTAGCATACCAACGGTTGTGGACTACAAGGTGTAGTGCACAGCTTCTTGTGTCAAACAGCATGCAGGCAAAAAGCGCATGCTGTCAGCGATCCTTGATGGTTATCGCTAGAGTGATGTGATCACTGTTGATTTCTATGGCCTCTTTAGTGGGATGACTTCACAACCTTGCTCTAAAACACCTCCTTTGCTGAACATATACACATCTTTATCTGTATCTTCTCACCTCCATGTCCTCTTTCACTTGCTCCTGCTGGTCTCGTAGTTCACCAAAGGCATCAATTATTAAACCTGGGGGGTTGGATGGGTAAATGTTTTTATGTAGAGAGTCAATCAGAATGCATGCATGCAAGTGACAAAATATACTTATGCCTATTATTTTTTTATATAGGATGCATTTCCAGTTCCAGTGCATTAAACTGCATCCACCCTATGCATTTTCAGAAACCCTGAGTCATTAATAGATCAGTGCTTAAATCCCATTGGCTCCCATGGGGTGCAACCTCATTCTCACCCTGAATGATGGCAAGCAGAATGACGATGACAAAGAAGAAGAAGGTGATGTCAAAGATGATCCGATAGATCTCATACTCATCCCCGGCCGGATCTTCAATCTGGTCACCGATGCCCCCTCCAGCCCGCACGCCCACATACATGTGGAACATGTAGCACTGTGAAGAGCAGGGAAGTTCAGGTATGCAGCTTCGCACACCACACAATCAGCTTTGCATGCTCAGCCTAAGAAACATATCTGACAAAAAATTAGCGATGTCTTTCTGTTATTATGACTACAGGAGGACAGCCCTCTTTATGTCTTTCATCTGCAATTCTTGCAATGAGGAAACCATAGCTGATACTTGTCTAATAGTCATATTATTTAATGCATGTGTGTGCCTATGTATGTACATAAGCAAGTAATATGCAGAGTATTAGAACTTTATGCAGTAGTCTGCTGCTTTGGTTTTTGTGGTTTGAATATATTTAGTTTTGAGCATTCATCCATGGCTGTGCTCACTGTTCATGGCAGCTGTACAATGCAAATGTGGGTAGTGCCAGTCTCCTGGTACACGTTATTTGTGTCCAAAGATTTGATTCTGCTCTCTTTGTAAGACACACAGCCTGCCACAAGCCAGTTATGCATAAAAACACAAAAATGTATTGCGACTTTCACATTTTACTGAACTGCTGTGAAATCCCCATTTCTATAAAAGAGGTGCCTGCATGTCAAACTGTGGGATTTAAATCAACAGGAACGGAGGGTCCCGGCTCAAGCTAAGCCCCTGTCACCTTTACTGGAGGAGACCAGATGCCCCGTTCAAACCCTGAGTGTCCTTAATAGGAAAAAAGAGCTTGGAATCGAATGCTATGGGTGACTGACTTTGAAAGGATTAAGGGAAAGGATGCAGACCATGATGTTGGGTGTCTTCTGTCGCTTTCAACCTCCACAAAAACCGAAGACATGGGCCTTTGGACCCCGTATATAGCCTTCATTTCACTGAACTTGGCAACACATAACATAACATAACATAACACACACACATACACACAAATGCACACCCACACACACACGCATATCCTGTCTCCATCTACTACCCACATCAATTTTAATTGAATTCAGCTGGAACACTTACAATTGTATCTTCACATCAGGCCTACAGGCTCAGTTCACTGACCAGAGCACACAGATGTATCATACTGGCTCTGCATTCCTCCTGCTCATGGCCTGAGCTAAGAATGGGAGCTAATTATTCTGTTTTTTTTCTCTGTGTGTCACTTAACTTAAACCTCTAATTGGTCTCAATTTAAACCTGGAGCAATTATATTTGAGGGGTGGAATAGGGAGGAAAATTTAGGTGCCTTGTGGTATTAGGGAATCCTATGCAATAAATGATTCATATCAGTGCAATGCTAATTAATTGAGAATAAATTTAATGACCACAGTTCATTATCAGCCCACTTTACCCCCACACCAACTAAATTAGAAGAGATATCTTAAGTTAATTTCAATCACAGAGCAACATCTCAAACATACATACCGCCTGGAGAAAGAATAGTCAAGGAAAAAGTATACTTCTTAAATACTAACAGTGAGCATGTCGTCACACTTCATGTCTGGAGATTCTCCATCCTCACTCTTGTTGTAGAATTTGCGGAAGAAGTTGAAGGCCACCACAGTGTACAGGTATACCACCACGGCCAGCAATCCCACTGTCAGAACCAGCTGCAGAGCACAAAGATGAGGTGAGATTCCGTTAAATGCACACACAACCACACACACACACACACACACACACATACACACACACACACACACACACACACACACACAAACATGCATAAACAGCGTCTCTGCATCCAATACTATACCTGCTTGCCGTTGTGGGTGACTGAGGACAGGATGGTGCGCAGGGTCTTAAAGCCCATTGCAATATCCAGCAGGTGAGCAGCAAAGAAGAAGTTATTGTAGTGCCCGAGGATAGACATGGTCATGTACCAGGCCAGGTAGAGGAAGGACTGCAAGATCACAAAACGTTAATGTTTCACGTTTCTTAACGTTAGTGACCGACCAGTCTGCTCAGACCATACTATAAAATGCTTTGGAAATTAAATTGTCAAATGAGCAGGAAATACTGTGATACAACAAAAACACAAGAGCTATTATCCTATTCAAATTCAAAGATAGATTGTTACAATTTTGGACTGAATCTAGGCATAAATATGCATCAGATCATGCAGTACAATATGTACAAAATTCCTGAGGTTTTATTCTGATAATTCATGAGTTGCATTTATGTACAACTCACATTGTCTGTGAAGACCACTCCCAGTTTCCAGATCTGGTACTTTACATCAATGGAGTTCAATCTGTGAAAGGATAGAACTGATTGGGATCACAGAGTAGAAATGAAGTCTAATTTGTTTATTCCTCTTAACATGCACTAATGCCATTCATAATCTGTGCTTCAATAAATCCATCTTCACACAGGAATTTCCCTTGACATATCCAATATTTGTGTGTACAGGTCCTTGAAATTCTTGCCCATTACTGCCACCATCTGATGGAAACTTATATAGCCCCCTTTAACAAACCACACATTTTCAAGCAAAATGTTGGGTAAGCATTTGGTAGGTAAACAAAGGCAGAGAAGACTAGCTGTCAGTTTGCCCACTTTGCCACCCAACAGGGACATTTGGTAAAACATATCTGTCTGAGCGGAGATCTGGGTCCTGTGATGGACAGAGTGACTTACACAGCGGCTAATGAGCTGTCTTTCTTGGGTTTCTTCTTCTCGTGAGCATCGCTGAAGTCTAGGGCAGCCTTATCCATCCCCAGTAGTTCACTGATACGGTCATGTCCGTAGAACTCCCCGTACTTGTCCATCACCTGTAAAGCGAATCCAACAAGAACATGGTGAGGAACCTACATTACAGAGCTCTCCTCAAAGGCACCCCCACACAGTCTACTGCTGGTTAAAAATCATATTTACCAACTGCTGTATGAAACAGGTTAACATACATATGAGCTAAATGTATATCATACATGCCTAATTGCAATTCAACTCGATTACAGTAAGATCAAAGAATTACAAAAACTCACCTTCCTTTTCACAAATTTGTCCCAGTAATTATTTGGGAATGATCTAATAATCAGAAAGAGAAAATGTAATTAAGTATCTCTTTTAATATTACACAAAAATGAAAATATGATTCTTTAACACAGGATATTTGTAGCCCTGATGATCTTAAATAATTGTGTTTGATATTAAAATCCATAATTATTAAACCTCATGGATGCATATGCTTACTGTTCAATTAAATTTACATCTTCAGTAAGATAAGCTATTACCCTCTTTGTCGGGCAATTGCAGGTTCTCATCATTGTATAATCTGACATTTAGAGGACAATTATATCCACCATGGCCTCTTTAACCCTATTTTCCAAATAACTGGTTGTTGGCGTGCATTAATTAATGGAGTCGTTATCTTGGACTTACTGCGTGTTAATTACAAGCCTGTCCCATTGCCCTTTAATGTCATCTTCTGATGGTTGCTCTGTTATATAGAGCCCATCAAACTCCAGCTTCCTGGCCACTTCCTTCTCCCGTTTGAATATCACCAATGGGACCTGGTGCACAGCAGCAAACAGCAGGGCAGTCAGGAAAAACAGACGTACACAGATTCAGAGCGGAAGGGTGATGGTCTGGCGTAGCGTGCAGGACACTGAATTGTTTTTACAAATATCCAGATGTACAAATGGATAATAAATGAGATACAGAATATGCATCACCCTAAGTTCACCTCAGAAATTAATACTGCAATTTAGCTATAATGTGACATGTCCCAGCTGACTAAGCTTTGCAGTTTCATTTGCAGACTGGCTGTAGTGAAAATCCCATTAAAAATATAATTGTGGGACATTACACCATAACCATACTGATATATATCTACTGCAGCCCAATAGTAGGCAATCAGAAACCCTGGTTCTGCATGGTGATGAGTTTAATTCCTAAATGAATTTGTTTGATAGTTTTATCCCTGGTGAAAATCGACCCTACACATTCTCAGTGGTTTGTCTCATAGGACAAGCACTGCAAATCTGCTATATGCATAAAACAAACAACACACAAACACAGGCATGTGCATTCACATACGTACACACAAATATATACAGACAGACACACAGACGGACATACAAACACACACACACAATTGAATGCACGCACACACAGATGTTCTACATGCCTACATGCATTATGATTCTGGCTTAAATTCTGGCCCACCTTTAAGCAGTAATAGCCTATGATGCAGAAGAAGGATATGACGGTGTGTAAGATGGCCAGGATGCGGAGAGTGGGCTCCATGTATCCGCTGCTCTCCTCCAGGACGAAGTGTACCGTCACCGTCCGGTGGGGCATGCCCTCTACGGGGCTCCACCTCACACTGGGGTCTGAGGGCCCGCTGTACACAACGTCCTTCTCCTCAATCACCGCCGACGAGGTGGACACCTGGGGGATATGGAGGTCAGCAAGGCCAGACACTGTGTCAGCTGCATCAAAAGCGGGAGGTGACAGCAGGGCACCTGGGAGCACAATCAGACAGCCTCACCTTGTAGAAGAGCAGGATGAAGTTGATTGCGAAGGCAACAAACAAAGCCAGCATTCTCATGTTGTAGAAATTCCGAGCAAAATAATTCTGCCAATGAATAACAGATATTTGGTGGTATTAGAGGTATGAAAGCTCTGGAGTAATTATATGTATGCAAGTGAGAGAGGGAAAGGGAGAGAGACAGAGACAGCATGTGTTTGTATGTAAAATATGTTGTAAAGGAAGGGCAGAGAATCTCTCTTGCCGTCAGGTTAGCGGATTGAATGACTTACGAGCAGCTTCCTCTGATAAGCAATGATTTTCTTCCAGAAAGCGGATTCCTGCAGCTCTGGCTCTTCAGATTTGGAGGTGTGATGCTGTCTGACTTTCTGTTTTGGCTTATTGCCCTTTGGCTTGTCATCTTTCTCTCCATTCTCTCCCCTGGAAGGAGTAGTTCATGATAATTGAAAGAACAACAGAAGTTAATGGAAACATGAACAAAAAAGGTCCCAGTCTGTCAATATATGGGATGGCCAAATTGTATCAGCCCTTCCCAACAATGAAAAAAACCTCCAACTGTGCAGCCACCGTCATGGAGGACTGCATATCCTGTGCAGCCGATACAAGTAGATCACAGAGGAATCATTTGCGCTATGAGGCTGGGAATATGGGAATACCCGTCATCCCCCAGTGGAATCCCCGGCTACGGCACTGGCAGTTAAGATTTATTTCACTGCCAAACAGCCCCTTCATGAATTAGACCCATACAAATTATATTAATACATACTTTTTCACAGCCTTTAGAGCAAAATATAATGTTCCATAAGAAGATAAAGTATGACAATAGACATGTTCTGCACATACTCTGCCTTCTCTGGCTCTGAACGGCTTTCTTCTTTAACTTCTCTGTCTTCCTCTGTAGACCCTTTACCCTAAAATTTAACAGCAGAAAAAAATAAGAAACAAGGAGGTGACCAGATCTAAGATCATGCACTGGAACATTTTTAATCATGCAAATAGGAAGAGTGTCCTTAAAACAGTTGAGACAGCATTAAAGACAGGGGTTCTCATGTCTCTGTAAAATGAGAAACAATGGTCCAAGAAAGGGTCATTTGTCATGCCTGCTTGGTAGTAGAAAATATTTCACACAGTGCCCAGTGCATTTTTTTTTACTTACACCTTGATGATTTCACTTAAAAACTTTTTAAATCTGTACATGACAAAAACATTGTAATCCATGTTTGCTACCACAGAACAAGCTCAATAAAATCAAGCTATGAGATGCAAGATCGGAGATCTCAGTGATATTATACCATTGTGGTCTTATGATGTTGTAAGGCTTTACCCAAAATGAGCTGTGTAAGGTTTAACTCACCTGATGTCTCCTTCGCAGCTCCGGTGAGGGAGTGGGTGGAGGGGGCACAGGGGCTGTAAGCAAATCCGTTAGGCTGGCATTTGGGTTGTGAGGCATCAACTTATACTGTCCCCCTTCCCTCCTCAAGTCCAACCCAAAAATGTCCGAGAGGAGGTCCGTATCCTCTGCAGCAACTGCAAGGTCTGCCAGATCCTCCTCGGCCGAGGATTTGTCTGAGTGCCTCTTGTCGCCCTCCTCCCCCTCCCCACGGACCTCGTCCTGTGTGGGGTCGGGCATGTTGGCCAGGAGGTCGGCCACCTTCATGGTCTTGGCCCCCTCCACCAGGCTACCACCCAGGAAGGTGCTGTAGACAATGCGGAAGAAACCACGTGATACGCTGAAGGCGAAGTGGAGGAGGCCCATGAGGAGGCTCCAGTAGAAGGCGACGAGGGTGGTCACCATGTCCTTCACAGTCATCTTCTTCATCTTCTTCATCTGCTTCTTAAGGCTTTTCATGGAAAGCACCTTCATCAGCATCATCACGTTGTAACGAAGGGCCAGGAGGGCCGTTCGCACCGTGGTCACAGAGAAGAAGCCCATCTCAGGGCTCTCCTCCTCCGGTTTCTCCTTCTCACTTTCCTCCTTGCTAGCTGACCGCTCTCCAATATCAGACATCTGGGCAGCTAGCTGCATCTCAAAGATGGTGTCCTCGCAGAAGTTGACAAAGAGTTCCATCTTCTCTTTCTCGCCACCCTCGTTGACCACGTCGAAGATGAACTGCCGCTTAGACTCCTTCACTTGAGGTTTCTCCCACTGCGTGCGGCTGGACTCACTGATCTCAAAGTACACCCTCTCTATGCGTTTGGCACTGCCCATAATCTCAATGCGACCCAGGTAAGGCTGAAAGTAGTTGAGCACGCTCTCCGCAAGCTCCAGGAAGGTCTGGAGCCGTGTGTCGTGTGGCATGTGCTCTGACAAGTTAGTCAGCAGAACAGCCACGTTG
This sequence comes from Albula goreensis, assembly GCA_022829145.1. Taxonomy (NCBI): domain Eukaryota; kingdom Metazoa; phylum Chordata; class Actinopteri; order Albuliformes; family Albulidae; genus Albula; species Albula goreensis. The sequence continues at coordinate 16,447,821 of CM040759.1, forward strand.
AAGCCAATGTCTTTGGCTGGCTCATGGAACCGCTCCACAAATTCCTCATAGTCCAGCAGTTCGTTTTCATCCGTCTCAGCACAGGAGAGCAGGAACTCCGTCTCGGATTGAGTGTAATGCTTGTGGCTCTCCATTGCTTTGTGGAAGTCCCTCTTTGAGATCACCCCTTTTCCATCAGGGTCATACTCCTTAAAGGCATCTGATGAGGTCAAGTCTTTCAACTTGAGAAACATGTCAAAGAACTTCAGAATCATCTCCACATTGTTGGAGGACTCCACAAGCATGTCAACCATCTGCTTACCAATAGTCCCATTTACCACATTTCCTAGAGAACAAAAACATTTGTATCATGTACAATTAAAACTGTTCCCTCAAGCATATTAACCGTTCCTAAAAATTAAATGCTGAATAATTCATTAATATGGTAACAAATGCATTAAAATGTAAGTAAATGATTCCAGTTAATCTAGGCAATAAGCATTCAGCACATTTCAACCTCTCTCACTTGCACCATTGAATACAGGAATAACAAGACACCCCTAATTGCCAGACTAATCTTACCTTCCAACATGGACAGCAGCATCACAACCATGTCTTTCTGAAGATCCATTAGCTCCTTCAATAGGTCAATCTGGCTGGAATCCTGCAAGGAAAACCCAAATGACCAGTGGAGTGAAGCACTTACTCAAAAATGAAATAGGAATTATGGTCAGCAAACTAAGAAGAGAGAGCATATTATCCTACTGCTGACCTGTGACAGCTTCATCTGCATATGTGCAAAGACATGCAGAAACCCCACCACTGCATCCCATAGTCGGCTATGAGCCAGGCTCTGCTGGTTACCAGTGCATGGACCCTAGAACAAGATAAGCATCATTTAGATAAAGTAGTCACAATTAAGTTATTTTGCTCCTGCTGTGAATTATAATCATATATACCTGTATATACTCAGTGAGGGTGTTGAAGACTTGCTTGGCCACATTAATTGCCTTGGAGAAATTGCGTTGTCCCTGCTCATCGATGACATCCTTTCCAGAATAGTACCAGTAGAAATCACTGATTGACTCCTGCAAGGATATGAAGGAGTAATTTTTTTGTAATGCTGAAGTCACACTATTTGAATGGTTTTAAATATTCTCATTACTTGTTAAGGGACATTTTCTTGATGTTAAAAAGGTTCAGGCTGAAACATACCTGAACTCGAAGAAGATAGTCAACAGTTGAGATGATGATGTTGACAGTTGTGTTGTTCCCTGTCTGTGTTCTCAAATAATTCTGAAAATCTATTGTACAGGAGAATTAACTTTTAATACAAATGGTAAAACGTTTGCTAAAATGTCTAAAATATTAAAAGAAGCAGGCTTTTGAAATACTCCTACATGCAAGCGAAAGGAAAGGTTTATTTCAGTTCTTTTTCAGTAAATGGTGAATAGTGAAATATATTTTGAAAAAACAGACTTTCAAAGAAAAGTAGAGGCAGGGTAGGTCGGGGAGGACGGAGCACACACCTGAGTTGTGTCCTTCACATAGGAGCTGCAGGAAGCGAAACAGGTCACAGGTAAACTCATCATCCTGCATCACCTTCTCCCCTGCACGGTGTCGCAGAAGACCAAAAGAGGCCCATTACTGTCACACTCAACATTAGCACCATTGCCACCTTTTTTCTCTCTTTTGTTTGGGGGGAATAAAAACTATTGCTCTATCAGAGGTGTATGGGCCATACACCTCCCAGATAGTTTATTGAATATAAAAATGGCTACAGTGGATGGATAAACATGGGGTTGGACTGCAGGAAGGAGATGATGGGCAGCAGCATTTTACACATGTGTGTTCGGTGTGTTTGACCACCCACTGCTGCAAGTTCATCCAAGATGATTTTGTAGTACCCTGAAAAAACATGCTTTAGCCAGCCCCAATTAGAAACAGGACAGAATCATTGGGGGCATGCCAAAAATTCCCTTGTTATATGGGAAATATTACTGTTTACAAATGAGCCTAGCCATATAAGGACTTCTTTTAAAAATAAACGTGACCGGATTTTAACAGGAGTCAAACTTTTAAAACCAGAAAAGTATTCTTCCACAAAATGTTTTCTTTTTTAGTTCTAGCTGTCAGAATAATTCTGTTTTGTTTTACTCATGCGTGGTTGAGTCTGTTTGAGGAATGGTTGTTAACACACTGGATTTTCACTGTGATAAAATGCTGCTTTTAACCATGTGGAATGACAGTCATGGTTAATGAATTGAGATGGGAGTAAGGATGACGATGTGATCTGACACATATTCTGTGATGCATGGGGCTCATGTATAACAGAAACCAAAACAGTTGGGTAAAATCTTGGATGGAAAAAAGAATGGTGTTTCACCTCAAACAGGCTTGAAAGTGCTTAAGTTTAAGAAATAACTTTTTTTCAGCCAACTAACTCTGTCTTGCCCTTACAAACAAGCAGCCTAATTAGGACAAAGGAACAAATCTGAGCTTGACTCTCTTTTTTCCATTAACAGTAGCTATTACCATTCAGAACACAAACATAGATGTGATGCATTCATTGAGAGAGGAAAACTCCCTCAACCTGAAACTATGTTGGGTTCCAACGTATTGCTGAAAAAAGGAATAAACCAAGTCCCTTTTGGTTTATTGAATGAAACTCTGCAGTACTTGTAATAAAAAAGATGAGAGCATATGACTGGCCAGTGCACTTTCAGGCTTATTTACAATTCAATGATAAACCAGATCAGATCAAAAGTCTAAAGTGCTGAACTAGATGTTGTGAAAGATCAATCATAAAGATTACTCAGTCTATATTTTGGCCATTAATTTTTGTTTGTGCAAGCTTTTAGTAATCAGCCGCAGTCCTTAGAAGGGAAAGTCATCTGAACGGGTTCAATAACTGCAGACGAAATTACTTTAACTGACGCTTCAGCAGGTTTTGAGAATCCGTTACTATACACAGTTTGATCATATTAAAATATACTGCTCTTTTCACTTTACTGGCTGCATGTGTGTATTCTGTCTAATCATTTTATTTTAAGGTGAATTCTGTCTGGAGAATTAGCTGTACATGATAGTACAGGCTGTTCTAATTGACCTATACTTCATCTGGTATATCATTTTATAGTATTTTTTGTATTCTGTCTCATAGAGAGGATTGAAATGTGAAATTGTAAAAATAATGAAATACATAACAAATAAAAGATATGAATGGAAAATACAATATCATTTCAAAAAACACAACACTGACCTTCGGGTCATCAAAACAAATGACAGTCAAGACACGTAAGAATAACAAAAAAGAACAAAAAAAAGAAAAACGGAAAAGGGTACAACACTGACTACATCACAGAACACAAGAGTCAACAGCTGGAGTACTTGGGAGACACTGGTATCGAGATTCCTCCACTTGCACAAATCAGCGCAGCCATGAAGCCACGATCGAATGCACAACAGACTACAGATAGAGTATGCCACAGACCATCTCCAAAACATCCAAACCACTGCAAAGACTGGGTCACTTTAGACAGGTCACTGCTCTTACATCTAGTGTGCCAGATACTGTGCAAATCCTGAGAGGGAGGCAAAAACAGCGTGATTGGCTACAGCACTACAGCATTAGAGCATTACTTTGTACAAACAGAACAGATCATAATCGTGCTAAGGCAAGGGAGCGGGGAGGAAGGGGGGAGGGGGCAAGGCTCAGGACCTGGACAGACCTGACACAAAGCTAACAACGGGAAATGGCGGAATTTATAATTACCACGCTCATGAGTGATGACTGAGGAGGGGAAGACAGTACATTAAACCAAAGAAAAGGAAAAAAAGAAAGAAAATAAGTAAGAAGTCAAACAGATTACAAATAGGTTCAGTATTCATTTTTGTTTTGCTTTGTTTTTTTTTTCAGCAGAGAAATTAGGGGGGAAATATAGAGCAGATAAGTTTAACAGAGTCAACAAAAATAAAACAAAAAAATTCTGTACAACGTTCATATAATTCGTCAAAGGGTATTATGACAAAAAAGGAGGGCTTTTCATCGAAAGGGACAATGACCTGACAGAACTCTACCACAATCTGGTGATGGCTATCCCGCAGCAGTACAGACCACAGACCATTTTAAAATCAAGTTCATCTTGTATCAATCGAACAGAAAAGAAATGTAAAAATTGAACAAAAAATAACTACAGATTTTTCAAATCCAGTCAACAATGGGAAACATTATGACATCAATTGAACGAACATGCAATTCAAAAAATTTGAAATATGGTGGTGAAAATTTAACTGAGTTCACTGTCACCACACAGTGACATAGTGAGTCATAATCACATTCACTCTCTTCATTCACTACGGACAATAAGTACAGAGGAGTGCATAGCGATATAGTCTACTGCCAATTCTAGGGATTTATATCCTTAACTAACCAACAGGATTTATCTATACTCATATATAAATCCTTTTGATTATATTAAATCTGTATAATTATGCAATACTTACTATGGTAGAAACATGTTGGTTTTGCAAACATGTCACTTCTTTGCTGTACTTATTGAAACGTTTATGGTAGACCGTTTTTGTCATAGAACCCTTATTTCAAAAAAGTTAAAGAAATAATACAAGGATGTATTGTCAATTTTCACCATTCTGACTAATTCATACATGTTTTCTTCTCATTTTGGTAGAATTACTGATTCTAGTTATAATCTCGCATTATTCAATAATTTCACTCAAAACTTGTGAATATAAACCCATTGACAAGGAGGACAATACAGCCAGTTGTCAAAGTAACAGTTTTAACACTCATATACATACAAAAAGGGTAAGAAAAAATAAAATTACAGAGACGTCCTTGACGTGTACAAAGGAAATTAAACAAAATGATCATGAATATGGACAACAAAGACATTGTTAAAGACTTATTGTATTTTCACAGTAATGTGCAATATAACTTAACTAATGTTTTACATCAATGTAATGACAAAACAATTTGACACCAAAATAAAAAATATGATGATCTGACTGTAATAAAAATACAAATGATTGAATTTTCAAAATTATTAACCAAAAACTATGTGTATAGCATTAGGAAGCAGAGTTTAGCAGTACGAATGGCATGAGTACATTTTCCAGCAATCGCTAGGATCTTTGTCTTAAAGCTGTTTGTGTTTTTCTTAAACCTGAGAATTGTACTAATATACACTGCATCTCATTTCACAAACCTCTTTCATTTCCATCTACCAAAAAACATCTACACACTATGCAAAAACCAAATGCAAAAAAAAAGATGAAATGAAGATTTTTTTGTGTATATGGTGTAAGCTTAATGTGCAATTTTTCAGTTTCTTTATTCAGCTAAATATATTTATCCATTGATATGCAAGAAACACCAAAAACTCAAAATAATATTCCTTTTGAATACATGTTTTAATCTCCCCCTCTCATATTCTTCTTTATATTCATACTGTACAGCATTTCTATTACTTCATTACCAGGCCACTGGTCTAGAGAAAAAAAAACTCTTGCTCTGCCATCAGAGATTGATGCCAAATCAGTTTTTTTTTAACACAAATGTTGCTCATCTCCATTTCCTCTCCCCAGCAGTGTGTACCTGAGCCCTCCTCCGTCACCATGCCCAGCCCCTCCGCTTTGTTCTGCCTCTCAAACGCGTTGAGGTCAAGCACACTGGAAGAGGCAGGGGTAAGGAATAGAAGATTAGTGAGGCGTTTGTTAGAGAGCCGTGAGAAATGAGAGGAGAGAGATAAAAAGGTGGACAGTGTACCTGCAGGACAGCATGAGCCCCGCCAGACTCTGGAAGAAGCCCACATCCTTCTTATCCTTCAGATAATCCAGCATTTTCTGTCAAGAGCGGGAAACAAGTTCAGGAAAGTGGGCCAAACAGTGAAACAGATAGTTTTATAAATGTAAATAAAATGTAATACAATACTTGATGTGTAAATTGTGTAAAGCATTGGAGCATCTCTGCTTAACATTATCAAGAACTTGATAATGCACTGTGCAGAATGTTCAAGAAACATCATGTGTCTTATAGCTCACTGAGGACCAGAGCATAGTGATAAGCTTGGGAGTTACCTGCTGCACAATGGAGTTTCCTCCATTTAGCACAGCGATACCCAACTTCAGCGTGGATGCCACCATTGGTCCCATTTCCCCTGATGAAAAAGGGTGGATAAACACTGAACAACAATAATAATGATCCACAAGTGGTCACTTTCAAAAGAATAAAACATAACCATACATACTCAACCATGTCACATAAAATGCACAAAAAACCTCTAAAATGTTCTTCACAGCAACATGATGCTTTTTCTCCTTCAGATGGCTAACTGTTCATTATAGCTCGTTTAAGAGGGGGAAAAGAGGAACCAATCAAGAAAATCACTGGTGATTGACTCATTGCCATTGGCTGCAGGCCTTTTGATGGTTCCAGTCCCTTGTTGCCAGGGGTTACCTTTGCTGGCGCTGATCGTCTGCAGGACCATCTCGGCAGCGCCCCGATCATGAAGCCTGGCCTGCTGGTACAGCAGCTTCTGTTTCTCCATCTCCTTTTCCTGAGAGGGTGGGAGATGACCAGTCATTGCCAGAACTTCACCCTTCAACACCTGGGTTACCTGAGCTACCATAAGGCTCTGCTGCAGGCTCTCACAGCACACGCTAAGATCCACATCACATCAGAGGTACTGTCACCAGCAAATTTCTATTCTCTGTAGTGTTACAGTTTCACCGAGCAAACGGTGCAATATTTGAGTGTGCCTCTGACAGCAACCACATAGATCCGGAATGACCAGTCCTACTCTGTTGTCCTGCAAGAATAACCAGTGTAGTTTATGGCACGAGTGTTAACATCAAATGAGTATAACTCTTAATTGTTATACTTTTACTATGCAGGTTTATACTTAAGTTATGCAGTGAGAAAAGGACAACATATCATTTTAGCTCCACGAAAAGCTACAGTAATGTGGAATACATGGGCCGGTCAGAGGCATCAAAAAACCTTAATTCAGTTTGTAGATCTAAATTCAGGCTGGAAATAAAGTATGAAAATGTATTTGTATTTGGGTAAGATGCGCAGAGCCTCATGGAAACAGGTACAGTGGCCTATTACATGGGCATGGTGGCTGTAAGCTCAGTTCTATGGGACATGAGACCAGTGGTCAGGTGTCATGCCCACAGCATATCTGCTGAAAACATGGATGACTGCGGCAGCAACAAGGCACAACTCTGAGGGGGAGGGGGAGGCGGGCAGCAGGGGGCGCTCTCGCACTGGCTTTGCTGCGTCACACTTTCCATCTGAGGTGTGCGGGAGACACAACGGCATGGACAGAGCTTTCGAGAAACATGAAGGCTCCTTAGTGTGCTGGTTTTTACAGATCATGAAAAACCAGAGAGAAAGAGGAGAGAAAGAAAAATGCCTCAAACGAATGAAAAACCGCAAGGAATATCGAAAACAAAAGAGAAAACGGAGGAGAAAAATAATAATGCAACCAACACAGACACTGAGTGTTGTTACCAGAGAGTTTTCCTCGTTGTTGGCAATTTTGTTGCTTAAATCTTTGATAATATCGTGCTGCGGAAACAAAATTTAATCATTTCATACTGCAGGAGAGAGCTGCTACTCTTAACTAACCAGACAGCAGTACTGTTGGGCGAGATAAGAAAAAAAAGAAGGATGAAAGCATCTTGGACAGCCTTGGTATGGGTATGCAGCCATGCTGATATTGCAGAGTGACCTGTGTCAGTGCCTCCATCTCAGGCCTTGCTGTCACTACACAGTGAAGACCATCCATCAGGACTCTAATCAAAGCTTCTCTATGGTGAAAATGAAAAGACTCGGTTTTCTTCCTGGCCTCTATCCTTTATATATCACACGTTAGAAAGTCAGCAAGATACAGCAAGATTTTGGTAACTGAGGTCTGCACCTTAAACTGAAAAAAATATTGTGGTGACAGCAAATTCAATGATTGTCAATACCTGTTCTTGTCATCAGTATATCTGAAGTAGATCTACAAAAAAGTCTGCAATATCTGAACTAAAGTATAAAGCATGGATAATAATGAAAATTGTGTATCACCACATTTTCTTCTCAAAGTTTATAGTGCCTTAGGTAGTTTACAATCTTAGATCAGCAATTCGTAGAAAAGCAGTGCATGCATTGAGAGTCAGATTACATCTTCTGCATTTTGTACCTGTAATAAACTACAGTCAGTCAGAGATCCCTCCCCATTTTTACATTGTTCGCTCCAAGATTTCCACCACCTGTCTATTTATTATTGACCACTTACGATCCCAAACGGTAATGAGGTTAGGATCATATAATTTGGTAGACTATAATCTCAACCTTAAGAAATATGTTAATGCTATACACACTATGGTATAGATGTGTTTCCTACAATAACTCTCTCAAATGTATTATATTACATCACAATAGTATGCCCCACTTACATTTAAGAAATACATGCTCCTGTTTCGTCTAAATTGCAAAAAAATGTAATCTGAACACAATAATGATACAAAGAGTCCCATTTTCATGTAAAGTGGACCTCATGTATTAACACTGTGTTACAGTATGATGAGTGTAATTATTATTATGGTTACATTAATTTTGCAGGAGATCAATAGTCCGCTCTTTCACTATGTCAGTTAAGGGAAGGATAATCTCTGACAAATGAAATTATTCACTTTTTAGGTCAGTTTAAAATGCTTAATAATCTAGGTCAACAAATTTTCAAGAATAAAAAGTAAGAGCATAAAACATTCCTAAATTAATTTCCCTATTGTTATTTTGATAAAGGATGCAAGTAATGTCAACATGGATACAAGAGAACACAAAAAGGGAGGGGATAAGAGAAGGGTTTGAACGAATACATTTCATTATTGTCTGTGACGAGAGATCAAAGGTCAAAGGCATGCTGTCCCTGAGCCATACACAAGCAGCTGAAAGCCATGGTCAAAAACAAAAGAGGCAGGACCCACATTTTAAAAGGCACTTTTTAAAATGCTTTGGAAATGAGCAAACGTAAATGCAGGGGAGGGAAATAGAGCAAGGGTGTCACCTACTTCAAAGCTTTTCACCTCCTCTCCATCCTCATCCTCTTCATCATGGCAGCTCTGATGTAACGGGAAAGGAATTAGAAACAGACAGAATGGGAGGTAGATTCAGCAATCAGTACAACAAAGAAAACAGACCCTGCCTCTATGTCACCTGTCCGACAGTAATGGTTTTCCACATGCCTAAGCATTGGTTTCTCTGTTAAATCCAATATCTCTCTTGCTAAGAGAAATGTACAGGCTTAAAATAACATTAGCCAGTAAATAAAATAACGTTAGCTCAGGAAATTGGCTGGCCGATACATTAATAAAGTTTGATGGAAAGGATTTGCTGCGAGTATCAGTAAGAAAACAGTCGGTACCTTTGCCATGATGTCAGCATAGGCCATGTACAAGACATCTTCCTCCAGTTTACTGTCAGGGGAAAAGGTGGTATGACAAAAGTCATTTGGGAACCTTATCTTTCCGTAGGTATTTTCAAATTTCATACAATACAAATTTTACTCAAATTACAATCAATTGCACACAACACCTCACAGTGATTAAAATGGAAAATACTGGAATATTAAAAAGACAGCAAAAAGGGATAAAGTAGTTCTCACTGATAACACTTATTTCATGGCTACAATGTTTATGCAAGAACTAGCATTTATTCACAGTCAGTATTGTGCATTGTTAGAGTTCTGTTCTGTGATTCTCGTTGATTCTCCCTAGCTCTTGTTCTCTCTCTTTGTTTAAAGTATTTAAAGCTTTGTTAGCAATGAAAACACCCACCACTTCTCTGTTAGAGCAGTTCTGCTGAAGAGCTGGATGAGCTGGTGGAGAGGATCGATCCGCTTGGCTCCCTCATCCTCCTCTGATGGCTCCTCACCTCCAGGTTTCTGGAATTCAAAAACCTTCCACCCTCAACGCCTAGACGTTCCAGACTAATCACCCCCAAACAAAGTGGTCTCGCTCATTAAACCTTTGATGGATCTCCCAGGCATACCGCAGGGCCTCAAATAATTCCTCCTGCACCTTGTTATTTTCCTCCAGTCACAGAGCAGCGGAATGCAGCTAAGCAATGGCATACCTCTACAAACAATAGACTGTAACATTGCCCTTTCAGAAACAATAAATATCAACAGTGCATGCTAAAAAGGGGCTCCGCCTCACCTAACCCGGCCCTAATTGGCGAAACAATTTCTCGTCTGTGCACTGCTTGTCAAACTAAATTCTGATTTGAAATGGGATGCCATATTAATTTCCCGCTCATAAAAAGAAAATGATCTACAGAATGACATTTGTGTGGATTAACTGAAACTCCCACACCCCCACTATGCCATTTTTGCATTTCACATTTCAATTCATACAGTGCAAACAATGGTGCCACTTACAGCCAAATCCTCTATTAGCTTATCTTCAAAGTAATGCTCCTCTGTCTCAATCCAGGACTTCTCATAGCCCTGCAGGAATAGGTTGACAGCCCGGTGCCTGCAGACAGAGGTCAGAAAGTCAGGAGTTTATGAGAAGCTTTTGCCTGACTGAACAGAAGGCAGGCACTGTGAAAGAGTGTGTCCTTTACCTGGGTAAGTTATAGAGCGGGGCCATCCTGAAGCAGGCCACCACGGCCCTCTTCCTCTGCTTAGAGAGGAGCTTGTGCCACACCGCCTTCTTACTCCTCTGGGGATGCTCAACCTGCAGGGTACATACACACACACACATGCACACACACGCGCACACACACACGCACACACACACGCACACACCATAATGCACTCATTAATTTACTGCGATTGCTGTTATTATTGCCATTGTTAGAGGAGGCAATTTTGAAAATTGGTTCACCATCATCATCATTATCATCATCATCAAGTTCCACCACAAAACTGCAATGCCCATTATATTAACTGCAATGGTAGGCCATCAGGTTTATGAGATTGTTAACAGTGGGTGTTGTGATTATGCAGATTCCAATGTATGGTATTAGTATGGAGGGGATTTTCTTCCCTCATACCCACCTGGTCCAGATGGAAGAGCACATGGGCAATGTCCAAAACCCTCTCCACCGTCTTCTCCGGGTCGGAGGTGTCCTCACTCCTGTTGGGGAGGTCTTTGTACAGGGCCATCTGCCACCGAATCGCAGGGTCCTCCAGCTGCAGGAAGGGGATGGCCAGAAGTGACTTACGGAGCAGAGGCCCAGGGGTCTTTCTGGGTATCTTTTTCCCCTCAATGTTCCACAAGCTTAGTGTTACCCCAAAAATTGAGGAAGTGGCTTTGCTTCTTTGAGACTGAGTAATGACTAACTAGCCAAGATCAAGATTTTGACTTTATGCACAGAAGCTATTGCCCTCAACATTCATCTTCATGAATTAATAAGCATGTCCTAGAACTTATATATGTCTATATAAGTATATGTCTGAGGCTTATGCAGGGACACCGCAAGCAAAATAAAGCTTGATATTGATGACTGATACTACTGTTTAGAAAGCATACCAAGCGAAAGCGTACCAAGATGGCGAGGATCACACATGGTCCCAAGCCAACACCTAAAGCGGGTTCTGCAGGACAGGCTAGCATGATGAGCGAGTACCCACCAACACCGTGCTACACCCAAACATGCTCTGCAAAGCCTGCTGGCCCTCCCTGATCTTGCCCAGGGGTGGGGCTTCAGTCGGCCGCACAAGAGTTTTCCCCAGCTTGCCGGAAAGTTCCACGGATGAGGACTTTTTGATGGCGGACAGCGGCATCCTCTGCACCCGGTGGGTGGAGTCGAGGGTGGACGAGCGTTTGCGCAGGAGGAGGCGTTTGTGGGCCGGCAGCTCAGAGCCAGGGGGCTTGGACTGCCGGCTTTTCATCCACTTCATCACAATGATCAGCTTCTTTACCAGCTTCTTGAAATGAAACACTCGGTACTGATGGAGAACGGGTGGGGGAGGAGCATGCAGACATGCAGATGGGGAGGAAGAGGTGGACACAAAAAAGAAACAGGAGCAGTGAAATGGACAAACACATACGCATGCAAGACAATTTGTGAGAATGGTCAAGGGGAGAGAGGTTAAAGAAGAGACTTTGCTTCTCTCCATGTCCGAATGAGGCACAGATCTGGACATCTGCCATGATATAACATCATTCATGCTTGTTAAAGTGCCTTTCATGTTCATCACAGACAGAAAAGAGTACAGTGTATCTTGAACAAAGTTCCATTCAATAGTATCTCATCTCTACGCTCAGTAAAGGGAGCCACTTTCTAAAAGGCACTGAAACAGCAGTAATGGAAGGCGACACACCATGACAATGCTGAAGAAGGGCTCAGATGTAGTGACTCCATGCTGAAGATGATACCATGCCAGGGCATACACAGGGAACAACCAAAGTGACTCGTCCATTTCCCCTCCCGGCTCACCTTGCCCTGCAGGTGCAGGTTATTTCTGATGATCTCCCGAACCTCGTCCTCAGTGTCTTTCTGTTTCACAAACACATTATTTTATTCAAAAGCTGCTGAAAGTCATAGTCATATGGCTGTAAAACAGAGAAATGAATCCAAAAGAATCAGTACCCTAAGAAACATGTCACTTACCAATACAGTACCATATGAAAAAGAAACGGCTTTAAATAGTCCCCAAAACACAGATTTCTTTAAAAGTCATCAGACTGCGGGAGTTAACTACACAAGTTATATTGATGTCCAGTCAGATAAAATATTCCAACTACATATTTTGACTCAAATTGGTTTAAGTGATTCAAGACAAAAATGCAAATGCAGAAGACATAAAATTCATGCAGAACATTAAAGCACTGCTGACAGAAAAAAAGAAATTATATTCTGAGCTATTTACAACACTGGGTTTAAAATGGGACCCAGGATTTTGGGGGCAGGTGCAGATTTATTAATGTTTCCCACAAAGGATCATTGATCTTGTGTGCTCTTGCCTCTTTCAGCTACACTCCTGCTTCCATTGGGCCTCATTTTAAACTGCTTATTGACTTTTCACAGAGTACTCAAAATGAATTTAAGTCTCCAATTAACAGGACATGAATAAGGATGGACTGTAAGGACAAGCAATCTCAATCTTCCAGAGAACAGCTCCTGGTAGACTTTCAATTTCTGGGTTAATGGAGTGAGTCCACTCATCGGTACCTGGGTGAAGCGATTCTTGGCCAGCGCAATAAGCTCCTGGTCTCCGGGGGCACAGATGTTCAGGCCAACAGGAAGCAGCCTCTTCAGGGCAGCAACAATCAGAGAGGTCTGCATGGAGTACCGGTCTCCCTTCCTCTTCATTTTCTTCCTCTCTTGGTCTGACATAGCTCCCTGCCAGACCCCACACACAGTGAATCACAGAGGAGTCACTTGCACATTCTTTTAACATTTAACCTCACTTGCAGTTTTTTTATTATTTTCCCAAATTCCTTTGTGAGAAAGAAGCCTGCATTTGCCTGATGCAAGTTTGCTCCTTCAATGCTCAGTTAACTTAACATGCTTTTTGTTTCATGTGTGACAGTGAAGTCTGTGCATGTCTAGTGCAAGTTGGAGAGAACTAATTCTAAAAAAAACATTTAAAACAACCACCATCACCTGGTCAAACATGGACAATTGTATCTGACCTCTAAGGACATAGAAATTGCTCACACCTGAAGGCCCAGTTGAGTGTCTTTTATGAACAGAACCACTTAGAAGCCTGAATGCATTCCCTCACTGAATGCACAAAAAACAATACTTGCCTTTGACATTTTGGACTTTGTATCAGTGATCAAGAAGGACATGTTGTTGATCTCGTTCTGGACCACAAAGTTCTGCTCCTCCCGTTTGAAATTCTGAGGTTGTAAGTAAAGAGACACAAAGAATCTAATCTATATTAAGAAAAATACTGTCTCCTCCATTATGCAAATGTGACAATGTGCATGGTCACTGTTGAAGTTTCACAGGGGACACTTTTGGAATCTTTACATCTGTTAAGCTTTGAGCTCCAGCATTCATAAACAGATACTAATATCAATGCCATATCAATGTGCATTTAAATCTCTCAGAATGCACAGTGGATGATCTGAAACATGATGCAAATTATAAAATATTGCCTCATATTAATGTAAGTTATGTGTAGCCTTCACCTATACTGTCATAGTCATTTCCATATTTACATTTGGTACAGCATCATTTGTGGTGTTTTTTGCTCACGTGAGATTTGGCCCAGAATATGAAGACTTCTGCCACCATGCGGAACAGCTCTTCTGCCTCTGGGTTTGGCTCCTTCAGCCATTTTGCTCTGAGAGAGAATCAGAATTAAGGTAATTACTGATTTGGTATTTGTTCCTAAGGGCTGATTTAATTAAAAAATACATTTAACGCTGAAATACACGTTCATGTAGCACCAAAGAGTTCATTATATGCAAAAAGATGTTCATAAAAAAACCTATTTAATATCTCAAATCAAAGTGCAACACATGAGTGGACAGGTGGCACATCATTCTGTGATGAATGCACCTTTTTGTGATCAAAGTAACAACTGATATCAGTTTGGATGAACTCTATTACCAATTTAATTTAAGAATACACACACCAGAAAGGATTCAATCATCACTTTGACTTATAAATAAATACTGTTACCTCTTTACAAAAAGGAAACACATTTATGAACCCGCAAGAATGTATTTTTTTAAAAAAGCAAAAAGCTACATCTAAAGCAAATGAAATAAATCAAAGGTGAATCAAAGTGAAGGAAATATTTTTGAGGAATCATGGGCAAGAGATAAAAACCTTTTGCATTCCCTGTTATCAGTAAGTCAGGGGAGTCGATGTAAATCTCCTGCAACTTAAGCTGTGGCACTGGACCTAAGACTCTGAGGTATGGTGCTGTGGGGAGCTCCAGTACCTGTTGTAATCGACAAATCGGATGAGGAGTGGGTAGAAGGCATACAGGTCTCGGACCAGGATGGTGAACTCATCCAGGATCAGAAGCTCAGCCTCAGACATCTCACCCCGACCCTCTGCTTTCATGTGCTCCTCGTCCAGCAGGACCGTTGCTGCCTTCTTCTTCAGCTTCTCCATCAGTGGCAGGAAGTGGGTCTTCAACAGCTGTGCTTTGGCCTTGCTTATGATTGGCTGAGAGAACACTAGGAGGAAGATTGACAGCAAGGGGAGCAAGTAAGCAATGCTTACCTTAATTTCTGCTGTAGGGTATGGTAAATGAGAAGTGATGAATGGCTCTCACAAGAAACCATTAATACACTCATTTATACTGCATTTTGTAATTTGCTCTGGAGGAAACTGATAAATGGATGCAATGTATAATAATGCAATGTTCTCCAATGTTTATTAAATTTGAAAAAAGGAATAAAAAGACATGGATTTATAGTGTTTCATTGCATTTTGCTATGATAAACTGCAGTGGGACACAGCAGGGGGGAGCGGAGTGTTGTGACAGGGCCACCTGAGGACGTGTACCTGCCAGGCGCTTCATCCAGGCACCCTCGTCGATGCCCAGGTTGTTGTATATGATCTTGAGGATGTTCCCTAGTAGGGTGTTCATGTGCTCAGAGGTGAGCGAGGTGCAGCACTTGTCCGCCCGCTCAGGGTTGTTTTCAGGCCCGTGCTCCCACCAGTGCGACATGTAGCTGCACAGCATGGGTAGCACCACCTCCATCACGTGGGGCATCTGGGTGTAGCGCATGCCCGACTCTGCCAGCTCCATGATCTCCTCCAAGGACTTCTCCAGGGAAGGGATGAGCGGGGACATCTCCTCCACCTGTGCAGGCAGGCCCAGTGCTGCCAGAGAGAGATGGAGGGGGAGAGACAGAAAGTGCTAACATTTATATTCATTCCTGTGTGGCATACTTTGGCTAAGGAAAGAGAGAAAAAAAGAGAGATGGGAGAAATTTAAAACAGAAAGACAGAAACAGACAGAAAAAGAGTGAAAGGGGACAGAGAATGAGAGAGATAAATCAGTATAAATGAGAAAGGAGATGTGGAATGAGACTCAGAGGATAAAGATAGAAGCAGAAAACTGCCAAAAAATATCAGAGGTGCCATGGAAGGTGGGATAGAAAAGACAGCATGAAATCCACTTATATTTTTTAACCTGGCACCTGATTCATGTCCTTGAAAGGGTCCTATTTTCTGATGTCTAGCAGAAATTAAATTACAAAGACTAGTGCGTAGTCTCACTGTGTGCTGAACAAGTCCTGCAATATCATGTAAGAATGTTCATACTAGTCTCTGCATTTGTGTGTGTGTGTGTGTGTATATATATATATATACACATTTGTGCTCATGGGAGTATGCAAATGCTTACTTGATCTTTCTCGAGAGCCTTTGGTGTTGTAGATGGAGTACGTGTTGTACTTATTTAGCTGCGGCTCCAGGAAGGACACAGGGAACGCTCCAGAAAAAGCAGCCAAACATTCACCCAGCGCTGGACGCTGCCTGGAAACAGTAAGGCAGGCAGCAGTCAGGCACTGAGAGAGACACACTCTCACACCTATGACACTGAAAATGCCAGATCATGTTTTTATGAATTTTAATTATTAACAATAATAATTATGTTCCATTGCAAGATACAATGGAACATATTATTTTACAAATCAACAGAAAACCAAACAATGTAATGATTTTTAAAACATACCTTTCTACATAGATGCTTTTGCTGGTACCAAGTGAATATAGGCTATTGAGAATCCTGTAACAGGATACTTGGACATCATCCACTGCAAGGGATAATTGAGAAGTGTCCCATTAGCAAAGAGGTCTGTGTTTTTTCTCACTTAAGTAATTCTGTTTGAAATGAGAATGTAATATCGTAAGCAAGTGGAATTTGTAAACAATTTAGCAAGGCTACCTTTTTATGACTGAATGACAGCATTTTGCTTTTTCTCAGCAAGAACATTTTGGCAAGATAATTTTCATGATTTCGTCACACTGTGTCAGTGAAGATAAAATGAATAATTGCACTTAATCGTGAGCGTGAATCTTGGCCTGAGTTATGTGATGCCCTTTCTTACAGTAAAGAAAATAAAAAGAAACGGCAGACAAAAACAAAAGCCTGTGGTCCACTGTGAGCCGGGTGCACCTACATATGAGGTCTTCACCAAACAGGTTCTGCCCGATGTGCTCGAAGAGGGAGGAGAGCACAGGTAGAAGGGCGACCGTGGTGTAGTTGATGATCTGGGTGACCCCTTTGGGCTGTGTCCGGGTGTGCGTAAACTGGCCCTGCTTCAGGTTCTCCATGGTCTTCTCCAGGTCCTCCGCCGCATTGTCAAAGAAGGCCCGCAACGCCGCCTTCACCGTTTCAAGGCCCGTCTTCATCACCGTCCTGAACGTCAGACCCAGACCCAGCAACAACCAATCACTGCCAAGGTCCTCGTATCCACAGCCCCCTCGCCCTTTTCCACTGTTCCCATTATATACTCATACATCAGAGGTGATTGGTGATTCTTTATGTGGTAAAAGCTTGATGACAACAAATATAAGTCAACATGTTACACTTTGATGTTGGTGAATAACTTCTTTTCAGGAGGTGATCATATTGTATTTATCTCCAAATACCATGTTAAATGAATCAGACAAACATCAGTTTATAAACAGTACATTTGTAAATCTCATATTTATCATTAAAAAATGCATCCTCTACAGCTGGAAGCTAATTACCCATTTAGCAAATGGGTAGAAAATAATTTCATTACCTTATCACTGGTGGCCATGACAGAATATTAACATTTGCAGCTGGGTGCTAATGGCATGCAGTCTGTCTGCTTTCGTGCTGAGTTGTACACATTGGGAATGGGAATAGAATGTGTTTGTTCCTGCACAGAAGCATTTCAAACTCTGAACAACAGACCTCATCGTCTCCTGGCTCACAGACTGACTCAACAGCACCACCTACCTAGCATCCAGAGTCTGTCCCAGGATATGAAGACAGTTCACAATTGAGGTAGAATCGTTTCCTGAAACAATCAAGAAGGCAGCTCACTTACACTTCTCTGACAATACTACTGACTCAAAATACAGCAGACAAAGGATTTGTAAGTTTAGTTCAATGCAGTACAGATTTGCTGATCTTTAAACCATCTGGATAGCACCAAGGCAGTGATGTAGGCTAACCCACGTAATATAAAATGTAAGTGAACCTCTGCAGCATCTTCACAGCATTGATGCAATAAAAATGACAATGATACAGCATGCTTCCCACTGTCAAAATCCATCACACAGAAAAGTTTCATGCAACAAAACAACAACAGCAACACTAATAGTCAAAACAGGATACCACAGCAAACGATCATCCTTTGGATAACATTCCCATTTGAACACCTTTACATAGACTTAAGTGTCCACACCTTATTACTTATTGAAGCTGTCACTCCAACTGTAGAAACATGAATACTGCAAAATGTTCTGAAGCATTTTGCCAGACTGCTTTGAGACTTTAATATGAACATAGTTATGAAATTATTGAGCAGTTAGTATTAAGAGATCAGCAACTTTTCAAAATATAATTTTACATGACCTTAATTCATATGGACTAGAGATGAGCTCTATAGCAACACACTGTGCAGCTAATAAAAGCCCAGAGGTCACTGGCACACAGGCAACTGGTACACACACCTAAAGGTTGATCTTCAATTTCCCATCTTTAAATAACAGTAGATGATATTAATGTTACAAAGCTTTAACAATGAAATAAAAATGAATTGGCACAACCACTGTAGTTATACTGCAATGCAGAGTTTTGTACAGAAGGGCTTTTGCATCTGCTTAAGTGCATGTATTTAAAGACCGAACGGTTCTGGTAATCGGCTTATAAAACTTTGCACGCCGACACGCTCGGTGGGTCACGGGTCACACTGATTCCACTGGCAGGAATCCCTCTGATTGGCTGGCAAAAGCCCTGAGGGGTCAGACTGGCCCACAGGGCCGAGGCTTACGGATGGGGACATGCAGGCTGACCATGCAGACAAAATAAAAAACACACAGACAGAAAGAGGAAGAGTGGAGAGGAGCGCACCACACAATACACACAGCAAGATCAAAAGAAGGTTTTAAAGTCACAACTCTTCACACGCCACACAATCCTTACCAAACAGTGATATCCTATGTCTGACAAGAACTCCAAGTTTGCAGAACAGGCTGAAGATGAGGGAAGAAAGGAGAGGAGAGAAAGGGGGAAAGAGAAAGAGAAAGAAAGGGGGGATAAAAATGAAAATAGCTGAAATGAGAGATTATGTTACAGAATAAACGACACATAATGTTAGGGGACTATGTTAATTGGGCTGGGAAGGGCAGGGTGGATGGAGCTCAACAGAACCTGAGTCATACATTATTCACAGCAATGGTACTGGAGCTGGAAGCCAAGCTGGGTTAGAGGTGCACGAGTGGAAGAGGAGGGCCTGGTCACACTCCTCATTGCTTTAGTGCAGAGGAGAGGGATGTAAGGAAGCACTGCGACTGTTTGAGGATTGTACTGAATGAAGTAGATCAATACCATGTAGAGTAAGACGTAAAAGAGTGCGGTCATGAAAAAAACATTCATAATCACATCACCTGTGGGATGGCTTCTGATAGACCAATGAATAATTCAGTAATCTCAAAAACCTGTGGGGTTACTTCATTACTTTTATCATACTTTATCATGAGTAATCTTTGCCTTTATAGCTGTTTGCCCTGTTGGCTATTTAGTAACTAATAGACCATGCATTCCTGTTTACTGTCTCTGTGAGACTGGAAGAGACTCTGAGAACATTCTAGGCTTTTGTTCAGATTTATGGGCAGTGTCCGCACCTGGTTATCATCTCCTTCTCCTTGTTGGAGGCGTGGCCTCCGCTGCTGAGGGGCCGGATTGCAGTTGAAAGAAAGTACAGGCGATGATTCTTGAAGTACTGGTCAACCAAAGGCAGGACCACCTGAGAGGGGGGAGTCTCATTTAAGAAAGGGGACCCACATTTTCTACTATCACAGGGTCATTTCACAGGGTCGACCAGCAGGGAAACTTGCATATCCCTAAAGATCAGGATGAAGTCACCAAATAAAGACACCTTAGATTAAGATTGCCAATAGTAAAATGCAAAAAGTGCAAGGTGACAATTAAAAAGAATACGCCAGCTTTTCACTCAAAGGCTAGCAGTGGTTCTTATCATCTAGTGATCAAGAGTAGGATTTGAAAGTAGTAGTAGATTCGAAGTGGTAGACCTTTACTGACACTACTCTGGAAAAAAAGAAAATCTGAGCCTTCACCTCACAGTGCTACTTCATGACAACTTCTGTTTTGTTTGGCAAAAGAAAGTTGGCAAGCCATTCTTTATAAGAGAACCTACACAACAGGTGCAGGAGGCTTGAGCAACACAAAGAACATAGAACAACAAATACTCAAAAATGACAATAATTAGATTCACAGTCAAAGTGTCTGCTGAGTAACATTGAATTGAAACTTTCATAGATTCTTTCTTTCTCCCATTTTCTAAAGCATTACAAACTGATTTGCAGCCATTTGATGTTGCTTGGTTTGCTGCTTGCTGGTATCGATTTATGTGTCAACAGGTCCCAGAGTTTCCTCTGAGAAGCCCTTAATAGGCACCTCCACAATTGCTTTGGTTTAAACTGGGACTTTTCGATTTTTCATCTTGTTTAGGGGATATGGGAGGTCTACACATTTGAGATGAATTTTGAAGCATCTCTAAAATATTTCAACCAGTAATGAGGTCAAAACAAGTACACAGAGTATGAAATGAAAAACAAAGCTTCAGCAACTTTGACCCTTTTCATTCCCACAGATTACTGACATTTTTTTCTGTTTTTTTTTTTTTTTAACAATAGTCGGAACAAAATTCATCTTTCTTAAGGTTGTACATTTTGGTTAGTACTATCTCAGTGTAAATTCTTAGGGATATACAGGAGTGTGATATAATTGTACCAGCATCTAGAGATAAAATATTAAAATACACATTTAATCCAGGTTTGTTCCAGACACCACCTTAATTCATTTTAAATGTTCAGTCTGTGTTTCTGTATGAAAATAAAAGCCTCTATGACAGGAAAAATCATACCTTCCCAAAAAATTTCATTTGTTGCTCATGAGGAATCTTCTCTCCTTTACTCCTTGTGCCCATATCTGAAAGTTGTAAAACTAAAGTAAAACTCAAAAATTGGGACTTTTTATTATTAATAATATCAAAGCATTCCAACCTCTATATCAAACGATCAAGAGACTCAGAAACTAATAAAAAACAAATGCTACCTCAAACTGATTAAATTAAAAGATAATGTAAAAGGAACAGCTTTGCACCCATTCAATTTGAAGTTAAATTGTGTGAAAGGAGCAGGATTAAATCCACTCTTTTAAAGTAAAGTTTATAGGGGAAAACATGGGTGACATCTTAATGTGAAAGAAATAAGTATCATACTTTAAAAGATAAATAATAGCAAAGCATAAGGCGGTGTTGCTCACCGAATTCCATCATGTGTTCATGGGCCTCATCCACATAGGTGATGAGCTGCTGCAGGAACGTGTAGGCAAAACGTTTCTCTATGGAAGGGGTGTCCAGCTCCTGTTCCTTCATAGCCCTGCTGAGACAAAAAAGGCAAAGGCCAAACACACTGAAGAAGCAGCATGCACACAGAATCAACCACCACAGGCCTTTGCTTTACCCATGATCCCTCACCTCGAGACTGTGTAGCCATTGATCTGAAAGAACTTGAGGATATCTTGTGCTTTTTCTCTGTCTCTGGATTTCTCTTTGGCAGTAAGGGTGTCGTAGGGGACCAGCAAAGGATGGCTCCCTCCTCCTGTTATAAACAGAAATTATACCCATGGGAATTAGACAAACATAATAAACGTGAAAAAGAAGTGTTATGTAGTTAACGCTAATGAGCTAATTAGCAGTATTACACTGCCTACACCTATGGGAAATTCAGACATTCAAAGGGTAGTTGGTGAAGAAACTACAATCCTGACTTGAAGAAAACTGAGGGAATAGGGTGGGAAATAAACTACATTAAAGCTGCTATTCTAGTTCTTGGTGTTTAAATTGTGATGTAAAGACAGTTTTTAAAAGAAAAATACTGACATCTGCTGGCCTACCACCTACACGTTGGGACTGAATTACTAAGGCTTCTAGAACTTGCAAAACTGTTTTTGAGAGCATGTGACTGATTGAGAGAGTTAATTTGCTCCAATCACAAATCATGTCAAGAAATTGCATGTGCAAAACTTGTAACATGCTAAATGCTTTGATAAATCTGGCCCTTGGTAGACAAAGCAGTTGATTACAGTTAACACTGAGAAAAGACTCCTCTGAATTTGGATTTTTGTGGATTCCCTCCCTGATGCTAAAATCTTTTTTTATGGCTTTACACTTCCCTCCCCTGAATAACAAATGCTTCCTGTTGACAAAAGATTTACTTAGAAATATTTTACTACACATTTTAGAAAATACATTAAACATCACAGACACTATAACCTGAATCTAGCTGCATAATCATCACAAAGTCTAGGATAGAACAGAGACTCAGAACAGAATCAGAATATGAACACACAGTATATGACCAAAACTAAAGGAAATTAGTTGATTAAATAAAATCATTGCTTTTGGAAGTAGCTTGCATGCACAGCTGTCTGAATGAACATGTTCAGCCAGCAATGAACACATATACAGTACACATCACATATACTGAGAAATATATGCTTCAGTCTCACCACTGTGAACTGAAGGGAAGATGCGGTGTAGAGATAGAGAACAGCACTCTGGACTTGATGGTCACAAATCACTGAGCAACATTTTAGCCTTGCAGGCCTTCAGCAAGACCAGCAAGCTCAAAGTGTTAATGCACCATGTGGTATTTAACTCTCATATACGTAGTTACCTTTTCACTATTTTTTAAGAGAGGGATAACTACTTCTTTCCTGTTTTCATTTGAATTCCTGATAAATCTGTGTGGAAAATCATTACAATAATCACTATAATGGTTTTGACCTGTCCCTTCCTAAAGGTTTTCAAACATAAAGATGGTCTAACACCTATGCAGGAGATAGAAAGGTAAAAGCAGTTAGAGCCACATTTCAGGCCTACCCCAGCTACAAGCGTGTTGCCAAGCAGAGGCCGTGAGGTGGAGGCGGACTTTACTGTACCTTCATCAGTAAACAATAAACTTCTGTCTACGAGAGGGGAACACCGAGCACAGAGGACAGAGAGAACACGTCGACACAAATCAGTGGACATCACAGAGTTTCACACAGGCGCAGCTTGCACTTGCTGCACAAAAATTCATTTTGTTTTTTTTTTTTTGTTTTGTCTTTTGGGAGGGGTGATGGTGACTGGCAGATCGATTAAACAGCAGAACAAAAACAAGAACTTCACAGACAGAAAAAGTATCTGAAAGATGAGATTTGCTATCTTCTGCAGTGGGTACATATTTTACAGAGCGTGACTCAGTGGAGAGGAGCATGCCAAAGGAGTCCATACACCCGCACTGGGATGTGTCATGAACAGTCTTGGTATTGTACAGATTTGTGACAGCAACAGCAAGGATGATGTATGCAAGAAAGGTTCAGTGGGCTCGCCATCTGAAATACAAACGCAGGGATGTAAAAACACACACAACTGTACCTTTGGCTTCCAGCTCTATCTTTTTCTTCTTTGCCCAAATATTATGATAGTTCTCCGCAAGCAGCTCTGCCATAGACTGAGAAAGGAAGCAACACAGTGAATAACAGAGAGATACAAGGTTCCTGGTGCTTTTAAAGGCTCACACATTCACTAATTCTCAAAAACATTACCAATGATTTCATCTGAAACATTAAATTATTCTTTGCTGATAATCTTTAGGAAAGTTATTTTTGGCTGTAATAATTGAATAATTCAACAATGCCAGGTAGTATTAAATGTTTATATTTAAAAGTATGCACATCCAGACAATTTCCTCAAGACATAGTTTCACAAACAACCAACATAGAGGAGATGCCTGAAAGTACATTATAGCATTATATGACAGATGAACAACATCCACACACATCAACATAGACTCTATGTACACAGAAATAGTGCAGCCAGTTACAAGGTCCTAAGACTCTGAACAGCAGAGAACAGGAGGCAAGCAGTTTACTTTGGTTTTCATATCATTTTTTATTGTTTAATCTCCATTACAACTGCATACAGCGAGGCCCCTTGGTGAAGCAGACATGCAGCTGGCCCAGTGACGGACAGCTTGCCACTCACATGCAGATCCCTGGACAGGGTCACGTTGCTCATGTCGATGGGCCTTGGGCTGAAGCCATGAGCGCCTTCTATGGAGAGCTGGGTGGGACACCAGACACCACATTAGTACAGACTGTGTGCTGCGACACATTCACACACATACAGAGCTTAGCAACCATTAGACTTTGAATGCTCCATACATGAAACTTTCATATTCAAAACAATCTAAATACAGAACATACCTGGAAGGGTTACAGGTATTCACAATGACTCAACCCTTTGTATAGTTTGGCATGAAATTTATATTTAATCTGTAGCCAATGATTCTGCTAATGGTTACTAATCCTATTTTATGTCTATATTCATTCATGTTGCAGTAGCAGTACTCGGAAATCAATGCTTGCACAGGCATCGACACATAACACAACACGAAAGCGTTTTACAGAGTGAATCACATGAGTGAATCACATGCTCTATGTGTGTCTCACCTGACTGGACTGAGAGATTCGGCGGGCACGGTTGTGCAGTCCAGCAGGATCTCCCTCTCTTGTCCTCTCAATAGTCCACCCCCAGGCCAGCATGGTCTTCAGAGACTCCTTGATGGGCCAGCGGTACACCTCCTTGTCCTATAGGATGCAAGACAAAACAAAGCAGTATTAACTCTCTAGCACCTGGATTCTAGATGGGGCAAGCTGGGGACAGGCTTTTATCCCAATAGCATTAGCGCAGTCGTATTCAAGGATTAAACAAAACTGAATGGATATGGCAATATGCTGCACCCACCTGGCAGCCATTTTGAGTCAGAGAGCTCACCACAGTGACCACACCCTGGCTGTGGTCAGCCATGCATCACCAGGCCAGGCTTGACACAGTGCTACATACACACCAGACTACAGGCAATAGGAGCCTGGATGGGCTGAATGGCCACTCTGCAGCACTACACTTTCTCCTCTGTATCATGCTTCCAGTGGCGCTGCTGTACCTTCTCAGACAGGCTTTTGTAAGGCTTCAGGAGGGGGTGCACTTTGGACGCCTCGCACAGCTGGTCCCCATGCACCCAGCCGTTAGCAAACTGAAACACACACACACACATACAGGGCACAGTGTGAGGTAGACTACCACACACACTCTGCTCTAAAACGGCTTGACAAAAACAGACGGAAGGACAGGTCACCTTGTCCATGGACCACTTCTCATGAGAATGCTCTGCGTACTTATTGATGAAGTAGTCCAGTTTCTCAGGGACTGTCACGCTGAAGAATGAATGCAATAAGGCAAGTTTTATTTACACAAGACTGAATGTAGACAATGAGACAATGTATGAACATGACATTTAAAATCCAGATTCATTAGTTTAATATAAGTCCATATATATTCTCCATATGACACTAAACTTTATAGATGCATTTTTGCGGAAATAGAGAATTATTTTTACACATATAAAAAACATTTAAGGAGGAAGTAGAGAAAGAAGGAAGATGAAAACTGAGCCAAAGTTTCCCTACTTTGAGGTGTCAGCAGGCTGGGGGTTGAAGTTTCCCTCAGCATCCATGGAGGATTGTTTCTCCATCATGGCCACGTAGTTGGACTCCATGTAGTCAGGGGGCAGGGCCCCTGCCACGGCACTCAGACAGGGCAGCGCCAGCTTAAAGAGCTCCTGGTCATATCTCTGCTCAGGACATGACAAAAAACAAACAATGTGATCACCAGCACATGGAAAAAAACAGGGAAAATAAAACATGTAAACAAAAATATCTGTACCACAGATGCAAAAAATAATCAAGTTTCTATTTGCAATTCACTTGAAGTAAATTATTAACGTAAGCTCATGAGGCCACTAAATGAATACAAATAAAAACTCTGCCCAACTAAATCTAATTTTGAGTAACTGAGTAACTGAGGAAAAAGAGTAACTGAGTGTCTTTCAGTAGCTCAATTCATTTAGGGTTTCATGAGGCCCCGGTCTCTATTATCATCATTACTGTTATGGTCATCTATGTTTTTTTAATTAAATCATCTTTGGTTCCAGAAAAGCTTAGAAAGTGCACAGATCTAAGAAGTCTCAGTGAAGGTGTTGAACTGAGGATAAATGCAACAAAAAAGACAAAGTCTGCACATTGCTTAAAGCTCCTTAGAAAAATGGTGTTTAACCACATGACAAGAAATAGGACAAAGGTTGGATTCCATGGCCTCTTTGAAGAATAAGTGTGTGGACATCATCTTTTTTAACATTTCTGGTGCCGGACTGTGAACTGGGTGGAATGTCAAGTCTTGGAACACACCAGTAGAGGGCACAATTATGCTTTAAGTCAAGATTTAACAACACACTATAAACATACATACAGGATAATGCAAAAACATTACATTATAAGTAATATTGTGTATCATATGTAATCTTGTTCCTGATCTTGTAAAGGTTATGGTTTAAGAGTTCCAGAATTTAAAATACATATGGCCTTTACTTTTATTTTGCTGTATAAAACCTGATGCCACATGAGGATTGTGGTTGTTCTCTGTACCTTCTGTGACAGGGCATCAAATATTCCCCAGAAGAGTTTTCTGGACAGGTGTAGCTCCTCATCCGATGCAGCTCCAAAACTCCCCCAGCCCCCGGACAGGCAGTAGTACTTCCAGCAGCGCTCGTAATGATTGGTCAGTAACTGCAATGGGAGATACACGGAAATGATCCCTGACCAATTCCACAAACAAACACATTTAATATACTTCATTAAGGTCCACCATTACTGACGTATGGACACAATGCACAGTCCAGATCAGGTAATACACACTGCCAGGAGCACCAGTTTGAGAAACCAGCAGTCAATGGCCAATAGTCAGGAGCCATATGATTGTTATGTCAGTGTGCACTTGCTTAATCCATATGCGCCAACTGCACACAACACATGTAATTTATTGGGTACCTCTAAAAACAATATTGTGCTAAAACTGTTTTCAGTAGGAGTTAAGCACAGCGAACATACAATACAAGTTCATACAGACCTTGAGGGGCATTTTTGTGTGTTCGTTAAGAAGAGGAACATCAAACACCAGCCGTCGGAGAAGATGCTGCATCATGGAGGGTCTCAGCTTGCTGTTGAAACACAGATGAATGGATATACATTAACATACATGCACACACAAGATACTGTGAAAGACATCTAACAGGAAGCAATGCAATGTTACGGCCAATGTGGTGTATACAAAAACACCACAGAAAAGCAGATACTGTTGTGCAATGATGTATGTGCAGAGCCTGCATTACTGTCACTTTGACATAAGTTATCAAAGACAGAAACAACCACCAGTACCCCATAAATAAGAAAATGGGTGTGAATTCCTCACCCGCACACAGCCAGCAGGCACTCCTCGATGGCGTCGCGCTGAGCCTTGGTCAGGCAGCAGCCCTTGGACAGGCGGTACACGGTGTGGAGCAGGGAGTCGATGAGGGAGGCGTAGGGCTCCGTTCCGGCAAACAGAGGGGCACACTTGGTCAGCAGGGGCAGCACAGCAGTGCACAGGTAGCGGTTTAAGGCCAGGGCCATGTCTGTGGCACTCAGAGCAGCCTGAAGACACAGGAACATTACCTGGGTCAGGTCTAATGAGCTCTGGGAAGGAACTGAATACAACTGGAAATGGTAGTTCCCTTACTGTACAACAGAATATGTGACATACAAACAAACTGGGAATGGTCAATGAGAGTTGAAAAGAAAATGAGGGTTATTTCTATTTATATATTGGTTCCTTGAACCATACATAGGGTGACCAGATGGAAACTGTAAAAACCTGATACTCCCATCAGCAGAGGTGTCATGGTAACTGAGGAGGTGAGCATACTGTAACTGTAAAGCCCAAACATATAAATGGTGCCAAGGCTAATAGGTGGGTATACTGCACATACTTGCACATACCCTCAGCTACACTACTGCCCTTCTGAGAGGAGAAAGGGGTGGTCAGATGAAACTGTAAAGATGACACTCATTTCCAATATGTTGCTTGAACTGAAATGTGAATTTTCACAGACAGGAAAATAACATCATCAGCACTGCACTGTGCACAGACCATTGATAGATGACCCAGAATCATACTCTGCAAGTTTTACAAAGTGTGGTATTGCTTTGATATTTTTAGCAAACAAAACTATAATCCACATAGTTGTCAGGACAAACAGTGACCCAGTTGTACTCCTGCTGGGACACAGGACAAACACCCATAAATCAGGCCTGGTGTAATCACAGCTCTGGACTGCTGGGCTGATCTGGCCTCGGAGCCCAGGTGACTGCTCACCGTGTCCAGAGAGGCAGCCGCACGGAGATCCGGCAGGAAGCCTACTTCAAGGAGGTGCAACAGGAAGTTCTGGTCCTCGATCCCGTAAACTCGATCCAGGAACAAGACCATGGCGGCCTTATGATCTGGACAGAAGCCTGCAGACATGTCCGGCTCCACTACTGTTCCATCTGTGGATATACATACAAACATGCGCACAAACACACACAGTGAAATTAAAACATGCCCACATGCATTTGTGCATGTGCACATTTGTACACACACATTCTCAACATACACACATAAAATGCACGCACACATACACACATGCACACATTCATATAGACAAACGCATACACACACATACACAAAAGTTTTGCCTACATTTTCACCCACAGATAGACAGACACAACCCAGAGGAATATTTTGTCAGTGCAGACACATTTTCATTTGTTTTATGACAGATGAACCAGCGGAGTCAGTCCATGGAGCACATTTATTTAGATGCCTATAATTTCTCAGAGTTGTTCATGATGATCATTTTCAGTCTCAGAAACACTAAAGATGTGACAGAGAATGGGAAACACATTTATATCTCTAAGCAACCACAGCAAGCTCCAAGATCCATTATCTCGGCTCATTAGTTCAGTTCAGTCAGAGAGCGTCAGGCAGGCTCACACTGCGCTGAGGATTCACTACAGCAGAGGAAGAAGAGTGATGTGGAGAGGACATGTCTTTCGTCTTGCTGGTTGAGTGAACAAGGCATACAATCAGGATATGTGTTAATCCCATTAAAAGAGACAAGAATGGAACCTCGAGATAGTATTGGATATATAAAGCTCTTAAAAAACAGTTGTACATTGGTTAGAGTTATTGAGTGCCAGTACATAGGTTCACAAATGTTTGTTTTCAAATTATAGTGACTGTCCAGACCACCACTAGTCCACAAAGTTTGTTTTTATAAAATCTAATTATAAATACACACTAAGATGACATAATTTCAAGTGTTTAGACATTGCAGGCTGAACCCTGGGCAGGTGGGGTCGGAGTCTGACCTTTGGCAAGAGTTGGCATTGGGAAGGGGATGCTGATCACCCCCTCCAGGTCCTCGATTGGGATCAGAGACCGTAAGATGGCTCTGATCCGGATGGCCTCTCCCTTCCCAGCGTGGATCAGCTAAAACGCAAGACAGGAAAAAAAACCCACTCTGTCAACAGAAGCAACCTGCGTTATGTAGCTTTGATACAACTTTCAAATGGCTTCATTTGGTTTCATTTCCACATGCATAGATACACAATATGCACACCCACATAGTACAAGTACACTCCCACATGTGAGAGCACAGTCACTCAAATACAGACGCACACACACACACACACAATCACATACACAAACATTCCCATACCCACAGACACACATGCAGTGCCCTGTTCGACAGATCTCATGATGGCACAATGAGGTAGTTTGACTCAGTCAGCTAAAGCCAAATGTGCATGCAGACGTGTGTAAGGGGGGAGGGGCCCACAGAGACTCACGTGCATCTCTGGGGCACAGCGTCCCAGCAGGTCTATTAGAGCTGCGTAGAAGGTCATGATCGCATTTCCCATGTGGATAGTGTCATCCTCTTCGTCCTCCAACATATCACTGCTGTGGGGATGAAAATGGGGTGTGAAACTTACAACCTCCACAAGGGGGCACTGCTGCACCATCACTTCAAAATGAGCCCTTGCAATAGCGCTGGATAATAACTTCCACAGAAAAAACCAAATGCAGCAAAAAAAAGGGCTTGTGAGGATATAAGCAGCAAGGTAGCTCAGTGCTGTCTGCAATTTCCCCCAGCTTTTTTAGACAAGAAGTGAAAAAAACATCTCCTTGTGCTGATGTACCATGGGGATGATGTATTCAGACTCTGGCCCATTTACTCTCGACTTTTCCAGCAATAGCATGACCATTTATGTAACACCTGGTATGGAGAGACAGATCGGGAACGGGGTAGAGTAATGAGGGACCACATTTGGCTGCGGCGTGGAGAGAACAAGCACACATCTCCCCTCTCCCCCAACCCCCATCACTCTATATGAGTCATTAAAAAGTTTGTCCAACATTTCTGAAACAGTATATATGAACTATCTCAATGGTGGATTTCTACATCAAGCCACTGTCAGCTTATCTCCGCCAGTTCGTTGCTAGTTTTGCTCATCCTTCCGATGTTCTGAGACCTAACCTACTCGAAAACACTATGGAGAAGGCGAGTGAATGCAGAAAAGCCCTCAGGTCCTGTTCCTGAGCTGTACAGTGGCGGCAACTTTTATGCTAAACCCTGCACTTTGGGTCCATTCTGATGTCAACACTCACAGTGGGAAAGTGCAAAGCCTGTAATGTTGTGGATGAAATAAATGCTATAAATACAGATCGAACTAGTGGGAAGAAAATGCAAGTCTGCAGAATCCACCAAGGGACCACGGAAACATATAGATCACAGCCTTTTCCCTGAAAAACAACACCGCCGTCAAAAAGTCCACCTACAGAGTTCTGCTGGACTCAGAAGTGGGGGAGGGGCCATCCCTGCTCGGATCCTCAGAGATTTTGATTGCCTCCTCCATGGCAGCCAGTAAGCCATTCCCTCCCTTCCCTCGGAGGGCGGGGCCAAAGCACTCTGGCCGGCGAATCAGAAGCCTCACCACCACATTGGCATTTTCCTCCACGCTTTCCCCTGAGAGACACAACAAAGCAGAGCAATTCAGAAACATGCCAGCATTGTGCTCATATACCTATGTCTACACAAATTAACTAGGTTCTTATTAATATAATTATACAAATCCAAATGAATATAATTGCAGGTGTACAGTTCTTGCTATACAGTATAGGCATACATAAAGATCATTGCACACTTAATGAACAGGTTTTTTTCCTTTTGGGTTTATGGTCTTAACTGGTTAATTAGAGACAGTGAACTGAACATTTCAGGAAAGATTTAATTCATAATTCAAATATTGAGGCTATTGACTGTATATGAAAATTGTGTCACTGGTTGTTCTAAGTGCCACAAGGCTGCTTATAAGAAAAGGGTCTCTCTCTAAATATGATATGGCTGTAAGCTCTAGAAAGTTAGACTGACACAGGTATAATATATATAATTAATAATAAGATCTGAAAATGTATGCTTACAATATTCTTACAAAAGAAATCTGCTGCTTTGAAGGGCATATAGCCCCGTTTATCAATCATTTAAACATGCACATTTACATGTTTTTCAAAGAGCTATAAAAAAGCAATTAATTTAGGCTAAGTCCGAGAAATTCATTTGTTCATCCATTGATAGATTCTATGTGTAACCTGAATTTGTATTTTACAATTACATTTCTGGTTTTATAACACTTTATAGCAATTTTCTTTGCAAATGTACACACGTGTAAATGCATAGAGTATATAACTGTGTGGATTACCATTGCAGAACACAGCGAAGCGGAGAAAATCTAAATAGCGTTCCCCTTCGACAGGGTTCCAGCCAATATCAGGGTAGCCCTTAGATACAAGCATAAGGCAGCTTTGCAGGCCACAGCCTGCCAGGTACTGCACCACCTGCAGTGGAGGAGAGAGAGCGCTGAGATACAACGACAAGCATTACAGGAAATGCAGCACTTGCTAACATGCTATCAATAACCATTGTTTTTTATTGATAACATCTCAGGAGAGAAGAAATTCTCTGCCATGGCAGATTGCTATGCTGCTATTGCATTTTACCCTGCGATGGTATATACAGTATCACTTTTCATCTCACTGTGGACTGAGATGTGTTTCCTGAACACATGAACACAAAGAAACTGCACACGAGTCATTATAGACGGGCTGTTATATGCTGTGAAACTGGAGCTTTGTGGTTTATAGAAAGTGCTGTTAAGAGGTCTTTGAGCCACCGGAAATTCCAAACCCTGTTGTGCTGTCAGCTGATTTTGGTTGACGTAGATTAAAGTAGATAAGGGCTTGTAACTTGGCAGCATCACCAATGAGACAGGGAGTGACCCGAGGTCAGCATTTTTGACATGGACACAGCTTAGGGTTAAAGTAAGGTTAAGCCAGCCTCAAAATAGGGGGGAATCTTATTCTGATCGACCTCATTGGGTACATCTCCCACCCCTCTTCAATCCTGAGCCAATGAGCCACTAACACATCCTCTTTAAACATTCACCTTATCATACCCTCATTTGTTCATGTTTCCAAAAGCTCTCGCCTATTTGAATAATCCCAACTTGATCAACTGTTTCAATAAAACAACAAATCTCAATATAAAAACAAACAAATGTAATACTTGTGGTTTGTATGGTAATTTATTCAGAGGGTAGCATGACCATACAATATATTTCTGGTGATGCAACAGAATCAGCTTGACTTCAATATTAAATATCAAATTATTCTACTATCAACCTAGGAATAAGAAAATCTTTTATGGTGACTTTGATACTCCCAATACAGTATGCCCCTTAATTTCTGTTTGTGCCCCAGTAAGTCTTAGACACAGAGCACAGTGTTAGTGGAGTGTTCAGAGAGACTTACTTTGTCAGTGTGACTTTGTTTAAGGCTAATATTAGCTCTATACATTTACCCCATGCACAGTGGCCTGAATAGAAGTTTCTGCTGGCTTACTTTCTCCAGGTCTGGCTCCCGAAGGGCCAAAGCCAGCTCATTGTTATCCATCACAGAGGCAGCAGCCACGTCCAGGGGTGTGGATCCCCTCATGGAGGGGGACGCTGGGGATGAAAGCGCAGCAGAAACAGGTGAAAATCAGAGCAGGGACTGCGGCAGGGGGAACACCAGCGACAGGCGCGGTGACAGGGACACGGGACGGCCGGCTCTCATGGAAGCCATTGAGCGCACAGCGAGATCACATCTAATTGGGCTTAAGGTCTTACTGCTGGAATAATTACATCTGAGGACAGGGACTATGAATGTCACACACATATACTATATAGTCACATATCTGCTTGAAGCATGTTCAATGGCAATTCTGTAAGTATGTCAGTGATGGAAGTATAGACTGTTTAAGTTGAGAGAAAGTAGGCTTGACTATAGAATGTGGTTTATAGGAATTGTGGCTGTGTTTTCACATTGTAGTAATTAACATAACTGGACTTTTTATATTACAGGTTGAATCACAAATAACTCCATCAAAAAACTGTATTGGTGAGTGCACACAAAATGGGGTCTCTATCTGGCATAGAGTGTCATTCATAAAGCTAATTTTGCATTAAGACCATCTAAAAGCAATGGAAGCATTCTGATGTTCTCATAACAATTTTACAGTTAAAAAGTCTTACCAAGTCCAACGCTGCTGTTTTCCAGCAAGTAACTGAGGTGATCAAACATGGCTTTTTGGTTTTGTCTACTGATGCGACAGAAGTAGCAAAGAAAACGACAGCAGTTGGCCACCATCTTAGGAAATGTGATTTCCTTAACAGAAGTAACAAGAAAGTCAACACTATTATTGGTTACATTAGATTATTTTCCATTCAGATAGCAAAGAAAGGACAAAAAACAAAATTTACAAATTCAAGTCAGGTAAATACTATTCAATGTATTTCACAATTGACTGTAACAGTTCAGCAAACGTTCAATTCATTTAGCCTGGAGCAGGCCACGCCCCATTGATCAATGTAAAAGAGGTTAGCTAAAGGAAACAGTTACTCAACCCTGATTAATTACACAGAAATGTTTCATGGCTTCCTGAGGCATATAGAGTAAGACTTGTGGAGCTGGTTACCTTTGATTCTCCTCCGCCAAGCACATTGACCATCACCTCCATGACCGTCTCATGCATGCCCAGCGCACGCATCAAGTTTGGGTGCTGGTAGAAAACTTTATTGTTCATAATGTCTCTGCACAGGAACATAAAATGACATCATTCATTTTCAACATAATAGTTACCTGGTTGTGAAAAAAAATAATAGATAGACCTCAGACAAGGTCAAGATCAGCCTCTTTCAATTAAAGTAATTTTAGTTGCTTTATTCTCAGTGGACAGAGGTCTATGTCCTGTTTCCAAACTTTTAATGGAAAGAAGTAATTAAAAATGATTTAAAATTGAGTATAAACTAATAACTTCAGCTCATAACTTTTCAAAGAAAATGATAGTACATAAGTTTTTGATAACCTTACTTTTTAACCTACACATGAATGTATCTCATAGGGATACATGAAAATGGCATTATTTCCTGTAAGCTTATGATATGGCATAGTGTTTTAGCATATGTAGTGCAGGCAGGCTTATGGTGAGATGACACTGTCTTGCAGGATCAGTATTGAGGGATAATACTAGTGTGGCAAAGGATGTAGTATATGTCACGTGTGTGAATGAGGTAGGTTTGGCTCAGATTCCAGACCACCATTAAGACAGACTGGGCTATGTGTAGCACTGAGAAAGATTTACATTTAGTATGTAGCAGAGATGGAGCAGCTCATTGTGTCCCCGACAACAGCATGAGCAGCAGAGACACACCAGCCCTAAGCAGAGGGAAGTTACGGGTGAGCAGCTGTGACCAGCCCCTTTACTAACCCCAGCCCCCGAATCATCAGCTTCTCCTCCTCACGGCCCATGCGCACGCTCAGCAGGGAGCGGATCTGCCCCAGGGACGCCAGCAGGTTGATCGTGTCCTCCACAGACACGGCGTTGATGGTGTAGGTCTTGGGTAGGGCGCGCACTTGGCCTCCTATGCCATCATACTGCCGGTGCAGCAGCACAAACATGGCCCTGACCAACTCCGGGTCCTCGATCACAGACTCTTGAGCCCAGCGCACCATGGTCTCAGAGATGAGCTGCTGCAGTGTGGCTGGGGGAGACGGGGTGGGGGGGGACACGGTTAGTACAGGGTACACACACACAACTGTATTAGGCTGCTGGATTGCTGCTTTTTTTTTTTACTCTTCTGATCCTGATTGTGTATGCCTGTGTTGTGCTGTGCAAGGTTTGTCACAACCCAGTATTTTAGAATTGTCTTTTGTATTTGTTATTTGTAAAAGCACATACAAGGCTTTAAAATGGGCACATACATATAAACAGTAAACAATCAAGTTTAGTGTGATTGAAAACAGAAAACACACAGAAAATTATGATAAAGACCATGCTCTGTTGGAAAACATATTCCCTCCTGATTGCTTACATGGCTTCTTAGATTTTTTTTTCTTTGGCAAGTCTGCCATTTTCTTCTTCAAGTAAGCGACTTTTTCAACAAGGGATAGGAGGCGACCTCTGATGGTGAAGTCCCCATCTGCTTCATTTGCCTTGTCATCATCAATCTCAATTCCTGCGAGTGGTTTGATGAAAAACATCATTGAGACATATTAAAGCCAAAATGAGATGTGCAACAACTCCTCATTGATGTAACTGTACAGTTGACAATTGCAAGATCTAAAACCTACAAATATAGATGGAATAAATACCACACTTTAGATGTAAATAACACACTTTAATTAGTCTCCAATTCAGCTCAAGTAATCTATGAAATGAATTAAACTGAATTAGCAGCAATTAGGTGAATCTAGTTCATAAGTACTCAGGTGAATATTGAGTCTCCTGGGCTAGGTTCATCCAGGTACAGGATCAGACACATCAAGTGCAGAGGAAGCTGTACATGTACATTCAAATTCCATTCACTTTTATAATGCTTATACCATCCTAAAACCGTGGTCCTGAACACCCAAGGGAAAATAAGGTTCTACCAGGTTTCATTGTTACTTAACATGTAATTGGTCAGTCAACATTGTTGATTATACAATTAACTCACTTCCTTTCAATCAGCAGCTTTGGAAACAGGGTGAGTGGAATCTTCAGGTAATCAATGACTTAAATGAATCACTTAAATGCTGAAACACAACAAAACCAGCAGACACTGCAGTCCTTCAGGACTGTCTGACTCTAACATGCCCTGGCTAAAAGAACACAAAACAAAAAGGCTAAACAGTAATCAGGCCCAGGGGGAAGACCTACCACAGTGGGTCATGAGGTCCTCGTGGAAATCTTGCAGCTGCTCTCGGATTTCCTCTGGACATGGGCAGTCTTGCTTCTCGTCTTTAAAGTTCAGCAGCATGTTGATCTTGAGAGAAGCAAGGGACACAGTAGTGAATCACAGGAAGCTACAGTTAGACAAGTCCATCCCAAGATCCCCAGCATTAAGCCCTCACGGCCTCTAATATCAACAAGAGTCCAGCTAACCTGCTCCTGTGGTGGTGATCGGAACTCTTTGGTCTTCCTGGCGGTCAGTGCAGCAGACATGTTGAGCGCCTGCATTACCTCATTGTAGCGGAAACGCTGGTTCTCCTGTAGGTTGGCAACAAAGTCGTCGGAGAAGGCCACCACCGCCTCTATTCTGTGCCTTACCTGGCAGTCACACAGGTACTGCAGTAAGTGGCACATCTAGGGACACAGAGGGAGAGAGCACTCAGACTAGGGTGTAATTATAAGGCCTAAAGGCATGTGTACTTCATGAGACACCCAAGAGTTTTTCGCTGTAGTTAGCTAGTTATTCTCATGCTAACACCACCCAAGGCCCTGTCTGTGAAACATCTAAAAAACCCCAGGCACCAACATGCAGAAAAGCCCATTAAAACAGAATCTACCATCATCAGCTATAATTGAGCAATAATTCTCACCGACAGCACTGAAATGTAAAATAGCTTGTCATAGTAAAATGTCAGATATGAACAAATCATAGTGTGTGATTGTCTTCCCAATGTTCCTTGAACACAGTAAATTACCGGTTTTCAGTCAGACTTCCAATTAGCACAGAGATGTCAAGAGGTTACAATGGTGCCAGTGACACACTGGAATTGGTTGGGGGGATAAAATGTGTTGCTTTGTACTATGAGGGTAGAAATGACATCACATTAAACAGCGGTGTTTATATATTGAAATCGTCACATATCTGTAGTGAATAAGACAGGTGTGAATGGCCCACAGATCCTACTCCTATGGGTAGATACTGGAACAGGGTACAGGGTTCAGAAACTGGAAATAGGTGTTTATTTCTACATGAAGGGGGACATAATAATAAGGAGGCAGATGACACTGTGTCTCACTTGCAGTTTGACCGGCTCTGGGAGCTTCATCTGGAGCAGACCCTCTTTGGGGACATTTCCTGCCCTTCCTCCGTCCTCTCCTCCCGCTCCCTCTATCCGGAGTTCACCCTTGAAGCCGTCACCATCGGGTGTGTCAGCACGCTTGTGGCCCGAGTCCTCAGAGAAGACACTGGGCTCGATAAGCTGTAGGATATTCTTCAGGTCACCATTGTGAAAGACACCCATGATAAGCAGGGTGTAGAACAGCTTGATGAGAGGCACAAAGAGAAACTCAGTGCTGCCCCCTATGGGGTCACGCACATGCAGACTGCCCTCTCGAACAGCCTCTGTCAGCATCTCAATGGTCTTGGTCTTGAGGATTTCCAGTGGGAACTCAGGGCTGTACTGGAAGAAGTCTCCGCCCACGCTGACAAAGCTGGGTGAGGAGAAGTGCATCCTGGGACGGAGGGAGGTGCTGAGTCCAATCCCTGGGAGGCCGTGCTTCTTCTTCTCGTCAGGGAAGAGTGTGATGCTTTTGGTCTCATCCGTCATGGGGACAATGTACTCATTGTTCATCATTAGCCGGGCAGTGGCGTAGGTGCTGAGATGGATGTCAATGAGAAGGTCATAGTAGCCAGTACGAAGCAGACCTGGCATGTACTTGTTCTCTATAGCGTAGAGCAGCTGAGCCTCATCCACATGACTGCAGAGGGCATGTGCCACTCGGTTGTTGCCCAACGCACAGACAGCTGAATAAAGCCTTAGGGTGTGATAATGGAACTTCAGCAGGTCTTTCTGTTCCGTTAGCTCCAAAATGTCCACAGACCTGAGGGGTAACACAGAATAAAATTTCACAGAGATACATACCAAATGCAAACACACATACAGTATGTAACAGACATACAATGTACAAATAAACTATACATTTGTTATATTTACACATACAAATAAACATTACCCACTCAATGGCCAATATTTTCACCTTTGCTTGCAGGCAAACTGATTTCTTCAAATATTCACATGGTACAGCTACAAACATTCATTTTCACAGTTTGAAATTTAAGTGACACAGATGTTGAGCCAAGCATAATACTGCATTGTTACTGATAGGTAAAACAAAGTCACATGGTTATGTCATGTGTTATATCCATGTAACTTATGCTTAAAACTACAGAAATTAATCTCTCTCTCTACGACTGCATTTCACTGTCAAGAAAATATTGCCTTACAGCTTCCACAAACACATACACATTACACAATGAGTAAAGTGTTATGGCACATGATGTATTCATAAATTGGAACCCTACTACTGTGTATTTCTGGCCAAATGCTATATGTTTTACAGCCAAATTTGTGACCTCCGACCTGTTCTCCTCCGGGATGTGCAGGGACATGAACTGCAGGGGCTCGGAGCAATGCACCAGCCAGCCATGACGGTCGTTGACACGGGACGTCTCCACCTTTGGGAAGTGGTTGGGCACACGGCTCCACAGGACTGGCGTGAGGAACTGGACGTGCAGCCTGGGTGGGCACTGAGGTATGGGGTTCTTGCGCTCGCTCTTGAACAGGCCCGCCGAGAGAGGCATCACATTCTGACCAGGATAAACAAAACCCAGGGGGAATACTGATCAGCACTGCCTCTCGCTTCACTGGCCTGAACAATTCATTTTCTCTATACATCTTTTCAGGTGCAGTGTGTAGAACTGGCTTTTAAATATCATGAAACTGCGATAATCATGGACCAGTAAATGAGCTCCCCTGAGAGAAGAGTGTCGTTTTGCACCACTATGGTGTTTTTTACAATCTGCTGTCATACTCGGACACCTAAAAAAACAAGCTTGGAGGTCTACTGGGTGACACCGCCAGGGAGGTGTGGCCCTGCCTGCTTCATATTGTTCACACACATGTTGATTCAGACTCATGCAAAGTCTGAGCAAACAAGCAGGCTTTCCAAACGGCTGCATCTTCTGCCACAATTTTGGCAGATGTTGAAGCAAAAATGGAGTTAGAATGAGCAGAAAAAAGGATATGGGAGCTGAAAGGGGTGATGGGGAGCTAGCATTTCTTGTACTGACAGGTGCCTTGCCACCAAATATTGGAGATAAGTGTGAAGTGAATTATTAAGCACTTTTTTTGGAACAATACAGGTATAGTTTTACCCTTTGCAAATTTTGTGCTTATTGCGTGGTTAGAGGTTTAGCCAAAAGGTGGTGTAACCATTTATTGAGTCCTAGGAAGTGGTTGCTTTTCCCTTTAGATGTTGCACAACTTTCCTTAGTAAATAAATGTAGCGCCAGTTAAAACTACATTATGTGTTTTGTTTCCTTAAGTTCCCATTTATCTTGCATTAGGTTTTAGTTTATGTAAATATGTAAAAAATCTGAATATCAGATAAAGCTGAAACTTTTCAGATGGGGAACGCATACTTTTTCATCAGACAACACTCAGAAAGACAGTTCTGGTCTGCAAAACCAGAGTGAATCCATGAGCTGAAAAAGACGATTTTATGGAAAGCAATACTGAGCATTTTCACTAAAGAGGCTTGTCACAATGCAGAGATTTACAAGAAGAAGGTTGGCCCGGCCAAGACCCCTCAGATAATGGACACACTGGCATTTCCTTACAGGGTGTGGGCTGCTCTATTTGCAGCAGGTCCTTTGTCACGTCGGCACGGTTACCTTTATCCGCCCCAGTTCGAACTGAAACACATTGGGGCTGGTGGCTTGAGCAAACACTGCAGGGAACAGCTTGGTGCTGGGCTCGACCTGGTGAGAAACAGAACACAGGCAGAGAGCTATAAATACACAGCCAAGCTAAAGGCATGTGGCCCTTAGATAAGAGAAACACTAATCAGATCTCACAAAGCCAAATTTGTCACAAAATGACCCACTTTTGACCCAAAAAATTACAATGCCAACATGAACTCCTATTTTTGAGTAATCTCATGGCTGACGTGATTATCATTAGTTGATTTAGATTTGATGGCTTTGATTTGACAATGGACTCATTATCTTAGAATCCTTGTTGTAATACATACTCACTGCCTGCCACAGCCAGTGCTACTCCTTTACCTGGTAGTAGGTGCTGAGCTCCTTTCCATTGGAGGTGAAGGTCAGAAGTCCATTGGCGGTGTCCACCAGGCACCCAATCTCAAGCC
Source organism: Albula goreensis (assembly GCA_022829145.1). Classification (NCBI taxonomy): domain Eukaryota; kingdom Metazoa; phylum Chordata; class Actinopteri; order Albuliformes; family Albulidae; genus Albula; species Albula goreensis. The sequence goes on from CM040759.1 coordinate 16,488,499, forward strand.
CATTATTGTTTCGGCCCTGTCCCGGGCTGGTGCTCTCTCCTGCCCACACCATGTAGCAGTTACTTCGCTTGATACTGGCAATCAGACAGAGGGGGAAAAGTTGAGGAAAATGCTGAGTGAATCTAGAACTCAAAAAATGATTATCTCATATTGTAACCACAATATTCATAGTGCAATGGTCACTCCTTGTATGGGATCAACATGCCAGGAAGTGTTCAGCAATATTTTTACCACAGTAAGTATTGAGGTATGGTAGAGGAGGATTGAATGAAATACCAGTCTGTCCTCTTCTGTCTCACCTCTCATGGACCTTGCCCTTCTCGTCCCCTAGCGTGACGGTCACCGTGCGGACCCTCTCCAGCTCAAAGGCTGTGTTGTACTGATGAAAGTCAGAGGTCACCCAGCCCACCCACACACTGGAGGGCTCCTGACCTGGGAAGATCCTCACTGAGTAATAGTACTGAGAGCACAGGAAAAAACACAATCAAATAAAAATAAACACAATGACATTACTCTCTCTTTCCAGCTTTTATATAATAGGTCAATTAATTTGTCTTTGTTAGAGACAGTCGCTGTTTACAATAAGATTGTCACATTAATTGATCATAGTGATCTCTTGCATCATTGGACACAATGGGAATGCATTCCTCATAACTGGCAAGATTATCTGCGCAAAAAATAGATATGTGGCAGCTGGTCACTTGAAACATTCTAACTTCACACCTCACACACACAATACATTAACAGTGTTTTAAGGGGCTCCTACACCCTGAATTCAGCCCACAACCGAAAGTGGGATGAGTTCAGCCGCATGATTCAAGTGACCTAGAAGGCCATAAACTAAAGTTTTTGGCTCCCACAGTGCTGCCCTGCTGTACTTTGGACTATAAAGTTTTGAGAAATTTTAAAAGTGGCTATTTATGGCTATTTATGTAATACAATTTACTCCGTTTCAGTTGTAGTATTTCAAAGGCTGAAAAGTATAAATAGTGCCTTCTAAATTCTAATGACAGATGCAGCATGAAACCCGAAATGAGCAGAATCGCCATCTTCTACAGTGCTTCTGCATATAACTATATCTTCTTACCGTGGAGGTCTGCATCAGATACTCATAGTCATCCCTCTCGTCTGCAAGCACCTCCTCTGAAAGGCGGGCAGATGAGTGGCTGGTGCTGAAGTCAGGCTTTGATCTCTTCAGCATGAACCTAGAACAAGCAAAACCGCTGCAGGTAACACAGAATTCACAGAGTAATGAATTTGAGTGTCAGTACACAGTGATGATGACACATTATGAGGTACCCATCATACTTTATAAAAAATCCACTTTACATTCAATTTACAATCTACAATGACCTACAAATATCATTTAGGACATAATGTACTATGCATTTAATGGACACTTAAGGAGTTTAGTTTGTCTCTGCAAGATACTTCAAAGTGAACACCAGCGTATGTATGTACATACCAAGTAAGCACACACCAGATCAATTTTCCTTTCATGACATACAATCACGTTATTTGTACATGGGGCTGAATAAGCCATATTCTTTTAAAATAGCATTTTTCAGATAGCCAAAAAGGATGGTGATGCCAACAGAGATACAGACCTTTGCTTGAGTTTGGAAGGCTTTTCTTGGTTGTAGTCCTTGTGGTTGTTGAATTCATCCTTGTCTTTCTCTGGGCCGTTGGATCCCAAATGCCCATGAGCCGTCTTCATGAGGACCTCAAAGTCAGAGACTGTCTCAAAGTCCTCCAGCTCCTTCTTTGGGGAGAAGAAGCTGCCATTGGATGGGAGGGTGCCCCCCGGAGACTTGGAGAAGCCCTCCGCACACTCAATAGGCATGCTCAGACGGTAGAACACGATGTCAGTGTTGCTGTTCTGAGAGCCAAAGGACCTGTGAGTGACCTTCAAGCATGGAGAGCTCTCAACAGTCCCATCGATTCTCGTAACCTTTTCAGGACAGGGAAAACAAAAACAGTCTCATCATTGTTAGCATAGGCAAATGCGTGATGTGGTACAGAGGGTGCTTGCTCCAACCTAAAGTGAAGAAAATGTATGCCTTATTTTCATTCAAACAGCAAAGATATTTCATCTACAGGTACAAGTAAGAAGATACAGAGACAGAATGTTCCATGCTTGTGTTTTTGCAATGATTTGAGGCAGCATTTAGATGAATAGGACCCCCAAAGTCCAGGACAGTGTTAAAGTGGGGTACGGTGTGGGAGGAGGGGCTCACCTCAATGTGCTCGTGATTGTGGGGGACAGGAATGAACTGAGGGAGCCTCTTGCTCAGCCACATGGTCAGGTCACGGTTCATATTGACCGCAAAGGGCTCATAACCCTCCTGCAGTCCACAGATGGTGAAGTACTTGAGAGTGCTGACGTCCTTCCCGAAGTTCATTCTGCCCACCTGACTCATGCCTAGGCTGCACACAGGTATGAATCCTACGGGAGAACAGCAGGGACGTGAAGAAAAAGACCCGAATAAAAACCGAAAGAGACCCATGTAGGCTTTTTTAAGAACAAACCCCACAGCAGTTCAAGTTCACTGATGACATTTGCAAGGAGGACATGCCTGACTGATGGTGTGGCAACTGCAGATACCAGCTCCAATGAGCATTTGGCTGAGACAGTCACTATCATGGCCAGTAGGTGGCACTGGTGTAAAGAAATAGTCCACCCTAAAAGGCTTCATCTTCAAACAGTCATCACTACAATTCACCTGATGTGACATTAACAAATATGTGAATAGGTCAGCTAACATAGCCTATTGTACTGTATTATCATGTTGAAAGGAAAGCACGCAGCATCTGCAAACAGTCAGCTGTCATGCTGAATTCCCTGTTCTCCTATGTGTTGGGCCAGTGATCCCTGTTTTGCTCCATCAGCAACCCAACTCTTAAGCACACTTTAGTCTTCTTATGATCATTAAGCAAACCCAGGTAGCAAATCATTCACTCACTTGCACTGTACTGTATTCTCAGTGACTCCCGTAGTGACATATTCCAGATGAATTCCTTTAGTTATTACAGTTAAAATATATCCACAAAAATACTGTCTCTATAATTAATCTGTTTAGTAATGTGAGACAATCAAGTGAAATGGGCATAGGAGAAAACATGCACAGGAAATCACCCCAGCTGGGAGACTTAAGGAGGATAGGGAGTGGGGCAGACACTGACCTTCCCAAACCTCAAAGTCCTTGAAGGCCAGCTCGGAGCCCGAGTCGTCCAGGAGCACCTCCCCGTTGAGTGTGAACATCATGGTGTGCTCGTTCATATCCACCATGCAGCCCACCACGTCACCTGGCTGCCAGGACCGCCCGAAATGCTCATTCCCCTGGTGCCACCGCTGTGCCTGGAAAACCCACAGCTCAGCGTTACCAGTGCAGCATCAACACCGGGTCCCTCATCAACTGCCCCTAATTCACATTTCTGTTTCTCCAACGACCAAGCAAGGCCTCTTAATTACCGAAGGTGGGAGCGTATGGTAATTATATAGAGATCAATCTAGTGCAATCAGAGTGTTCAATTCATTGAAAATCAACCAACTTCATATTTCACTGTCTCTCTTTCATGTTGTCCACAGAAGCACATACGCACACCAATGGCTTCAGCTATAGCAATTTTCTGTAGCTAGGTTACAAATATAGATGTTTTACTTCATCTAAAGGCTACAGCTTCAAATGTTCCACTGTAGTAAAAGGTTGCAGCAATGGATGTTTACCCTAGCTAAAGGTGCAAGAACAGACCTTGTACAGATGCCTTCAGCAACTGATTCTATTCTTACTTTAGCAAACTGTTTCACCACTTCTCACTCACCTTGAAGCCATCAAAAACAAAGGCCTGCTCGTCAGAGCCCAGCTCCTGGTCTGGCAGACAGCCGGGCCGGGCCCATCCAACCCTCATCTCTCCCGCTGTCACCACCTCAAACTCAAAGTACCACTTCCCAGCGTTCACACTGTACGTCTTCTCCGCGCGGAAAATCCGGAACCTCTCAGCCAGCAGGTTGCTGATGTCGGACCTCGCAGCTGGTAAAGAGAGGTAGGTATCACAAATCCTACAATAAACCAGCTGCACCAGCTGCTGATTATGCCAGTTTTACATAAAAATACACATAAACAGGCACCCTGAAAATAAAGCATTGTGTGTTAAATTCAATCATCACAGTCACAAAGCTGGAGTTCAAAGTGTGTGTGTGTAAAACCATTCATGCACATCACATTCCTGATCCTTGTTATGTCAGTAAAAGCTCAGTGCTGACGAGATTGTTTAACAGTTACAGAGAGGGAGAATAAAGCACTGTGGGTCTTGGATCAGATGTGGGGAGCAGGGGGTGGGTGTGGGAACTGTGGGTGCTGTAATCCACTGGCCCTCTGCCAGGACTACAGCAGAGTGAGGTGAGTCCACTGTATCCACAATTAGCCTGGCTTAGCATTAAACTTATCAGTGACGAATCAATGATTCCAGTTGTGTTTCGGTCCCATTGGGGCAACCCCAGCATACAGTCCAGGGGAATCAGATAAAAGTGAGTCATAGCTCCTTGCCTTTACTGCAACAAAGGCATGGCACTGTAATAAAGCAGTAAATTCAATCACCCAGTGAGAGAGGGAAAAATTGCTTGTGGTATAAAATACAGCTTGTCATAAAAATGAACGGAAGCAGAGAAGGAAATTTCCACATCGGGGTTACTGGCACAATTTTTATTGATTCTGCTCTTAAAATGGTGGAATACAGACCTCCCCTGCAGCTTTTTTTGCTGAGGAGTGGTGGCACATGCACACATGCAGCACAACCACTAATTTGGCCATACCAAGGAGTCACAAGCAACAAAGGGCTTGGCGTTAGCCCCAAAACATACCATGATCCTGGTCCGGAGCCTCCAGATTATAGCCATAGCCCAGCAAAGTGCGGACTGCCTCTCTCAGACTGTCTTTGTTTGACTTTTTGGTCCTCTCGTCCAGCAGTGCATACGGGACAAGGCGAGGGTTTCTTCTGTTCTTCACATCCTACAGAGAGAACAGGAACAGGGTTAAAGCAGTTATAATGTCCCACTGTCATGAAGCCCTTTAAGGGGAATGACAGCTATGTGTGGTGGGGTGACACAGAGGGCAAGGAACAAGTGAATTTCATGAAGTGAGACACTGATGTTCCATTATGCAAGATGCCAAACCTGAAAATGTTCAGTATGTGCCTATCTGTAAAAATGGATAATATGTAAATTGCAAGCTAGTCAAGCTGCCCTGAATAAGAGCATCTGCTCAGCAAATTTGAGCAAATGCAACTGTGTCCTCCGAAACTGGGGTAAGTTGGTTACACTTTCCTTTTACTCTGAGCCTCTCAATGCAATTTGATGACAGAAATAGACTTCTCTGGCCTGAAGTGTCATCCAGTTTTCACTGCCTGGTCTATTCTGCTGAGCTTTTCCTTTCACTTTTTTTTTTTTTTGCCGGTTTTCTGAACACCTCCCATGAATAACGTGGGCTGGACTGATCCTTCTGCTCAGCTTCCATTCATCAGCCCTGTAATTAACACTTTCCCCGGCTTTGTGTTAATTATCTGTAGAGCCGGCGTGATGCCTAGCCACACAGCAGAGCCCACTCCTTTTCCAGGCCTGAGTGAAAGGAGCAGAGTGAGACGCTGGGGGCAGGCCTCTCCTTCCCAGAGCTGATGCCATCCAGCCTCTTTCTGACAGTTTCCCCCTGCAGGCAGGGCATTAAAAATGAAGGGCCTGATATATTATTCATGACCTCTATTCTGCCGTTTCAGCACCCTCTAGCCAACCTCGCAGCCCCCTCCCACCAACTGGTCCACTGGTCCGTCCGCCCCCTTCGCGGCCAAGTTTGTGACACGTACCTGCTGGATGCCGTAGGTCCAGCCCTGTCGGATCCTGTCCCTGGCCCACACGTTGTGGGCATTCTCCTGCCAGCTTGTCCACCATGGCCTCCTGCGTGGATGCCAGCTTGATGTGGCTCAGGTCCATGGGGGCGGGCTTGTATCCGCTCGACAGCTCGTAACTGCAAAAGGACAAAAACACAAAAAATGAAAACAAGCTCAGAAACCACCTACTGCGAGGAGCAAGTCTTTATTTGGAGGCTACAGAAGCCTAGTCACACCAATGTGGCACTATAAGGAACAAAATGTATTTTTTTTATTAAGAGTGCATTTGGCAAAGACATATATAAGTGTTTATTTATAATATTTAAGATTTTAGATGTCCTTTTCAGTCATGTATAAATGGACCTCATTCTAAATCAATCCAGGTATCACGTTCATACATTATTGTGTAAACTGGGCAGCCGAACATTCTGACAGCTGCCCTGTCTCAAGGATAAAGAAAATGCCACAAAGACTGATTTGGTGTCATATCATCTGAAAGAAGGTATAAATTACTGAAATTTCCCTAAGATCTTTCCATGACTGGTTTAACTCACTTGGAGGAAAGCTTCAGATTTTTCACCTTCTCCTCTGCGTGTTCGTCAGAAACGCCCACGTGGCAGCCGAGGGCAAGGAGAGTCCTTCAGGGAGGAGAAAATAAAACAGAGTGGAAATGCTAAAAATGCTCTTTCTGGAGGACTGCCCACAAAAAGGCCTTCCCACTCAGTCAGAAGGCACAGTGGTGCCTAAAATCACTGAGCTTCCCATTAAAGCGAGCCTCCCTCAAAGCCACCATGAATCTGGATACCCCCACTGTCACCACTGGAGGCAGCCTGCTAGTAAGAGTACATCACTATTCATTTCCTTAATTCCAAAATCAATGACTTGGAGGGTAGGTCTAGATAGCAATACATCAAGTAGTTACCATTCCAGAGGAGGGGGAGGGAAGCAGATAAAAGCAGACATTGTAAGTTTTTCTGCACATCGTAGTGTCTTGTGGTTAAGATACTACCAACTGGATCCATTTTTACGAAGAGAGGCAGAGCACATTTAGTGTCTGGATGATCTAAACTCCCCTTCACACACAATAAGAACAAGAACAACCAGGTACCCCTCTGTACCTCACTATATGAGCAAAGTGATGAAACAGCAGCAGGCATTTGATGACACACAGAAGGTGCCCAGTGAAGCTAGAGTGAAGCAGCGCACACTTGTTCCAACAAAACTGTGAGTGTTCCACCAGTCATCAGTGAAGATATTCTAGACCAAGAGGGGGGCTGGGATATGTTTCGAGGCTGGTTTGACACCTTGTCAGAGGCTGAGCACACATATCTTCACTTGTGATGGATTGCACTGATAAATGGTAGAACTCTAATTTGCAATGCAAAAGTCTTTTCAGTACAGAGGAAACTCAGCTGTACCTAAAGTAATTCTCAGGTATTGTAGCACACATTGGCTATCGAGAGTCATTAAACAGGTTATGTGGCCATTTGTTTTGTAAAACAATGCCATTCAAATATATTAAGACTATTAATTACCTATATTGCTTCCCATCTACACTGGGGTTATACCCAATGACTTTTCTCAAATATTTATACTCATAATATTAATGACCCCAACTTCTAGCATTCTTACAAGTCAAACTGACAGAGATACAAATCACTTGACCATTCCAAATATACCTATGCAATCCTAATGAATTGGGTGGTTTAATAATTTCCAGCATAACTTTTTGGTTACTATATGGGGCTGATTCACTGACTTTCCTGAGATTAGGGCCAATACTAAACACAGCCCTGCTCTTTTCTATAGAGTCTGTAGCAGCTTTGAAAAAAGGTTGTGTTCCCCAAGAATTTATAATCTACCAGCAGCCAGGGACCTCTGTTCACAGCCCCATTTGCTACAGTTAGGCTTCCCTCCTTGTTCACTCATTTTTGGAATGCAAAAAGGACCGGCTGCCATTTAAGATCTATATATCAATAACATTTCTACATTTGAGTAGTTAGCAAGATCAGCCTCTTCTCTTCTTCACTTTATGAAGTGCTCCTGAGTATACCTAATTACAAACATCTCCCAATCTGAGTCTATTTTCTCAAACCACACTGGTGATTCCACAATTCGCCTCAAAGATGAATGAGATAAGGTGCAGACAATGGATCTTTCTGATGAGATATGGGAGGAGGACAAGCCTCATTGGGCTGAGTGACCTTTTCTCATCATTGTATGTTCTTATGTTCTTATGACCCCATAAGAATTCACGCCTGATATATCAATGTCAGGTATCCGCTGATTCTATATAAAATCACCGACTACTCAGACTACTAACAAAATCTGCCCCTCCATTTTCTCTATATTAGAGGCAAATTGAACCGATGTGGTCCTGCTGATGGTGCACTGATGAATGTTTTAAAGCCCAAAGCTCTACCATTTTTGAGAGTTCAGAAGACATGTATTGATCATACACAGGAGTAAAATGAGTAGTGTATGGAGTCTGTCCTATCTTTGATTGTCTTCTTCCTTACAGTATTATCCATCAATTTATTTTCCCATATTTTTATCAAATGCAGAGTAAATGATGTGCAGTAATAATTGCATTAATGACTTGACAATTCCTTGAGGGATATTTAAGGAACTGTATTGTGTTTTGTGAAATATATGCTTGTTTATTTCTGCACTTGGTGTTTTATATAAAAAATCACCCATTCATGTGTGTGTGTGTGTGTGTGTGTGTGTGCGTTTAAAAACCTTTCACCTTTGACTGGTGAGGCTGTGTTCAAAATGATATGTTGGTACATTAAGAAGTACACTGTAAAAATCAGTCTGTAAGTCGTTTCACTTCTCTGGGGGACATAATGACTTAAAATCAATATATGCAAAAAAAAAAAAAATCTGCCTTCCAAATGCCTCTGTGCCACTGTCTATCACACGCTCCATTAAAATGTGGGAGATTTAATTAAAGGAAAAACCTGAGTCGCATCTGAGTCAGAGATTCAGGTCACGAATACCAGTTTTGCATTTATATAGTGCTCCGTCACATCTGATCTTGGTGTCTCATGCTCGTAAACCCATTTCGGGAATTATGGAATTAATTAAAACTAACAAAGTTGTCCCTTAAGGTTTTAAAATTGCTCCTGAAATTGTGTACCCTCAGTCATGTAAAAAGAAATAAATAAGTCTGGGCAGTGGAGAAATTGAGTTTACAGAATGTGGCACAGGCTGCTCAGTTGAGGGTTTTTCCAATCAAATTGCTCACAGCTATTCAACCTATGATGAAAAATCAATTCAGCAATAGATATTTTTGGATAAATCCAGTTTATCACAGCAAACCCAGTTTTCAGACACTGTATCTTTCCACAGCACTTACCCTCCCTGCAGACTGAATCCCTGCACTATTTGCTTGTGACATCTTTAATCTAAAAATTAATCTCACCATTAAATAGCATAACATTTCATTTCTAATCACAGATGTACCATGCAATCTCTAGAGCTGGTTAAGTAGCAAATTACCTATATTGTGTAATTAGCTTTTCATTATTGCTATTACACTGTAAAGGGATAATATGAACCTTTGTAGGAGATTACATCTCTCGTTATTAATTAAGTGGTGATTTTAGAGGAGGACCTATAAGAGCATACAAAAGCATGTTCAACCTGAACATTTACAGGTATGGGACACAGACAATACTAATGTTTGACAACAATCACTTTAACAGTTTCTCTTTTCCTGTTGGATTGCTTTGGTAAATAATGTGCCTCTATTGCATTGAAACATGAGTGATATCCTTCACGAAATAGAGCCTGTATGGTCAAAAAACTGACAGAACGGATGGTGATCTTTGAGACTAGACTTTGAGAAAAGAATATGACACATCCAAGCAGTCCCAGTTCAACAGGACCAGGTTCAAAATCCATTAAGCTGCGGCTTGTTTCACTTGTTCTTTGTTGGAATGTTTTTTCACTGAAAAGTAATGAACTGTTGAAGCTTACTTCAGTGTTTCCAGGGACATCTGCAGGTTGTAACTACGTTCTTGTTCTGGAAGCTTGGAGAATTCAACCAGGCAGGGGTGTTGCCTTTTGTTGTCATCTCGCACCTGCATTGCAAGGAAAGATGGTCTGAGATTTGTTTGTATTACCTTTTGCATACAATGGTTGATTTTCTGTAGCAGAGCTCAGACTCCTAAGGTGTAAGTATAAAATGAAGTCTGAGCAGTGTATAATCAAGCATGTACAGTGCCATTACTCGTTTCAGCCTTGCTTTAAATGTGTATGTTATTTGAGAGAATACCTACAACAATCCCTTTGAAAAAGGGAAAAGGGAAACCCTTCAAAATAACATATGAGAATGACATGAGGTGGGGAGCTGCATGTGAGTGGAGGAATGGAATGTGCTCCATTGTGGAGCAGGCTTAATTAGTAAGGAAGACACAGCGTCTCCAGAGCCCAGGGTACAAGGGAACCCCTCAGAGTTTGAATGAGTCTTTTCCCCAGGGGCGGACACATTGAAGAACACCTCCTTAAATTAGGCTTTCTTGACATCTCTGTGTCATATGTGTGTGCGTCTGTGTGTGTGTGTGTGTGCGTCTGTGTGTTCGCAGGGGGAAAGGGGATCAAACTAAGAATATGGTACAATTACATTACACATGAGCATTTCCTTTTTGCAGCCTGGATTATTTTTCAAACAGTACATTTATGCAGCCAGACTGTTGCATGTAGAATGATTACCTGCAAAGCTACTCAGTCACTCCAACACTCCAGTGTTGTACAAAAACTGATATGTTCACTTTTGTTACATACACAGGATCTTAGATGTTGTGCTGGGAACACACTATCATTTGAGTATGAGGAACCTATTAAAACATTCACACTTGAAAATGAATTAAAACCATAACCATTAAGCGCCTCATTATAACATAGCATTTTGTTTTATGCAGAATCGACCTGATGAATTGACCAATTCCATGTGAACAAATCAAGTTTAAGTACCCATTATTTGGCCAAGCATTTGGCATTCCGATTTTTGGTAAAAAATATAAAGACATCAGATATCGATGTGCCACCCTCACAGTCCCGGTGCTCTCTCCCACTCTGTGAGGCGTGCCATCATTATCGCCCCATTGATTACATAGCTGTCATTGAACACTGCGGGAGTATGTGGCTGATTTCATCTAGCACACATTTAACTCAAACACTACTCGAGAACATGCCAGGAGCAATACTCCTACACTAATGACACAGTAGCCATACTGGAACTCTGCCATCACAAAATGTACACCATTCTCATTACCCCTGCCTGCCAATTTAAAATAAAACCAAGTCTGAAACTCAGAGCTAAAGATCAGCCTGTTTGGAACCATCCTTGAGGAGCTGCAAAGCTGCAACTGTTAAGAATGTGTCAAAAGCTGGGCATGGACTCAGTCAAAATTTGTCTGTAACTTTGACCTGCAATTACATTTAAGCATTTGGAGCTGCAGGGTGCATCATACTGTAGAGTCACTGTTCCAGCATGTGGATGGACCCCATAGTCTGGTATCCTATCCAGTCCAAGCCAGTGTGGTTCTGGTGATGTAGTGTTACCCAGGGGAAAAGGGATTTAGTTTAGATATCTTTGTCTCATCGCTCACCAGGAACCCAGCAGGTCAGTTAGGCACCTGCAGTCTGCCTGTGCAAAGCTACGTGTTCTTTTCCTCAAAAGCATGTATGTGCAGGCTCTACTTGTGGACTGCAGTATGAAAACAATCAGCTGCCACCACATGTTTGATAGGACAGCACATCCTTATCTGTGATCTCCTGCACTGACAGCAAAGGTTGTATCTATATGAGGAGTGTGTGAATATGAATGAGCATTCCTAATTGAGAAACAATGGTAAAAGCATAAAAAATGAATACATTTTTTTCTTCACAAAAACAAGTTTACTGAGTTAATTAGGGTCAATGCTAATGTCACCAAACTGAGGTTGTGGACAATTAACAAAATATTTATTTGTAAGTACATTTTTTTGAATCTAGAACCTGGTCTCTGAAGGCAGACCGGTCTGTTGACGTCTGACACCATGAAACACATAGTTGCTAGCTCAGGCCATGGTGCCAGCCCGCAGATACTGCTGTGAATCTCATATTGCTGGTCATACTGATAACATCTTCAAGCCCTTAAACTTAGCTGTTGCTTTAAACATGGGGTGCTGGCTAATGATGATGGCCCAGGTCCAGAGCAAAATTCTGCTACTGTCTCACAGCTCCAGCAGCAACACAAGTCCCTCATGTTCTTATCCACGCTTCTGCCCCCTCAGGTCCTCCACTGCTGGCTGGCTGGTTACCTCCCCTCTTGGCAAAGGCATGCTGCCCGTCGCTTTCAGAGTGGCTGGATGCCTAGTGTTCCTTCCACCATTTACATAAAACCTTCTTGTTCAGGGAGCATACAGGCTCTCCAAAAAAAGACCAACTCTGACTCCATTTTCCACTGTTCACAGGTTCTTAAATTAGCTTGCACTGTACATTGGTTATGCAATAGCCACTGAATGTTAATGCTCATCTTTCTGCTTTGTAAATTACCCATAGTGGCCCATGTGAAGTGATATAACAATAAAACACAATATAATGTACATTTGCATGATAATGTAAATGTGTTAAGTAACACACATTCATATTCTTATAAGCCCCTCAAAGTAAGACTTTATATGAGACAGAAAACAACATAATTTCAGGAAAATGACTTTATGCAGGGACAGAGAACCCATCCATCAAGAGTTGCTCACACTGGGCGCTGCCCAGACTTAGAGGCACTGGGGAACATAAGAGATCAGTGCCCTAAGCTACACCTAAGCACTACTCACAGTCCCATACGTCCAGCCAAGTTCGATCTTGTTCATGACCCAGAGCTCATGGATGTTCTCAGCCAACTTCTCCCGGATCCGCTCCAAGTGAGGGGGCAGAACGATCTAGCAATGAAGGGCAGCACAGCATTAGCACTAGCCCTGGATAGGGTTTGTGTTATAGGTAAGAACTTCACTGAGGTTTCCTGGGGGCTTCGCACCTGGCTGGTGTCCACGGGTGTGGGGGTGAAGGCCGCTTGCGTGAGGGTCACAGTGGGGCCCAGCAGGTCACGCAGTCTGCCATGGTCCTGCTTGTACTCCTGGCTGTGTTCAACCCTCAGCTTCTCCCGGGGCAGCACCGCCTCGAAACAGGGGGCATATCCAGGGGGTGGGAGGAACTTGAACTCCCCATGCCGTCCACCCAAAAGGAAGCGCACTCTGAAAGGAAAAAGCAGACGACATGGTGCTTACAGTCATTTTTATGCTGTGAGAGGACAAGCTGTGACACAGGGCGCCTGAACAACTTTTATTTTTAAGTTGCGAATTCATTGTTCCTGGACTGTCAAATGACCCCAGAAGACCAGTAATCTGCTAATCCAAAATGCACTGAAACAGAGAAAAATTAAGAGAAGAGTACTTTATACTTTTTATACTTGAAGTATGAAAACAATTGACAACAATATTTTCACAACTGCATTTGGCTACAGAAAGTTCAGATTCTGCCAAAGGTCATTTGCTGTTGTGTTTCATTGTGCTCTCTGAAACCAAACTGATTTACCAGTTGTCTGTTTCTCTTGCTTCTTCTCCCTTGTGCTCTCTCACTCTCCTCTCTCTCACAATTTTACCTCTAACTGATTTAAAAATGAAAACCAAAATACTTCCACAGTCTTCTTTAAACTTCTGCAAGCAACTAAAGGAGTTCCTTTGAGCATGGTTCTGTAGTGTTCATCCATCCTTGGGTGGGAGTTCGCATGCAAAACATGCTCTTAGCATTCCGGCAGCCAGGAAAGCCTGCCTGAAGCATCATGTACGGACTTCTTTTCTGCCAATTCAATTACTGGAGGCCAGTGATATATATCGTTGCAGACAAAGTAAGCATTTCTTGAACGTGATCCATAATTTTAACACTGAATCTGCCATTGTGTAAGAGCCTAGGCCTTTTGATCATCCATGGCAATACTGCAATCGGATTAGCCTTGCTTTAATAGATCAACCATACAACAAAACCAATTCACTGATGCTGTGCCTCTTATTGAGGCTTCACAATACGCTTGTATCGGACAGTACCTTTCCCCAGTCAGCAGTATGGGACGAAAGCAGAGTAATATGAAATCAATAGTAAAACAATTAACCTACAGCTTCAGGGAACTCATGTAATTGCATTATGACAAAGTATACCCCATTCATGGCAGTCTGTCTGCTCTTGTGCTAAATTTTCCCAGTGAGATATTAATAATTGAACAATTATTGGACAGAGCTGAGCATGTGATTAAGTACCAAGGCCTAATGGCCAACACCAAAGAACACATTGGGAAGCCAAGTATTGCTAATGGAGGCCTGGGCATTTACAAGACCCAATAAAACTGGGCGCTGGAGAATACTCACTTCACTCCCGCTGAGAAGCTGGTGACGGGGAAGAAGAGGCCGTCAGCATTGAAGTTCTCGAACATGCCCTGGACGGGCTGGCCATTGATGCGGAAGGAGATGCTGGGGGCGCTGAGGTCCAGGCAGCAGCTAACCACGTCATCCGCTCTGAGGAGATGCTGGTTGGGTGAGCTCACCGTTCGGGCAATGCAGCCTGTCAACAAGGGGAAATACAAAGGGGTCACAAGATATTAAGGATAATGCAGGCAAGATATCACCTCACATGCAGAAAACAGAGTGCATTGGTTAGAACCTATAGAAGAACGCTGGTAGGGATTTGTGGATACTTTCTGGCAATAGGCCTTGGCTCCCTGTGAGTACTAGGCTGGAAGATGTATCCAAAGCATCATCACTTGCTGTCAGGGGACATCAAAATGATCTCCACAAATGGCCTAGGATGTCAATAAAGATACATTGGGTATTGGGCCTCTTAAAGAAGCTACCAGACCTGGTTTACAGCTTTTCTGTGTGAGTTTTTTGCAGCAAAAAAGAAAAATCCAATAATATATGTCATGAAAACCTTGCCAAGCACAGGATTTATGTCTTTGTTGCTCCTGAAGCGACAATATAAATATTGTCCCACATAACAGGATGCGAAATATACTGTAACCCGCACTATTTTCTGTTCTCCTACCTTCCTCTGGGTTAGACAATGGAATGTGGCATGAGACTGAATGCTTCCAAGTCCTGTCATCAGCACTGCATCCTGATATACACTTCAGTAAAATTCATATGCATGATTCAAATGTGCTTATTTTACTGGCTTCACCTTTTAGATTAACTGAAATGTTTAGATAGGATTTTCAGTCCTCACTAATATGCAAGAGCACACACTTATGCCATACGCCTCACTCTCACTCTCACATACTTGACTTGTGGAACAGTGGAACAGTGCTTGATAAATCAGCAACAGACTTCAGTATAGTACTTATAAGTGTTTTTTGTAGTATGTGTTTTGGAACAAGGCCAAGCTTTCTTCCTCCAGTGAGATTTAAGAATGAGCTTTCACATACAATGACCTCCTCATGACACAACTCCACTCACACAGTGCGAGTGCTGATCGCAGGAATGCACCCCAGACATTTGATAATGTGTCAGACATGCCTGCAGAAACATGTGACCTTTCCATACTTCAGTGACCCAGCTCATGTTCACTCAACCCAATGTACGAAACTACAAAAAACGCCACAGTATAATACAGTTCTACACAATACAAAAATCACAGCTGCAAAGGTAAGCAAATGCTTACCCCTTTCCTCTTCTTATTAGAGGAAAGAACTTGAGGACAAATAGAACTGTACACCCCCCTCACCCAAGCAAAGCAGTCAGATTGGCAGTGGACTGCGCTGACTGATAAGTAATTTCGAAAGCAGTTCCAGCTATGACTCACAGTAGCCTAAACAAGCTCCGCATTCAGTCGTAATGGATTTTATAAAGAGAGAGTTTCTCTCAGTCACTACTGCTGGAGAGACTCAGGCCTGAGCCTTTCTTACCTGACCAGAGGTGAAGCCCATCAAACCCATAGGAGTAGAGATCGTCCCCAACACCGTTGCCCCCCCAGCCCTCTCCGCCCCCAGGATAGGGGGAGTACCCATCAGTGGTCGCCCAGCCAACGCGCAAATGGGTTGCCTCTGCTGTGACAAAGGGTTCCACCTGGTCCACAATGAGCTCGTAGTACCACTTCTTGTACTGGGCAGAGCCTTCACTGATGCCCAGGAAGATGTTGGGTCGCATGCTTGGTAACGACAAACAGAAAGCAAGATTTATTTCATTTACACAAGACAGGAAGCCCCAGCAAACAAGGAATGTGTTTAAAACACTTTCCTTGATGTCCAGACTTTATTTTTCAACTATCACTCTTGATATTTGATCTTAAAAGTATGACATGTCCATCATAGTTTGAACAGTGCAAAGTTACTTCCACTCAGTGCTAGCTGAAGAGGAAGCGAAGACAGACAGGTGGGAGTGTGAGGTACACTACCTGCTGACGTGATTGACCAGGCGTGTCTGGAGGAGCAGATCCCGTCCTGGCAGCAGGTTGTCACAGATGAGATGTTGGTTGGAGCGTACTGCCACACCGTGGCACACACACAATGAGCAGAGAACATCCAGGACCTGAGATACACACAACAACAATCAGTATAACACACACACACACACACACCATACCCTCAAACAGTACAAGTACATGACCTATATGGTTGATGAGTTTATTTTTAAATCCACCCAGTGATATAATAACACACAACTGAATTGGATTATTCATAAAACTCCCCACAATAATAGAGTACACAGTGCGCAAGCTGAACGTTTAAGTAGTCTACTTCACTGCAATTCATAGGAAAATAGGGCAGAGTTAAGCATAATCGCTTTGAAGTGCACTACAATATGTGCCATCAAGAGTTGTACAACAGGGCCTTCTATTTAAATCTTGTGATAATATAAAACAAAACAATTAGGCAAAATTGATAAAAAAGCATCATTTTTTCAGAGCATAAATAAACCCATTAACTCTATTTCTTTGGGGTGCAATTAATGATGAAAACTTCCATTTTCAATTCAGTATCCAGTTGTACAGCCTGAAAACTATAATTCATTCAAAAATTATTTTGAACATAAAAAAAAGTTGTGAATACAATAAAAGCATCTGACACATTGCATGTGAGAGCAGAACATTTCTGATAGGCACAGAACATAAGGGGAGGTATATTTGCATGCGGGTACATCAGTCATATGGTTTCTTTTTTCATTATTTTTACTTAACAGCCTATAACTTACAAAGTTCTGAAATGAAAGGCATTCATGGCCCAAATAATGAGCGATCATTCGTTTTTGTAAAGGCATTAATAAAAGCAGAGGAAACAAAGCAGACATGTTCTCTCTGGGCCTTAATTTGTACTACAGTGCTTGAGTGGTGGAATCAGATGGCTTTTGTGAAACCCTCATCAACGTAAACTCATTACAAACTATTATTTTATTTTTGAGCAATTCCTTCCTGTGATTCCCACACTGTGTATTTCTACCACGAGTGTATTTTGACAGTTCAAACCCAATGGAAAATTACAAAAAAAAAACTATTAAATTGAGTAATTTATCTATCGTTTATTCTAAAACCAAGGTTTGTGTTCTTTCTGTGGAAGGACAAAGTCTATATTTAGCTGTTTGAAATGGAATCGATGCAGTTGTTTAACTGTCATACTCTGGTGATACTAAAACTGTGTGTTTTAAAATGAACATGGCAGCCCTTACACCCTTACCTTATGATTCCGTCCATGTTTGTCCAAGAGGGAGATGATAGATTTAATGTGACCCTCTTTGATGATGTTGAGGGCCTCGGGGCTTTCCACAAGAACACAATGCAAAACTTCCAGAATCCCTATATGCAGGTAACAACAGGAAGGACAGCAGGTAATCACACAGGTCACAACTGCACATCAGCAACCCAATGAAGACAGAAGCACCAAAAAAGGCCTAAAATGCACAGTTACTTCCGCATTACTCACAGGAACTGATACAGTACAGCTCCTTTAATGAGAGGAACGCATAACTGCACTCCCTCAAGCTAAAAAGGAAGGCTGGGATTACAGCATCACTTGGTATCATTGAGAAGGGAATTAGCGCTGAAATAACGGAAAACCGGTAGGACTCTCTGTCACAAGCCAGCCTGTGGGCGCCCAGAAGAGCCGTCTGTTGCCATCTGACTAAAAGCGAGTGGGATGGGGCCGGTATTCTGAGTCATCCAACCAAAAACAACTTGAGAGTGGGTTTTTTTCCCTTCCTCTGCTATCAAGTGACTCATGCCTATTAGGCGAAGCTTATCTAAAATGGCCACATCGTTACCACGCTAACTGCCAGTGAACTCTATTCGTGCTACTTTTTCATTGAAACGCTGCCATTTTTTCAAATAGAGATGCACTCAGGATGAGAGATGGAGAAAGGTTCAGGAGCACTGTAACCGCGAGGCTGCACCTTGAGTTCTGCTGGGGTGCTCCATCATCAAACCTTACAGTACGGACGCAGCCACATCCAAAATGTAATAGCTCCGCTGGGTTATATAACGCTGGGAGCGTGCCTGCCAAACTGCGGCTTTTTTCTCCCAAAAGCAGGCCGTTGATATCACAGAGAGACGGACTCCGCACGCTCGGATTTCATAATTCAATGGATTTAGAGTGATCGCCCTTCTGCAGCTGTCACCCGCCCACTCTCTGTGTGGGGGCCCAGATTCCAGCACTCCTCTCCAGCGTTCATGAATTCTTTACCGGCGCCGCTGAGTGCTCTGACGGGAGCTCCCGCCTCCCTCCTCCCCCCCCCCATGATCATATCTGACACGTGGGCCATGAGAATCTGCGGAAGCACCGCGTGCGGAAATAAACCGTGAAGTGTGCGTCGACGCGGTAGCCCATTATAACAGCGGCTACGCTGCCCACGCTCCCTACGGCCCCCGTGGCTCTCCAACATCAGTGCAGTGCTCTGGTGGCATACCGAGAGCAGTGGTGATTTCACTCGCCAACAGCATACAGAGCGAGTGACCGAGTGTACAGCACCACAAGTCCCTGCTGCTCCCTCAGTCCTGAGTGTCACCACAGTCCAATGCTATGGCTCCAATCCACAAAATGAAACCTGATAAGATTTTACTACTGTGGTAACAACCTCAGAGTCCCCATATGGTTGTAGTCCTCAGCCTTGCAGTCCCCATATGGAATGCTATTAACCATAAGTTGAAAACAGCATTAACGCATGATTGGTACATCAGCAACCATACCAAAAACATAGCCCGCCCACTCAGGGGAGGAACATTTTCCAGCACTGATAGAAATCTTTGAACTACAAAAAAGAAAAAAAAAACCTAGCAGGGTGATCATGCAGTCATGCAAAGATCGTGTGGCAAATCCCGAGCAGCGCACAGGAATCATCTGACTATAACTAAACATGACTTCGTACGCATATATTTATCCAGCAAAAATCTGCCCTTGTTGTGGAAGGCACTTAAGGCCTCAAGGCTTTGCTCTCTGTCACTTTGAGTGTTTACTGATAGCCAGCTATATGGGGCTGTGGAATTTGTTGTGTGTCACATCGCTCAGAAACATAGAGAGGTGCTGTAGCAGCAGTGTGGCTTACATGCTAATCCAGACATATTTGCCTTTGCTGAATGATAAATATATTGCTGTAAGATATCAGATCAGCAACACTTAGGGCCACAAAAGCTCAGCATTTGGAGCTATTGTCTAACAATTACAAATGAAAATGGTCCTTGTGTCAAGTCCAAATGCAGTAAAGACTTAGACCTTATAGCTGCACCATCCCAGAAATAGTAAAACAAATCCAACAGAATACCTGGAGCCTGGATGCATCAGTACGTACCAGAGGAGGCTTCCAGCCTCTCCAACCTGCTGATAAGCCAATCCAATGAGCCAGAAAACTGGGCGCAATTCTTCCTGTTTCCCCTTATCAAAGCCGCTGAGAAAGAGGAGAGGAGAAGAGTAGGAGGATGAGAAAAACATCAGACGCCTAGCCAGACATCCATCCCCGTCCTCATTAAGATCGCACTGTTACAAAAGCATGTGATTTTCACACTAAGATTATATGTCTGCCAGTAATAAATGTTCATCTCCACAAAACATGCACTTTACCACTTCTCCCCCTACACTCCCACCCCACCAGCAAAACACTGACACAATCTCTATTGGCTTGATACACACACAGATAATTAAAAAGTCATGAATCTATTGAAACCAGTGCAGATTTACACAGATAGCCATGGCAAGCTACCAGACAGCAATTAAGAGCTCTCAGCTGCTGCTGATTTCGGTTTGCCTAACATGGTAATGTACACCGGAAATAGGAACATGCCAACAACCAGTGTCCTTGTTAAGAAATCAAGCTACATAGCTATGATTGCCCCCCACCCCACTGATCAGCAAAGGGTGTGACACTGGGATTTGGCAGACATGGGGACTGACTGTACCTGCTATAGCCCCTATCTGAGGAGACAGTAAAAGGCCTATAGCTGGACATACAGCAGGACTCCCCTGCTATTGCTCCTATCTGAGGTGATAGTAAAAGGCCTATAGCGGCACATATGGCAGGGCTCCTGAAAGCACAGGCATCATGGATTTACAAGCACCAGGCTGGTAGGAAGGGGCCCATTGTACTGAGAGCAGTGGGCTCTGCATGTTGTCCTCACCGAGTAGCTCGTATAATGAATTTAGTATAGACTTCCAGGCCTCCCCGGCCTCCTTCCCGGCAACATCGGAGAAATGAGCAGCACTGCTGTACACATGTAAGCGGTCGATGCACTCCAGGACCAAGTTAATCATGCCCTAGAAAGGAGAAACACACACAAGCCATGTTTCACGTGTGACAACCCCTGCCCAGCATGACACTGAAAGCTTCATTAAATACAAACTGTTGATTCGTTCCCTTGATAATGTTCAAGTGACTTAAGACCAGACTGTGAATATGCATAGTGATGGGAGAGAGAGGCAGTACTTAATCCCGAATTGGATGGAGCTACCATGTGTTAATAGTGACTCACTGATTAGACCCGATTGAGCATTTTGGTACTCATCCCATAATTTGTTGATTGGTTTTTCAGAGGCAAATATTGATGACAAAGCAGCTATGCCTGTTATGTAATTCATGAAGTCACACTTGCCAGCTATATTCATACATCTACATATTTTAACATATTTCAAATTATTTTAGAGGCTATATCTCAAGTCTTTACCATATCTCATTGAAAAACAATTGTATTTTATCATATTACATTTTATGGTAATCGAGTGGCTAATTGATAAGGAGTGTACTGAATGTCCTGGTTATTTCTATTTTCTGTTTTAATGTTTCAGATTTAGTTCCGCTGGAGAGCAGAGTAGTAGCTGCATGCTGTTTCTGTCCTAAATTCTTCGAAACAAACTTGACTGTCTCCTTCTTCCCTGCACCTGACATTGATCAAGTCTGAAAGATATTTCACATCCAGCCTAAAGTGGGAATTATTATGTGACAATATTGTGCGGCAGTGCAGTAAATCACATGGAACAGTGGAAGTGTTAGAGCTATTACACTAAGGGGGAAGTGGGCCAGCTGGTGCACCAAATGTCAGTATCACCGAATGTCAGTAGCAACGATTCCCTCAGTGCGTCTCGCTTTGAGACACATTCATGTTTCAGCCTTGGCGGTATAACAGTCACGATTAGTCGTGCCATGCTTAACGAGTTAGGAAAGCACAGCATGACGATGTCAACTGCCAGGTAGCTGGAGTACCTCTTCCTGGAAGAGATTCTGTCTGTTCTTCAAGGCCCGCAGCCTGTTCTGTTTGTCTTCATGTTCCAGATGCTCGTCAGGTGGCTGGAAGTAACCAATCAGATCCTGCAGACTCAGGCTGACGGACTCGATTGGCAGATCTAGCGTTGAGGTCTTCCCTTTTTTACTCAGGGCATCTAGCCCCCTGAAATAACATTACAAAGAGAGTTTGATTAATATGAAAAATAAACATCTGCTAGAGCTACACTGTGTCTAAACCATGTCTGTCTACTCCAACCCATGGTAAATAAGGGGGAGATCCTTTATGGCCTGTTGAGAATGTTGTGCCATTGGCTGTAAGGGGGGGGGGTGTCATAGGGTCAGGTGTATTGTTTGAGGCTGTGGGAGGGAGCTCAGGAGTAACTAGGATAAGGTGGGGGGGCAGGTATGACTCTCTCAGTATTGGATAAGAGCATTTGCGACATACTGTACATGCAGTGTAATGTAATGCAGTATAAGGGGTGGTGGTTTGACGGTGATGGACAGGGCAGTCAGCTGTTCCGATGAAAGTGCACCTGAGGTGGGGAAGGGTTCGACCTGGTCATGGCTGAGGAAGGTGTCTGCAGGTTGGGCGTGGCTGTGGGAGCATACCTGATGAAGCGGTTGAAGAGGAAGACAGTGCTGCGGATGACTCGGGCAGTGCGGGACTCCTCGTGCTGCGAGCGGGAGAGCGTCAGCCCATCGTCCATGTGTCCCTCGTGGTGCATGATGGCCTGGAACAGTCATTCACAAGCAGGCCCTCACAACGCTGCCAACTGCCAATGCAGCAGCATGGCTCTCCTCAGAGCCCCAGGAGATCTATCCGTTCTCTCAGCTACGCTACACCAGCGTCTGGACGCCAGGAGAAAAGTAATGACTAAGCCAATGTTTTATGTCTTCTTAATGAGACCTCCTTAGAAAACTCACCCAAGGGCATCTCATATGAATAAAGCCATTAAACAGAGTCTAAGCTAACAATGTAACAAAAAACTTACATTTCACTGTTGTCATTCTGAGGCCAAAATGTTTTTTTTTTAAGTTAATTCATCTCTGAGAACAACTTATAGAAGTATACAATTATTGTGCAGTGAGTCCTTGAGATACTTTCCAGAGTGTAACCAGAAAGTATCTCAGTGGCTCTTGTTTCAGCACATGTTGTGTAATACTCTATGTAGGGCCGTTTTCTTCAGAGGCCCTACACCTTTAGGCCTACTTGTTGTGGTCCCTAGCCCCGCCCCTTAGTGTTACCTTGCGCTGCACTCCACCCATCCGTGCGCATTTGGCATCCACCGCTTGGTATGTGAGCCACAGGCAGGTGTCCACGTGCTGGATGTAGCACACAGAGTCGCCGTACTTTATGTCCGGCACTCCCATGCCATCAACCTCTTTCCTCACGCCGAAGTCCAGCTTTTCCTGCAGCGATTAAAGCGAGGCAGGGAAGAGACAAACTCCTTAATTTCTACAGCACAATTCTGGCATTTTTGTAGTCAATCAACTTTGACTTCACAAACAAATTCTGGCAAGAACAAATGTCGGCTGGGTCCAGGATACAGCCCGCTGAAAGGAATTTAGCGCCCAAAACTTGTCTGGTTATGCACCAAGTTTCCTCCTGTCCTGTCCTTGGATTGCACTAAGGCTCTTTGTCTGATTTGATACGTTTTGGCAGCAGGCACCGTTACGATTCGAATGGCTCTGAAACAAGTTTTCCAGGGACAGCTCATTCATAATAGGCATGATTTGACTGTCCCACGGTGTGTCTGCATCAGCTAGCCCAGAGGATGGTAAGGCAGGTCTATGGTTTAGCCCAGAGTGCTATAAATGGATAAGCTATGGGAAACAACATTAATAAAAGCCGGCTGGGCCGTTGCGCAGGACAGAGATGGCATCAGCAGAGGTGACAGGGAAAACACTACTGACTGCGCAGCAAAGCAGCTGCAGTTAATCTGCTTCCAATGAAAAAACACTGTGTGGAAGGAACACAGTGAGGCCTGTTAAGGGCTTGGTGTGAGGTATTAGTGCGTATGCCTTCCTGACCTGAAGTCCCTCTTTTCCATTGTAGGGAATTTTGTTTTTTTATGCTCACAGTGCTGCTGATAACCTATTGTGCTCTGCCAGATGCACGCACACAGAGTTATTGCTCTGTATAGCCTTGAAAAGATGCAATCACACACTTATAAACTGCAGAGTGCGGGCGAGGCTGGAGAGAGGGAGTTGGCTTCCAGCAAACGCGCTTCACTCTCACACATGATATTACTCAGAAAACTCCTATTTCCCCCCATAGGCCATAAATCTTGGAGGCACAAACAAACACATGAATAAGATTGCTTATCACCTGATAAAACCCACACACAGAGACTTTGATGTGGAGAGCAGTTGGCCTTCTAAATTATCGCTCAATAGGAATGAGCAACAATCCAAATAAATCTGATGTCGTGTTCGGGGACAATATAAATAAAAAGTGTACAGATTGTCATGACTCTAAAGACCCATTTCATTTTGTTGGGCTTTTGTCAAACATGCAGGTCATTACTGTGAGAAACGCCTTTACAAACGGTCTGTCATATTCCATCCACAGGTTTCGTGAGTGTTGTCTCTAGATCCATTTTAGTTTCATTTTAGTTGTCCTGCTTTACTACACAATGGTTTCCTCATACACATTCCTTACAGTTATATTGTATATTAACAGTACATTTTCCTGAACGGTTCCTGGTATCTTTTTGGTAAGGGATATCTTTTTCCAGATTTACTGTTCACTCTACTGAAAAGCTGTGGCTGGCTGATTGATCCTAAATGAGAGACTGTCCAAGATCCCTCCCTAGCATGAGTCTATGCCAAATGAGGAGCAGATGCCTCTTCTTCTCTGCATGCTTCTTCCTTGTTTTGGTTTTCAGAAACTCTTGCCCAACACCCATTGGGTTGTGCTAGCAGTCTTTGCACACACCAGAAAAGACCCAACCAACATTTCTGAGATGGTCAAAACATAACCTTAACATCCCAGACACCAGGACAGCCAGGACAAACAGAGTGTCTTTTAACCACTCGCACAAGCGAAATCCCAACAAACAGATCTAGATTCGTTCAACACAGTTCGACCGGTTATATTCCACTTATAGAAGGAATGACCCAGTAAGTACCTTGGAGGACCGGAAACAGAAGGCAGTGGACTTGACGTCTGCTTTCTCCTTGTCCATCAGTAGCAGGCCTTTGTCATCCATGAGGCTGAGGTACTTGCCCGTAGTGACATGTCTCAGACGGAAGGGCTGGCCCCAGCGTGTGTGGCTCCCGCTCCACCTGGACAAACAGAGAACAGTGAGCTGGGCTGGAAATAAGATTGTGCTCAGAGCTGAGGAACTGTTTTTAGAGAGCTTGACTCTTTTACCTTTCCACAATGAAGAACTTTCTGCTTTTCTGACCTCCAGAATCTATAGAGGCCCATAACTGACAGATATTGAAACTTAAATTCTGTAAACCACTTTCAAATTGTGTAAGACAATATGTACATATTAACCATCACTGTATATTTCATTATGACTATGGATGACTGACTAAGGAACCAAATAAGCTACAGATATTATTTAATGGCACCTGTTCAACCTCATCTGCAGGATTCTGCACAAATCACACAATGCACCAATGGGTCTGCGCTGTGTGAGTATCAAAGACAGCAGTGCCCAACTTGTTTTTGTTTTAAAACAAACCAAAAAATGTATCTCTCTGAGAAAGAGAACATGACCCCTTTCTTAATACTTTTGGTTTAGGTAAAGATTTTCAAAGAATGTAGCTGCCTCTCCGATGCCCTCCTTTACATAGCCATGAACCCAAAATGTCAATTTGACTGAATGCCGCAGGGCGATGTAGAGCAGTGTATTTATAATACCCAGTGATACACACCAATCTGAAAGAAGTATCACGCCCAGTGAGCCTTCATGCATGAAGAGGAGATGCTGAGGCCTCAATTCCATGCATCGTTTTTACGCTGTGCTTAATTAGACTCATTACAAGAATGCATCTGTATTAATCTAAGGGAAAGATTAGCCACACAGAATCACTGAGTGTTACATAATACGCCACCCTCCTGCAGCTCAAAGGGGTCAGCACTACGGCTTCGCAAATTGTGCTTACAAGATCTTGGATCAACGCCAACGCAAATGTCCTCGAGATCACACCAACCCCCATCCAACCCCCAACCCCCAGATGGGTGACCTCTGACCTCTGACCCCCTACTTACGCAACCCTCAGCGTCTCCAGCCTCCACAGAGAGCGGGCATGGATGGACACGGCTCCTCCCTCATAGTGCACGGTCCTGAGAAACAGAAGGGACAAGGAGAGGGGATTTAATTGACTGTAAGGGGCTCCTCCTGGGATACAGCAATACTGTTGCTTTTAGGAAGGAGGGCCCTGCACAGAAGCACATTTGGTGATTCAGAAGCCAAACAAGCACTTTGAAACCATTCACCCATTTGCATCGCCTCTTAAATTGCTACCGATTTTCCAACCGTTTTTATGAACTCTCTGGATGCACACAGACATTTACTGCTACAATCCTGCAAAGCACTGATAGAAAATGCTGTTGTCCTTGCAGAGATTCGAGGGGCATATGCTTTCAAAGATTAAAAAGAAAGCATGCAGACAGCTAAACATTCAGTGGCTAATTATTTATATGCTCACAAAGACACTCTTCAAATGTCTCATAGCATTGCCTAATTGCACAAATGGATAACTGTAAAGGCTACTCCAGTCCTGAGAGGCAGAGGAAACCAGACCTGGATGCTTAACTGTGAAAGTACCTCATGAAAGGGTTCTTTCTTTGAGGTGTGACAGCAGTAACCCAAAGGAACTGAAGCTTGAACAAATCACTGATCAGGAACTAACAGCAACTAACACTTTTCATCTTCTTCTTGCTTTTTCCACCTTTCCAAATGAAGAACTGGAAACACCAATATGACTTGTAATATGTATTCCCAGCACATAAAGAGGAATAACCGTTGTTTTAAATGTCACATTACTTCTGACAGACCCTGAAGAGTGAACAGGAAACTGTTGGAGAATGACAACTTCATATCCCTATCCTTCCTACAGAACATTATGCTGTTTTTCTGCTTTTACTTGGATCTCTTTTCTTTTTAATGTGAACATGACGATGCAGCATGACCTCTGTCAGTGTGGGTTTAGTCCACTTTCAATAGCTCATTTCTATTGCCGAAGGACATGGTTATGCAGACTGAACACATAGCCACCCACAACCAACAGGATTCTCACATACAGCTTTTAAGACAAGTACCGCACAGTTATTCACACATGCACCCGTACCCACACACATCACACGCACGCATGCACACACACACACACACACACACACACACACACACACACACACACACACACACGCATACGCACACACACACACACACACACACACACACACACACACACACACACACACACAGAAGATACACACACATTCACACACATACTAGACATACACACCCACACACACAGAAGACACATTCACGCACACATACACACATACGCACACACACACACACACACACACACACTACACACACACACACACACACACACATACACACCCACACACACAGAAGACACATTCACACACACACACACACAATATACATATTGCATAACAGATTAGATAATGCCACTTCAATTTAGCTTGCTTTTTAAGGCAAAATAAAGCTCTCTCTCTCGCTCACGCTCACTCCTGTTCTCTCTCTCTCTCCCGCTCTCTCCCTCTGCAGTGAGACAGGCCTCAACATTACTGTACCTACTTAAAATTCTGGTTGTCCAAACAGACATGTTTAGGCGTGGTGAAATGCACTGGAGGGACATCTTTTGTCATTATGATATGTTTGTTACATTTGAGAAATTGCTACAACTCCCCAGGGACTGCAAGGCAGATACATGCAAGTGATGCAGAGATAACTGTCAGACAGCTCCTCCGCAGCCAGCATGGAGACGCAGGCAGTTATTTAGACACAGCAAAGGGTTCACAGCCTTGCACAGTGGCAAGGCGGCGGGCAAGGCACAGAATGCCTGGAGGGCTACAGCACCAAGGAACCCAAACCACAATCCCAAACAAGCAGCAAGCTCACTGAATGCCTAATAAACTCAGAGCCTCTCAAGGCTCTGAAAGTTCTTCACTACTCCAATGAACTCCACCCCAATCTCGACTGTAAGACAGCCAGAAATAACTATTGTACCTGTTGACATGTCATTCCCAGAAAAAACGGATGTGGAATACAGTACATTCAAGTCTATCATACTTCTTTTCATAGGTATTAACTTAATTTTTATTAGAATGCGAATACTGTTTTTTAAATTTTTCACATATTCCTGTATTAACAGAATGTCAGGGACTTTGAGACATTCTATCATACTTACTAGATCTTTTAAATCTGTTTAATACATTATGTTTAAAGTTTATAGCCGATGAAGGTGTACGAACAGTTTGTGCAATGCCATAGTGGTCAAAACTTATTTCTGTGCTCTGGGAATTCACCCGAAGCTAAACAAGCACACTGTACCAAAACTGGGCCTATCATCTTATTCCCACTGAGGGGAGAACTTTTGTCTGAAATAGAACAACAACTGCCCTACTTAAAAAGGCTAGCTTCTAAACTGAAAACAGTTCGACTTTTTGCAAGGTTCATTCACTCATTCATTCATTCATTCATTAATTATTCAGAGATGTCACCTGCACCTTTCTCTTTCCAACAGCATAAACCTCTTCCCAGGTAAAAAGAGAATCAATAGCACTCATTGAACTCCAGCACTCCCTAAACCTCAGCCCACAGAATGGCCCATGTGAGCTCACTCCGTGCGTAGTCACCTGACAATAGGCACTACCAATCTAAGAGCGGCAGGGTCTGGAGAGAGATATGTGTCCAGAATAGCCAAAAAGCAAAAGCTTGCTGAAGGCCGGTCTCTGGAGAGCAGACGTGTGCAAACCACGGCTGCCTCTGATCCCTGTTGGCTGATTCTGGGCAGACAGCCACACAGCCCAATCAAACCACTAATCATTTGGCTTTAGACTTTGCTGTAGAGGGCAGCTCAGTTCATAGCCATGCTGAAGTTGACTACTCCTTCCAGCCAGATAGCAATGAGATGCAAGAGAATCAGTAACCAGTAGCGATCGGATGATTTATAGGCATTGACCAGCCAATAAGGGGCCCATTAAACGTGAGCGTGCGTCATTACCTTTGTGATGCATGCTGGGCTCTTATTCATTGTGACAGTGAATTCCTGGGGACAAGCATGAGACCTCAGAACAACAGCAGAACAACTTCAGCTGGTGCCTCAACCAATCAGGTGTAGAATCATCAAAGGAAAGAGGGGGAGAAAACATCTACAGGGTCACAGGTGTGATATCCTTCTCAAAGATACCTCAGGAGACAATTGCTCTGCATTCCTGATGGCCCAGTTCAGATGTAATTTTTCCATTGAAAGTTGTTAACGCAAAAATAGGAACACACCAGTATTGCAACAGTGAAGGCTTTTGCTTTGGGACACAATTACCAGGAACATTTTTTTGTGTACTGATAACTATGGGAGTCATCGTTGCTACACAAAGGTATTACCTTGTGATCATCATGAAAGAGCTTCTTTTCTGCAGAGAGGGGTGGATTTCAACATGACAATATTTTCACATTCTCACAAGCAGATGGTTTCTGGAGCATTACACTGATATTATCCATATACCACAGCGTTTTTCATTAACCAGAACAGAACCCAGTTGAGCGTTTATGGATCATCTTTCTTGTGGACGTGTGGTGTCATGTTCCTCCTCCAGTTAGCACTTCCTAAAGACATACCAGCCACCTATCAGTTGTCAATAGTAAGACTCGTAGCACTTTTCTAATCAGAACTACATCTTTCTTGTAGGCCTGTGTAGCCTTGAAGGCATAAATCAGTAGCAAGCTCACAGGCAGGTGCATAAGACGACTGCAAGTGCATGTGTTTCAGCTACATCTCTCCACCTCTGCTGCTCAGGAGAGACAGTTGCCAAATCCAAACGGAGGAGAAAAGGGGGACGATGACCTGTCCATAAAATTGCTATTTTTTGGAAGGAAAATATAGCACTTTATTGTCAAGGCAGGACTTTTGTATTTTATCTATTCATATATAAATGAGTAGGAGACATGCATAGAGATATAGATTAATATTTCAACACCTGAAGCACAGAAGCTTACATATCTGTTCATCAGTTCACAAATAATAAAGTAAGGATATATAATCTGTATGTGTCAATGGTGAAAGGAATCATACAGTGTGAACGGGTATGTTCAGCAGCCAAAACTAACACCTCTCAGACACAAGGGATCCCTATCAATCTTTCATATTTTTAAAAGTAAAAATCAATTACATTTTCAATGTACACTGCAGTTACACTGACACCGTTTATATCTATCATAGATCTAAATTAGATATTTCTTTGTGCATCTTATATACTGTAGTGAAATGTACCACTCAAACAGGAGGCAAAGCAATATCCAGCTCACTATCTTGAGGAGCAGATCTGAGGCCTAAACTCAATAACCTGTGCCAACGTGAAAACTCCTGCCTGCTGCTCTCAGAGAGAATACTCAAATGAAAATAAGCAGGGGGACACTTCAGAGCAATAACCTTTGAATATAGTGATGCAATTATGTTAATCTAGAGAATTTCTGAAATGCAAAACATTAATTATTAATCGCAGTGTGACAAACATCCCTGCTGTGCTATATATTTCAGTGCAATAGTCCACCAAACATCATGTCAGGCTTGGGTACATCATGCACAGTTGTGCTACATCTCATATTAAACTGTATTGTTATTGTACTGTACTGCACATTTAATAGTTAGCTAATGTATTATTTATATTGCTCAGTATCACTCCATTATATTACAAAGCAGCACACCACAATAATGGAAGGGATGCACTTCGATATCATTTCTGTTTCAGGGCATATCAGGGAATTTTTTGTGTGTGGCGAGAACCTTTGTTTTGGTATGGTAAAGACTAATGTAGGCTACTCAGGTGCTTCTCCCTCTTGGGTTTTTCCCAGTAGTATGGATTTTACCACATAGGACTTCTATACACTATCAATCTTTCAAGTAAAAGTTACACTTAACCAGGCGCTGTAACAAAGACGACTGTGTGAACTTTTCCTGGCCTGCAGTTTGTTTGATTAAAGTTACAATGCTGAACTGTTTTCTTCTGAAGCACAGTTTTAGGAGTTAATTACAGTGATCACTGTGGTCACAATGTCACGTTTGTGAGGGGAAAACACTTGCATTTTAACTGGGTCAAAGTTAAGAACAAATGCTGAGTGAATACTCAGTCACTGTCTAGCTAATTTAATTACATGAGGTGACCATCACATATGTTATGTTTGCACAATACAGACTGACATTTAAAAATATAAACACACATGCACATACACACACACGCACACACAGACACACACACAATGACATATGTGAAATATTTTGTGTTGATATGTATCATACTTGTACGTTGCACTTGTATTTTTGTAACTGTTCAACATTATTCCAGAAATCAGATTGTCCTTTCTGCCTTTGGGTCAGACCTTACAAATCACCCTTGTAAATGATGAAGAATAGAGGAATGTGCTCCAGTGTAATCATCCAGGGTGTTTAATAAACCTTCTGCTAATCCTCCCATATTCAGCCCACCATTAGGGGCCTTGGGGACCAAAAAAGGAGAAGAAGCCCGCGCTCACAGAGCACCTAATCCTGCCAGCTCCACGCTCTGGCGCCTGCCATGGCAGGCCTCTGGCCAATGGAAGGCACTGACCTGCGCTGCTCCTCCCCGTGCTCTCCCGATGGGACAGTCAGACACTCGTCCATGTGACCGTGGAGCAGCCTCAGGACGTCTCCGCCGATCAGGTACCCTGCAGGTGAGGGAGGGGCGGGGGAAGGGAGACAGGGAGAATGGGGGATCTCTGTCAATGTCCCTTTCCATTAAGGCCCTCATCCTAACCCATTACCCATTCTTTCGTTTCCAGCATTAGCTGAGGACATATCTTTTCACCCTACCAGAAAGCACTACACAAAGTCATTATGCCATCAATTACAATGCTATTAAATTAATACTATATTTTACATTTTCAATGTCTAATTTCACACTATTTGCAATAATTACTGACTGTGATAGGAAGTATTATCAGATATGTCCTTGATAATATAGCAAACGCAAGTTAATATTGATTTAATACTGGATCACTGGTTTAATATTTAGTTCATGTGCATGCATAATATATAAATGGTTTAATATCCAAAGTTATTTTTATGAGTCATTTTGCCCCGGCTCACAGTGGGTCCCTATGCACACTGCCAGACAAAACTAAAGTACAGTGTCTCTACCTTGGAAAGAGACTTTGCCCATGCTTTTTTACAGAGCCACTTTACCAAGCAATTTTCCTGGTTTTATCGCAGTAATTATGTTCTCACAGTAAAGAAGTTTCAGGTTTTCACACTGTTCACAGAGACAAGCATGTGTGCCTGGGCTCTTGTTTGGAGGATGGAGGTGATGTCTGAGGATGGAGACCTGGCCCGCCATTAATCTGGGAGAGGTCCCAGCAGTCAGCGGGTGGCGGGGCTAACCTTGCGCGACTTCGCTCCCGGAGCAGATTGGCGCTACGCTCCAGAGGGTCTGCTGGAAGGCAGCATCCACGTGCAGGCTCCCGTTTCCGTATGATAAATGCTGGGAAAACAACAGAAGAGACCATGTCAAGCAGCTAACCGCGAGGGGGGCAGGGTGTTGGGAAATAAGTTGTCTGGGGACGGGGGAGCAGGCCTTATGACAGCCCCCCTCCCCCACCCAGTGCTGATCTCTCCAGATTTAACATGCTCTGTTCCAGCATGAGAAACGGCTCTTCACAGGGGTCCCCTCACAGGCTAATGGCTGATGCAGATTCATCACGACTCCATGTTTTTCATTAAGTCGGGACAAGACGGGACGCAGCAGAAAACGCACCGTCAGATCCCTACTATAACACAATTTCACACCTGACACAGCCTTGATAAGGCTGTCTACCGCCTCACTGCTGTTATTGTTTTGCCTCTCCTCCTCGATAGGATCTGAAGTATTTCCATCAAACGTAATTTCCTGATTCCTATTAAATTTGCCATCCCATTCTTGTCTTGTCTCACGCTGGAGCTCAACCAACGGCGAGAAGAGGGTCCCCTTGCCCAGAGATAGCATAATTATGTGGCACACATGGCAGACTCTGCTCTCCCTGCTTAACGTCACAGCGGCAGCCATTACACATCCAACTCCGGAACCTGCAGAGCGGCAGATATCTGCCTGTAGTGGTCTTACAGGAAAGGCAGTGAAACTATACTAGCCATTTTTGTGCATTATGAGGCCCCATAGTTTGCAATGGATTAAGTTGCATTAAGCTCACTCACCAGGTACCGTTCTGAGGAGACGCTGACCAGGATGAGGTCATCCCCGACTCGCACCTTCTCTCCCTCCGACCTCTGCTTTGAGGCGGGGTGGATGGTCCACCAGCAGGCCTCCCCTGGTAGCAGGCGAAGAGATTGCACACAGAATGGTTTGGTTTGGGTTCTCTTGTAACATTTTCAAATCCCTGCATAACACAACATGAAGGCTGACGATTGAAATGCACATTTTCAGTATTGTCATCAGTGTCACAAGTGAGACAGGGGAAAGAGGCCTTCTAATCCAGCAGTGTGCCAGCATTTTCTACAGCACCCTCTTTAAAATAGCTCATCTCTATGACATAATAAATACACAAGACAATATAACAGAGGTAGATTATGTGCACAATGCCAAACAAACTGAATTTAACCAGGCTTGGTCTAGCTCTAGCGTCTCTCCCGCAGCCAGAGAGCAGTGAGATCATTGCATCCTTTCACAGATACAGTCCCACTAAGCTTCCCTCCAGGCAGTGCCACCCTGTAGGGCTGCTGGCCACATTCAGTAGTGGCACAGATAGGATTTTCCCAGACCATGGGGCAAACGTACGTACTGGCACACACTGTCCCTGCAGGATGGACTGCCAAGCAGGTGAGTTTTGCCATTTCAATGCTTATTTTTGCCTTAACTGTGTAGCCTTACATAAGATTGCATTTTTGTTGCATTACTGTCACCGGGGAGCTGGTTTTTCACCGATATTGCTCACACGACACCCTGGAGACAGAACGCTGAGGAGGCAGACACAATGAGAATCAGCAGGAGAGCAGATTAGCACTCTGCCTCCCAGAGGAGCAAAAGTGTGTCCAAACACACACACACACATACACACACACACTGACACCCTAGAGCAGGCTGGCTGCACATCTGCCTGGAATGGAGATCCAGCCCTCGGCCTGAGAGACTGGCTGCCTGTCCCTTCTGAGTGGGGTTACTCCAGGTCACGAGCACCATCACCACATGCACCCATCCAGCCTCAGTGCCAGGGACACTCATGATTAGAACTGCACAACCTAATGCAAATATCAGTTCAAATATTCCTATGTGAAATGCTACAGCCAAAGATTAAACTAACAACCTACTGTTAAAAAAAAACAGTTTGACAAGGAAACATAGGTACTTTTACTTGATTGTTAATAAAAATGTCGCTATCTGCATAAGTGGAAAACCTACCTGTTGTATCATCTTGTAGCCCAACATCAAATGCAAGCTTATCTGTTGAAGACCGTGAGGTTGACAAACAGCAAAGGTACTGGAAAGATGACAAGAGGTGCCAAATGTTAAATTTGCAATTCTGTTTTGCATACCAGTCAAGTTTGTCATACTGTGTGAATATAAATGTAAAGAGTACATAGCAAATGTAAACATAAACAAAACATAATAAGTAGACACAGTTTCTGGCTGTGAAATATAAATATGAGTGAAATGAAGCAGTCAGTTTCAGGTTGGGTGACAGAACAGACTATGTATGATACCAATGTGCTGGGTCTTCATCAGAGAGGAGATAGATAGGTAAAGAAAACAGAACCTGTTGTTTTCCTGCTGATTATTGCCCTGCATGTGTCTGTGTTAGACAGATGGGTGGATGGGATCGTGACTCAGACAGGACTCACCATCCCACTGTAGGAATGTCGCAGCAGCACCGCGTGTCCATAGAGCAGGGTGCGGTGTCCCCCTCCCTGGGCCGTCTGACAAAAAAGCAGCACATGACACTCTGTGGCTATGTAAGGCTTTTCAAGCCAGTGTTACACTATATTAATACTATGTAACACATAGTGGCACAGGGTAGCACTATTTAACACTATACATCAACACTGAGTCTAATGTAACAGTATGTAACAATTGCAATCTTCATAACAATATGCATTATCCACACAAACACACACGCACATATATATATACCAGCTACATATATGGTAGCATTTTATCGGGCTATATCCAGGTGAATTGTATTGCATGGGACAATGAAATCAAATCAATCACTTAATAGAAAAAAATCTAATAATTCAAATGTAATTTATGTTGAAACAGAGTCACAATTTATGCAAGGCACAGTAGAGGTCAGACACAAGCCATGGATCAATAACACAGGGGATATTTGGTTTCAACAACGAGTTAATAACGATAAACATTAAACATTGATTTTTCTGGCTGCGGATTAGGTTGATAAATCTTCACTTGTGCAAGGGGATTAAATGTTCATATGTTTAACATTTACTTCCATGGTAGGAACATCCACATGATTCGCTTTTACATTTTGTCTGAAAAAATTGCAGACATTTGTTCAAGACTCCATTGATGTTTTCATTGTTGTAGGAGTCCATTCATGCTTGCTTTTATGGAGGCCTATCCAGACCATTGATCAGGGGCTGTGCAGAGATTGAAGCTGAATCTACAGGACATTTAAAATGCATGGCAGCATCTCCCAGCTTCATGCAAATATCAAAAGGCCAATGTTGCAATAAACAGACCGGTAATTAACTTCAATCTAACTAATAAGCTTAGCACTGAATTACAAAGGCTTCAGGTTCCAAATAGCTATTTTGCACAATAGGTCATAGCTGTCCAAGCCTTAATGGACAATGGCAGGCAGACCAGGCTGAGCCATACTGATCCCAGAACAAAAACACTTATAGAAATGACTTTTTCATCAGATTGTAAAGGCTGGCCAAATTTGAGGGAATGTAGCATCTGTGACTTCTCTCCATCCATCTCATTTAGTCAGTTTTTTGGCAATGGCTTAAGCAATGTTGTCCGACACGTACCTAGCCATTCATCCTTGGCTATGCTCTGTATCTGAAATTTCTGTAAATTTAGGACACATCTTGTCCACAGGTGTTTATGGAAATTAAAACCCTTGTCCTACAGTGGTGAAGTAGCAAGACGCACCAATTTAGCGTGACACAAAAATCTATTAGGTATGTGTCAGGGTATTTTAAATTGATCTCTCTCCACCCCATTTAATTACACATCTCAGGTACAGCACCCCTGCCCGCTGCCCATACTAATGGCAACAGTAATTTGATGCGACAACTGAATTGGGGCTTTCAGGTTCCCATTACAAACATACCACTAAGAATGGGCTACAGATAGTAAATCAAATTGCTCTTATCAATGAAATAATCCTACTGCAATTAACGTCTTCATCAACTTTATGGGCTTGAAAAAAAAGGTTATACAATGACAGCACTGTGATTACAGAACTCTGTATCTGAAGAGTTCTAGCAAAGAATCACAAATGATGGTTGCATATTTCAAAGCTCAATTTGTCATCTTCAAATTCACAGCATTCAGCCAGACCCAGTCCCTGTGCTTGCTTCTCTTTGTGGGCTGGAACAGAAGCACATACTCCACCAGGCTCACATTCATCATCCTTTTTCACTGTGCCCTGTGTTGATTAGTACTAAGAGCATCATGTTCAGTACTTGAGCACTTAATATCTTATTTCACTTGCTTGTGTAGTGTCTGGGTCTGATCAGCAGTGCACTAAATAAGTAAAGTGCCACTGTGAACTCTGCTCTAGTGCCTGCAGTTATCCTGGGTATTTACACTTGGTGTTGACTTCCATAATAGCCTCAGAAGCTGCTTTGGATAAAAGCATAAGCCACATAATTAAATTTCATGTGATATCATTTGTCATCATTTCATGTGATCATCATATTTGACTCTATAATGTGAGGCTTATAGAAAAGCTAGGGTTATGTAGCTTGTAGGCATTCATAAGTGCTGTATCATGGCTAGAAAAGTGCTGATCTTAGCCCTGTGCCGAGGTTTGAGCGAGGCAGCTTTGGAGAGTAATCAGTCACACTGGCCCACATGCAATCGCACCATCAATGCACCATTAAATATTCATGTCCCTGAAGTGTGACACAGTGGAGATCAAACACGTGCAAAACATCCATCCTTGTACTAGCGCAGGAATCGGCGTTTGATGTACCAGCTACATCACTGGGTGACGCGGCACAACATGCGCTGCAATTAGGAGCTGCGCAGAGAAGATGGGAGAAATTCTCAGGTGGGCACAGTCAATCTGCAAGGCACACAGTGTTCCATCCAATTTACCAGGCCGCTGATTGTGAGGGGACCGGGGCTGCCAATTACAGACGGCAGTGATTAGGTAAATACAGGAGCACCGCATGGCGACGATCCTGCGAGGGGCCCCACTTACAGGGGTGACAGCTGTGATGTGCGGAGCAAGTGGGGCACAGGCAGCGAGTGACATGAAGCATAAGCGGTGACTCCACAGAGCCAGCCACGCACAGGACTTACCTTCATCATGAATTTCTGTTTCCATGCGAAAGAAAGAGACAAGAGGAAGGCAGAGTTAATCAAACAGAAAAAGAAGAATGAAAAGGATTTCCTTTCTTTTCTTATAACTTGAGAACTGACACATTTAAACATGGAAAAAGCCAGCTGTTTTTAAAATGTTTTTTTTTAAATTAAATGCTGAATTGTATAAACAAACTGGTAATTCCAAAAAGTTAACAATCATGATTTTCGCTAAACATTTATGATGGTAAGTGGTCTCTAAATGCCTAAACTGTACCACAAATTACCCTACCTAATTCAAGCTCTGTTCTGATACTTGGCTGGGCCTACCCTCAAATTTAAGTACTGAAACATATACAGCATTTCATTTCTGTCTACCTCCTCTTAACAGAGGGCAACTAGACTTTGCCCTGAGTCGGTATTAGAGGTTTGAGTCAATCCACTACAATATCCCCTTTTTCCATCACCCCAAGCTGGTGAAACTACAGTATTAAGGTAGGGCAGAACAAAGGTACACTATTATATTGTGTGGATCTCCTGACTGGTAGTATAACTAGACAAGGACACAAACAGACGCACAAACTTGTTTACTGAAACAACGGGTACATGAGGGACACAAGGTACAACACACAGCTGGATACGTAGGGCAGCAGAATAAATGAATGCACTGAAGAAACACTGCAGTGACTGCTTGGAAGACATGCACATTTGCAGCATGAACAGGACCATAATGCCTTCTGAGGCATGTAACATGTGCAAGGAGTCAATACTAAAGAGCAAGGGGCATCCTTGTGTTTGCTGTGAAATTTGCCTGGCTTAGAGGACAGCCCCATTGGATTTTTTAAACATCTGCCGCTTTCAACTAAATGTACATTTTCATAAATTCTGTATAAAATATACAGAAAATGGGAGCATTTACTAAGGAGCACATTTTTTGTTCTTGAATCTGACTTTTTTTATAGAGTCACTCCATTTAATTATTATATTTTTGGACCAATTCCCATCTTTCATTCCTGCAAAGTCCTCTGTTACCTCAAATCTTTTTTCACCTTCCGGGATCCCCACAGGACTCTGGGCCACAGTCAGCATTGGCACAGTCAAAATTGTATTGTGAACCATAGGCAGGGTGTTGGGAGTGGGGGTTGAGTTAGGGTATGGAGCACTGCACCAAGGTCTAAGGTTCAAGCACTTTACCTGGACACACAATCCAGAAATACATTTTTAAAAAAACAAATATTCATGATTATGAGGTGGTATCTTAGGGGTATCTTCAGTTTAGATACAGAAGCATTCTCTGATTCTGCTTTTGCAGAATGGGAAATGTCAAGCACACAAACAATAGTCAAATACCACCATTTTGTTTGTCCACTATCTCCCTTGAACTGAAATATGCCAAGGTTTGTGTGAAAGGGCTTCTTATGGCTTCAGAAAGAGGCTTTAGAAAGCTAATCTTAACAATGTTCTGTCTAACTTGTGAGAGCCCATTGGACAGTGTTGTTTTGGCCAGTTTTTAAGACCATGTGGACTTGTGTAGGAAGTAGGAAAAGTAGGAAAAACTGAACCGATATTTGAAGGCAAATGTCAAAAAGGAAGACTTATTAAACTGATGACTGAAATGGTAACTGTAACGTAATTTCAAATAATGCGATGAATGAGAGTCTCTGCGCTCCTTGCTCTTTCATATTCAGCCCCTCATCCACAGACCTCCACAGACCCATTTCTGCAAGCCTGTCAACCATTTTCATTTATAAATGGAAAGTCCTAAAATTTCTATTAGTTAAAACGTATGGTTATTATATATGTATGTGGGCAATATTCTACAGTCACTTCTTAATTTATTAAATCATAACTCTTG
This sequence comes from Albula goreensis, assembly GCA_022829145.1. NCBI lineage: Eukaryota > Metazoa > Chordata > Actinopteri > Albuliformes > Albulidae > Albula > Albula goreensis. The sequence goes on from CM040759.1 coordinate 16,527,698, forward strand.
ATCTTTTGCAACAAATGAGTAATAAAGCAATAGATTCTCAATAAATGGTGAAATACATTACGTCAGATATTCTGCACTGCACCTGCTTACAATAAAAGATAATAAGAGAAAAGACCATGCATGGTGCAACACTACAGCACTAGTTTAAGAAGAGGTACACCAAAAACACAATCGCAGGAAGTATGAGTGTGTGCATTTTTCAATGTACTTCTGTCCCTCCATGTCTGACATTGTGCATGTGTGTGTTTGTGTGTGTGTACTAGTGTGTATGGGATTTCAGCCATGTGTCCGCCCTTGTATTGCTTTGTGTATGCGTATGTGCATCTCCGTTTGTATATCTGTTTGTTTGATCCCCCTTTGCGTGCATGTGTAAGTGCATGTGTTGTGTGTGCATTTAGATAATGTGTTTTTATTAGTATGCCTGTGTGTTTCCTAGTGTGTGAGCTTGTGTGTATTTGTAAGTGTGTGTGCATACATGTATATGTATTAATGTAACTCTAACAGTGTCTTAAGAATATTGCCCTGGGTTCACATCTTTGAACACAAGCAGGAACAAGCTATGAATGAGAGATGGGTGAAGGAGGTGAACCAGATGGACCAGGTGAAGAAAGGCAGACATACCCATTTTTCCACATCAACTTGCTGTGGAAATGAAAGAGAGGAGGAGAAGTAAGTTGCCTTTAACTTGCACTGAAAACACATCTCAGGAAACAAAATAAAACAAAAGAAATGAGGGTTTCAAATGGCAAACCGCTGAACTGAGACAGCATGCTTGACTGGACTGAAATCAAAACGGGTCATGTTGCTGTTGTCATTATTCGTTGTGTGTACAGAGTGGAAAAGAAGATGGATCCATGGGGTGGTCCAGTAAAGGCTTTCACAAGCAGCAGTGGTGCTTGCCCAATGGATGAAGTGCTATTCAGCCAACACTATGCATCATCCCACAATTCATTCCCTCTGCTCTGGGAACCAGTAACAGTCCTGCATAGCTGCTTACAGTGGATTATTTTTGGATTCTATAAAGTTCAGAATTGGCTGCTGGATGGGCATATGGAGAAGAACCCAAAAAGGGTTTGCTGAAAGTAACCACCCCCCTCCTCGTCCCACCCACAATCCAACACCCCCCGTCCCCCGCCATTTAAAAATAAATGAAATGACTCCTAAGCATGAAACTGCAACTCTCCAACAGAATTCAATTATAGAGAAGGCTGGCGTATTAAAATGGGCCCCAACTAGATGTAACTAAGGTTATGGACAGAATTTATTTATTAAAGGGTATAAGTGAGAATTTATGGAACAAAATGGTTCTTAAAAGGTAGCAGTGGCAAAGAAACATGGAAGAAAACATAAGGCTTATTGGTATGCCTTAAAGGCATATTAACTAGGGTCAAAACATCTGGATTTAGTTCATTAGGAATCAGCCTACATCATATTCTAAGGTCCAATCTAATTCTGTCCTGAATACACAGTAAGACAGTAACTTTACAGTACTGTATCTAATTTTCCTCTTCCAACTACAGACAGAAGGCTGCAGATCGGAGCCATTGTTTCCCATTAGCATGGGAATCTCATTCATCTTTCATAGCGTGGCTACACTTTGGCCACATCAAGCCGGCTGTCACAACTAATGAGTAAAAATGTTGGTTCATTCCATGCCCATAATTGCTTACAGTATCTGGCACTGGAATATAATTACACAGTTATCCTTTAATAAACAACATTATTTCACCTTTTGGACCAGCCATTCCTTTGCTGTCATGCCTGGGATTGCCATAAGAGCTGTAAAACTAATCCTGGTGCCTCTGAACTCATGCTTCAGTATGTATGTTGTTTGTACTCTAACCTCAGTCCTGCTAAAGTCATTCTGCATGTGACCTGTATGTTACTTTACATTCTGATTTAAGGCCAATATCCATTTGCACAAAATAAATGTTTGTGCTTTTTTAAGAGACTGCGAAAGATTAATGAATGTGATAAATTATACTTGGACAGTCCACAAAATAAAATATAATTCACTGCATATTAAGTAATTAAGACTATCAATAATACTGTTTAAGGGTTTCAGATAATATTATACCATAATACCAGTATGAAGAAATACTAGAATAAGACTAAAAATGCTATAATAAAAATCAACCCGGACAGTACTCTGTTACACAGCTACTACTCTGTTATTAATAAATGGGAAGTACAATGGGCCAATAATAACATGGTATTCAACAGAAAAGATCTAGGCCATATACACATGTAAAACCATTTCTTTCCCAATCCTAATCCCCTGGCTGTGTCGGTGTGCTGGCCCCTCCACCAAATGAATAAATGAGTGAGAGCTCTTATCTCCTTACATAATTGGAGACATGAGAGTACATTATGTGCTTCATAGTGTAAGAGGCACAAAAGGGCAGGGGCTGAGAGCAGCCCACCGTGGCTGGAGGACACCGAATACAACTCCATTTCATATAAATGAGGGAGGTGGGCGTCCCCGTCCCGGCGAGCTCCACCTGGCCCTGCCCCAGTCCGACCACGCACTGCTTGCTCAGCGCTCTCCATCCAGCGTCATCAAACCTTTTAGTTTTTGTGGTTGGTTGTTTTTTTCACCAGCATAGTGTGAGGGTTTGAATTGGCACTCAGACCTTTGACAGTCACTCGGTTCAGGAACGTAATCTGACAGCCGCCACAGTGTTATTAGGCATACTCATCTCATTTCATGAGCTTTCTGTGTCACCGCATGTAGGATTACAGATAATCTACATTCCCCCTTATACTGTTAAAAAACCTCACGCTGTACGGCTGTACGTGGATCTGCGGTGATTACAATCTCATTTCAATTGTGAATTTCAAATCTGATTACATGTGCAAAAAAAGATCCCTTAATCTTCCTGCTGTAATGTTTGACTCATTCCCCTTATATAGGAGCACCTGATATTACCCTGCCCTCCTGGTCCCCTCTATAGAGTTAGGCATGAGTGCAGTTTGACCCCTCCCCACCATTTGATAGGCACCTGGCTTCCCTCCCAGTGTTTTAGCTATAAGAGGCATTCTTACATGAAAATAATGCAAGCCACCTAAAATTTTATTTGGTAGAAATGTAACCCCAGGTAGGAGCTATTCATTTCGATTTTCTCTTTTTCCCTCTCTCTCTTCTCTCTCATCTTTCCACGAATGTGCTTGGCTTACAAATGAAATCTCACATTTTGTACAGCCTCTCTATCTCTGGCTCTCAGTATCTCTTTCTGTGTGTGTGTGTGTATCTCTCTCTCCATCCTCTCCCCTCCCCATCCCACTCTCCCTCTCCCTCTCCCACTCTCTCTCAATCTCTCTCCCGCTCTCTACTGCTCAGTGCATTGGACCAAACCAATCATTATGCGGCAGTGCAAACACACATACCCCCGGGGTGGAGACCTAGTCTACCTGGGCTGTAAATTCTGTAAAAGGCTTGTATATGTTAAAACTCCATAGTCTTTTTTTCCAGTGGTCAGAAAACAGCCAGGTACACACCCCAGTTTTTTTTTACGCACCACAATAATTCCCTGAATTCCCTACTTAATTCATTGACAGCATATGTTGCGCTGTCACAAGATGAAAACACATTTGTCCAGCCTCTACAGCAGACCGAAGAAAGACACAGACCAGATTTACCACCGATCACATGTGCAACCTTCTGCACAAGCTGCCCACTAGCTGCGCAGCAAGTGCTTCACTAGATTCCCAGGGTTAAAACATCTTGCCTCTGGCCTGGATCTGAGAGAGGGAAATTAATTATGGGGCACTGGTCATAGATAAAGGTAAGTAAGAATAATTGTAAAATGCAAGTCATGGTGGAGAAAAATAATGATAGAGGTCCAGTCTGTGGAGCAATCCCTTCCCACAGCATAGACAGCCATCAGTGACACTAAACCCCTGCAATGCAGTTAAATGAAAACGCAGAAGTGTAAGTGGGATACTGAAACACTGTATGTTGAACATTAATAGAGGAGAACAAAGAATGAACCTCATACAGTGCAAACTGTATAGTAATGTCTGTGCTGATCATCTGAAATGATTTCTTTCGTTATTCATGGATGGGGCTTTTTTGATGATATGGGATGTAGCAGGGATGTAGAATCTATATCATATTGAGCATGTGTTTGTGTTAACAGAGGTAGCAGTTAACACACATTATCTTAATATCTGAAAAGAAAAGCTGTAGTGAGGACAAGAAATAAAGGAGGATGAGGGGTTTTACGAGGAGTCATCATGCAAATAAATGCAAATAAAGTACAAAGTACACCATTCGCTCCTCAGAGCGAGACAGCTTCCCCCCCCCACCACCTCCTCATCGTTTCGGCGATATGTTGTGATTACATCTGCAAGCCCTCAAACAAACAGAAGCAAAGCTCATTTGGCTGCAGTTGAGACTATTTCACTATTTATTTAATTACTGTGGAATATTATGTCTAGAAAAAACACGGAACAGAAAGAGCTCCCACAACAAATGAAGATTTTAAAGCAGAGATTTCCTGGGGTTGACAGCAGTTGTGACAGTCATGATTTACATAGAATCCAAAGCATAAAATGCTTTTATCGAACACCTCCTGTCAGAAGACACATCTTATCTGTACCGTTGTCCGAGTCTCGACAATGAGAGCTGCATCCAGATTCAAAATAAAGTGTCCCTCCCCTCACAGAGGGCAATGATGTGCCTGTCTGCTCCATCCTGCATATATGAGCTCTGCGGAAATGCTGCCTGCAGCTCTTGGGGGACACCCCCCAGCCCCTAAGTCAGGGTCAAACGCACTGCTGGGAATTTGCCCATTTGTTCACAGAGCTGTCGAGGAAGCTGACGCTTGGCGGTCAACACTGAATGCTTACAGGGGAGCCATGTGACCTGTTACACACATTTCCCAGGACATTTCACCAACAACAGCCAGTTTAAAAGAAAACAAAACAAGAATGTGGCCTTCCTTTAGTGAGGGCCTGTGATGTCCCATGACAACCCCACAAATCTCAACAGTGACACACCCCTCCCTCATTAAAGAGCTCTGAAAGGAGTCCCTTGGGTCAGGGGGGAGGGGGTTCGGGGAACGTGCCAGCACTGTCTGCACACCCTGCTCCAAAGGGAGATAAATCCATTTGTCAGCCATTGATTTAGTTCTGGAATCGGTATTTGACTACTTGCCCCTTCAGCTTTCTCCTCAGTGTTGGCCAGCATCTCCTGCAGGGCCCTGACCGACAGGGACTGCTCCAGCACGAAGGTGCAGATCGACAGGTCCGGTGGAACATTCTGCAAGACACAAGAGCAGACACAGAAACACAACAGTGCATCAATCAGCACCGTCAGCCTGCCCCACACGCCGCCGTCAGATGACACAAGAGCCGCGGACGGCATTGATCAGTCCCCTGCTCAGGAATCAATCAGAATTATTTGCCAGTGAGATCCACCTTTTATCCTTCTATTAAGAATTAAGTGTCAAACTAGGAAGTTATTCCCCAGCAGAAAGTGCTGCGCAAGGTGTTTCTGTTTCTCGGGCTTAGTGGCGGCAGGGTCAGGTCTGTGAGCAGTGGCTGCACGGCTGCTGATATTTCCTGTCATAATGCTGCAGTTCCTAAATCTGAATTAAAGCATCCTCGAGGTGGATTACTTTAGTTTAACAAAGCAAATCATTTCTAAATTGCAAACAATAACTGGTCTCATAAGACTCAGAGAGGAAAAAATGAACATGTTAGTTAAACCCTGATTTCCCTGGTCAATAATTCTGATTTCCAAGGTAAGGAAGATCAGTGTAGTTTCAGGCTTACGTTTTCACCTTTAATTTCAAAGTTTGTTCTTAAGAAGTGAAACTGATCACTAAGACTGTATTCAAGACTAGTATATGCATGACATGTGCTCATACCTGCCTCTCAAACATACAGACAGAAACAAGCCACCCAATAAGCAGATGGCAGAAACAGGTAGAAGATAATGTTGAAAGGACTGATGAAAAAAGGAGCTACTGCACTCACTCATTACAGATTGAAGCAAAAGACTAGTCTCAGGACAATTGGCCAAACGAGCCCGAAGCATTAGAACGGCTCATTTGAACATGTAATACTCCCCATTTATTCAGTGGGACAGGCCTGTGACAGCTTCTTACCCAGTATCAGCAGCTAAATGAAAAAGCAGGTCACAGCAGGACAAAGATTTGTGGCTCGTTGCTCTGCTCTTTTGAATGATCCACATTACAGGAATCTGAGGATAGTCTCATTTTAAAAGTGTGTGTGTGTGTGTGTGTGTGTGTGTGTGTGTGTGTGTGTGTGTGTGTGTGTGTGTGTGTGTGTGTGTGTGTGTGTGTGTGAGTTGGGGGGGGGACTCTGTTGCTAGGTAGTTGATGAGAGGCTGGCATTTAATGGTGTTGTTGCTCCAAAAAGGATGGGGGAGGTTGGGGGTGGTGAATGATAAATCCCTCCAAAAAGACACTATCAATGAGCAACATGTCCCACACCCCCACCCCCCCTCACCCACACATTAAAGTATACTTATGTTTGTCAACAGTAATGAGTTTTCACTCTAAAGTGCCCCTTAGGCTTGTTAATGTGACAACACAATGTGTTAGTCTTCATGTACTTTTTCACATTTTCACTTTCTCATGAATTTATCAGGAAAACAAAGTACTGATATTTAGCAAGTAAGTACAGCATAATTTTGTATTGTTCAGTCTGCACTTCTTGGTTTTTGTGGCTTTTTGCTAAAGTCTTAAGTGAAAACAACAGGACCACTGTGACAAAAATATCTCCATAAGACAGACAGAGACGCCCACTGAGGTGTGTTGCCAGGGTGATCAATGCTGGGGCAGCACAGCCCCTGAGGGCAGTGCAGTGAGGACTCCAGGCCTGAGTCATGGAGCTTTCGCTTCAGAGACAAAGACAAGCAAAGCTTCCGGTTACACAATCTGAGGGGGTTAGCCAATCAGACTACAGGAAATAACCTCCCAAACCCAACCTTGGTTTGCAGGTGAATTCAGTAGTCATGATAGTACACACTACAGCCACTGCAGACTACAGCTTCAGAGAGATGAGGGTCTGCTGGGAATAACACTGTCTTTGGTAACATCAGATCAGCAGCCTGGCAAAAATCCAGTCAGTGGACCTGGAGCACAGAATTTTGCACATTCCTTACATTTAACTCTAGTGATCTTACTTTTGTTTAACATGAAAGCCAAAAGACACTTTCATTAATTAAAACTATTCAAGAGGACTGTGTCACCCAGCAAAAATTTTCAATAAGATCGTAAAAATCCCGATGGGATACTGTCCTGTGGCAGGGTCTGTGATGCCAACGCATAATTGCTGTGATTGTGCCTGAGGATTCATGGCTGACTGCGTCAGGATCAGTACTTTCTGAGTGATGGAGTCTGTGGTAAGCAAACTTAGGGGAGGTTTTGCTGGATACAAAACAGCCTGTACACTGTGAATCAAACATCTGCACTCATGACAGTGTAGCCTAAAGGTTTCCAGTGCTGGGAGAGCCTATACACTCCATCAACAGACTTTACCTTGGAGAGACAGAGGTGTCATTTAGAATTAGGGTTAAATTGGGGTTGTATTCACAACACTGGTGGTGCAGCATGTCATACACTTACACAAGTCATAGTTACTCTCACCTTGAGAACATAGTTACTAATCTGTAACTAACATGGGAGTTACATACAGTCTTATCCATGTGTTACAGGTTGTCTTTATTGAAAACTATAGGTAGTCTTACTTCATAGTTAGTAGCAGTCTTTGGGGGTGGTTTTTATTAGTTATATGAAGGTGCACATGGTCTTACCTTGGAGTTTGAGGTAGACTCCAAGAAGCAGAGTCTGTTTCCGAAGCCCTCGGCCGCAAGGCACAGCTTCTGCTGCTCCTTGTGTATAGTAGCTGAACACTGGAGCACCACCTCGTCATCCTGTCAGAGACAAAGGGTTTGTCCATCAGACTTGAATGAACACTCATTGAAAGGAGAATATGCCAGACCCTTCAGCAGACTGCCAATATCACATTCATCATTTCTCTTTGACCAGCATTCCAGAAACAAATTTCACCTGTTGACTTGATCGAATTTACATATACTTTGAATGCCATTAAAAAAACATACATATTAAGAAAACCTCTACTTCTAATTGATGTGACAGGAAATCAACTATCTTGACATCTATGACCTACACAGCCAACACGATGGCCTGACTCATTCTCATGGTGTGCCAAGAGAGTCTGTAATGACTGCTAAAGGCCTCTTTTCAATTCCACAACTGGCAGCAGAACTTCAAACTCAGCACCAAGATCCTAAAGCGTGTGTGTGTGTGTGTGTGTGTGTGTGTGTGTGTGTGTGGCCTTCTAGGGAATACTACGGTTATAAGCCCTGAGTTTTAACTCTGCCAACAGCCCCAGCCAACAAAGGTAGACAGGAGATAAGCGGGCTCTATACATCCACCACAATAAAATAAAATCAAGCTGTCATGAAGCTAAAACCAAACTCAGGCTTATAAACTGAAGAACACAAGAGACAGCATTTTCACTGCTTGCCTTATAATTACTAGTACATTCCATAACTTGAAACTGATTTTGTCATCTTACTGTGGGCTGCTAATGTGATATACTGTAAATTGTCTCTAGCAGCATGCAATAACAACGATTCCGACTTTCTCCACACTCCTTAACACAGTCATGGGTTTATTGCAGAGCTACCACACTAGCAAGAGGAATTCAAAATATATTACACTGAGGCTGCTGGGTGAGTCATCCTGTTACAGCACTGGACCAGAATGTGGATGAATGCCTACTTGGCCTAAGCATCACCCAGGAGGAGAGAGATGTAGGTGGGGGGAATGTCTGGGTCTCTTTGCTCTCCACTGGCCACCACTGGTCAGTTTGGTACCCACAGTCTACTTGTGCAGAGCTTCACATGAAATATCTATCACCAAATCATGTCTGTGTCAGCTCAATTTGTGGACTGTTAAGCTGGAAGCATATATTTTCAGAGGACAACACTGGATTTACAGCAGGAATTGAAGCATGATTGGGCTTTCTAAATTTTGAAAAGAGGAGGGAAAGCATTAAAAATGACATGATATTAAATAGAAAGCCAGTTACCTGGTAGTGACTGTTAATTATATCAAATTCTCCATGAGCATATGGGATTATGACACTGGGAGGGGTGCTTTCATCTGCTTTGACTGCTTTCGCTTCTGATCCAGTTATCATCTCTCAGCCTGGGAATCCCACAGGACCTTGGAAAGGGGCTATCACATACAGGCACTAACACCTGAGGTTCATACTCACACCCGATGCGGCCTCCACTAGGCCCACTGGAACAGAATAGTCTGCTGCTAGTTTCAGCTTGGTCACATACAGTATACATGAAGACAGCTGTTGTGCAGTTTTGGCTCTCAGAAACCCCCTCAAGTCTGACACCAGAGCCACACTTACATAGGCATATTTTATATGAACATTTCTAATGCATATTAAGCTATTGTAAAGCTATACAACAGAAAAAAAAAAACAACATAAGGCAAGAACATGCAGAAAAGACAAAGAACTGCATAACTAAATATTAACAAGTGTCTCTCCACAACTTGAAAAATCCAGGGAGTTATGTAATCCAGGTTTGTTGTTTTGACATTTTCTTCTTTGAATGCTGTAAATAAATGCAAATGTATGACAGTATGGGTATTGATTTTAGGGTATGTCAACATCCCGGTGTCATAAATTGGTTTTACTCTTCCTATCAACCCATTCATTATTTTTTTCAATAACTTAGTTGATTAAATGGTGACACTTGGCTTGATAATGTCATAATTCCATTAGAGTCCAAACAAGAAAAATTATTTTGGATAACCTGGTGTGGTTTTCATATCACTTTGATTTTAACAGTCTTAATTATCAAAGTATGATTTTAAAAAAATACTTCTAGGTATATTATAACTTTAAGGAAGAGTAAAAACATTACATTAATTAAATTCTATTTTGCCCATGCAACAATAAGGGCTTAGCGCACCACTGAAGCAGGGAACGATTTCATTTTTATGGAGCGCTTCAACTTTCAATTTAATGCGGATTAAAGTCAATTACTGTAGTAGTCATACAAACACTGTGATGAAGGCCTCGGTGTCCACCCTGGAGACTCAGATTGACACAATCAGCACTTCATAAAATCCTGCTCCAGCAATAATCCCTAAAACTGGCTGCATTCCCCAGTGGCAATGTGAAGAGGGACTCCTACAGGACAGGAAAGTGGGATTTTGGTGCAACCTACACCACACACTCTTGCCAAAAATAACTATACTATTCATTCTAGTCAGAAATACCTATATCTCTCACCAAAGCCAAGAATATCTTTACCTTTCATTATACCCAGAAACACCACAACTACCCCATATAACTTTACTTCTCGCAAGGGACAATACCCTGCTAGGACAAAATACCTACACTACTATATACCACTCACCCATGTCAAAAATATAAATATATATCAATCTATATAAAAGAATCTCAGGAAGTCTTAAGAAGACCAAAAATACATGCACCTGTAATTTCAGTTAAATATAATTAAAGAATTACTAGACTAAACACACATGTACTTCTTAATATGAAAAACACAGACACCACTAAGATCAAGCACATTCCTTACCTGTACCTGTTATTAAACACAAAAATGAATTCTTATTGTGCAGGCTCCAGCCCTATGTCTGCTCATATATTCTCACTAAAACAAGTCTACAATTTTTTGTATGACATTGTATGTATTTCCCCAGTTCAGTAAACCTTCAAGTATGTTGTTGTTACTCACCATTTTGATCAATGTGGAACACATGCGGAATGCATTATTCTTAAGGAGGCTATGATTGTGTGGCATAAAATAAAAAAGTAAAATTTTATGAGTTATGTGATTTATGCAGTAAATTCAATTTCTATGGAGCCATCAAACCATCAGACAAACCTGCTGTGACAGCATTTCTACAGTGCTACTAGCCTATTTCAGATCTTTTTTCCAAAGCTAAGAGAGAGGAAGATAGATCACAGAAAGTGGCTCTCTGTTGTTTGTCTGTGAACTGTGCCCTATACAGTATGGATGCTTATCCTCATTCATTTTGACTGAGATGAGGTATGAGTTCAGGGAGGCTAGATATTTCAGGTTCAAGTCTGCTAAATGTCAGAAGTAGCATGTCTTGTCAGTGTTTGGCTGATTTTAAGCCAGCCAGGGTTTCTTGGGTAAGCGCTGCATTAACCATACCGTACTAGGTCGCCACAGGCAACAGGCTTGCTGTCAGCAAGAGATATGACTGCTGATCAGCAGTAGCTCTCCTTTGTTACTGTGCCACTTGCACTGTGGAAAACAGTCACTGACTCATAGGTAAGGTTCATCAAAGGAGTGCACATACTTCAACTGTCATTGTCCCTTGAACAGTTCATGAGGCCCTCTTGGTACAACTTAAACTGGAGGGAGGAAAATTAAAAAATATGTATTCAAATCTGAGTTGTAGGCATTGCTGCCATAAAGAGCCATGGTTTTACTGTTCAGAACTACCAGCAGGACAGCCATGCCTCATAGCAATTAGGAAACTCAAACAGCAATGAGACAGGTCCAAAACTCAGCTGCTGTGTGCTTAGGGCAGGGTAGCTCAACTGTATCAGCAAGTACCCAGCCACTGAACATTACATACAAGCTATCAGTCTCAATCAACTTCTGCTAAGAGCGAAACATTCAACCAGCCCTGGCCTTTTTCAGGAGGCAATGGAGTATGCACACTCTGCTCGCCTCGATTCTTTTAGTTCTCATTTATCCTCAATAAAGAAAAACAGGATCAGCTCATGTGAGAACGCACAGGATGATAGGCAAGGATAGAGTCATTTCTATGAGATTACAATGTATCACAAATTCCCCAATCACCTGTAAGTGATAAACAGTATGTCCCATCTGCCTTGGCAGATTTCCAGCTTCAGTCAGTCCCCTCCTCGGTGTGTTGGTGGTTCGTACGTTGAGACTCAGGTGATTGAGATGGAGGATAGGGGACGGATGAGTCAGCCCCACAGAAGTGTGTGGGTGCCCATTGTTTGATTTAAGACAACCTGAGACGCTTCATCTCAGTTAGGATCAAACGAGCACTATCGACTCATAATTGCCTGTCTCATAAACGTTTTCAATCTCAAACCCGTAGCTCAATCACACCCGTCGGGGAGATATACAGCGCGGAAAGAGGCACGCCTGTGATGGAGATCAAATGCAGACAAGATGCGATTAGAGACTGTGTACTGGTGTGCTTAGCGATTAGCAGTGTCTCACTGCTGCAACAGCCAAACTTCACCATAGCTCTTCTAATACATATAACCATTTATAACATGTTATAACAATGATAACAATTTACTACAATGTAATATGTGTATATAGTACATTACTGCTAATTTGGCTGCTCTTTCGGTTATTTATAATAGACCTTGATTTTGGTATCATCCAGGGGAGGGTCCAAAAGGTTACAACCTTTAGCTCACACTCTCATGCACATATTCATGACACCTATACATGTTTCATGGTATCAGCAGAGATTAATGAGGTGGCAAAGACTGTTTGCTTGGTTGAATTCTGCGTAAACAGCAGATTACAGAGTGAAGCACATCAGCCTCAGCCAGTTCTGTCCATTAATGATTTAGAGGCCACTTTCATGGCGAGCAGGCACTTCACTGTTGTACTCATGCCAGGCTGTTTTGACTGGGCTCTCCCAAGCAGCTGTCATACAGTGCTATGGACAATACTGTGACGCAGAACAATGCTGAGTTCATTATCTCCCTCTCTACACCAGACAGCACATGCTAAAAGTTTTATGTGCTGCACGTAACTTGCTTTAAAGTATGCCTAAGGATCATATCTTCAAAACAAAAAGTTCAGGATGTGATTGGTTGAACTTGGCTCTCATGTAACTCACTTCCCCAGTTTTGCAGTCAATGTAGTGACACCTGGGCATCATTTCATAATGCACTTATAAAAAAATTCACTTATAAAAAATTTATAGTGATGTTACATAATATTTTAATGCTCCTCTGAAATTTCTGTTTCAAAACTAATGATAATGTTTCATAAAAATATTTTTGGATGCACTTTAAAGTATTGTTTTTTGCACCCAGTATTTCATTCATGTATTTACAGCTGAGCAGAAATGACCTCTGGCTGGGCTGTGGTCAGAAATTATGAAAATGGACAGGAAGTGTTGGGAGAGCAAGCTCAGGAAGTGAACTCAGGGCTTTGCTGCTGGCAGCTCAAGCTCAGTAGCTCTATTCTCATTTGATGTCCTTAAGAACAGCTTATGCCACACAAAAATCTCTCCTCGTGCCTGCTTTAGCTACTGCTATATTAATTCTATATTACTTTGTGTTTACACAACCATCTTATGGGCATTTTTTTGCACAGAATCTCTGTGATCCTTCAACTTGCACAGCAGCTTTTTAAAACCCACACCTTGAAGAAATTACAAATCCTTATCTATCTGTGGGAAGTGTATTATAGCAACTGTGGACAACTGCAAGTAGATCTGGGTAGGTCTGCTTTCCGTCCTCAGCTACAGTGCCATGCAATCATGAATTGTGTACAACACAAAACCCCATGTTGCATTTAAGAATCAATTTATATTAGAAAACAAAGCAATCACCATAAAATGTCAGACAGTGAAGACTGAACTGCGTTCTGTGAGCACTCTGAGTATGAAATGGCTCCGAACATTTAGAAAAGCCTGAAATGATCTGCACTGTAGAAAAAAGAGGGAAGAGAGAGAGATGAAGGCAGTGAATAGAACTGAGAGAGAAATAGAAAGAAAGATAGAGAGAGGGGAGAGGGAGAGAGGGGAGGGAAAAGAGAGGATTTTGAACAGTATAGGGAAAAGACTGGGAGAAATAAAAGAGGGAGAAGAACAAGGGAGGGGAGAAAGAGAGAGAGCCAGCGCTGAAGAGAGGGAACGGGAGGGAGATGGGAAAGGGATGAAGAGAGAGAGAAAGCAAAAAAAATACCATGGGAGGAAAAAAGGCAAGGAAAAGGGGAGAGCAGAAGAGAGACTGAGATAGACTGCAGTGCTGCCTCCTCCACTGTGTACAGAACCAATCCATTCTTGGACATGAGGAATCAAATGCACTTTAAGTTTAATCTGTGATTAACACATTTTCATCTCACAGGGGCACAGTGCACCCTGTTTCACCATGTGTTCTGCTCCCACATCATATAGACAGATTACAAAGCACTGGCCATTACATCAAATTCCTTCCAAATACCATTCTACTGAAAATTAGGTTTGGTGCAACAACTAAAGTTGGCTAATACATGAGCCAGACCAGACTATTTTGCATTATATTTTTTATTTTTTCAAATTTGTTATGTGACCATAGAAGTAATGTGAATGGGTGTTCTAGAATGGTCTACATCGACTGTTTCATTTTATAATAAGAAAGTTAGTGGATGACTGTGTTTTCTACAGTGTTTTCCACTTCTCTTTTCCTCCAGAGACAGATCACACACGTCACACTCTAGAGTCTCAAAGAGCATGCGAGACTCCAGGTCCAAAAATCATAACCACAGTCATTCAGTCGTACTCAAAGGTAGAACACTAGGCAACATGAGAGTGAGGTTAGAGGCAGGATAGGAGAAAATATGCTTCGGTTTTTATATTCTTATATATCAACAGATAAAAATACATACCGAGATCATGTTTATATGCAACATTTCCCAAATCATAAAGGAATGGGCTATGGATCGATCCTAAAGAATTCCAGAGATATTCCGTGTTTAGCTGAGCAACAGGAACTGACAAAGGGTTCCTGGAAAGGGGGAGTTGAATGATAATAAACCAATTTGATAAACTAATGCAACGCAGCCAGGTCAGACATATACGGTAGCTGATGTAATCAAAGGCCGCTGTGAGGTCTAAAAGCAGCAAAAAGGTTTGGTGTCAACTGTCTTTTTTTTCCATTAAGATGTCATTAGTAACTCATATAGACATCCCCTATAGAAACACATGAAGGGAAAATCCATTTTCCTACCTCCTAACAGTTTTCCATTTTCACTTTAATGTTCCTATCAGTTTCAGCTGTTACCAGGTCCGTGTTTCCTGATTTTCACAATGATGGCATGCTCCTCATGCAGTCAGGGAGCGTATCAGCAGTTAGTGATGTAACATTAAACAAAAATAATAAAGGTAACAACACTCATGACCGACTGAGGATCTTCATCGAATGAGAGGAAGACTCTATGGAATCAGACATCAGTTTGACACAATAACTGTGTGTCAGATCTCATGAGCTTTATGATTATGTTTTATTATTTTATTTCTATAATTTAATTAAATATGGAGCTTCCTCTATGCAGGTCCTCAAATATGCACATGTAATATTCTGATTTAAAGTAATATCTATAAAATTGCTGCAAAATCTTGAAGGAACACTCTAGCCAAACTTCTTGATATTCCCTGAAGAAATATAACATTGAAGGAGAGAGCGGTGGTGCAATACTTCACTAAATTCTGGAAAAGTAAAACCCCTTCATTTGCTCAGTAACATTATGAGCAGAACAGCTAATCCATAACTGCAAGAACAGATGTCATGGCACTTAGGAAATCATTCCAGGAGGTCAAAAATGTACATCTACTGCCCAATAACCCAATACTTTCACTGACATGAAAATTTTGGGACCTGAACCATTGTGCAACACAATTCTCAAACAACAGGATGTAAAATATAGCTAAAAATGTCATATAAGTCAGGAGAGAATTTAACCATGGAAACAAATCCTCGATTTTGCTATCATTCCATGTTTTATTTACATGTTCTTTGACTGTTACTGTTAACAATCAATACTGTTAACAATCAATTGCAAGAATATTTGTGAGTAACACAGAGTTAAGGCCCTGGTGAAGAATATTTTAGACAGTGGAGACAATTCAGTGGCCATCTGTATTTCAATAAAGGTGAGATCATTTCCTGCATTGTTTTAAACTGCATAATTTCTCACAGATATGTGGCTTCTACACAGGCTGCAGGCTCTCAGGTGGACCCACGGAGCCCGCGTATCTCACTGTGCCTCACACTTCCATGACTCATCCCTCCACATTCATGTTCCTGCTATAAAAAGAGATGCCAATCTGTCGTGTTGTTTCCAGGCCTAAAAAAGGAGGAACCCACCAGCATGGGGGCTGTGTCTTTGAGCAGGATGCTTCAGTCTGCAAAGAGAGGTGCACTCAGAGGTCTGACCAGAGTGTGTGCAGTGACGCTGAGGTAACACTACAGAGAGGCTCTGCTGCTCTTTGCTCTCACCATGACCCTGACAACACCAGGTGCTAATATAACAGTGAGGATTTGGATTGAGTAGGCGTTATAATTGCAGTGAGCAACCATCTGATTACAAAAACCACATAATCCTAGCAAACCTACCACATGAATGTGTATGCACTGTCCTCTGCATAATTCAAACATTATGAATATGTGAGTATACAGCCTTAGAATGTGCCCCCCAGATTCTTCTCATGCTTCTCAGATGGACAGAGCATTTATGATTTATGAACACGAGAAAAGAGAAAATTCTTCCTCCATGGAAAGGTCAGTTCATCTTTCCTTCACAAGTTGAATGAAGAGTTGACAGATGGGGTGAAACTCATGTGTCCATCCCTAATGGAATCATGTTCTTCCATCTCCACCAAACCAGATCTTCTTAAAGAGATTTTCCATCCCTTGGTCAGTCAAAGGGCATTCTGTGTTCATGATTGCTTAGAGAACGTATATGCAGTATTACAAGAGTGGAGTTACTGTTGTGAAGGTGATTATACTTATTTATTATAACCATAATAAAAACAACCCTTTTGAAATTAGAAAGAAATTTATTTGCGCTTAACCTCGCTCACCACAGTCAAAATTGGCAATCTATTGTGGCAGTCTACTTGGGAATTAAACTGGCAACCCATGTGGTTGTACACACAGTTTTTTAACCACCACATTCATCACGACACTCATCAGTCAAAAAGATCACGACACTCATCAGTCAAAAACATTCCACCTCTAATGGAGCATGTCGAGCACAACAATAATCAAACAATGTCACTGTGACCAAAGATTGTGTAAGTATGAGATTCTACTGGGAAGGGCATGAGAGAGTTTAGATTTGATCTGGCCTGCTCATGTTTAGGAGAGGCAATACAGCTAACAAAGCCCATGCTTTCTGAATGTAGACTCCCATGGGGCAGCTAGAGAAGCCTTGTGCTGATGGAGCACATATAAACATTTTCAAAATGGCCAGCTTCTCCTGGCAGCAAGCATCAGGCTTGCATGACAAAAAACATGGACTCTCCTTCAAGAGGGTAATTCAGATGGAAAAAGTTGTAAAGAGCCGCCTTTATCTCTTTCTCATATTTATGTGTGTGTGCCTCTGTGTTTTTATTTGTGTGTGAGCATGCATGTACATTAGGCCTGAAAGCACAGCATCCATGAGAGAAAGCAGAGGATCAATTTAGCAGGCCTCTTAGCGATCCATCACTTCAGGTTACTGCTCCGGCATTTGCTGCAGATTAAGATGCATCACCCGTCTTTTGATTCCTCGTTTCTCATATGCCTGAAAAATTGCCGTTTTCAGTGCACCATTCACTTGTTATTAAGGTCTGATCATTGACAGCAGTACTGCAGTTTGCCCAGCACACAAAGAGCAGAGATATCATTAAGTGTGCATTAGAAAACACCCTCTTCTACAGCCATGAGACACAGCAACAACGTGCTAAAAAAGAACAGTGGTGCTGGGCGCAGAGTAGCATGTAGAAGCTGAGATGTATTTCAGACAGTAAGGCATATGCTCTCACAGGAATCTGTAGTTATGTTGAGATGTTCAAGAATTTGTTCGCCTGAATGAAAATGAAGCCTTCCTTGCGCTGAGGTATAAAATAATTACAATTAAATCGATTAAAATATATGCATTTTTGTGTTGGTAACATCAGTTAGATGGCTTAAATCCTTTTATTCTTCACCTCTCACAAAGATATAAGGAGGGTCTGGTATATGCCCTGCACCATCCTGCATCCCCTTCCACCCAACCCCAAAAAAAAAAAAATCTGAAAAGCTACTAAAGGTACATACAGGGTATGCATTTTAACAGGGCCTTCTTAAATTAAATGTATTCACACATGCCGGTCAGAATTTACTGCACATTGTTTGGGATCTAAACAGTACCACCAAAATGATCATGATCACGCATATATTGCACCAAGCCACGATTCGTTCATACAGACACAGCTGAGGCCTCGAACTGACAAAACATGTCTCTTATAATGAGGACCCGTCAAGAAAAAGTAGCACTGGACAGGCCATTTCTTCAAGTAGCCCAATAAATCAGGATATTGATTTATTTGTTGATTCTTTGGTTTTGTTCTTCTTAAAGTCTTACTTGCAGAAGTTAATGTTGAGATTTTTCCTTTCCAAAATACCACCTCATTGCTCTAACTAACTGCTTCAGATCAAGCCTAAAACACACACCAGAGCTTCCATCTTTTTTGCTAATTTTTGGTAATGTAAAATAATGAAATGTAAAGTAATGAAATGAAAAGTAATGAAAATCCATTCATAAAATATTAATGTTCTGACTGCTGCATTAAAACTTTACCATAACTATTTTTACTGTAACTCATTTGACTGAAAAGAATTTGGATTGGGAGTATATTTTGGTCCCAGCTGTCCTAGTTATGTACCAAGTAAGAGTACTTTTACTTTTAGTGAGGGGAGGGAGTAAAGCTCCATCAACACCACTTTGGCTAGAGCTACAATGTGATGTCAGTCACTCAGTTACATAAGCCAATCACACGTTTTCTCCACATCAATAATGACAATGATAATACCCACAGTATACTCTCCATTTTCAATTTCATGAATCCTCACTCTCCAGCTGAAATCTACAAAACAATGTTTTACACAGTCCAAAATAATGCAGCAAAGCCAAACAGCTGTGCCAGAGAAGGCCAGATAATGTCAGTAAAAATAGCAACATGTGTTGCTACATGGAAGCGCGTACACAATGACATTACTAATGGCAGCAGGGCACACGCTACTGTATTTTAAAAAATGAAGAGCCTGCCCCTCCAGTGGTAATCTGAGTGCCTGTGCAAAATGAAATGTGCATTTTAATCCACACGCTCCATGCCAGAGAACATTGCATAACGTTCCCTGCAGGCAGAGCAGCTGTTGCAAAAACTTGCATATTTCACATTTTCTCAGAGGTCTGAAGAGGTCTAAAAACTTGAAACCTAAGCTGTATATCCATACTGATTTGTATGTAATTTAAATACCACCAACCCATGCGTTATTTCCATTGAACATAGACTGTACATTAGCCTCTGAATGTTGCTGAAAACTGCCAAGTCATCTTAAGGAAACGGCCCCTCAAAAAAACATTCCACCTTTAATCCTGTACTGGATTACACAGACAGTGACTTGTTCCTTTAAAATAGCTTTCCAGTTTTGACTGAATTTAGAGGTCACATTATTGTAATGCAGAAGCATGTTAATGTACCTCCATGTCCGACACCTTGCAGATGCAGGTATAGTACTGTGGGAATGCACTACATTAGAATGCACTACGTGAACACGCGCCCACGCACACACACACTCCACACATTCGCTTTTCAGCAACAGACGGTTAATGCGTAAATCCTTTCTGCTGAACATCTCACACCAGTCATGAGAGAACACAGATTAGCTCAGTGAATTATATGCGCAAACACATGCATGCCCTCTGTGTGGTGAGCAGAAAGAAAAGAAAAAAAAGAAAACTGACAACTGCACAATGCCTGTCTCCCTTCCCACAATGCAACCTCCCTCCAGGCATTTCACGCCCACTCTTCCATCGGTAGTAACACCATGCAGCCAGGCCGCTTGGTTATCAATATGCCTATTACTCTCTGGCCCCAATCGACAGAGGACAGTGTTTCTTCAATGACAGCGGGTTAGCGGAGAGGTCATCAGCCAGAACGTGGCTAAATGTCAGCAGGGGTAGGCATCTCACTTTGGTGCTGGTAGCACTTATCATCCCTGCCAGGAAACGACACAATGTCCGGCCTCACGCCCGTACCTTACACAGCAACACCACACTACAAGAAAACCTTCATTTCTGAGTCATCACATCAAAAATATAACCATTCTATTTTCCCACTCATCTTTAACAAAAGCACAAAACTGTGAAAAAACATGAAAACCATCAGTGAGTAACTGTGAGCACAGATCATGCCACAATACTGCCGCCTTTCTCACAAAAGCAGAAAATACTGCAGTCAGCCATGACATCTTATTTCCTCTGCCCAGCCTTAGGCAGTCCATATTGATATTTTTTCCATATAATTACAATCTTGTAGTCATTCATTAGATATTTCACAATAGTGTTCACAGTAGATCCCTAAAATAGTTTAATGTTTCAAATACATTTAAACAACTGTAGAACAACTGAAAGCTCTCTGTTCCAGGACTTCCACTTTACAGCATCGAAGCTTGGGACTTGCAAAAAAACCCAGCACAACATAAGATCATTACACTACATGCAACATAAAACACAGTTAACATCACTAATTCAGTTCAACCAGTCAGGAAAGTAGGGTTCAGGGAATGCTTCAGTTTGTACCCAGATTTACTATTGGTTTTTTTTTCATTCCTGTTTACAGTTTGGTCTGTGATGCACTGTGTGACTGAAACCCAATTCTAAAGATAATAATAAAGACTGACTGACTGATCTACTGTACACTAAACTGAATCTGTAAAAATGATGATATGTAACTCTCTACACAAACAGCAATTTGTCACAAACAGCAATTTGTAACAACACAAAAAAGTTTGACAAAGTCTCAGCAACAGACCACCAGTGGTGTCAAAGAACTGAGACAATACTCAGTGGCAACAAGAGATCTGGTAATCCTATTTACATTAAGAATGAGCAACCTTGCCATGCATGCACTTGTTATTAATGGAAAGTAGCCTAAGCTAATCAGGGCTGAGAGCCCTGTCCTTATTATTGCAGTGTTACACAGACGGTGCGCTGAGCGTAGCCTGCAGCTCCCGGTCGCAGACAATGGAGCCACGTAATCCTGGGCTGGAATCCGCATCCTGAGTGGGGGGACTGGGGGTGGGGGAGGGTAATGATCTGACTACATTCCCCCCCCCCAACCCAGAGGCGACAGGCGTATCACTGTCATTCTGCAAAACGCCCACTGCAACATGGAATCCTGGCACCATTCCAGCCCCTCACCACTACCCACTGAGTCTCACTTCCGGTATCTCTTAATCGCCATTTACACATGTGGACAGAGCACATGCAGGTCCTCAGGGAGCCCTATTACACTGTAAAACAGGCTACAGTAACTGCATCACTAGTACATATAATGCTACATGCATTTTATTACATATAAATGTGTCATTTTTAATAAATGTATTTTTATAGATATATTATTTTTTATCTTCCTTTTTAGCAAATAAAATGCAATGATTCTCTTATGTGAGCATAGCTGGCAGAGGCTAAAGGGGGTGAGAGACTGAGAGCTGTTTGTTTTTAACGATGTGAGGAGGTGACAGTGTGCAGGTATTCACAGGGAGGGTCAGCAGTTCAGCCAGAGCTGGAGGGGGGCTGTGGGTAATGGCTGATCTGCCTGCTCTGAGTGTCTGTGGGCGGGGGAGGGGGACGGAGATGTGCAGCACCTTCGCACACTCACACAAACACAAACACAGGGAGAGCCTGCCAGCTCCACAGGATGAGGCTGGGAGCAAAATGGATTTCCATCCAGATTACGTTACAAAAAACGCTATCGCAGCGCAGACCGCAAATCGGAGGGCAGAAAAGGGAAAGCAAAAAGAGGAGCTGGGGCTCTTGTTTGGACTGACTTTCTCTGAGCAATCCTGACATAAGCATGATAATCCCCGACTCAGAGATTGTAGCAAGAGGGGCTACAGTGTGTGGGTGCAACCCCTCGGGACACCCTCCCCGCCCACTCTCTGAGAGGGACTGGAGCGATTCAGGAGGAGGTTTAACAGTCAAAAACACAGGTACCGGGGGGAGGTTAGGTTAGGTCTGGCCAGCTCTAACATGCTATCTACTGACTCCGGCTCCAGGGCTCTGGGTTGTCGGGTGCCATCAGCACAGTTGGAGAACCGTTCCGTGAAGTTTTTTCACACAGCAATGCATCCCACCCCCACACCTCCGCAGCCGCGGCGAAGCCTCCTGATCGGGACTGGAGAGAGAAGAGCGCGCTCGAGTGCCGCATTGGAGCGGAGGCTGGCTTTTCCGCGCGGGACTCCCCCGAGAGCGCCGCGATGCCTGCTGAATCATCCGCAGCCTATTAGCACCGCAGCTGCCTGACATAACACACACTCCCCTGCTGCAGCCCCCACTGCACACACACACACTCACCCACACACACTCATGCACATTCAATCTCACTATCACACCCACACACTCTCAATATCACATCTACACACACACACACACACTCAGTATCATACCCACACACTCACACACACTCACTGTCAGTATCACACCCACACACTCACACACACTCATTCCCAGTATCACACCCACGCACACACTCACACACACAAACACACACCCACATACTTACACATACACACACACTCACAAACACTCTCAATATCACATCCACACACACATTTGCTCTCAGTTTCACACCCACACACACCCTAATACACACATACACAAACACACTAACACATTGAAGGGGATTCTCTACTTTTCCCTCTTCTCCAGTCAGCTCCTCCCCAGCTCTGCTGTGTGGGAATGAATGTCTGCTTGCAGGATGATAAATATTGTGGGGGAAGGCAGCTTTGGGGGCAGTTGTCAAATGGTGAAATAACCTGTTTCACACGTTACGTTATCAATTGTCGCAATTAGAAAAAAAAAACTGCTATTAATTATTCATGGCAGCACTGCCGCAGAGGCCCAGTCATCTCAGACAGGAGACCACGCACACTGCAGTGGCACCAGCACTCCACACTGATACACTCTCAGATCCACTCTCTGATTCACTCACACATTCACTCTCTGATTCACTCTCAGATTCACTCCCTGATCCTCTCAGCACCAGCTCCCAGCTCTGATCTGCATTTTACATACAGTATGTTTTCTTGGGGGGCTGTTCACACGGGGGGATGGGGATGCTGTAAATGGTGTAAAATGGAGAATACGAATAAAACATTGCAATTGTTTACAATGTGAAATTGGACGTTAATAATTGTGAATGGATTTGAGGGTGGGTGTGGTAGAGTGATGGTGCTTTCTTAGATGAAGCTGTAGTCCATTAAGCAATGCTGTTACAGACAACACCAGATAATGCAGAGAGAGGGAAAGAGAGGGAGGAAAAAGAAGAGAGGAAGAGACACACATATACACACAGTGCACATATAGAAGCTTCATCATTATCTCACAGCCCTAATTAAGCAATGAATCTCCTCTGAACATTACAAACTATTGTAGAAAGCCAGCTTAACTTGTGCATTCATTAATGTTGGAATCCAGGAAATGAAGAGAACATATGCCTGTGCCCATATAAGGAGAGAAGCAGGCATCTGTCCAGACGATGTTCAGATTTTTATCGATCACGGGCACCATGCCATCATGCCCATCACGTTGTCACTGCGCCCGTGTGACTTACGGCCCTCCTCCTGCGCTAATGCTACATGCCACTGATACCGAGAGGCTCTGGCCTTTATCAAGCTCACGGCGCTCACCCACATCAGCCAAGCATGCCGCACAGCTGCTCACAGAGGTCCACCATATTAAACTGCACCCGATAAGAGGCCAGGGTCCTGTGAGCGCAATGGAGGTGTCGACCCCTGGCAGCCCTCCCATGACACGTCAGAGCCTCCCGCCAGGGCTTGATGAGCGAGGCACGCTGGAGCAACGTCTGTTTCCGGGGCTCCTCTGCCGAGTCCGGACCTGGGCTTTGTTTGCGCCAGAGCGCGGCGTGGCCCATGTAATCTCTGAGGGACACAATGAGCTCACACAATTACCAGCAGGGATGTTCAATCAAAGGAATGCGTCAATGTCTACATTCCTTCAAATGAGGAGACAAGGCTTTTCATGTCCTGGCAGATTAGAGTTTGTGACACATTGTGAGGGGGGTGTGGATAAGGAGAATGGGGGTGGGGCCAGGTGGGGGTAGGGGGTGGGTTATCAAGCCTTTCTGCTGCTGTTGCCATTGCTGAAGCTCATTAGCTACTCCCCACCTGAATCAGCCCTCCCTGTACTCCTATCACCTAGTCCCCCCTGCCAGTGCCAACACGTCGCTCCAAGAGGTAATTTACCCGCTCCAGAAGATGAACTGCACCAGCCACAGCCCTGATACTGAATCGCAAAATTTATTTGCTGCAGGTCTGGTGGCAGCCATGATTAATTCATGTTCCCCAACTCCTTTAAATTGTAGCAGGGGAACTCTTAATTGAGGCAGTAAAGAAGGAAAAAAGTGACATTCAGAGGGCAGGGGCCCGATGGCTCGACCTGGCCCATCTCTACCCCCTGTCTGCCAGAGCTGGGTAGGCCCAACTTTTCATTAGTCTTTATTTCTGGACAAAGTTATCTGACAGAGAGTGAACACTACAATCCATTACTGACTGAATGGCACTGATTTCAAGGGAGTCAATACAACGCCACACTGAAAGCACAATAGGGAAAGTGGTCTTGAACTTAGAGCAAACTCTCTACTCTGCGGGTTCCTGTCCCCTTCTCATGTCCACATTGTTACAGTGGGACTCCTGTTGTTGTCACAATCCGAACAGGAAGAAATCATACCTTACCATTCCAAGTTCTTCTGGACTCAATGTAAAATGATACATCCTGTGTTATTTGTGGCGCTTAATACTTTCTCACAAAACCCTTGTATTATTTCAGGAAACAGTTGAGCGTTGGAACATAATTTTTGTCCTAACAGTTGAAAAAATAGGTCTGTGACCAGAGAAATGTGGGGTCTGCCCTCAGCTGAGGTACTGTACTGCGGCACATAAATAAATAAATAACTGATATATACAAATGGAAAACATGCAAAATTCAGGGAACTTTTATTCATCCTGGCTACAGTCATCTGCCAGGCAAATAAACAAAGCCGAGGGTCTGTGAATAGGCGTTACTGGACCTGTAACACGTAGCAGTTCTGCAGGCGCTTTTTTGTGTGCTAGCAATTTCCTGTGCGCTTCAAGGCTGTCTCCATCAGCTCTGCACATCTATGGAAATACTGTATTCTGTGAATTTTGAATGGTCTGAAAACATGCCCGGGTGAGAGCGCAAACAAAGGCAAACACACAGAGTGGGTGTACTGTGGCAGGCAATTACTCTCCATGCTGAAAAGAATACAGGAATGACGACTAGAGGAGGAGTAGAGCCCCAGATTAAATAGCTAATTCTCACACTAATTAAAGAAGCACCGTCACAGTCCTTTTGACAGCATTGCTCTCCACAGAGATCAGTGCAAAAGACATAGCAATTACACTGATATAGACATCTGTCAAAAAGCCTATTTCAATGGCTGTGTCTACAGATTGAGGGAACCTGCTGGATCTCCAGTCGGATATGAATATAAACTTGGTAACTGTTCAGTGAATCCACAGAAATGTTTATGTATGCACCAATCATCCATTAATGCACAGTTTTTAAACAAAATGAATTTAATTACTAATAATTTCCTCTTTCTTTTTTGGCAAGGGTACCTAATTTGACTAGACTCACTTGAGTTCCA
Source organism: Albula goreensis (assembly GCA_022829145.1). Taxonomy (NCBI): domain Eukaryota; kingdom Metazoa; phylum Chordata; class Actinopteri; order Albuliformes; family Albulidae; genus Albula; species Albula goreensis. The sequence continues at coordinate 16,553,422 of CM040759.1, forward strand.
TCTTAATGATCTAATCTGTATGTACAGATTCACTGATGTGAGACTTGCTTTCAGTTCTGATGTTCTCTCCATATGAGAGAGCACACGTCACTGGATGTTCAGGTCATAGTGACATTCCATTGATTGTATTGTCTCCCTCTTTTCATCGATGGTGACTGTCAATAATCCCCTCATAAGAGAATTAACCCTGCCTGTCCATGAATTAGCTGAGATTATCGTACTACAACATCATTGTTATTGTTCCCGGTTCTTTGTAATGTTTTTTTCACAGAATGTGCACATGCGTCATAACCCTGCAGAAGCAAAGGAATCACAAAGTCACCACAAAGTCAGGTACAGAGACACATTTTGAGTAATGGAAAGTCTCCTATGCCCTTTTTAAATGTGGTATAAGCAGTTACAGGGTGCAGATAAGAACATGCTGTGGCTGTATAGAATGACATCTGCTCTGCTGTTTTCAGGGAAAATGCACCTGACGTGCGACAGAGGCCCACTAAAGACACCCCTTCATCCTGAGCAGGGAGTAAAGACACAGCTCTGAACATTCCTTACCAATAACATGCAAACAAAGAAAGGGTGAGTCATCCCGCAGCATTCTCATGGGCTTCACCCACCACAGGGGCCCAGAGGGCCATCAAAGTTTAATGGTCAGATACCCTGAATGGGGGGGAGCCCATTTCGCATCCTGGCCTGCTGGGCAAGTGAGCATGCCAGGACCGTGACAGCAAATGGAAAAGCTTGGGGACTGATGCATTCCCCAAACTGTCCAAAATGTTCACATCGTCACGTTTTACAGTAATGATAGTGACTGCAGTTTATTGTAGGCGTCTTATTGTATTCATCTCTCAGATTAATTAAACTGTACTACATATTGTGACAACATTGCCATGAGATGATAAATCTTGAAAAAAATCAAATTACAGTGTAAAAATATTTCAATTTTGTAAGTGATTCTGTTTGTCAAGCTTACATGCAGACATAAGAATATTAATATCTATTTCCTTTTTCATTTTTTTAAATGAAAGCTCAAAGGTATAGACACAGCACTCTAGTGACTGCTTTAAACACTCCCCTGAGTCAAACAAGCTCTCACTAAAGAGGCCATTTAACCCGTATGCATCATATTTCACCTCACATAACAAAAACGGGGCATAGTCCCATTCAGCAGTGATGTGACAGGACAGTCCCCCCAGATAGAAAAGGATCTCCTGGAGGAGGACATCTAATTCATTCACATCAACACACATGCACACACACACACCTGCATATGACCAAACAGACACACACACAGGCACGCACACGTGCATATGACCCAGACAGACACACACATGCGCACACACACCGCCCACGGTGCGTGTGGGCCCTGAAGATCTCCCTGCTCTGCGGGGCTCCACCTTTAGATGGCAGCTGACGCCACACAGAGCTGCAGCAGCTTTGTCTACTCCCACACAGGCCCTGTGCGCAAAGCCTGTCTGAGCTGACCATCAATTATTCAGGGCCTACATCTGCCCGCATTGTTGCAAGAAACAAATGTCTTCAACACCAAGCAGGGCACCTTCACCAGCGTATGTACTTAGCATGTAGCACAGAACTGTGCTCTACCATGGCTTTCCGGTGCACTACAGGAAAGCCATGATACATGGAAAGTCATGGAATTGTAAAAAGTTTTTTTTTACAATTCAGATGCAATGAGTGCCATGAGAATTCTGGAAAAAAGTACATTAATCCTTGCATTTATTCAGATTTTTTTTCCTTTGGATCAGTGCTGCTGTAGATAGCTGTCCATCACCTGTCAAGATAGTCCATTCCACAAATCCATTTCAGTCCCTGTCAGTTGGTTTACAATGGCAGAGTTCCGGCCGTTGCAGCACGTCTCTGTGTTTCATCACTGTCTCCTGGGTGCCAGAGATAACCAGAGTCGGGTCTCTTCCTGTCTGCCTAAAAATCACAGAGCCACTCACATGACTGTATGGCAGATGGCTATTGTAAACACACACACACAGTGCTTCAGACTTGGTTGTTTTGCACAGTCAAGATGACTGGACAGAAGCTGTCATATTCACCAAACTGGGTATAAAGGCTCAGGCTTCTGCTCCTTGTAAACAGATGCAGCACCACATTGGAATTTAGCTCTCTGTGCTCCCTGCACTTTCATACAAGTCTGCTCGTATACACAATGAAGAAAATCAGCAATTCAAGTACATCAGAATGTTCCTCACCATCTGGAATGGGGTGAGTTACATTCTCCCACAGACCAATAAGAAAGTGATTAAGTTGCCAAAACACAACTGTCTCATTGTTACCAACACATCAGTTCTAAAACCCTTCCAACACAATGGTAAAATGAAGAACAGATCCTCTTTTATTTATCCTACCAAGGAAGCTCTAATTCAAGTAAATTAAGCTCATTACACTGGTTAAACAGCTATGAAATCATTTGCATTCCATTGATCATGATTATTTTACAGTATCCAGCTGCATCATATTGTGACAGACCTGAATAGGCTACTCCACACTCTTTGTTAATGTGTGAATTAAGGTGACACTGGCTTCTCTATTTAATTTGATGATACACCATCCATGAGACTGTACCAACACTGAGTAATAAACTTACACTTTTGACCCCCAAAGTGGGACTTATTGTTGGTAATTGAAGTGTTTCTCATCAGGTCTTCACAATTACACTGCAACAGTCCCAATGGGGAATCTGAGCAATGCTTGAGCTGTCTGGACCAGTGTTGCCAAGCTGCTCAAAAGAAAATGGGGCCAGATGGTTCTCAAATGACACTTTCTGCAGAAGATGTCCCCCATAAACAGATGTGTTCAATGATACAAAGAGAGTAAACACTGTTAGGGTGCTGTCTCTACAGTATATTGAGACAATTCATAATTTTCCCCTGGAAAAGCTCCAAACAATATTACCCACACCCTGAATATCTCACCTCTATCGACTCCTCTGGATCTCTGCTAAAAACAAATTAAGGACATTTGTTAGACCTACTTCTGTTTAGGACAAAAACCTCCATCATTTTACTGCAGCTTTAAACAGGGAGATTAGGAATTTGTATACAAAAATGTAGCTTACCAATTATTATTTTTTTATTTGTATACAGTGTTTGTACACAGGGTCTATTTGACTACTTATTGTGTATATCCATGCAGACTCTACAGGAATAACAAAACATATTTTCGGATGTTTTTGTGCATACTAATTCCAATAGGCCCAAAGCTCCTCTTTTATATAGCACCACTCATTTAAATGTATGAGGTGTCATTTGTTGGCAGACTTTACTTCAAATGAAGTACAATTCATTCTGTATGACAACCAGAGCCCAGTTAATTTAAAATAAGTTTGGATTTCCTATATCTCCTTGACATTTTATGGGGACAAATAAGAGGCAAGGTTCAACTTGGCCAGTTGTATCAGTTGTATAGTTGATAGGGTGTTGTGTACTTTACAGTTCACCTTATTGTAAGATCATATGGGTTGTTGTTAATTGTGCGTGAAATACTTAGCATAAAAACCACATTACTGCGCATTATTGTCAGGATGTGTACAATGATCAGGCCTTTACCACATTCAGTTTCAATTGTAGCACATTTTTCTTTTTTTTTCATTTTAACAAGAGTCAATTTTGATTTGCCAAATGAAATACTGTCAGATATTTCAAAAAGGAACTTTAAAAGTTGCAGGTTTATGCTTTCTATTTATAATATCAGTTTCTACATGTGACTTAATGATTCCTGTAAGGATGACTTACTGATTAGATCTGGCATGATTTTGCGGCGTAACAGCCAAATGATTTTGAAAAAAAAAAAAAAAAACATAAATTAATGCATTTCATTCCACTGGCATGGAAGGAGAGCAAGTCAGCAGTGTAGGACTGAGTGAGGATAGACATTTTTAAGGAGATTGTATGAGGTAACTGCGCAGGCAGCGCAGCTGCTCGTGTGACCTAACGCAGCCAACATCCAGTTGGGATTGGCCATGTAAAGGGAGAACTCTCTCCTCAGCGTGAAATGCATCAGACAGATGGCTCTTCTCTGTCTCCCCTCCCCGACGTCAGCAGAGAGGAGCACCTGCATCCCCAACGCATTCAACACTTGCCGGCGTGTCACCGAAACAGGCTAAGCTAGTCATGTTGTGTACTGTCGGAGACTATTCATACTTGGCATAGGCATATTGTGGATATACAGTACACTGATAATAACATCTTTGCTGTTGATGAATACTGTGGAAAAAAAAAGCTGGACAAAAACAGCACAAACCAATTCTGATGGCACTGCTGCAGTGCAATTATTTCTGCCAGTCTTATAAAGCATACACACTTATCTAGAGTGACTTGCCCAATGTGCATGAAATTATGTTGGATGTAGATGCACTAATTAAATGTATTTTAATACATTTACATTTATATACATAACACTGGTCAGAATATGAGAAATATTTCACTATCACTAGAATGTATGTTAAATTAATTGAGACTATATGCTGTAAAATGTATTAATGAAGAGGATGAGTTTTAAGAAAGAGTTAAGATCACTCCACGGTTGCCAGGCAGAAGAATCATGCGTGTCTCCGGGGTCAGTCCAGTGTGTTTGTCCTGGCTGCAGACTACAACTACTCAACTTCATTATGAACAAAAGTGCTCTCTCTGCGTGACCTCTCGAGGCCATGACGAGACAGGACGTCTGTGCGGCGTACTCAATATCGGCTGGTGAATCCACCTAATGGAGTGTGCCCCCCAAAGCGCTGACACAGCACCTGCCAGCACTCCCCGGTAGACATCCCTTAATCAGCTGTGGAAGATATGCAGCTGTGAGGGGACAGGAGACAAGCCAGACCGGAGTGACAAACTCTTCCAGGGCACTGCTGGGGGCAACAGGCCATCTCTGCCTGTGAGCGAGGGGAATAAAAATTTCTCTGCCTTTACTCATGGGGGAAGGAGGTGTGAAATTTTCCTTCTTACTTCTTAGGAGAAGTCAAACTTTCTGCTTTCACCATTTTTCTTGCTGGCCTTTCAGCAGTTCAGCTTGGATACTCCAGTCAAATCAGACAAGTCCACCCACACAGTTCAGATTCCTCCATAAGGACTACCATCTAGTGTTGTTACGGTACCAAAATTTTGACTTCGATACTACCAGGTTGAGTATCGCAATATTCAGTACAAAAACGGTACTTGATACTCCATACTGGAGTGATACTGATTTCATATTTGGTAACTACCACTACTGTACTGAAAACATCTCAAGAGATCAGAAACGGAATGTCCACAAGTGTAGACCACATTCAAGAAATGTTCAAGAAATTAAGCACAGGCCTATAATGTCAGAACTACATCAAATTAAACATAATAACTACATATTTCAAAATGAAACAAAAACAACAAACCTTTAAAGAAAATTTAAATAGAGCTTTCAAACTTACAAACAGATCTTTCTATGAATGTGCCGCGCATCGTTCCTTTAAAATGAATCTGGCTCAAAGCGTCCAGCTGTGCTTCCCAGTAAGAATTTCGCTTGAGTTCTACATTGTAAACAAATAGAACAGTGAGTACAAAACCACAACACCTATCGTAATTCCAATGTATGGTTTGGAATTCAAACTAGCTGATTAGTGTTTTGAAGTTATTCTTGTCAACAGCATGAAGAAATGGCATCTAAAACGCTTTTCAAATATGCTATGCTACCTGCACATTCAATTTACAATACAGTAGCGTTAACATTAGTTAACGTATATCATGACATTGAACAGCGTAGCATCTGCATACCAGCTGGCTAGCCAGCTAGCTTATTCTCTAACCTACTTAGCTAATTTGTTTGTAGCCTTTCACTCAAAGCTCGTGCTGCATCACCGAGGATAAATTTATATGTGAATGTTGGGAACATCGCTGTCTCGCTAGGCGCTACTGCTGTCATCTAGCGAAGATTCTGGCAAGTTACACCTTTTATCCTCTCAACACAGGAGACGCATTTGATCCAAAAGGTATCGAAAGTCTGAAAATTCTGATACTGTACTGTTTTTTTTATAAGTATTGAAAAAGTAGTTTAAGTATGCCGTGCAATACCACTGCCATCATCCAATTATGGGTCTGAGGCAAGAGCTTACCAAGTCAAATGAAAAAAAAGAATAATAATGAACGCTTGGAGGATCTGCACCATGGCCTCGTGGCTTGCCTTTGAGGCAGGATCATGATGAGATACAGGACCAGCTCATCAGCTTGGGTGGGCATTCTTAAGGTAAGCCTTGCACAGTCAGCCAGGCCTGGGAAGGCTCCACTGTCAGGGAACGATGGGATGTGAAAAGCAAGACCTGATGATGGCAACAATGAGGGAAAATCGTATTGGCATGTGTGCTACATCACAACAATCAAATTTCACACTTGGGTGTCACATGAACAATCAATCTATCTTCGATATTCAGACCTAAGCAAAACTTATTCACTGAATACATATTTGAAAATTGGACATTACTAGAACGTCAATTTCAATGCACGAGCAATGAGAGAGATTTATTGAATGGATTTATTGTGGCTAGTTTGCCAAATAGGAACAAATTGTGCCAAGCATAAACAAAAAATATGTGAATACAGCATTAACAAAACAACTGTATTAAATCCAATTGAAAATAATCAGATCAGTACTTTAGGGTAATACCACTTCAAACAGTCTTCCTAAAAATAACAGAAGGCTATCTTTACCTTATTCTGAAGCAGTCTATATTCATTGCTGGCTAACTATTTATCCTACATGTTGATCAAATGGTATTTTGAAGTAATAATATGATTAGATTCCAGAGGGGAGCACTTTTATTCACTATCTCACTGATATTGAGAACACACAATTTGATTGTGCGTAACACCTGATAATGCTCAGGAATTCCCACTATATGTATAGTCAAAGATACAAACATAAGTATTTTAAGTACAACATGATATGGTCCATTAGAAATTAATATGATCAGTGTGTACAAGTGCAAGTTAGCACAGGGCTACCTACCCATACTTTTGTATTCTTCTCATATTTACTCAAGCTGACAAGTTAACAGGCAAGATAACCAATAACTTGATGATTCGTGTGAACTTCAAAGGCTAGCTTGCCAATGTAATTAGCAAGGGTATCTCATAGCTAGCTAGTTAAAGTAATACAACTGTTAGCTCACTGGCAAACTGAAAGCTCTTTACTAATGGAAAATAGCGAACCAGCTGCTGTAGTTATATGCTAACATACACTAGTTGGTCAATTAGAGGAGGACATCTATTACAACCTCTTAAAATATTTCAGTACCTGAAACTGGCATAATAAACCCAATTACTTTGCAGAATTTATAACCACAGTTATTTTGACTATTATGACTCCAGGTCTCCAGCTACATACAAACTAGAAAGATACCTACAGACAAATCTATAAGCAATGCATACCAATGGCTAGAGAGGAGTTCATCTTTAACACCACTGCTAAACTGCCAAATTTGACTTGTCCATTAATGAAAAAGAATACATTTCCGGTCTAAGTAAGAATACAATCATTGATGCACATAATGTCACATTAAACATTTATCTACACATTTCTCTCTAACAAAGTAGATTTAGGAATGTTTTCTTGAGATTGTTGTTTTGCAATATCTCCTTGCTTATTACTGAATATTTGTTTGGTGGGAAAATTCAATACATAGGCCTATCCTACGTTCAATAAAAATGAACTAGCTCAATTGAGCATACACACAAATGTTCACCCACACACCCTCTGCAACCCTCACACCCACTTTAGTTCTTTTCTTTTTGCACAAAGAGCTATTTAGCTTAGATTATGGAGGCTGAGATAAACCTGGTAGATGGCCTCAGCAGGCAGAGGAGACTAGGAACAGGCTGGCTGGCAAAAGTGATGGAGACTGGGGTCATCAGAGCTGAAAGCTACAAAGCATATTAACTGTATACATGCACATACATGTTGCCTCACCCTCTCTCTTTCACTCATTCTGTCTTACATCCACATACACACATCACATCCATCATGCTGAATGTATTACAGCCACCAGACACGCCACCATACAACACACACACACACACACACACACACACACAGAAACTTCAGCCATCACACACACAACACACATACATGCAAATGCACACACATACACCCACACTCTCACACACAACACACACAAACATTTGCACTGTCTCCATTACACCCACACCCTTTCCTCTACTGCTGTAAAAGTGAACCTGGGACACAGATCCATAGAAAAGTGTGAGAATCGAGGATCCTGTACATGTAGAGCGTTTTGCCTCATAATTCACCTCATCCATTCATTGGGCAGCACAATTACCCAATCAGTAATCCTGTAAAACATGATTCTGCTGTATTTATTTGAATTCAAATACAGTGACTGGATTCAGCTGCACTTAATACAAGTCTATACCAGACACAATAAGACTAGAGATAATTTTATTTCTGCTTGCACAAATCATTTCCCAAATCATATGGTTTTAAGAAATAAAAACAGTAAGTCCTGCTATATTTGTATTCTCACACAAGCATGCTTTCTGATTCAGGAACAGGATACTTATGTAGAAACTGGAAAATCAATATTCCAGTGCTGGCAGAATTAGTTTTCACAGATAATATCAAACCTTTCTCAGACAGTTTTGCCAAAATACCCCAGAGAAAATTTGAAATGCTTACATTTTGATTACCTTTTAACCATAAAATGTATGAAAAAATGAGTATACTGACTGTCACTTCACAGCTGTCACTGAATGGGTTAAATGCTAGGTTATTTCATGTATTATTGGAATTCTGGACTGATACAAAGCACACTCACACAGACCCACAGAGTCTGATAAGGGAGCTCCATTAATGGCTACCCCTCTTAGCACAACTGGGTTATCTTCCCAAACAGGACAGGCTGCACAGTCCAACTGACCACTTATATCGGCCTTTCTATACCACAGTCCTTCCATCCAATCACACAGACCAAGTCTATATTCTAACCACAAGATCAATCTATTTGCTTTTCATTCTCCTGTCTGACCCCAAAACCCAGTCTATTTATATTGCAACTACCCCACATAACCATAAACAATAGTCTTTCAATTCCCCTGTCTGACCCTAAAGACTGAGTCTATCCATACCACAAGTCTCCTGTCTGACTGCAAAGATAGGATCAGAGGAATACATTTACATCCAACACTTCCATGTTACTGTGAAGTGTCAGAGGATGAGATGTCAGGAGCCCCTCACTCATTCATAAAGGACTAGGGACTATCAAATGAGGGTGTCAGAGCCAGAGAAAGTTTAGTCTGCATCAGGGAGCTGGTCAAGATTTGTTGAACAATTGTAGAAATGTCTCAGATAGTTATGGTTCTCCTGTTTCAGGAAAATAGATGGGATCGTGCACCCCAGCTTTCAGAAGCCCAGCTGCATAAAGATAATATTGCCTCTGGGGATCCAAGCAAGAGGCTCTAAATCAAAGGGAAAATGGAGGGAACCATTTAGCAAGACAGCACCTTCATTATAAAAAAAACTAATCTGTTTATAGGCAGCACTGGCAGTCTTATAAATTAAAATATTCAAGACCACAGGGAGAATGTAATGAAAGATTGAAACAGAGAAGATGGGTAAACGGAAAGAAAGAACCCAGAATAAATGTTCAACCATATGGCATGCCATTATGGAGAGACTCAATCAAACATCTACTGTGTATTTACATCTTGCTCAAACTATTGGCCTTAAGAAAGAAGGCATGGGCCTATATCTCATTTGTTTAGATATTTGCTGCTGAAGCAAGACCAGTAATACTTAACAACATGCTATCAACATGCATACCATTGAGGCATAATTATAATAATAATAATAATAATAATAAATAATAATCCACATCATCATCCATTCATTCACAATTTTCAAGGTAACATTTTTTAGTGAAGTGCCCCTTGATAAACTTCCCTTAAAGTGTAGAATCCATCTGGTTGACGTGCAGCAGCCATTTTGCACCAGAGTGCTCACCACACAGAAACTGAGGTAGTGAGGGAGGGAATTATTTAGCCAGTGTAACTGTGGAATGATAAGATGGAAGGATGAGAGAGCCAGGTTTTTAGGTATTATTAAATTCAATTGTTTACTATTCAATTTGTCAAAAATATTGCACATAATAATAAAAAAGACTAAGGGACTATCTAGATCTGTCTGCTCTCCAGAAAATGATTACTGTTATCAGTCATGACATCCTAATTAATTTATCCCATAGAAATAACTATTGATTTTGCCACCAGTGGTGAACAGATTGGGGAAAATACAACACTTGTTTTTTTTCTCTCAAGATCCACAGTGTTCACGCAAACATCAACAATCTCTTACATCACTGGAGTAAAATAACCATAAACAGAAGGGCACAAGACATGGATACTGATTGCAATTTTCTCTGCCATATCATAATTGTGTAATTGTAACATATATGGGTCCTGGAATGGCATTTCACCTGTAAAAATGGGCTCTAAGGGAGGAGCCCACTCCTGTTTTGTATATAAACATAAGGTTTACTGCACAAACCTTACTTTTCTAATGCTTTCTAATACACAATAACACTAGCAAAAACAGACATGCATACTAAATCAGCCACCTACAAACTAAAATACAAACACAAACACCCCACACACACTAACACACACACATCCACATGCACACACACAAGGGAGATATATCACAAACATGTCATACTCTCACATACGATGTACACACGCACACACATATTAAAAGATAGTCATATTAAAAGATATTCATCACTGCCATCTCCTCTGCCACAGTGTGCGCCATGTGCTGGAGCAAACAGTATTAATTTAAACAAAGCCTTCACACAAAGTATAAACAACTTGGTGACAGCTTTCCTCAACGCCATCGATCTGTGGCCTTGGAAGATCAAGCAGCGATGAAAACAACACGCATTGTATTCTTCCGCCACAAAAGGACAAAGCGGGCAGGCGGATTTATGGGCATGTGAAACATGGGGTTCCCTGTCTTAACTTGTGGAAGCCTGGAACCATTCCATGTACCTGCTTCTTCTTTCCCAACCCATTCCACCTCATCACATCACTGCAGCTGCTTCCTGCAAAGGCAGGGCCTTTCAAAGGGGGAACCATTATACTGCTTAAATCATAGCACAGGGACAACAGTTACGGGTGCACATAGGTAAAAGGAAACTCTGAACAAAGGAAGAATCACATACATGAGAGGAAGTAAATCTCAGGACATTAAGAATGCTGTCTTCTCCTGGTGACATAACATCAGACATCTTAACTCATGTTTTTTACATGAATCATTGGAAATGTAAAATTTTTACATACATTTATATTATTGCATTTTTACTGTATTCTAAAGAGCTACAAACAAAGAAAAAAACTCAAAAAATGGGGGAAATATTATTTTCAGATTATCCAGTCAAACATTAGGGTGCTTCTTTGGGAACGTTTTTATGGAGCATATAATATGTGTTCTGACCCAGGGTCCCCTTTCAGTGATGTTTAATGTACTCTCCAAACACTTCCATGCCAAAACAAATTTGGGGGCAATGCTGGTTAAAAGGTTTTTTGGAGCACACCAGGGAACCTTGGGCTCTATTTCAGACAGGGTGGGTAGCGCTCAACTCAGAGGAACAGCAATACCCATGATTTAAGGCATTACACATTTGCTATATATCTTTGCTTTGCCGAAATCCTCTTCCAGGGTGATTTACATAAACCACATTTTACATATAATTCAGTTATGCAGGTGAATATCTACGGAGGCAATACATTGTAATGCATACCATACAGTCTCAGTGCTAACTGCCACCTTGAGCGATGCTCTGTGTTAAATCCCTCACCCCAGCACACTGGTAATGTGGTCTGCACATAGACTTTATTGGTGACCAAAAGCATGTAGAGCATTCTGGTATACATAGCAGCCAATCTATCTGACTCAGTATCAGACTGATCTGTTTATGCGAGCCAGTACTTGGATCAGACATCTTCAAGGCTATGGTACGAAAACCGCATCCAGTTAATGAGCTTCAGATATGCTATCGCGGGTTCTCCTTTGTGTGGTGGGGGAAACAGGAGTACAGAAGACAGAGAGAAAGAGCAAAGCAGATAACACATCCATATCAATGTTAGATCGACACTAAATGGACTTGTTAATGCAGGTGGTCTCATATCAGCAAAGGCCGAGAAAGAGGAAATGCGGTTGCAGCCATCATTCCCCCGTCCCCTGTCCCTGCCTCACAGGCTAAAGTGACAACAGTGAGGGTCAGAGGGAGAAAATCACCCTCAATTAATGGTGCGTGTGATTAGCAGAGAGAGCATCGCTTGATGTGCTGGCTGCCTCCATTCATCAAGGGTTTGGCCACTGCTAGCAAGCCCACCACTTGTGCTCGGGTACAGAACTAAAATTGAGGTGATGCCCTTATATATCAACTATACAGACAGTAAAATCTCACCAATTTAGAAACACCAGTAATCTGAACGTTTTTGCTAACAAGTGTGACTGCATTTTAATTTAACCCTTAAGATACAATATTAATGCTACACAAGTGCTTTTCTGCTGAATTCATTTAAAACACTTGTGTAGTGTTCATAAATTCTTTAAGGGTTAAATCAAAATTCTACCACACTTAACCTTTAACATAATCCATTAATACTACACAAGTGTTATACTCAGAATTGGTTATACTGATCTGTTTTATGAGGAAAACAACTGGCTAACCAGTTAAAGTGCAACATAGCTAGATATAATTATAAAGAAAAGTTGTTTTATTGCACTGATCCAAAAGGCAAACACGAAGCAAATTATTCTTTCCACTGATAAAAAATCTAATGTGGTAATTAAAAATATTTTTTTGAAAATTAATCTTAACAGAGAACTGTATCACATATTTAATTATATAGACACAGTATAATATCATTCTTTTGTGTAATGCAGACTACAAGGGACTTTTCGTAAGGACAGCCACCACCTAGAAAAAGCCAGCACTCTCGTAGCAAAAAAATGATGAAATGATTAGTAATTCCATAATGATTATTGTGTTCTGTCTGAAATTTATATAGGAGTTAAAATGTTTCCATAAGAATTCTTCTCATGTCCTTTTGCTGTGCAAAAGGTTACATACAAGAAATACCTTTTTAAGCATGCAAGGACTTTGAGGGATTTAATACCAAGACATTCCATGAGAAGTGAACAGGTAAACTTGAAACCCCAACATGAAAGCTTGATATTTCAAAACTGTGCCTTTTAGCTTTCAGAAAAAAATGCATTCACCACAAATTCACCGGAAAGATTTAGAGTTTCCTTTGTAATTTCAAAGTGATGCCAGCCGGGGTCTCCTTAGGCAGGATTCATGGCACAGCAGATCTCTGCTTCCTTGCACATGTGCCTCTCTCCAGTCGCCTGGCCTTCCCAACTAATAATAATAACAGTGCAACCCACAACAGAAATACTCCTGCACCAGTCCAAAAGCAGTCAAAAGTGATAGCACAGGCATTCAGCTTGTAGTGTGCATAAATGTTGAGTGGATTGAAGAGGTGCTGCATTCACCCATTCAAGGGATAGGATTCTAAACTACTTTTTACAGTATTCTTGAGGTCCAGGGGAAAAAACTGCTTTCCTCCAGATTTTTATTCAGATAACTGAATTACTTCCTTATAATGAAAATGAAAGTAAAATTTTCTATGAATTTTCTATGAGTGCAACTGAAACCAGGCATCTGAGAGCAGGGGACTGTGGCTGTGAACCAGGGATGACATATAATTGCGTCAGATGTTGCTATTCAGAATATAGCGAGAAAGTGCTGAGGATCAACTCAAACCACCGTCTCTTCGTCACATTGTTGCATATTGGTTTGTTTTGTTTTTGTTTTGATTTGGTTTTTTTTCCATCTGGGTGAAATCAGAGTTGATTTAAAAGTGCTTTGAAGTCTCTGGCACAGAGACCTAATAGGTGCCTTCTTGAACCCCAGCCCTGGCAGACCACAAGGATAGAAGAGGCTACTGTGTGTGTGTCCGTGTGTGTGTGGCAGGGGGATCTTGGCAGTGAGAGCTGGGCTGCATTGCAGATGGTGATGGCTGAAGCCCTGCTCCCTGGCGCCTGGGTGAATGTGGCTATACCAGACCTGGAGCCACACAAACAAACAACACGGCTCACAATGCCTGGCATTATATACATATTCTTACCACAATACCTCCTCCATTTAATTCATGTACCAGTAGACATTTCTATACTGCCAACAACACAGGCTGCCTGGGCTGACCCAAATGCTGATATCCCAGGAAATATGTAGATAGTTGGTGGGGGTGGCAGTGCGGGCGTGTGTTGACTGATATCAGAGCCAAAATTCTAATCCTGCATTTATTTTTCTTGACCATCTAAGGGAATATCACTTGAAAATAACTCAAGCATACATAAGGACAGAGCATCTCTTCCAGAGAGATCCTTCATCTTCCAAATGAACAGGCTGGCAAGGTCAGCAGATTGTCTCTTAACTTCACAAGTAAGACAACTATGGAAATTCAACCCTCTATGTTGAGATTTAATTAAATGGGAATTGCAGTTTAAACAATTTATGTTGTAAGAAAATATGTTAAGTCCATCTAATGTGGACCAATAGCCATGCTTTCAAGACCACCACACAGTAATATGAGTAAAACAACATAGCAGTGAATCAGTAGAAGACAAGGGAAAACATGCCCTCTAAGTATGGCTGAGTTATCATACCTTGGGTTCCAAGTGAAAGCCTAGTATGAACCAGAATAGTCTATGTTAGTCTATCCAGCCAATTTCAAGTGTATTGAACTACACTTGGAGATAAGCACATGGAAATGTAATGTCTGGTAACAGTAACATTGGTAAAAGTATCATATGTCGTATGTTCAAACAGTTTTCCACGCTGCTAAGTGGACACTGTAAAGCATGGGGACCTCACATGACATCACATTCTTGCGCTGTTCTCATTCTCATTCTTGCAGTGTACCCTGCCAGCCCCCACAGGTGACTTGCCTCTGTGTGTGTTCACGCCTGTTCCAGTTTTCACTGCCAAGCCCCGGAGGGGAGACTGAGACTACAGCCAGTTCAAAGTGAACCGTTCCTTCTAAAGTGTGAATCCCTCAGTGAATTTTAATTGACAAGTGAATTCAGTGGGAAGCAATCAGTGAGTGGGTGGAAAGGCGCACTTCAAACGCACTGCTGTGTTCCTGCATTCGCAGCCTCATCTGCCATCCTGACTGCTCTGCGTGCACAAACCCATCCACTCACACACGCACACACACACATATACATACTTACACAAACCACACACACACACACACACACACATTTACACACATATGTTCATTCGTATGACTGTTTTCATATATTCACACACTCACCTGCATTCACTTGTTTACAGCAAACAAACTCCCCCACACAAACACACAAGCCCACACATAAACACTCTTACATCTGTGTGTGCACACATATAGACATGTGCATGTTTACTCTTACAAACACACACAGACATAAACACGCAGATACAAACACACAGCCGAGCTCAAGGGCATTTTAGAAAAAGGTGCCCTTGGCCCGATTCCATTGCTGTTCCATGTTACTCAATGAGCTTAGGCCCGCAGGAATTACTACAGTCTGTTCACATATTTATGAGTTTACATGTAAACATGTTGGGTTGTTTTCTATGATGTTTATACAAAAGTGTTATGACTTCAAAAATGTGAATGCAGAAGACTTACAGAGCAGTGCTATATGCAGCCTTTTACTCATTGTCATAACGGTCAAGTGATATGGCCTACTCATTAATCCTGCATAACTTCTTATAGATGCCTAAGTAAGAAAACACCTAACACATATTAAGTCACACAATCTGAAGTACATAATAGTTTCCCTACATAATAACTATGATGAAACTCTGTCTGCACAAAAAAGAAACACAAGAGACAATTAGATGTTCCATTTGACAAGTTACCATGCTTCAGTGAAGCTATTCATATGACTGTTTATGTCAGTTGTCATAATACTATATAAAAGTTACAGCTCATACATTCTACAGCACTAAAAGGAGAAGAAAGGTTCCCTGTCTTCTGCCAGTAATATTACACAAATGACAAAGTAAAAATGTAGCTGTGAGCAGCAATGCAGAGGCTAATCATAAACCAGACACCCAAAATATGTGCCTGTAATATGACTGCAGACATGTTTTGAGAGTGTATTCTCTGATCTCATATTTTAAAACATGGGATTAAAAAGGCCTCATCTGTATTCAGATGACAAGACCAGCAAACAGACTGCTTTCTGAGTGTAATAAAGGCCAAAGAGTGTTAAAGGAATGATATCCAAGCATAAAATATTAATTATATGATATTAAAAAAATCACCACTGACTTGCAGAAATTGTATTTGCCTGAATACATGTCTTTATGTCCTACAGAATCCAGAGCCTCTAATAGCAGCCTTCTTTAGTTGACTTTATCTCAAATTATGTAAAGTCAAATGTATTGTGGTCCAATGAACTGGAAATATTGTCAACATCAGTTATGACCCAATAGTAAATGAGTCTGTGGCTTTGTATTTTTTCACCAGTATTTGGAATGTCTTTTCACATAAACATTTCTGTATTTTGCCAAGACAGCCCAGGAAATAATATTTGAGTAACAGGTCTGGCTCAGGAGATGAGCGAAAATGCGCCTTTAAAAGCTCTGATTTCTGAGCGCCACATACAAACACTCCCATTTCAGAGAGGCCCGCCGAGCCACTTAGCCAGTGATGAGGGGTTAACTGACCTGCTCTTCATGGTCAAAGAGCTCAGAGCTGTCCCCGTAATTCCAGCACAAGCGCTCAGCCACAGTGCTCCCCCTACAATACGTTGTTGCGGAGGGGATTTTTTTTGTTTGTTTGTTTTTTTTTGGGGGAGGTTCTACATGGGGGAGGCTGAAACCAAAAAAGCAATTGCCAGCTATATAATTGCAAATGGCACAACCATTTTGACTCGAATGCAGCATTAAAGTTGATGACCCATTCTGTTGCTATGATGTGGGGCTCCTTAGCAACGGCACAGCGCCATGGCTGTAGAATGGTAGGGGAAACACTGCAGTCACCCAGGGCTCCTGTTACACAGCAGATAGGAACTGCACCAGGATCTCCTTAGTGCTAATAGGCTACTTATACAATACAGTTGTAATAAACGCTGCTGTTCATTTGTACTTTCACCATTTTTTTTACTACACAACATCCATCTTACAGCAGACAGACAGAATAACCCTCACCGATACTTAATGTCTACATGCTTTGCCCATATTGCTCTGAGGATCTAACATTGCAGACAGATATAATATCTAAACATCCATTCTTATCAAAACAGGTAGAAAGTACTGCACTGTACATCCATCTTTCACCTTGCAGTACCAATAATCCTCACAATTCATCACCGCCATCACGGTTTACTTATACTGTTCACTACATCCATACAGTTAGTATATACCTTACCATTCGCTTTTACTACCACTGTATTTTGGGTATAACTTTGGTGTGCCTCCCACATTGCTGAAGTGTTTGTGAGGAATGCGTCTGATTTTCCTTCTGGAAAAGAACAGGAGATCAAAGACGGCAGGATTACAGCTGCAGTGGCAGCCTGAGGACACTGACAGTCACCACTTCCTCCTCCCCAAAAAAAAGAACCCACCCAATTCTCTTCTACAGGTGGAATGAAATTTCAGCTATATTTCTGCATTAGAAAAATCACACCCCACTATTATGCACACCTGTGATTCATATAGGCCCATGCCCTTTTCTTATCCCTTGTGTTGGATTTGCAATCTTTCACACTGCAGCACTCCAGATAGACTAGTAATTACTGAATACTGCCATGAAATCCCTGTGCAAGGCTAAGCTGGACGGGGAGCTCTGCACAGGGGAAAAAAAGACATCTGTTGCATAATATGGCTTTATGGGCGAGAGGTTGCTTGAAGCACAGCATGTGGTACAGTGGGCACATTGTCTATCTTTCAGGAATGATATTCTGTGTGGGGCAACATGGGTCTTCAGAAATACAAAGGCAGGTTCTCTTACGGATCTCCAACATTTTTGTTAAAAGAACAGGATGTTGGAGAAAGGTGTTATAATAGTTTCAATGTTTTTACCTTGAAAGATAAAGCTTATATGAATTGAAATAAAATGCAAATTGAGTGTCCATCAATTTTATTTTTAATAGCATCACCTGTGTAAGATCTCAAAGCACTGAAAAATTGCAGTATAAAACAGAAAAGCATTCCATTACCCTGACCTTTGTAAAACATATTAGTGGGCCAAAATCTTTCTCTCAGTAAATCTCTTGATTGTCCTTATGGTCTAGTGAATCTGTGTGATCAGAGTGTGACGGCATCTGTGCATGTGTGCGTCTGCAGGCGCATGTGTGTGTGTGTGTGAGTGAGAGAAAGAGATAGATAGAGAAGGCGAGAGGGAGAGAGAGAGAGTCAGACTGCACTGGCTGCCAGCAGGGACTCAGAGCTTTGCTGCAGACAACTGCAGTGTGTTTGATCAAACTTTGAACAAAAGCAGCTCCTGCCTTCAAAGAGCACCACAGCTCCTCCACAGCAAAACACTCTGTCATCAGCTCCCACTGCCATACAGCCTCTGCCCCATGCATGTGTTCAGCCTCAACAACTCTCAACAACATCTCCAGGCAGGTGAAATCTCAGTCAGTTCTTTATATGACAAGATAATTAAACAGGCTGGTAAACAGAAAACAGAATCTGAGCAAGAATTTGTGAGATTCATCAGATTAACTCTTCAATGCAACATATTATAGTCACAAGACAGGGGGACCGTTGCAGAGCACAGACCAGAGATGCGCACATAAACAGATCACAATTGATCCCAATATTATGGGTGTAATCCACTGTGTCGCATGGAAACATCCAGAGATTCATTGTATTCGCCTGCTGGATTATTACGAAACACGTAGCAGATACTGCAGAGATGTACATGATGTTAATGTATTCAGAAGCGTGGTACATTCAGCTCCAGCTAAATGCTAATTAGGCATCTCAGGAAGTCCTAATTCAGACTGGATGGTGTTTTTTTCTATAGGCTACATCTTCTCTTCATCTTAAAAAGCTTTTCTCCCTGTAGTGTTCAGTATTAACACATAACTATGCTGCTATAGCTAAGCTGCAGTCAAGGTTTCTTTGTGTTCCTTTAGCTTGAGATGAATCTGACTGATGTAATGGTATCATTTCCCCGCAATCAACGACTACGACATTTGGGGCCTTGAAGCTCACTTCACGCATTCTCTTTTGTTTTTCTTGAGGTTTCTCACTGGATTTCAACAATGCCCCACATCAATTCCCCTCTGTTCCCAGGTCTACATACCTCAACATTTGATCTGTGCAGCACCCCTGTTCAATGCAACATGGGTAGGTCTTCCCTCCTCAATAGACATAGTTCACACATGTGAAGTATATTCCCCTTCATAAAGGAAATGGGCATTAGTTTCACTGAGTCACTGACACCGCTATAATCCATAGCAAGTCTGGATTGCAAGTGGAACGTTACCTCTTCGTAATGTTCTGTGGTGAAAAAATGGATAAATTTAAGGAAAACATAACATTAACCAAATTCTTAAATGGTAAATGTTCAACATTTTCCACACATTACAAATAGGAATATGCATGAGGAATACATTTATGTAAATTTCACGGATCTGAAATTGAACCAGAGAAATCTATACCAAAATTCTGTGCATGGAGAATTACACGACAGTGAAGGAGAGAGTGAATTAATTCAGTCATGGAGGAGGTTGGTGCATGGGACGTTTAAAATGCAGAAGTGCAAAGTTTAATCAACTACATGTGCTCCCTCTGTGCTCTTGCAGTGCAGAAAACAGCATTATCGCCATTAAACATCACTGAAAGCTACATTAATATCAACAGTCTGAGGAAGCTGCCAGCCAAGCACCAGCAAGCAGCGTGACTACGTGTACACCTGGCAACTCTGCTTACCAGGCAAAATAGGCCCAAAGCAAAAGCTTAATGAGATACCAGACTGTAAGCTATCCTTTGTATTAACTTGTTAAACCCAGTTATCCTTAGACAAATAGGCATAACATCTTCAACCTTTCATCTAAAAAAAATGTCTACTGTTCTATTTTGCTGACTTGTTGTCAGACTATATTGAGAGCAAGGATACATCAGCAGCAAGAATACCATGTAACAGGCCTATTGGATGAGATATGAAGCTGCAATTTTATCCTCAGAAAAAGCCAGTCACTATGGAAACTTTCTCCACAAAGGTAAGTACATCACGGTAAGTGGAAAAAGCTAGCCTAATTAATCTTGTATATAAAAAAAATATGATTCTCAGTGGAGTCCCACATTGGATTCAATCTTTTTACAATGTTATGGAAAAAATCTAATTTCATTTGAGGCACTGCACCAGCTCAGAAGGCCATCTTCAGAGGGGACCCTGAGCACTATCCATCATTAAAGTGGGAGAGGGAATGATGTGTGTAACACTGTGTTTGACAGACGCACTGGGAATATGCAAGAGAATGTGCTTCTTGTCCCGGTTTCTTGACAGTCACTCCCACCACTGGAGAACAACATTATATGCAATACAGGACAGATTACTGTCCATATGGTCCGTCTATTGATTTACCCATTTACTGCAATGAGATGACTGAAGAACCCCTGTTTGAAATACACCATGTGATTCTGTACAACACCATTGTCATGTCAGAGGAGAGCCCCAAAATGACCTCATCATACCGGCAAACTCAATATATAAGGGACAAGACGCTTGTCACCGTAAAGATATGGAGGGCGCAGGTGTTCCCTATATTAATATTGATTATAAATATTCATGATTCCTGGTGGATGCCATCATACATCACCGAAATGGGGGGATGCGGCTGTTTTATGATTTAGCGGTCGGACCAAAGAAATATTAAGATGTTTTTTCCTAATTATAAATACTGCTGACTGTGAGGCAGGGGAAGGGGAAGGCAGGAGTAAATAGCTGGGGCAGCAAGTCGGGCGGGAGAGGGGCTCATCAGTGAGTGACTCATGCCCATTCCCAGCTCCACTGAACCACTGCTGGGGCAAATTATTTATTGACTCGCTCTAACTGAGAGCTTCTTCTTCTCCTGAAAGGCCGTGCTCAGGAGCTGCCAGCTCCAAAGAAAATAATGGATTCTCTGGCAATCAAAAAAAACCACACATTCTCTCACAGAGGATCACCACGTGAAGGGAAGGAAGTGATGCCATAGCTTCCCATTTCATTCATATTGGGTTTTGGCTAAAACTTAATGGGACGTCTACATTCATGTAACAAGGGCCACAGCCGCTCGTTCAGCTTTTATCAACAAGCATAACTATGCACTGTGTTCTTTTCATCCTTACTGCTGAAAGCTGCAGGCAATTAAAGCCTCAGTCTGTCGGCACGGTGCACATGTCACGTAAACTCTGAGCATCTCAGGATCAATGCACTCTGCATGCGGCCCTATCCTTGGCGGACCCCATGTTCCAGACACTCCACTTCTCTTCTGACGTGCACATGAAAAGGACCTTGAGCCTCCCTGCTTCTCAAAGCCATCAACATGCCCCAGCACCCAAGGGGGTTTTGCTGTTTGTTTTAATTGTGTCCAGCGATGGGGCGGGGGGCGAGACAGACTGCTGGTGGAGTAGCTCTGTAGCAGGATGAGAGATGACGAAGAGGGGAGGGAAGAGAGAGAGAGAGTGACAGAAAGAAAGAGAGAGGGTTGGGGTCCAGATTCCTTTGCACCTCAATTCCCCGGAGACAGCAGCCTCAATCAGCCAGCCAAGGCTCTGATGGGCAAAAAGCCTCCAACCATGGTCAGACAGACAGGATGATGAAGCTTGTATCACTGCAGGAGACCGTGCAGCTGCAAGCTAGATGACTAGAGGAGATGAAAGCAGAAGATTGCTGTACCCTGACATCCCTGTCAAACCCCCCTCAACCATTTCATCTGAGACATCAGTACACCTGTATGCAAAATGTACAGGTCCACCTGGTAAAAACTCATTAATGATCAGTGTAATTACTGCCATTATCAGTTACTGCACTAGCCTCTCCACTTTATACAAACCATTGACGTGGTCTGAGATGCACTTCTAGATGTAACACACTGGGGGAGAGGAATCACTTTGGCTTTTGACAGGTCACCCCTAATACACCAATCAATTAGCTATGCAGGAAATACCATTTTCCTGTTGCTATTACTGTCAGCGTGACCTCACTGCCATTGCCATCAAATGCACGAATTGGGAGACATGCATGAAAAAAGCTTTTAATTTTACAATGTCTAACTGAAATCGTATACAGGGGTCTGAATAAAGGGTTTCTGTGTTTGTCAGCATGTGTCAGGGAGAACGGCTGTGCGTGACATTGATTTCAAATTAAAATAATCAGGAGGAGTTTGGGCGAATATAATGGATTAAGCACAGTAGGTGTTGGCTACTGGGCAAAGGGCAGACAGGTTAGCACAGAGACTCTGGCACACTACCAGTCAGCCGCAGCACCCCTGGGAGGGTGTCCCCTGGGCAGGAGTGTCTGTATGGGTAGGGTGCATCCCCACAGCCCGCTGGGTCTACTCTCCACCCGGACAGGGAGGCCTGATCAGCGGGCTCTGGAGAACACAGGGGCCACTGTAAGGACAGCTCTGGGATCATGAAAATGAATGGCCGGCTTCAAAACTCAATACAGAGTGAGAAGGTGGAGCAGCAGCTGAGGCCAGTTTTCTCTGTAAACGTCCTTTATTCATCTTCCGTGCATTCATAAGCTGCAACCTGTATGCTACTTTATGTGGGCGAAAAGGAAAGCGAGTTGGGGAAGGCGGGCGGGGGTGTTCAGGCGAGATTGCTTGAAGACATTTCCAGCTCGTAAATAACCCAAACTGCCAGCCATGGCTGATTTCTGCGACCCCTCCACCCCAGGACTGTGAGAAATGTAACACAATCCAGGTTTACCAAGCCTGATCTGTAACCATCAAAGGAGGCCTGTGCATGGCTGACTGGTCCCAAATTGTAGCGTCTCTGAGGAGGATCAGGGATTATTTGCAAGCAAAAGGCAAAAGCAGCCATTTTAGAGGGAGCTGCACATCACATTTTTCAGGCTTTCTTTATTACTGTTACTTCAAAATATTTTTTCAAGGGAAAAACAGTTATGCAAAATCAGATCACCCGTTTTTCATGCCTACACATACTCACTCAGGCTGTAAGTGCTGGAGTGCGTATGGGTCTATATCCAGAGAAATCGATACGCTGTGGTGAAGGCGGCCCACACGCCTCCCACATCGGCCAGTGAGCTCCTCCACTTTAACCCTTCTCTTCCAGCAGGCCTGCAGCAGAGAGGAGCAGCAGCTCCACTGATGCTCAGACCACAATGTGCAGGGTTCATCCCTCAGCCAAAACAAACATCAAAATCTGAGTATGCAGAAATAATATTCAAAAACACATAACCTTTATTATATATACAAAACCATGTTCTGTTTTAACCAAACTGGGAGGTGAAAACTGGTGATGGGAAATGAAAGGATAAAAAGACATTGGCATCCAACAGTGAATGTGTACATGGAGTGAGTGCATGGACTAAGCAAACACACTGCCCCACCCCCCAGTGTGGAGGTGTATGATTCTGAGTTGATATCAGGTTACACAATGCAGTGCCTCTGCAGCATGTAAATGGGGATCTATCGAGTGGTAGTTTTACGAGAGTCAACTTGTAAGTGCTGTTTCCACAGCTCTTCTGTCCTCTCCAGCCCACTTTAAACTGGTCACTTTACCCAATGGGCCACACATTCTCCATCTACCCTCTTCACAGCTGCCTTCCATGTTAGTCGGATTCACAGTGGTCCACCAGCACAAAGTGGTTTTCTGGCCTTTGTCGTACAATAAAGCTTACATCATATAGGAGCCACATGCAAACACGATCAAATGTCTATGTTTGTGTTTACTGGTGTGTAAATACTGCACCATGCAGCTGTCTCAATCTACAGAGCTGTTACTCTCTATGTTCATTTTCATTGGGAGGCGGATTTCTTCCCATGACATCTCCAAATTGGAGGAGTTATAACCATATTTTGAGAGTTTATTTTATGGAAAAGCATCATACCACCAGTAGCATAATCAAGGGTGGGCCTGAGTAGCATGGATCATGATTTTAAACCGTCATAGCCAGTCTGATGGGTGAATAGTGTTGTGTCTCTACTGAATATATTTTGAATGGTTAAATTCTCCAGTCAGTTAAGGAGCGATGGCATTGCTAACACATTGCCAATTATTAAGTGTGCATCATACACACCAGTGCCTTGGCCCCAGCATGCAGTGCCATGTGAGCTGTAGCTCAGCCTTTTTCAGTGGTTCAACTGAAAAACAGCAAGTGATTCGTTATAATCACCGGCTCATACATCTCTGTGTAAGTCCTTAAAAATCAACAGCAAATAAGTTACATCAACTGACTACTAAAAGTCAAACATATATATTCCAAGCTCATTTAGTTTTGATGAACTACATTTGATAAACGTTGTATGAAATCCGCTTGAAATACTGCATGAAATCAGCACTGTGCACTGAAATGCACAACTGAAAAATGAAAAACTTACAAATACTCCAATATTCCCTTACAATGACCACACTTTATCTGCTTAAGTTACATAACCTGCTTTCTACTTTCAACAAAGGCTAGAAGTGCATTCAATGCACCAGTTCAATAAGTTACTTTGATTTTTAGGTTTTGGTAGCTTGCTAAATAACAAAATGTCAGCTAAATTTTATTAAAATATTTGAGCCAATATTTTGTCTCCACCCACTTGTGGAAATTTCCCCCTTAATAAGGAGATAATGTGTGGGAATAACATTAGCGCCAAATGTAACACAATTCTGCACTAAAATTTCTGCCCTGCGATCATTTATTCTTGTTTAGCACATGCACTGTGAGGCTTTCAGGCCCAGCCTGTGTTTGGCGGTCTGCTGGAATGTCCTCAGGCAGGATTTGATGTGTCCTTCATGGACATGGAGGGACCTGAGGCCAGAGTGACCTCCTGAGAGCAGGCCCAGGGCCAGATGGAAGGCCTTCCATATGTACGCCTGAGTCACTGCATCCTGTGAGTTTGTGTGCATGCGCTCTCTAACCAACCCTACATCCCTGCCCTCTTCTATCCTCTCTGCTCTCCGTCTGTTCTCTTCTCCCCACTTTCCTCTCTCATCTCCCTACACCTCTCACTGCCACGTTCCCTCTCCTCCATCTCAACCTCTTTATTCTCATCTTTCTGACACATTGTTCCAAAACTAACGTCCTGCTCCTTCTCTTGCCTTCCTCTCTCCTCATGTTCCCTCATTGCCCGTCATCCTCCTCTTCCTGCTGTTTCCTCTGATCTTCCCCTCCTCCCTCTCTCCACTCCTCTCTCCTCTCCCACACCCACACAGGGATGAAGCTCTCACTGACCGTGCAGATTCACACACCACAGCCAACAAGCATGATTAATGTAGCACACTCACAGTTTCTAGAGCCACAGTGTCTTTTAATAAATAAAAACAAAAGCCATTCATATGCCCAAACCCTAAAGTGTATTAGTCTATGTTGTCAAGGAAAAAGAAGAAATATATAGCTATTGGAGGCATCGGACAATTCTCTCAGATCAATAACACTCTGGCATTTTCTAGAGTCCTTTCACAAAGCCTATGAAGTTGGTCTTTCTAGCATTTAAGAAACCACAGACAGACATATCCATGCTATACACAGTACACTCAGCCAATGTGTTCTGACATGCGAAATGTGTGGAATGGCTAATCTAGCTGTGTAAGCCTACACCCTCACTCTTGTTGAACAGTGTAAGTACTGTACCACACATTGCCAAAGCTTGCGTGGGCTGAATAAATTGCATGCTTTCCTATGGGGTAAGAGGAAATTGATATTATGTAATGTGAAGAGATAAAAAAAAAACACAATAAAGCAGAAGTGCCCAAAAGTGCTATTATTCAACAACTTAGAAAATGTAGGAATCTCCTGGAGCTGGAGGAATGCTACTGTTTCCTACTGCTGCTCCTGTGGACAGGTGTAAGGAAAAACATTGCAAGTCCGTTTTCAAGGTGCTTGCACTCTTATGTGTCTAGCCCCTGCAGTCCACATTTCAGCTCCAGTTTGTGCTGGCTCCTAATGTGTTTGCATACAACTCTAGAGCTCCTTGACAGACAGACAAACTAATATGCAATCTGGTTATCCACAACCATACATGTACCATACCAAACTCTGTATACTATAATAAACACATAAACCAAGGTCTACTGTCAGAATCAGCCAGTGGGATGGCAATAGCTACATATATCAGCTTTAGAACTTATCCATGTCCCTTCACCACCTACAATCTGCCCTTGCACCACCCAAAAAGACCTGCACCAATAGTTGGGCGCTGACGGCAGACCAGAGGAGCAGTTCCAGGCAGTCATCGCCCTGCCCCTGACCATGATCTCAGGCCACATCGACTCCCTCTTTATGATTGGTGGATAGTGTTGTCACAATACCAGGTTTAGTATCACAATAATCTGTACTAAAAGGATACTCCGTGCTGGAACAGAACTGATTTTATATTCTGTAACACCCTAAGAGATCAGAGACGGAATTTCCACAAGGGTCGATTACATTTTTGAATTAACTGTTTATTAACAACCTTTCAGATGAAGCCTGTTCAAGGTATCAAGCATAGGCCTATAATGTCACAACTACATCATATTAAACAGATTAAATACATATTTAAAAAAGAAACAAAAACAAAAAACGTTTACCGAATCTTAAAGTACAACTTTCAAACTTACAAACAGACCTTTCAAAAACTACGCTGCGCATCATTCCGTTAAAATGAATCTGGCTCGAAGCATCTCTCCAAAGCTGCACTTCCCAGTGAGACTTCCGCATGAATTCTGTCATAAATTCATAGAACCGTGGGTACAAAATCACGACATCCATCGTTCCAAAACAACAAATGTATTTGGCAGTACTTTAAACTTTACCATTACCAAACTTTACCACTTTACTTTATGATTTGGAATTTGTACTAGCTGACTAGTCTTTTGAAGTTATTTGTTTCAACAGTGTAAGGAAATGGCATTTTCAACAATATGCTGCACTATTAAAATATGCTACACTGCCTGTGCAGGCAATTTACGACACAGTAACATTAACATTAGTCATCATATCTCATGTCATTAAACAGTGCATCATCAGCAAACTCTTCAATCATCAAACAAAAACCAAATCATTCTCTAACCTAATTTTGCTAATTTGTTTATACTCTGAGTCAAAGTTCGTATTGAATCGAACTTTTGAAACGCTATTTAGTGAAGATTCTCACAAATTTCACCTCTTTTATCCTCTTAGCACAAGAGATATTTTGACCAAAGAGTACTGAATGTCGGAAAATTCTAATACTGTCTTGAAAAAAGAAGTATTGAAAAAGTACCAAAGTTTTGGTATACCGTGCAACACTAGTGGTGGCGCGGACCATCACAGACCATGCTCTGCTTGACTGCACCGCCCAGACAGGCACCCTCGCCACGGTACCTGCCCCTGACAGCGAGGAGCAGTGAGGCCTAATTAAACACGCGGCACTGCGGGGAGCCCATGCCGCAGCCTGCTTTCAGATAAAGGGTGGGGACATGACTGACCCCCCGCCTCAGCCGCCATCCTTATCTCTGTCTCTTACAAAACATGGCAGCCCACACAGTCAACTGTGTTTGTGTGAGCTGGAGGAAAAGGGTCTGCCAGGACATCTACTTAACTTAACAGACACATTAGAGCTGACCAAACATTCACACACATCCAGGTTTTAGCTAATTTCATGCACAGACATTATTAAAAATCTATCTCTTTTTAATTGTTTTTTACTTTCTTGAAAATGGCAGATGCACATGCTATGTCCTACATAAATGTTACATTTATTCATTGATTCATGTTCCTAAAACAGACAGTGCAGAGCTCAAAAAGGAAAATTTGGGTTGTCTTCTAAATTGTTTTATGAATATTTATTCATCAGTTTCCCTCAAATTGTATGCAGCCATATCTATTACAGGCATAACTCACAAGCATGAGTTATAAAACATTTATTATCAGTTTATTCCAATGACCGTATAACAGAACAACACAAAACCCTTGGTTTACCACAGATATGGAGCTCAGATGCTCATCTTCACAAAATAATGGTGACAAAAGAAAATATGATAAAGAAAATATGACATAAAAGATGGCAAGAGAAAAAGATGATTGAGTCATGGTATCCCTGCTCATATGAAATATCTGCAGGTAACCTACAATGGTCATCTTCTAATAACTTGCATTCCATAAATATCCCAGTTGACATGATTAGAAGCTTATTACACTGATCAGTATGCAAGGAGGTTCAACCTCTGTTTATAAAGTTGAACCTGGGGACCTCTGCCTAAAAGAAATACTGACTCTTCAGCAAATTTATGAGGGACGTAGAACTGGAAGTATACCAAAGGGTAAATGACTGAATTTACAAGTCACCCCGCTGTCTATATAGTCTAGAAAACAAAGGGTACTGCTCTTTGGATTTAGTCTCACTGAATAGGTCTTGACTAAGAAGTACTGTGAGACCTGAACCACCGATTACTTCTAAAGGTTAATTACAAAAATTTAGATAAGGAAAAGGAAACAAGGGCTGGCGGAGAAAGCGTTTGTGTGAAGGTGGAGCACAATAATGTTTTTAAAGTCTCAGCATCCTTTAGATCCATTATAAATGCCTCAGCAGTGAAGACCAAGTGAGGGAGTGAGGCCCTATAACTCACAGCCTACTTAATCCACAGCTGTAGGTTGCAATAGCCAGCCAGGGTAGAACAGAAACTAATGACCCTGACGTTTTCTGCTCTTTCTGGTGCACTGTATCTTGAGACATTACAGGTGCACTTCAGCTATTGCTGAGGCATGCATTGTGCTTAGATGGCCTAAGATGTGAGAGGTGCGAAAAGGATCTTTTTAGGATGCTATGTTCAATTTGTAATTTGTATCTAAAACTGAAACCCTGCATTCCCTTCAGCCCTCTTTCCACAGCCAGGCCATATCTGCACCATCAGTGTCCTGTCAGGGATTATTTTTCCCACGATATCTGAATAAATAATGCATTTGGTAATGCTAATTACTGAACTGGTGGCTGAAGCATAATCTCTCTTCATCCCAGTAATCTCCTTTAAATGCAGATTGTCTACCACACTGTACATTGCATTATAAGGGTGTGTAGTAAATAAAATAATGGTTAT
The DNA here is from genome assembly GCA_022829145.1 of Albula goreensis. Lineage (NCBI taxonomy): Eukaryota > Metazoa > Chordata > Actinopteri > Albuliformes > Albulidae > Albula > Albula goreensis. Next base: position 16,582,718 of record CM040759.1, read on the forward strand.
CCCAGCAATGGCTTTCTGAAATGTTCTTATTGTTCTGAATCCAATTTTCCAAGCAATTAACTCCCCTAAGAGAAAGATAAAGTCTCCCACTAAAAAATGATAATCTTGCTGTCTTGATACAGAGAACCTTGGTGGAGATCAAGTTTTTTTTATCCTGACACAGAAGAGAGGTTCTGGGCAGGCAGTACCTCCTCATCGCTCTCCGGTACTGCCGCCTGTTGTCTGCACACCAGAACATTCCCTTAAGATCAATCAGATTACATAAGAGCACTGCAGCACCAGGAAACTGCGGAGAAGAAAGGCACCACCTTCGCAGCAGCGAGCTACCTCGCATCGCCTCAAGTCTCTCCCGCTCGCACCCGGGGAGAGTCCATCCCGGCTGCACTGATGTCCGTTTTCAAAGCCAGCCCTCTGGTTCAGAGGCTCACTCCACTCAGGGGGTGGGGAGGTAGGTGTGTGGGGTGGGGTGGGGGGTACCCGCAGTAGGACCGGAATGGTTAATATCCTCCTCACTGTAGTCTTTGCTGGAGCTTGAGAGTGTGGAACGATTTGATTTTCCTTCCTCCTGCTCAATGTCTTGTGTTCACGATGCGATCGCCAAGGTTTAGATCATTCCTACTCCCATTACCTAACTCTATCTCCTTCCGCTTCTGTCTGCAAAGGGAGCTATTTGATCCTCCAGCTGGGAGATCTGCACTTAATGCTGACATTGAGCTCACTCACTCAGATAAACAAAAAATGTCAGAAATGGCCTTCCAATTCAGAAATGCATAAACATTTATATGGCACTTATTCCAGCAAATGAACATTTGACTGTCCAGGCATGTGCTAAGTCAACATTGTTGTCATAATGCTGCTAAATGCTTCATGGTGACAAATAATAAAGACAAATACTTTCTCAAATTTAACCATGAAAAGTGCAGTGGGCTGGGGCCTGAACAGGGTCCAAGGTCTGTGTTTCTCAACAAATCCTATCAATATTCCTAAACAAACAAAAGCAATCCAAAAGGACAGGCCTGTGTCCATGCTCAGATATTTCAATCAATGAAGGATTGATTCTCTACCTCATGTTCAACATCCCGACCTTCAGTCCTTCGAAAGACAACTACGTGAATTAACCACTAAGGCCTTGGATTCTCCTGTGTGTGTTTAAGGCCCGATTAAGAACAATGAAAAAGGAATGGGCAAAAGTAAGTGTTACCTTTCATTCTTTCAAATGCAGATGAGGTCTATAATGGCTCTGCGACCACCTGATAGCAATGACTGATTAGCTGAAGGTGAAGAGTAGGAAAAAAAACTGCATACAGATTGTCCTTTAAGGAGCCCTATGCTCCAGTGAGTTTGACAAATGGCTGATTTTCCTGGATTCAGACCTGAACAGCACTAACATGTCAACCATTTGCTAAGCTTCATTGTCTGTGACAAGGCACTGGATGAATGATGAAGGCGCTTACACATGCTGCCAAGGGACGGGGCTAGTCACAGGAAACATAGCTGCAATCGCCAATCGATAATTACTACGACAAGGGAAGGAAACCAAACAACTGACGTGTTAGACCTGATGGCCCCTGACGGCGTGACTTAACTGTGAATACGGTCACTGTCTCACCTGCTTTTCACCTCTTTATGAATAAAACTTGAGCATCAACACAAACCATTTGAGTTGTATCTAACATCAAACATATCAAATCATTTTAATTGAAACTTCTGATTTGAACAATTTTCCTTCTAAATATTTGGATTTAAGCAGAACTCTTACAGCAGTGGGAACTAGGATATATATTTCTATCTTAGGTCTCCAAATAGAATAATTAGCAATGCCAGAGTGATAATGACAAAATGTGATAGAAATCTAGCCTACTCTAGTTGAGTCATTTCTCACACTAATCACACCCACTTTGATATTTTTGTAACCTGAAGGAAAACACCATTTTCATGGGCCTTGAAATTCCTAAGATCAATGCAAATCTGAGAAATGGGAAAAAGCCTGGATGCATCAACAATCTGGATTACATTACAGTCTTTTGTAAGGGGTACAGAAAATCCACATATCTGAGAAAATCTGAATGTGGCATTGCCTTACATTTCCACTCGTTCATTCGTTTCCTCTTTTTTCCCTGAGGCATTAATTTATTCCTCTCTTTCCCCTGGACTGGGACAGGACCACCTGTTTCCTACCTGAGGTGGAGATTGACAGTCCGGTACTGGCATTTCCTCTGAGCACCGACAGACCCACCGCCAGAGTCATCAAGCCCAGGCTTCAGGTGTCACTGCTTCAAATGCGTTACCCAGCCACCAAGCAAGTTCAGATCAGACTACTCCACAATATGGCCGCTCCCCTTCCCAGAAAGCAGCCTTCAAGCAGGCAGATGGACCGCTGGGTGACAAAGTTTTACCATGTCAATGCAGACATACTGACATTTCCACCTACAGCACAATGGCAAATATTTAAACATCCCTGCATCATTAGAGGGCACAGGCAGCACATAGACATCCATCCCCAAGAACAAATATAAGTGTGTCAGCAATTTCACCATAAGCAAAAAAATTTCACTTGTTGTCCTTCAGGTCGTCTTTTGTTCATGCCTGTAGAAACATAGGAGATTAAATTTCCAACTTTTCCTGGAACTCTCTGACCAACAGTCTTATTCCCCATCCGTCAGATAAACAATGCGCTACCACACAGGCTATTCTCAATTTTTAGTCTCCTCGAACTGAACCTCGGGCAGAAAAGGTCAGACTTTTTCTGCTGTCTCTTTTTCAGTGTGGCCATCTCTCTTCAATCAATGAGAAAGGTCAGGTTCAAAGCTTGTCGTGCTTCAAAGGGATACATGCAGAGAATTTCCCCTCTGTTTCCACGGAGGGGCCGTGGTCTGAGCCCCACCCCCACCACCACTCGCAGTGTCGAGGTGACTGTGACTCCCTCATGTTCCAGCTCTTTCATGAAGGCCATGCTAATTCACAGCACTTTCATACACACCACTGTCTGGAGGCAAAGGGACCAGCTCAGCACATCAGTCACAAATAGGCCCGCCTCAATAGACCCTGCGAATCGATGGCCAACGTCCCGCATCGCACCCTCTTCCATTTACAGCCAACGCCATGGGCGGTGATTAACTCACCACCACAGTGAAAACTGCACAGTCAAACATTAATTATGAAACGCATGATCAGCTGCGGCACGGTCTATTCATTGTTCGCTGGGCAATATAGTCTTCAACTGCATTTGCAGGCGTCTAACTAATCGGGCCAGTTACGTAAGGACATGATCCGCAAAATTTCTGCAATGATTTCTTTTGAAGCCTTTGTAAGAGGGAAGCCTGTACAGAGGAGCATTAAAAACAAACCAAAGGAAACAGATTCCCCTAGCTGTCTCTCATTGAAAAGGAGTAAATCCCTGCAGGGGGTAGAGTAGCTGGACTAGCAATGCATACAGTAGCATCTTTCTGTTGAAGTTTGCATTTGAAGTTAGCATTAACATCCTACAGCCAAATGCAATCACTGCATTCTCATAAAGCAAAAGACAATGAATCAGTGCAGCTGACAAGACAATACCATATTACATCACTGTACATATTAACCATCTAAGATTTGAACCAGCAACCTTTGGGATACATGCCCAATGTGCTATGCCACACTCAATTTAAGGGAAACAACAAACAGAGTGCAAAGTGAAACTGCTCAGTGTGACTCATTTTACTCTACAAGAAAAGTCAGCACTCATTGTAAAACATAGCCACAGTTAATGACTTCAAAGAACCTAACCTAAACTGAACTTACCTCACAGCCAAAGGCAAGGCAAGGCAAGGCAAAGAATACAAAAAAGCCTTTCTGACATTTCCATTTCCAATCTAGTCATTATAGATTTGATGACTTGACGTCACTTTCCCAGTATCCCCAAAAACCATACCATTGCACAGGGTCATATGGTCAAAGAAAGGTCATCCTCAGATGTGGGATGTGCTGGGCAGGTGGGCTCACAGATCAATGAGCAGTGGCCAAAGGGGACACTGCACTACCTCAGCAGCTCTGTGGTCTGCTCTGCATGCAGAAGGCTTATCAGGACACTCGCACATCAGGAGAGGCACTGTGGCTGCAGTGCAGTGTGGGAGAGCTAGATGTGTCCTGATAGCAAAACTCAATAAACTTCAGCCTGAGTAAGACAGTGCTGGGTAGACCCAGGGCCAGCAGTCACCTCTCATACAGCAGCCTAAGAGACAGGGCCTGGGTACTGCACTGACTGTGTGACCTCAGCTCCCATAAAACCTGTTCTTAACAATGCTTTAACCATCCCTGTATGGACACAACTCTACTACAACCTCCTACAGTAACCTGCCAAAGAAATGAGTTGACGGGACAGCCCTATTATCCCTCATTGTCAGGATCTTCTTCACCCTGTGTCTCCTGATCTTCTGGCAGTAACGATGTGAAGCACTCTGCTTTAAACATTCAGCTGAATTTCAATGAGTCCAACCGGTTCCCCTTTCACTGTGCACACCTACATATACTAAAGCAAAAATCTATCTATCTATTAACAGTGAGCAGGTTTCTTCAGCAAGTGGATTTCTTCAATGGTGGCACAGGTTGAGAGATGACTCTGCAAATGAGAGCAGTCACATGGCCTTAATAAAGGAGTACTAAACGGTGTCTAGGAGGAGTATTTAACTGCACTGTATTCGTCTACCTAGACTGACAGCAGACGACCATGAGTTCCACCCCATGCAGTTTCAGTGGTATCCATCAGGTATGCTTCTCAGTGTTTGGGTATTGGCCCAGAAATGGATTTGTTTTTAGGATAGGGGGTACTAATAACACCTCTGAGCTAATTTAAGATACATAATCCTGGATAAAATCTCACCCCCATCAGCCTCCTACTCAACTCCCCTTACCTCTCAAACTAAAAGCACCTTTTCTTGCATTTTTGTTGGGATGATTCACACCTATGATGTTTCAAGTGGCCAAGCAAAAAGACTAACATGTTCACATGAGCTAATTTCCAACAATGCATTTGTGTACTTCTATGTTTTTTGCTTTTTCCGTTTTCTCATTTGTTCACATTCATTTCAACCCTAAAAGTGTGCAGTGCCAAAGGGGAAAAACATTTTATAATGCAGTATGGCTTCAACAGTGCAGGCAAAGGACCCCCCTTTATGGAGGGGGCTGGGCTGATGCCAGTTTACAGCTAGCAGGGCACAGAGAGGGTGGCCTGCGGTTTCACTGAATATGCTCTCTAAGTGCCCCATAATTAAATATACAGTAAATACAGTTAATACAGCCCACAATTCAGTGTAAGTGAATTCATTAAAAATGGACATTTAAAGACAAACCAGCCATACAGATTCACACATGAAAGGAAGAGAGCAGAAACGTGGGGACTGTGCTGTTAAGTATGAGGAAGGTGAAAAATATCTGTATAATTTGTTTGTAATTGTTTATCAGAATTCCATTTAAACACAATTCTAGCTCCCGTATTTTGATGTAACTCCAACACTTTTTGCTTTAGGAACCAATGGCTTCTTGTGTACATGTTTTGTCTCAATCCCTTGCCTTTGTGAGGAAATTTGGGCTGGCTCTAGTCTTGGACCAGTATGGCACTGTAGAGATACCCTACCAACATGGGTTGTGATGGACACATGCTGGCAGTACCCAGGGATCCCTGTGCCCCAAACACTTCCTTTTCTCTCTTCTCTAGTGGTTGTGTGTGAAACTGCCTGCAGCTGCTTCCCTGAATGCTGGGCTCTCCAATCTGCTGCAGTGTTGTGCGTCTCAGTGGCCTGGAGGATGAGTTTACCTCGTGATGAGTGTCACCCCCTTTATCTGCCTCCAGCTAAACCTACAGGCCTCAAATACTGCCTTTCATAATGGATCTCACAGGTTCCTACTCATCCATTTCATGGGATTTAAGAAAATATTTGCCATAAAAAGAGCAACAGCAAATTATGGCCACATTAGGATTGCCTACATCATCTTAACACTATTCACACAGAGGTAATAAATAATGGACTTGCTTCATGGCATGGTTTGTATGGGAGTCAAAGATTATGGGATTCTTCAAGACAAAGACTGACACTGGAAAAACTGTTAGGTACAGTAGGCAAAACTAGGCAGCCTTCTCTGGCCTTGATGTTGGTATGTTCTTCTGCTCATGTTGTGTGTCGTGTGCATGTTACTGTATGTGTGCATTGACACAGCAGCCTATACTTTCAAAGCCAACATCAGACAAAACGACCTGACAGCAAAATCTGCTGAATTAGATCACAACCTGGCATGATCCTGAACAACCTTTGTTGTGGTGCAGGCGATGTCAGAGAACACTGCCAGACATGCAGGCATTCCCACAGGCGATATACAGCGCTCTGTCTCAATTGAACAGTCAAACGTCATCTGACACACAACAGTGTCACGGCAGAGCGCCCCCACAGGGGAGCGGCAAAGTGGCTGATACCTCCTGACATGTTGACTGATGCTCCTGTTCATGTTAGCCTCGGTCTCTCCCAACCATCGGCATCATGGGAAACAGCACACAGATCTTTCAAATGCGCAACCACCCTGACCCTCCCTGCCCCACCCTGACAGCCTGGCTTTCTCAAAGCTGTGCAGGCCCTGGAAGGCTGTCCTCACAGAATTATCCGGGCCCGTATGAATGCGCTCACAGTTCAGGCTGGTGGCGGTAATGTACGAGGCGCTGGAGAGAGAAAGAGGCTCGGCGATTGTGTTCTTACAACAGCGATAGATCAAAGTCACGCTGCAGAGGAAGCGCTCTGCGGCCCAGGTTCCTACTGTAGGTCCACGCTCCTCTTAATTACAAAGTAAATCAGAGAGCCACTGCAGCGCAGCCTCGCCGACTCTATTAAGGAAACAGAAATCCCTCGGACCGCAGGGAACACTGGCTGCTGAGAGGCTGCAGAAATCCCTCGGACCGCCGGGAACACTGGCTGCTGAGAGGCTGCAGAGCTGGCAGAAGAGAAACTGTGTCCATAGGGCTTCTGAAATATTTAACTATATCAGGGCAGCATATACATCTGGTAAACAACATAATGGAATTACCAAGTGAAACAGGACTATTTTGAAGCATGTTTAGAGAAAGCCGAAGCCTTCAACCCCCATGACCAGCTCCCACCAGTTAAACATGGTAGTGGATCTGTTATGGCCTGGGCAGCCATCTCATGAAGTCATTTGGTCTGGCTAGTACTCTGCATGGCAGATTTACAGCAAAGGAATGCAGAGCCATTACGTGCACCCCATGTTGTAAACATTGTTCCCATATTCCAAGATGACAAAACCCCCATGCTCTATAAAGATTCCGGAATAGTTAATTGAGCATCAAGATGAAGTCAAACACCTTCCATGGCCTCCGTAATCAGCATTTCTAAATACCACTGAACCATTATGAGAAGTTCTTTTTTGCAGAGTGTGGATTAGGTTTCCAGAGAACCAAAGGCTTTCCTTCCAAAATCCAACTATAAACTGTTGAAAACTTGTATGACAATGTTCAAACAATTACTGTTTAAGGAAAAGGGTGACCAGACTCATTATTAATTCATTCATTAATAAACATACATATGCTGTCTGGTGTTTTGATTGTTTTGACTAGCTCCTTTACGTTGTGAGACAGTGAGAGAGAGAAATGGGACTTTTATTTTTCTGAAATGCTTGACAATGCTGGATGACTGTTCTCATAAGAGAGCTTGACTTCTCTCCCACTGAAAGGGAGAGAAACCTTTTTGGCAACTGAAGGAAATGTATTTATTATTGCTTATTGATACAGACAGTTCTACAATAATCAATATACTGCATACATCTAACACACTCTTTCGATGCTTTCTCTTTATATCTTATTCATTCTACTGCTGTACTGTAACTGATTGCTGTTGCTGAAGCTAGGAGCTCTGCCAATGGGCCCTGGCTACTGGTGTTTTCTTCTGGGTCCAAACAAAGTCCTCAACAGACCCAGCTATGAAAAATATTCTTGCTTGGGTCACAATGCTTTGGATAAAAAGGTGGTCTAAACAGGGTTTGTCACATCAGGTTTGTCTATGACAGCATCTTCATAAAGACTGAAAAAAGACGAATAACCATAAATATGTTTGCTTTTCTTCCACAGACAGTACTGTACATGAAGGGAAAGACTGGAAGTGGTTGGGGTGTACCAGCTTCAGGTGACTGGCAGGGTCTGAAATTTGATCCCTGTTCCTGGGTGGGGGGGAGTGGAAAGGCCCCTGTCCCAGCATTCACCAGCCAACTGGAGCTGCAAAGCCTCTAACGGATTGAAAATGAAGAGTGCTCAAGACAACATTTATGTAACTGGGAGGGATCTCATTAAACATTAATATGCTGAAGAGAGATCTCTGCTGAATGGGAGAGAGAATGTCGCCCTGGTGCAGTGGTGTGGCAGGCTGACTTCGCTGGCTGCCAGCTCACTCCTGCATCACGGTTATCAGCATTTCATAGGGCCATACCATGACGTAACTGCTTTAGCAAAACAAACCAAAAACAATATTAACTGATTTTTGGAAGGCTTTGAGACTTACAGAGGAAGGACAGCAAAATAAGGTATAGGGCCCATTGAGCTATTTAATAAAAGGATTTGATGAGGAGGAAAACTGTACATTTTTATTCATACTATGATGATTATTTAAAACTCCTAATTAGTCTATCACTTCTCCATCTATGCCAGCAGGTCCGATGCCTCCAGTCACTCCACAGTGCGGTACACCACAAAGCTTTTACCATCAAATCTCTCAATAACCACCACAACACAATGTGCATTGATGGCATGTTTTCCCAAATGAAAGCTGCAGACTTCCTAAGATATGGCAAATGCATTCTTCCATGTGTTATCATCACTCCAGGTTTGCTGCACCACACCACTCCAAACAGGCCCTGACACCTTGCATTCCAACAGTATTTACAGAGACACTTACTGAGCCTGACCTCTCGGAGGGTGCTGCTTTCTGCTAATTCTATAGCTCCACAGTATATCAAACATTATTTTACGACTACTAAATAATATAGCTGATGCGCTGACCCAAAACAACATAAGAGCATTTGGACACACGAGTGAGAAACACAGCCAGGAAATATTCAAAGTATGCTGCAACTAGTATTAAGCCTGTGGCTACCAAAACTTAAATGTACCTCACACAACAAAAAGATGGTGTGTAATGTATGAACAATGTCTATACAAATGTTTTCATTTGTAGCCATCCAACAATATTATTCATATACTGTCAGACTCAATGCACCTGATCCTCTGAAGTGTCTTATCAGTATTTGTACAAACTGCACTTGCATTTTCCGGCGAGCAAAATTTGAAATAAATAAATGGACACGTAGTACTACCAAAACAAAGCACCTGAATGGGCGTATTCAACTGAATGGCGTTGTTCAAGGTCACGTCTTATAGCGCGCGGCAGTAAGGGTGCTTAGTGGATAATCCCATGAGAAGATAGCCAAATCTTCAGGGCCAAAAACCTCTGGCTCCGTGTGCTCCACGCATCACAGTGTCTGACTTGTCCCAGCGATATATGGCACAAAGACACCAACCACGCAAGCAGCCTAACTCAAACATTGTATTGGAAGTGATGTGTCTGTCGCTGAAAATGGACCCAAAACACAATCGATTATTAATCCTTGACTACTTCCGAGTAGATAAAATGTATGACGTAAGAATTAATAAACCACCGGCAAACGTGCGTGCTCGGCAACTGTAGTTAGGCCTGGTCTTTGCGCTGGTGTTTAAAAAATAAACATACATCCTTAAAATACATAACAAGACAACAAAAACCAAGTATAATAATAATAATAATAATAGTAATAATATATGACACATGTATACATGGAGAAGGTTTAATGTTTTAAGACACTGAAAAACATAAAGCTCTAAAAACATTAATGATACGTTGGATTGTATTGCTGCTCTATTTTAGAAGCCCTACTATTCTGAAAGCTATACGTCTGTGTTAAATACCAAAACCACTGCGGTAGACGAAAAGACAGCGAGCGCACAATGCATGTTTGTTACAACAATCATGTCAAATCTCATGCCAACAGAGCCAATCAGTTATTGATTTACATTGAAATTCTGCATTGGGAGTAATGCTGCAAGCGGTGGTGGTGGTGGTGGTGGTGTGAGTGTGTGTGTGTGGTGGGGGGTAATATAAAATGTCTACTGCAACTTGGACCAATTTTATTTTGATCCTGGACCCGGGTTTATAACTGTGACAAATCACATATGTAACATGTAACACATGAAAGTTAACGTATATTTATTCCATGAATAAATTGTACAAATGTTTGAAATACACGCAGCAAAACAATGTTTCAAGTCTTATTTAAAAATGTGATGTCAGTGAAATTGAGTCAAAGGGTCCTACAAAAGAATTGCTTTTTTCGCCCACATGTTCAGAAAAAAATACACACCAAGATGAAATGCTTTGCAGTTACACAAAAAAATACCTTGTAAAGAATGCCTCTACATGTCTTTGTGGCTCAACCCGTTGTATAGGCTGCGCAACTAAATTAACAATATCCGATTTATTGTATTCGATACTGTACCAATATGTTAGAAATGATCCAGGGTACAGCAATACTTTTACTATATATGGCAAACACCGAGATTCCTTCCGAGGTTTGCGGGTTGACGGCGCAGCCCACACTATCTGCAGTGTAGACTTGGCTTACAGAGACGCTCTATGCAATGTAAAGCGAGGATGGAGCGAGCAAGTGTCTCAACTCATTGGGTGCTCATAAACCCGCGTATATGCGTTGGTTCTTGGGTAACCGCAGTCACTCTGGTCCAAAAACTCTTGTTTTGCGAGGATTAAATTAATAAAATCTTTAATTCTCCACTTAAACCATTCTGCAAACTCTATCATCATCAGCATTACCGACTTGTACATCCCTTTGCGACAAAACGAGTGTCTCTGCTCGAGACCAATGATCATACCATTAACTGATTTTCATTGCCTACAGCATAGGCTCTGTCACCAGACAATGCATTGTCATGCAAGCCAAACGTTTCCATTCCAAGTAAATTAGCATGGACGTATCTAGAAACAACATTGGTTTGCGCTATTATGAGGAATATTTGAGTGCCATGTAAAATGCAATGCAGCTAACGGTAACTCCCTTTACCGACAAACATCAAGCCAAACTCGGATACGAAAGAAAAAAAAAACATGATGCTGCAGTCTATAGCCGTTGTTAGGTCTCCACGAAAATGATCTTAAATCGCTGGTACTTACAGTTCGTAAGAACTGGATTTCATCTTCGCCTTCTCCCCCTTCAGCCATGGTTACCCGTGGTTAAGACAGCTGGACGGAGAGTTGTGGAGGCGGCGGCAGGTTGAATGCTGTAGCGATGTAGCGAATGTCTCCTAATGCATTCTCATTGGATGGCCAGTATACCCAAAGGGAGGAGTTGGTCAGGTACACCGCTAAACCCAGTGCCGTACGCACTGCTCCCCCTACTGGCCACTCATAGTATGCCGCTACAGCCAGTGAATCATCTGAAGTCTTTCAGTTTGCAAGATACACCTCCAGTGTAGCCAGAACCCAAATAAGGTTTTAAAATGGTTGCCTATTTTGGCAATGACACATAATAAAGACACAGAATCTCGCTAGCTTTCACAGGCTTTCAATTGCAAGATTCACTTTCCCATTCTCTATGGTCTCCTGCTACATTAATATTACCAGATAACATTGAAACAGTAAGCAGAGAATAATGAAGTTACACATGCCTGTACAATATTTTCCTTTTTCTACTCATGACTACTTCACTCAAGCACTTTCAATCCTCTTCTTCAACTGACAGTTTTGGTAATTGCAGTCATCACCTTATGAAAATGACATGACCAAAGGTTCAGTTCAGTTGAGGTTCTATTTTAATCAGTCAGGTGGAAAGCTGTGGTATGTTCTACAAAGGAGAAAAAATGTCTTTGATCCAAAATTCCTGCATAACAGATGAAACACTGAAACAGTAAGCAGAGAATCTGAATTGTTCGAAGCACAGACACAGAACCTCACCACTCATGTAATGGATTCTAACAGTGAATCCGTCGGTCTGCATGTCGTCATAACCAAAATGTAAAATTATTGATTGAATTTAACAAAAATGTTGGGGGTTATTAAAGACATGATTTAAAGATCTCCAGTTACAAAAGGCTGGAGTATATAGACTAAGCCCAACCAACAATAACACATATTGGTTTAAACAGTCTGTATTAGAGCATGACTTGAGGGCCATTTATCACATTACACTGCCTTTACTGTAAGTGAAATTTCTGCAGTTGTCACTGAATACAATACATTCATTACCATCCACTGCAAATTTGGACAGTGCTCCAGTACAAACCTGACTGATAAGGATTTTAAATGATGAGATAGTCTACAGACAAGACACAGCTTCTAGGACTTTTGACATAAGAGGAAGGCAAATCAATAGATGAACTAAGTGTGCCAGGGTAATTTCCCCAGCCATGAGACATGTCAGGCACAAGTGTAGAGTGGTGATTAAAACAATTCAGTATGTAAATACAATATTTCACTGCTGCCGAAGACCAATTGGAAAAATTCCTGCAATTCACCATATCATTTAGTGGCAACATAATTTGGATTTCAAGCAAATACAGAAACAACATTCACACAAAATAACATCTGACCAATTTGTGGTGTCAATACACTGCAGTGAATAAGCTTATCAGAGGATTAGGGCCACAATGTCAGTTGGCGGACCAATATCAGGGGGGTTCAAATTCAATTCAAGGGAAGCTGTGCCCACACTGTTCAACCCTCTGCTCTTCACAACATTATAAGGCAAAGCATACTATGTTTCTATTGTTTTAACTGTTTTTGCATATCATAAGTTACAACTGAAAACTGTACACATGCTCCAAAAAGAGACATTACTCAAATTTATTCTACTTAACATCAAGTTAATGAATGAATTAATGTGAGTACTGAAGCCAGGGCAAGCATTTGAAACAAACACACAAGCCTACAGTACTCAAGGAAAATGAGTCGGTGGCACTTCAGGTCAGATGTACAAGTGTGCCCCTTCTGGAGAGAACAGTGCACTACAATACCCTGTACTCTACCCCACAATACATAAAACGTACATGCACAACACAGCCCAATACACAATGCCTACCAAATATCAACACTGCATTTCTGTTCAGAGAATTCAAGAATTCAGTACCTAATATTACATTATGATTTCAGGGCTAACAAACAAATCACAAATCTGACTAATTGCTGGAGAGGATCATTTTGAAGTGTCAAAGTTGTACTATTAATAAACGTTGTTACATAGCAATTGCAATTTTGATAAAATAGAATTTCAAAAGACAATTTTACAAAAAAAATGCAAGAATATGTTAATTATTCACAGTGTGATCATACAAAGTGGTTTTAGCAACCTCTTCATTGTTTTCTTTAAAATAAGGCCATCTCAAGGCTGGACTTGAAATTGAAATGTAAAGTAGTCTTAAGATACAAGTCATAACATGTAAATGTAGTGTAAACAGTATTCACTAAATACATCCATGGCCAGTCAGTACTGACTGTAAACAGAGCTTTGTTTCAAATGAACCCCAGAAATTCCAAGAAAGGAATTAATAAAGTAACATAATACTGGTTTTGCCCATTCACATAAAAACATATCCATTATAAAATTACACATTGTATAAGTGATAAAACTGTTTTGATGCTAAAGAATCATAAAATCATACTCATTTCTTTGACAGTGAAAAAACAATCACAGAAAAACGAGCAGATCCAAAATGGATCTAAAACTCACATTATTGAAAAAGAGATAATGGCAGTCTTTAAACTAAAAACATGAAGAAAATAAGTATTCAAGTTTCAGTGTTTGTTGATATGTAAACATCAGGTGAATATGGGCTCATTCAGTCACTTCAGAGGCACCTCTGTGTTCCAGCAACCCTGCAGACGCGTCAGTCAGTCTCGTACCCCAAGATCGGGCCGAGCCACCGCTCCACCTCAGCGACGGGAATCTCTTTCCGCCGAGCATAGTCCTCCACCTGTGAGAACGAGCGCACAGAGTGGAGCGGTTGTCAGGGTGCAGAGTGATCCTCTTTTATGTGATAATTAACAAAACACACAAATGTCAAACATTACTGGAAAATTATGCATTAAAACCCACAAAGGATTACACAACATTATTCAAGGGCTTGTTTCCATTGTGGTCTTCTAAGAGGGCAGATTGTAATGGCAAATTTGTACAGGATAATTGTTATTAAAATACCATCTGAAACATGGAGTATTGGCTCAGTAAGCAAAATCCCTCAGTCACAGGAGAGAGCCACATCACATCTCGTCTAACACCCCACAACACACCACTATTCACAGTGAACAGAGGAGCACACAGCACCTGATCCTTGGTGATCTTCCCCACTGCGAAGTAGGTGGATTTAGGGTTTGAGAAGTACAGCCCAGAGACAGATGCTGCAGGTGTCATGGCCAGGGATTCCGTTAAAGTGATGCCTTCAAAAACAAACACCGGTCAAAAAAATCCTTTTCAAACACAGAGATCTGCCTCCTGCAGAGAGCTAGAGCTGAGACAGTGCTGGATTAGAGGAGAGGACAACGCAGCCACGGGGAAACCTGGACAAGAAGAAGAGTGGCCGTACCTGTTTTCTCCTCCACGCCAGCTAGCCGCCACATGGTGATTTTCTCAGTGTGGTCAGGCTGGCTGGGGTAGCCCGGGGCAGGCCGGATCCCCTCGTACCGGATCTTGTGCATTTCAGATGCGTCCAGGTCCTCCTCGTTGCTGTAGCCCCAGAAGTCTTTGCGAACTCTGGCATGCAACTCTTCCGCAAAGGCCTAAGGAGGCAACGGAACACAAGCTCCTCATCACAAGCACGAGTATATCTACTCACAACTTCAACTGAGCAATGCACAGCTCTACACTGCCTGAACATTACACATCTACCATAACCTTACACATTCAGCTGAGCACAGAAGACATATCTGTGTACTGCATGTTTATCTGAATGCTGGAAATCTGTCTGAACCCTTCATAGTTGTGTGGGCAGTATCCTTTTGGCTATGCACTAGACATCCATCTGCAATAAACATCTCAGGATTGCAAACAATGGGCTTTTTCTGGCAGGAGAAAACAGCCAAGTAAGAAACTCCATAGCAGCCACCAGTACCCACCTCCACCTATATTTTGTTTGTACAATCTCACTTATTATCACCTGCTCCTTACCCTTCATTTTTATGGACAAGTTTGAATTTTAGAGCATGTCATTGTTCAATTTCCCTCTGTATCCTCTATTGACCACAAGTCCAGTAATGTGGGAAAGGAAAGCCAACCACACCGACACTGAGGTCAGTCTCACCTCCGCCAGGCGGTCAGCCAACGCTTTGACCATGATGCTGTTGTAGTCATCCCCCTGCATCTCAAACTCCCGGCTCAGTTGCTCCGCCCCGAAGCAAGCCACCGCAAACATGCCGATGTAGTCCGGGATTCCACTTTCCCGTGGAGCCACAAAGTCTGACAGGCACAGGTAGGGGTCTGAGCTGGAAGAGTCCTTCTCTGCCTAAATAGAATCATATTATTACTCTCCTAAAATCCTCACTGTCGTTAGTGGTTACTTGTAAAATTACTTCATTATTACTCATAGTGGACAAATATGTAGGCTTGGATTCAATAAAAATCTGATCTCAATCTTGACTCTCAATTAAATGCTGGTTAATTCTCTTTTCACTTAAAAACAGTCACCAATCATAAAAATGGATGAAAAATTATGCTTGCATTGGGGAAATATGATGTACTTGCACATGACATAAAAGTACATATTAACGCCATAGTCAGGTTATAGTAAGGGGGGTTTTAAGTGCAGGTATCTTCTTTTTCAGAGTAGCCCCTTCATAGACAGACTGTAGTGGCTCATCCCTACAAAGAAGATTCACCTGCTGACGTAACCCATAGAATGCGGCCACAGGCTGAGAGCTGTGAGAAACAGCGTCATGTGCGTAGACATGGATGTCATCCCCAAAACTCTGTGCGGGCCAGAACCCCACCAGGCCTCGGGCTTGCAGTTTCTTCCCATCTATCAGCTGGGTCAGGAGCCTCTGAGCATCGTCAAACACCTTCCTGGCCTCCTCTCCTGTGGGGGCACTAGAGTTACTACCCTGTCCTGTTGGGAAACTTCCAAACCTGGCTCTTATAATATGCCAACCTATTCATCCTCATTTAACTGATTTCATAATTCTTTCCCTGACCACAGCAGCTGATGCGTCAACATGACATAGACACTGTGTACTAAGTTGTCAGTTACAAAAGAATTGTTGCTAATGTGTTGTGGCAAAAAGCACATGGGGAGCAACGCAACACAGCTGGTGTTTAATCACCAGCCATTACTGGTTCACATGGGGTGACAACCTGCTGAAAACAACAGAGCACTGCTGCAATGCCACATTTACCACTCACTGTGTAACAGATACGGCGTCTGCAAAGCCCTGGGATTACCCACCCCCTACAGAAACATCCGTAACCCACTGCATCTAAGATCTGCTCTCTGGCAGAGGGGCAGGGAAACTGCAACACATACCACAAGTGCTGTAGAGTGGTAAACAGACCTGGGATCGATACCATTTCGATTCGGTCGATTCAGGAAATGAATAGGAATTCAATTAATTGAAAATCCTCGTGGAACGTTTTGGACATCTTTCAGTTAATGAGCTGATTTACAATTAATTTCCTGAATTGACTGAAGTGAAACTGAACTAACCCTGGCTCTGGCTGGTGGAATGGCTGTGACAGGGTTACAGGATGTGGATGAAAGTGACAGGCAGGGCCATGTAGCTGATTACCCTGAACAACTTGAACTACTGATGAGGTTTTACAATGTGAAAGAATGAGTGAAGGAGTTTGATAAAATGGTCTACAAAAGGGAATTTGCAAGTAATGACATACAGTTGATTTGAATAATTGTACTTCATGACCTTTTCCCACCATTTTCAGAAACGCAGAAGACACATTTGGAAATCAATTATTTCAAAGCTCTTGCCACTGTTTGCTTCATTGTTCGGAAGCCAATGGAAATAATGTTAATGTTCTTATCCAACGAGCTGAATGGTTGAACTAATGTCTGCCAAGTAAATCTACAGTAACAACAATAATTACAAGGTGTAATTTGCTTTGCCTCTTGTGATGAGAGCGTTCCACATACCCACAGTTTTGTCTTTGAAGATTTTAGGATACCCTCTGTTGGGGTACTTTCCCCTGAGCTGCCACACATCAAAGAAGGGTTTCCAGTCAATGTAGGCCAATAGCCTGCCCAGGTCGTACTCTTCAAATACATGGGTACCGATCACCTGTGGGCGAACTGACAGGGGTGCAAAGACTTGCATCATGACACTGCACACAGCTAAACTGTTTAATTATGACAGGCAGAATAGGTACTTATGATTTCAGTGCAGCAATACTTCATAACTTCCCATTGCATTGATACATTTCTAAGTTATCCTTTTCAGTAGTCATTTTCTTTTACTTCAGTAATCCTGTTGCAAGCACTTTTGTACCTTGCTTTGTAAGATGTTCGGGGTAAGTGTGTCTGCTAAATTAATGTAATGTGTCTGACATAGGGCAGTCATAACACATTAACCATATCAAATGCTTAACGTGTTCATTTAAATTAACACAATTAATTGGGCTTCCTCAATTGGAACTTGCACACATTGAATCAGGTAAATGAGCAAGCCCACAGAAGACTAATGAAGCTCTGAAATGTAAATAATTACCTTTCATGTAAAAGACAGTCATTTCCACCTAAGTGGGTTTCAAGCTGAGCTGATCATTTTTCAGGGTAATCTCCAGAATGTTTTTATATGGGACAAGAAGCTTTTGTCAGCGAGCCAGATTAGCCCCATTTGAGTCAGTGGCGCATAGCCCATTTCAAATGGGCAGTTGTAAGTGAGAGTCCTAAATTTCATACTGGACCAAAGGCAATATCAGCAAAAATAATACTGCGTGTTGGATACAATGTGGAATGAATTTTAGCATTTGCATTTGCAACCTTCTATCTAATCAGAACACAAATATCAACCTGCTGCAACACAATCCACTGTTCTAAACTGTCCCGCATTCAGGTTTTTAATTTGGGTATGCCAAACACACAACAGCGCCATATATTCAATGGAAGCACATGATGAAGTATTGCCTTCACTGCAGCTGTAGAGGCCCTTAGGGTGTGTCTGTTAGGTGCTCTGAAGAGGGGCACCCCTCACCTAAACCAAACAGAATATTTCCCGTAGGTGAGAACGCATCTGACACGGACAATCTCCTGTTGTGTGCTACATGTGTGAAAGGGCAACTCCAGAAAATGTCCAGACCTGATTCTCCAGACATTGCCCGGAGTTCATATGAGAAAACGGCTTAAGCTACTATCACATGAATTAATTATTTTGTTCTAAATACTGATGAAACCGATCATCAGTTATCTAAAAAAATGTTTGAATTGTTGGGCATTTCTGCCAGTCAAGTTACCAATTCTGCATATAAAGCTGTTTGTTTTGTATGGCTATGAAAAAGCAAACAAACTATCCTGATGAGAAAAAAACAACAACAAAAAAAACCCTATACACAATGGCTTGGCTTAGAAAGGCCAGAAGGAGCCTGACAGACATATTGCACTGTGTGCCAGCCTGCATGGATGGGCACCGGTGCCTGAGGCCACAAACCTGGGGGTGTCTGAGAGTGCCAGTCCACACGCAGCCTCTTCTCCTGAGCCTGGCCCAGTGACAGGAACCGTCGGTCCTGCAACAGAGTGACCCAACTCAACAAGCCTATCCTCTGCTCTTGGGGATGGAGACCTCCCCCGTAGAGTGGGAGGGTCCTTGTTAACACACACAGTAAAAAGTGCACCCACCTTCAGAGAGTCGTAGTGGTCCTGCCGGATTTCCTCATACTCTTCTGTGACCTCTTCAAAGAAGTCCTCTTTCACATTTTCATCTAGTAGCTGTGAACACTTCAAAAGTGGAGAAAGAGCCATCAAGGCAACATTACAAGACAAGCACCCTTCTCAAGTACCCTTTTAAAACCTCTCTGGAAAGAGTATCCTTCTACAACTATGACAGGGCACTTGTATCTAATTTTTAACACCCATTATTCAGCCTACAGATGAAGAAGGCATAGCAATTAATGATGAATTGCATTACTCTGAATACATTTAAATAGTTAATAGTAGTTAATATTTATACATATTGTAGCAGTGATTACTAATATGTATTTATGTACATGTTATTTAATTCAAAAACTGAATTACTGTAGGTAGTGGTTAACACCTTAGTTTTCATAGTTTTGCTGAATAATACAAATTCAAATATTCCCACAGTAACATTTTTGCTATCAAACTGTGTAAGACTGCAAGAATAGGAACAAATGTGGCTATTTAAAAAGTATTTAAAAACAGTCCATTGAAAAATTGCCTGATTAATAAAGATAGATAACCCTGCACTGAAAGCCCAATCCTTGTTTTAGATATTGAAGGAAACATTGCTTGCCCGGGATGATGCTTCGGAAGATAAGATTGTGTGAGAGTAGCATAGTGATGGTATAAGGTTACGTACCATAAAGGCCCATCTGACAGGATGCAACATGGACAAAAATAGACCTTATTAAACACTTGATCACTGGTCTGCTGGTTCTCCTCCCACAAAGGCACTCACGTTCTAAATATAAACGGCTGATGGAATTGTTACAGAACCATGCCCCGCTCAGACGTCCCCCCTGCCTGGAGCCTGGGTGCAGCTATGGGGGGCGGCGGGGGGGGCACTCACCACCACAACGCTGCGGGAGGCGTCCAAAACATGGACGACGGGGGCACTGTACCGCGGAGCGATCTTCACCGCTGTGTGGGTCCTGTCACGATACAGGACTACTGTGAGTGCAGGTCAGGCCATTATCTCCATGATGTCATCTCTGACACACTTACCTATGCCTCCTTTTCCAGGGCTTTTCAAGGGCTTTCATGGCCCCATACAGTGGGTTATACACGTGTTGCAAACTATCAATGGAAAGAGGACTTTTGAAGTTAAGAACACAGTGTGGAGAACCCAGTTATTGTGTGGAGTTTGTAAAATCACATCTCTTACTTGGAGGTGGTAGCCCCTCCAATGAGGAGGGGGGTTTTCATTCCCAGCCGCTCCATCTCCTTGGCGACATAGATCATCTCGTCTAGCGAGGGGGTGATCAGCCCAGACAGCCCAATGATGTCTACCAGAAAAGACGGTGGGAAAACCAGTGTAACTGAAATAAGGCTTTGGAGCCAACTGGGCATCAGAATAAGGTAGCACAGACCAAAATACATGACCAAAATACAAGGTGAGAGTTTGTAGCTATTTAAATGGCTATATATCAGGGTTGTTCAGGACTTCTGACTTTTAGTGTAGCAGAACAAACAGGAAACACTGACCACTGGATGGAACATATGAAATCTGACTGATCAGTAATTGCACAAAACTGTGCTGCTCTGCTGCTGCTGATGTGTGATTATACCAGCCAAACACGGCCTGACTCCTGATAACCCCATTACGCAAACTCACCTGCTTTATGGTTGATTGCTTCCTTCAGTATTTTATCACATGGAGTCATCACACCCAGATCGATCACTCTGAGCAGAGGTAAAGATATTAAAACATGAGACCCGACACTCTCCACATGTGACAAAAGCAGAAATCACAATCACCTGGGTGTTTAGTTAAGCTGTAGTGAAGGTGAGGACCTTGCACCATCTCTCCTCTGTTGTCAGAAAGGTCATTACCAGAGCTGCACTCACTTGGATCCGGAACACTCCCGCTGATTGACGTCACTTTTCATTTTGCAATTTTTTTTTTTTTTTTTTTTTTTACATGAAAAGCAATTATGCCTGCATACCACGCTCTTAAATCTCACACACTCCCGCTGTGCAGGAGATTATTTCCACACACACACACATGGATTCAAACTTCTCAGTAAAACACTGTCTATCCTTCAAAACAAACCGTACGTCACCCATCAAAAAAGAGAATACTGAGACCTCAAAGGGACACTCACACAGCGTAAATCCACGAGTGTTAGAGTTAAAAGGAGGACATGTGGGCCTACCTGAAATTGTTACAGCCAAGGACCACTGCCACTATATTTTTACCGATGTCATGCACATCCCCCTTAACTGTGGCCAACACAATTGTGCCTTGATATGGATCCTGAGAAAGAAGTACGAGGTACTGTTAATACACAGTCAGCTACTTCACCTCAGCCAAAGCACCTGTAAGATTTATATATTCAATATGATAATATTCTTTTATCCATAAAGCAGTGCTTCCGGACATCATTGATTATCAGGCAAAATTAGAACATCATCAACATCAATTTTGAGAATTTGTAACCGTAAACGTTTTGTTGCTTATTCCATTGACAACCATTCCCAATCATTTAGCATTTTTACAATGAAAGGACAGACCTTGGTAAAACAAGGATCGCACTAGCAAAGGGCTCTGTGAAAGCGGAGATGGTTTGGTGCTCACTATTTCTTCTGTGGAGCCTGAAGCGGCCATCATTTCCTCCCTCTCTTTCTCCATGTAGGGGATCAGATACCCCACAGCCTTCTTCATCACACGGGCTGACTTTATGACCTGCCAGAGAGAGACCTGTGCGTGAGCTCTCCTTCCTGCTGCCCAGTGAGCATGGGTGTGTGGACGAGACCACAGGATCAGTATGCTGGATCCGCCGCTCCCCTTCGAGCACTCACACTTGTATATTCTATCAAAACAACTAATCTGACAGGATGTGATTTCACACGAAAGTGGGACTCATTAAAACGGCATCATTTGTCACCGTCTGGTGGCTTACCCAGCATCCCCAGCCTCATTAGTGTTCAGAGCTTCTGTACAGAAACAACTGAAATTTCTCACAAACACTTTGAAATGGTAGGCGGCAAAGCAGCCCAAGTTAAAAGGCAAGGTGCTCTCCCTACCTGAGGCAGAAACATCTTCCCTGCTCCGAACAGATCCCCAACCTTCTTCATCCCGTTCATCAGGGGCCCTTCAATGACATGGAGGGGCCTGGGGTACCGGTCTGTCTGAGCCCGGGCCTCCTCTGTGTCCTCCACCACATACTTCTCTATGCCCTGCAAAACGCCATGCGTGCACATGTATATTCATATGTAGAGTTACACACGTCACACTCACACAGCCACACATACATATGCACACACGTATACACACAGACTTATGTAAAACACAGACAACCACACAAAAACAAACACAGGCATATGCTCCAGCGGACATATACATGCACAGACACACATTTTAGGCATATACATGCATGTGTCCAGACACCCACCCATCCACATGTACGTACACGCACACACACGCGTGCGCACACGCACACTCACACACAAGCATGCAGATGCATTGACTGATATGTACAGGCCCATAAAAATGTCAAACATGCAATAATACAAAATGCATCACACATCCACAGACACACACAAACACAGCTGGAAATAAAAGCTTGCTGTCTGGGCCACGCAGTAATTAGAGAGACACAGATAAAGTGATTTCAGACCTTGATGAGTGCGTACTCCAGCCGGTCCTCCACACTGCCCTCCCTCCACTCATCTGTCTGGATCACCTTCTTACCGCCTTTGGCATTGTTCTGCAAATTAAAGGATTAGTTAACATGCGGCACATGTCCCACACCAAAGTGGCATAGCAAGGCCTGTCTGAGCAGCCAGAAGCGTGCAGTAACAGGCCATACGTCACTCAAATTAAATAACAGAGCTTTGCAGCAGCAGAGGGGGATCATACATACTGCACAGTGACTAAAGACTGCAGCTGTAGCTCTGCAATATACTACATGAGAAGACACTTTGTGGACAGACACCACAGACAGTGAGATTAAACAGACCAATGTTAAGCAGACCAAACCCTGACCCTGGGGACCTAATTTGTAATGTTTTTATTTCAGCTTAATTTTTCATTACATTCCCCACCTTTCCCACTTACATCTAACTTCTGTCTCTCAGCCTTACTGAGGAACTGGCTCCCACAGACTGAGGAAGCCATCCACACACAGCTCACAACTAGTGCTTGCCTCTTTCCATGCTGGAAATGCAACACCAATCACATACCATCTATCCCATTAGACCAATATGTGAGTAAACATATGGAGGTGCTCAGCTAATTTTTGCCTCAAAAAACGTGGACATCTGGTTATAGGCAATAATAGCATTGCTGGGATTTGAACACCCTGCACCAGCGGATTAGCTGAGCTCCTATAGATCATACCTGAGGGAGCATCAGAAAGACTAAAGTCCTGTAGACCAAACCTGGGCATGGAGCAGGACGTCTAAGGTCATACAGACCACTGAGGTCATTAGCGCTATACCTGGGCATATAGGAGCAGCTTCTCTGTTGCCTCAGGGTCTCGGTTCCAGATCAGATTCTCACACAGCTGCAGCAGGTCCTTGTCGATGTCATCATAAACTGGGAGGTTCCCTGCATTCACAATGCCCATGTCCATCCCATCCTTGTGAATCAGAGAAGAGAAACCGGTTTACATATGACCGCCCAGAGAGTAGGGCCTCAGAGCAACACATGTTGCAGAGCTGAGGTGGTGGACCACACACCTTGATGGCGTGGTACAGAAAGGCTCCGTGCATGGCCTCTCGGATCACCTCCATCCCTCTGAAGGAGAAGGACAGGTTGGACAGGCCCCCGCTGACCCTCGCCCCTGGTAGTGTCTTCTGCAGGTGATCACAGAGAGCACTTTACAGTTATGGCACACTTAAAACCCTCAGACATTCTCATACCACGCTTACTGCACACCTACAAGACCAATGCTATACCATAGAAACTCCTTTACACAAACAGGACACTGTTCTTCAGACACCTTCATACCACAGGATACCTCATATCTACAGAAAACTTAAGCACACATACACAGATACTCTCATGCAGCACATTATACAGGTAACCCACCGAATACCACACCTACAGTGAATGTCACACCTCAGAACACAGTACACCTGTAGCACACATACATATATCTGACACAACCATACAGTCATCAAAAGAGACCCAATAAAGGCAGATTTTCTAACCACAACAACTAAATAAAGTCAGTGATAATTATTTTGTTTTTGCTAAGTTGCCCTACTGTTTCACAATGTGATTTATACATGTTTGCATTACGCTTTTGACGTAATCTACAAATGAGGCACAGATGATCAGCCAAGCACAGTAATTTACAGAATGTGCCAAAATGGCATACTGCCCCTGACAAAAACTACATAAGAAATATCCTCTTACTCCATGACCTCCAATATTACAGGCCTAATCCTGAATGTGGCAAATGTTATTTATCCATTTATTGACATGCCTTGCTTGTTTTTTTAGGACTAGCATTTGTGCATATATACAGTGCTAGTACCTTTATGAGTCTGGTGGCTTTCATGAAGTTGATGGCATACAGGTTGTGCTCCTCCATGCCTGTGCCAATGGTCAGGATGTTGGGGTCAAAGATGATGTCGTTGGGGTTGAAGCCAACCTTGCTGATGAGGAGGTGGTAGGCCCGGGTGCACACCTTGACTTTGTGCTCTGTGTCTGTTGCCTGTGGGAACAGTAGAACTTAAAGTGGTTACCATAGTGGCTATAGACCCAGTGGCTAATACCCCACTTTGACAACAACAATGTGATAACACCTAAAGCGACACATCTCATAAATCAATCACACACTGTTCGAAGTCCAGTGTGATTCTCAAACTGATGCTGAGATTAAAAAAACTATTCATAATAGTGCTTAAAATCATTCCAAATTCATTCAAGGTGCTAAAAAAAATTACACAGTGATCATAAGAAACCTGTCAGAATACAAAATGTATTCTCTAATAGCGAGGGAGTACATTTAAAATACAGCCAGAAGAGAAGGCAGAGGATGGGCTATGGCCACTTTTTTAATAGACCCCACTCCTATGTACCTGTCTACACTGCTTTTCCACACAATAAATCGCTCAGAGCTTTGTTGTAACGGAAAAAGATTATTGTGTAATAAAGGTGGGTGCATACAGGGACACAGGAATAGTGCAGGTGCTTTTCATTCTCTTACCAATTCAAGACACTACTCAAGCACAGCTTGAATACAAAGAGCTGTGAAGGAACAGGATATGTACAGGTTTGTTTGGATACATGGTTTAAGACATAATGTGCTTGGACATAGTTTGGTGCTTAGGACGTTAATATTAACTACTGCCAGTTCAGGAGAAAATAAGTTCACGTTGCAGAAGTACAACAAATAGGCTTCTCAATTAACTTCTGGATTTTTTAAACATGCCATGACAAAACTGTGGGACACTGACCTGTCCCTCCTCGTCAAATGCCATGACAACCACGGCGGCCCCATAGCGCCGGATGCACTTGGCCTGCTGCAGGAACTCCTCCTCCCCTTCCTTCAAGCTGATACTGTTCACGATGCACTTCCCCTGGCAGCACTTTAGCCCCGCCTCTATCACGGCAAAGTTGGACGAGTCGATACAGAGGGGCACCTGGGGGACACGGCCAAGGAGAGCCAGTTCAGCACCCGCTGGTTGAATTGGTTGGATTATGATTAGCCAGAAGTGGTAACTAGCCATTACACCAAAGCAGAGACGGAAGTGTTTCAGAATCATATTTATGAACCTGGCAAGTAAGGGAAGCTTCAAACAAATCAATGACTGGAAGCACTTGGTGACACAACCTGTTGGAGGCTTCATGATATCCTCCCATCATTGGTTATGGGTAGTGCTGTTTCTGTCTCTGAATGCTCTTTGTCAGAAATGCAGGCATTCTCACCCTGGCAATGTCGGGCTCTGAGGCGATGAGGTTGCAGAACCGTGCCATGGCAGTGGGACCCTCTAGCATGCCCTCATCCATGTTGATGTCCAGCACCTGGGCACCCATCTCCACCTGGGTCTTAGCTATGCTCAGAGCCTCCTGAGAAAGAATGCATATATTGTTTGCACCCAAATGAATCAACTAACCAACTAAATCAAAGGCCATACCCTGGCTAAGCTTTTCAGAGAAATGGAGTTGGGACTCCAGCATGTCACATGATGTGCTAGCCAGTCATTTCAGCTCCATAAGTAGTGAGCAACCATGCGATCCTACACTCACCTCATAATTTCCAGCCATGATCAGCTTGGCAAATTTCCGTGACCCTGCTACATTGCAGCGTTCACCAATGTTGACAAAGTTGGTGTAGGGACCTACCCGAAAAGGCTCCAGACCTTTTCAAAAAACAGGACACAGGTCACAGCAAATGAAACTGGCGAGCTGGGGTGAAAAAACATCTTTTGGATCACATACACCATGAAGTTCATAGTGCCCAATTTGAGAGGGCAGAGAAAAAGCCAAGTAATGGCTGATATTAAACCTGACAGCAACATGTAGTCCTGAAATACGCCAGTGGGAGGCACTCTTGGCTGGCAGTTCTTCACTGCTTCTGCGATGGCCCTTAAATTAGACACAATACTGTTAGGTCACAAACCCTACATACAGCTAAAACCCCTATTCCAACCAACAGGTTAAACCACCAATAATCACACATGCATCTGAATTGCCTATCTGTGTCTATCTGTGCCTAACTGTGTTTCCGAGGAAATTCTAATTTCTCAGGCATTAACAAGCAAATTAAAGTTATTTTCTATCTCTCATCAGTGGAACAGTTAACAGACAAAAACAGAATATATTTCAATTTCAGTAAGTAAACAGAGTTTATATGACAACATCACTTCAATCCCCTATCACAGTATCAATATCAGACAATGCTTGTAGTAGAGACTGGTTACCTGATGTGTTCTGGTGTAGTTCCACAACAGCCACCAACAATATTCACCAATCCATCCAAAGCGAATTCCTTCACATTCATTGACATGGTTAAGAAAGCTCCATTTACGATTTAAAATCTTTTCTAAATGATCTTTCAAAAGTGATTATCAAAAAACATAATCAATTGTGACAATGTGCTTGTAATCCTCATCCACTGATTCCCATTTATTTGGAAATGAGACTTTGTTGAGCCCTTTTGTTGACTAATCAAATTAAGCAAAAGGACAGTCAGGAGAGCTGGCACTGCTGAGTCAAGAGGCTCATGATACAATTTAGACACTTACTCATCGATTCTTAGTTTACGTCTACTATTCTACATCACTTTTTAATGTATCAACAGCAAAACCCTATGTGTTATGTACCTGAGTTGTATGTAACAAAAGCATGAAAAATGTTAATTTCACTGAATAAAAGCCATTGCTTGAGGAAATCCTGACTCACCTTTAAATGACTTGCTGTCAGTTCTGGTGTTTCATCATATCCTCCAAATGTATTCGGGAGGCCTAAAGATATTAGGCAACTTAATGCAAATAAAGGGGACCATGGACATCACAGATAAAGTGCTTAAGTGACAGACTCGTGTTACCTGCATTAGGATAGCAAATGATGAAAGTGGTCGTGCTTTTTCCAATTGCTTCAATGAAAGGCCTCATCTCAGGGGCCCCTAATGCACAGTTAAGCCCAATGCTGAAAGAGGAATACCCCAGAAAACAGACATGTTATCAGCTTACTCTATTTCTGAAATAGACTGCTGACACTAAAGTTCATGTACAGTAGATGCATCCTCTTCAAATGAACAAATGTTAAAAAACAGATGATACATGAACTGTTCATGAAATAGAGAAGGCTAATATGCCAAAATATGACTCACAAACCAAATCACAGAAATACTTTCTTTCATGTTCTAGATTTTCCAGTTTTAGGCCACTTTGGTGAATAATGAACTTTTAGTAAAAGTAAACTTATAACGTAATAAACATCAGAGTGAATGAGATTACACTTAATAAAATACACAACATGACAAGAAGATCATGGAAACATTATTATAATGGAAATATCTTCTAAGCACTGCATGTGTTCATAAAATACACTTTAAAATTCATCATTACTGTAAAACATTATCCGTTACAATTGACCATCATTTATTGTAAAATGTTAGTAGTGGATGTAATGGTTCCTTAAATTCACATTAAAGTAGTGTGACACATTTTCACAGCCATTACACATACATGAATTTGTTATTCAGTCCAGCAGACTCTGTTTTGAACCCTGTATTTTGAAATCACATTGTTCAGATCTTTACCAACAATATAATTCCAAAGCAATCCGTTGAAACTGAGAATATGTGGGGGGGTGGAAGGTAAGGATGCCAAAACCACGGCCTGGTTAACAAGTTCAGCCGGTTGAGCCAAATAAGGCCAAGGGTGTGACTGCAAGAAAATCTATCTAGGGCCAACAATGGTAGATTTACATCAGGTTTAGCATCAGTGTTTCAATATGTCACAGGGTTTCAAGCCCATTTGATTAACCCTAACACTACTTTATTGACCCACTGTTCTTCAGTATGCACGTTCTGGACAATATAGAATGTGCAACAAGGAATGGACAGTTTGCTGGTTATTGGTTATAACTGTTTATTTTTTGCAAGTGGCTCTTCCCCCCGCTGTGCAGGGTAACTACACATGGAAGTGTGAACTGGCATGAACTACTTTCAGCAATTTTTCCGTGATTTCCTCCCTGCTGCCACTTACCACAAGGGCTTTGCATGAGATACACTGATGACAAAGGCCTCTCCTGTCTGCCCAGAGAGAGTACGACCACTTTTGTCCACAATGGTTCCTGAAATCTAAAACAAGCCAAGCAAGAGAATCAAGGGAATAAAGTTCAAGACAATTATCTTTTGTGGTTACTTCCACAGAAGAAAAATACAGCCAGTCAAAAAAATGAATTAAAAAATGTAATAAAATTTCAAGACTTACAAATATGGGCTTTGCTTCGTACTCCTGTTCAAAGAGCTTATCGATCGCAAATAGAGCTGCCTTTTGAAAAGAGAAAACAATTGTACTGTACACTTACAAAACAACAATAGGCCCTGAAATAAATTACACTGTAATTCTAAAGTTTAAAGTTGGAAAACATTTCCGATAAGGTTATATATCCCTTGCGTCATCATGGCAACTGCTTGGAGAAAAATGAGAGAAGAGTTGGCTACCTTGGCATTAGCTGTGTCAAAGATGGTCTCCACAAGCAAGATGTCAGCCCCCCCATCCAACAGTCCTCGAGCCTGCTCAGTGTAGGCCTCAACCAATGCATCAAACGCTACAGACAGAACAAATATTTTTTTAAGGCTAACACCAATGAAGAAATTGAACATGTGCAATCAAAAGTAAAATTAGTGTTTCCTTTTTATTTTATGCAGTGAAAATGTGCTGCAGAAAAACAATGTAGAATTGAAAAACACAAATGTGCATAAAGGTCAAGTTCATACTTATGTTTCTGAAGTCAGGTCTTTCCACAGAGGGGGACACTGATAGCGTTCTGTTGGTGGGGCCAAGCGCTCCAGCCACATATCTTTTGACACCTATTGATACAACGCAGAGCAAGTTATACATTAATTCACCATCTTTGTTGAAAAAACTATTTTTTATAGTTGAAATGAAATGGTGTAAAGAACAAACCTGTCTGGGTTGTGACATCATTAGCAGCCTTCCTGGCAACCTCCGCAGAGGCCTTGTTCATACGGTAAGCCTGCCACAAGGAGTAGCACTGATACTTTATAACGATACATTATAACGGTACAACAAAACCTTATTCACAAACAAAAAAGTAAGCCAAAGTGTGACGTCTCACAGTTGCCATATTGTTTTATGAACTCATACCACAGAGGGAGTCCAAAGTACATAAGATTGCAGTAAAACTTTATTTTCATATCGGTCATTCATTGGGAAAATTTACTGAAAAATTTAGATGAACCAACCCTGGTTTGAGTTTGAATTTTTGATGACAACCCTTAACCCAACAAAATCAATCTGGCTCTTTACTGCAATACTGAGGTATTGTCAAAGGAATCTGATGAACCAACACAAACCTAAGTAGCTATGGTATTGACATTATTGCAAAAGACTACACTACACTTCACTGCTTGTCATATAGTCTCTCCAGAGTTGCTCTTACCAAATCCTCGAGGCCATAGTCAGCCTGTGCTACGCTAGTGCTGCTGAATGTGTTGGTTTCAATTATATCAGCGCCAGCCAGCAGGTACTCCTTCAAAACAAAATAATTGAAATTAATTATTTTTCAGGCTTTCGTTCCAAAAACTATTACACACAAAGGTAGGTAATTGTTATTTAAATCAAGCTGTATAAAGGAACAAACTGACAGATCTAAAATAAGATTACGAGGTGAGAGCTCATTGTACAGGAATGGAAAGAGTTGTTTAAACTCGGTAGGCAGCTTGTACATTCATGGTAAAGTGAAAATGTGTTCTGCATGTTGCAACTGATGTTTTGCATTACCTTCAAATTACAGCAGTAATCAGCAGTGGCCTTTTTTCCACCAGCAAATGTCACAGACCACTGCAAGAACAAAAAGTCACGGTGACCCTCTGTACCTTGTGGATTTTGTAGATGATGTCAGGCTGAGTGATGCTCAGAAGGTCGTTGTTCCCCTTCAAGTTTTTCAGATGATCCCTGAACTCTGCTCCCCTGAAGTCCAGTTCCTCCAGGTTTCTTTGCTGGATCATTGTGCCCATTCCACCATCCAAGACCATGATCCTCTTCTGCAAAACCTCCCTGAGCTCATCCTCAAGGGTGGTCTTCCTGCTCCCTATTTCACGTCAGACTCGTATTAACTGTTTTTCTACACCACAAATATCACAAGTAATTCTTTCTACAAATTCCAGTTCAGTTGCGAAAGACATCAACAACTGACAATGCCAAAAGTAGTATTTTCTTCTCACTGTAGAATCTATTGGCCAAATCAAAAGTTATCTAGCCAGACAGTTTCAGTTCAATGCAGTTCAAGTGACAATTTTGGCACTGAGCCTACTGGGTCTCCTTTGGTACAAGACTACAAGATTTTCGAACCAAGAGCTAACCCTTAAACTTAGCTAACGTGAGATAACAAAAGGATTCTATTCCCTTGTCGCTAGCAGGCAACTTGTCTGAAATAGAACAGTGACTGCTTTTTGTAAAAAAAAAAAAAAATATATATATATATATATATATTAAACTTTAAAGAACCTCAAAGTCAATTTAGCTACAAAGTAATAGATCCGCTAACATTAGCGAAATCGGTTTTGACATCACAAATTGACACGAGATTCCAAGCTAGCGAGATGCTCCTACTCTTCCGATTACTGTTAGCATAAGTTAAAACTACGAAACTACGATATTTTTCTCACGTAGCTAGCTAGCTATTCATCACTGTGTCTAGCAGCTACAGTGCGTTTTGGCGAGATTTTAGTTAGCACAGAGTTCAGTTAGGTGACAGATTTTTAAATTATCGCAGGATTAAGTCATTTTGGTAGGCTATCGGTAATGCTCGCGAACTACACTGCCAGTTGCTGCCATTAGCCATAATTTACTCCCTTACTAGTTTCGCAGTGTCTCTCATTAAAACTTGCAGCTAGCAAAGCCTACATTAGCCACGCGTTGGAGTCAATGGTTAAATGCAACCTTTTCAAAACGAACCTAACATCCGTTTGCAGGCTGACAGTGTGGTTTTCCAAATTCATACCTGAACTCGTAGAATACTCGTGAATTGTAGGAGCCATTGCTCGAATCCTCAGTGCTGTTTTAGTAATTCCTCTTCTATGAAGCAATCGTGTGAGAAGTTGATTGACGTTGCACAAAACATAAATCTTAGATATTATGACTTGTGTCAGCTTCACAGTTGTAAATGTAGCCAGCGATGGCTACATATGATTTTTTTTTTTTAAAGAGTCCACAACTTTGACCGGACGGACCTCATTGATAACCGTGCAACAAGTGTCTTGACTGCGCATGTGTGGACAGTCAGGCGTTACACCGTTTTGGTCGGGTCAGTATGTTTAGGTCGATTTCGGAGTTGCACCGGTGCGAATGAATGGACTAGGCTACAGAAAACGTAACTAGATGGTTGGTGGTTAGCTTTTTAACTTGTTGTAAATTACCTTGTTTGACTGTTCTTGACAGCAGCACATTCATCTACTTACCAGCGTGCAAACATCACGACCCTGTCAAGCTGTACGTGTTTTATAACAAATTATGCTAAACTAGCATACAATAAATTGTAATTTTAATATTTTGCGAATGCCTGAGGCATAATTATTACATTGCCATTTGTTTTCATTTTGATATTTTTCCAGTGATTCAGTTACGTCACGTCAAAATGCATGTTCAGGATAAAGGTTAAAAAACAAAATACAAGTACAACAACGAAAACAAGAGAATTTTGAAATCATTGGGTTTATTTTGTTTGAATTTCTGGAAAAGTACAAACAATTGGTTGATATTTTACAATGTGCCTTGAGCAACAACACATCATCATTTATTGCTAATTATCTTGTTTTTGGTTAATATTTTGGATCTCTGCAAAACATCACTTAGAAGTGTAAAAGTATTTCTACACTACAAATGTAGCCAAATGAAAAAAAAAATCTGTAGAATTTTCAGAAATAGTCCAGATTCTCTTCAATGTTCAATAACTAATAAAGTAGCAGCAGATTTTCTGACCCAGGGCTATTAAAGATTACAGACAGAGGCATATGCACGTGTTGATACCAGATCTGGAGAAAGCTGTAACATGTACAATGATTGAGCTACTTCATTTGCTTGAATAACATTCATAGATTACTGTCCATTTAGCAAATTTTAGCAACCGTTTTTCCTCTTGGGTTGTGTTACCATATCTTAGGCACTGTAGAGATAATACCCCATTTTTAATTTAACCACCTATATACCCTGTATCAGAACCATCTCATCAAATTAGTCACCCTTTCATGTTTTCAGGCTTCCAATGGATGACTTGCACAACAAAAAACAAACTTTCCATCCAATATTTACTCTCATCTGACTTGTATGTCTGATTTTATAGTTCTTCTTACATATTAAAGAGAAGCTATTAAATGAACCCTGCTTTCTAACTGCATTACAAGAAAAAATATATAGACTTTTTGATACTGGAATTACTACAGTGTGCCACACACTAATAAACCCTACATATTGCATTACACTGTAGCCATATCTTTTGTTTTCACAGCATAGCTTCATTGGGTATGTGGGATATAGGGTATCAGTAAAGAAACAGGGTTTGGGGGCTTGGATCAGACGGATTTAATCCCAAAGAGAGAGACTTTGAATGCTGACTGAATTTCGAACTTTGGGCCAAAGCCCAATGACCATGCTCCACTCTCATGGGTGAGTGCAGTTAGAGGTCGCTTTCTCCGTACAGGGCAGTGGAGAAGGAGGTGTAGTCCAGCGCCCCTGGAACCTTCCCGGGCCCAGTATAAGGAGGCATCCTCATAATGCAGTACTCTGCCTGGTCTGGGGGCAGCTCCCTGCGCAGCTCCTCCACCAGGATGTACGGCTGTGGGAAGAGCAGACTGTGACTGCCATGGAAGTCCAGGGATTCCTGCACTTTGTTTCTGTTTCACCACTGTGTGGGGCTGTGCAATGCACTGCACAGAGCAGCCTCATTATCTGTGCCTGAGCACTGCAGTTGGCATCCTGTGCCTCAGAGGGGTCATCGTGGGTCTGGTGTTCAAATAGTTTGACACGTTGTACCATTGTTTGGTGCCAAGGACATACTGGCACAATAAATGTGCATAATGTACTACCAGTTAAAGGACAGAGTGATTTCATTGTTTTTCTTTGAGGCATGAGTGATACAATATTAAACTTTTCCTCCCTGCAGTGAGATAACCCTCCTTCTTACTCTTATCACTTCTGACATTGTTCCAGCAGCTTGTATTATCCGTTTTCTCAGAGGTGCACTGACGCACAGACAAAAACCCTGTCTGTGTCAGCCCAGCGTTTCAATACCATCTCCTGAGTGAGAAGCCATTAACAGACAAGCTGAACATCAAAAAAAGTGCTCAAACACCTGACTGAATTTCAGACAACAACAGCCTATGGGAGGAAAAGAGAGCCCACCTTGTCTGCCGCAAGGATCCTGAAGGAGGCGACGACCTGTTCAGCCGTATCGGTGTCCGCAGTTTCACGGGTCATGAAATCAATGAAGGACTGGAAGGACACCACTCCGGATCCATTGGGGTCCACCAGTGACATGATCCGTGCAAACTCAGCCTCACCCTGTTCAGACCACAGCCAAGTTGAAAAAAAAAACAAGCCAAAGACAACAAAGAGATTATAATTAAACAACAACAAATATTTGAAACTGTCCACGGTACACACAATTAGGGCTGCATTTGATTTGCACATGGTCATAGAGGGCCAAACAGCACCCTGTCATGGTCAATATTACTCTCTGAAGGACAGGAATGTTCCTGGAGCATATCCAGATCCACTCAGGTACTCATAGCCCAACTAAAAATAAGCAGCTTTGCAGAACATTAAGGGAAACCCTTTCCTATTATGAGGTATACTGTCCCTCTGTTCTGATCCAGATAGATGACTGAAATGGCAGTTCTAAGTATTGTGCATGATTCCAGTAAAAAATTAGTGTGTTGGTCCTCCATTTGGAGAGCCCTGAGTAACATCTGCTAGTCTGGGCCAACTCCTCTTCTCCCAGCTGTTCCCACTCTCACTAACCCAGTCCCTGCTGTCACCCTGACTGACACAAACAACTGGCCATTCTAAAATAGTAATACATTCCAAGAATGAAACATTCACCCTTGTAAAACTATGCAAGTTCTATACTATGCCAGATATATAAATAACGTATTAGAACTGACTTATATATGTGATACATAATAAAGCACAGTGATATTAAAAGTCCTTCATTACTATTATATGCCTTTGTTATAGTAAGAAATGTGTCACAAGTGAACTATGAGGAATTTGGGTGACATATGGAAATTTCTGGATTTCTGTGCTTATGATCCCTACCAAAGCATAGCCCATGGAGATCAAGCACGCCCTAAAGTCATCTGTCTCCATCCCCCCTTTCTTCTTCTGCAGATGATGGAGGGAGGTTGTGGAGAGCAGGGGTTGGAGATGGGAAGGGGTGGAGGAGGTTTGGGGTTCAGCAGGAGTGGCTCCAGGGTCAGAAAAGGATCCAAGGGCACAGGGTGGAGGAGGGGCCCAAGTCCAGCAATGGGAGAGGCCATCTCCATGGAGGAGGACAGGGACGACCATTCAGAGGAGCATCACAGATGATAATGACGATGAGGAGGAGGAAGAGGAGGAGGAGTAGTAGACCGTAGGTGACACACACACATGCACAGTAGTAGAGCACAATGCACAGAAACACAGGTCACAGACAAGGAGACAAGGAGAGGCAGGGAGTGGGAGACAAGGGGGAGTGGGAAGCAAGGGGATGAGGACATAAAGTATG
This sequence comes from Albula goreensis, assembly GCA_022829145.1. Classification (NCBI taxonomy): domain Eukaryota; kingdom Metazoa; phylum Chordata; class Actinopteri; order Albuliformes; family Albulidae; genus Albula; species Albula goreensis. Next base: position 16,618,090 of record CM040759.1, read on the forward strand.
TAAGTGTATATTAACCACAGACAGAGTAACAGAGAAAGAGAGAAAATAAATACATTTAGTGTCTTTTACAAGAGGACTTTACCACAAATCACCATAGACAGGAGCTGCTGCAGGCCACATGCTGTCATGAGCACTTCCAAAAAATGCCCCTCAACTAGCTATGGATTTTAGCCTGCTCCAATTACTGCTGATTGTGTCAACTGCAATTTATGCATCAAATATGAATGGAAGATAAGAAGAAAATTCTGTACAGATAAGAAAGTGTTTTTGTGTGGAAAATCATTCTGAAAATGCTTTGTTGGGTCAGGTTCAATTTGAGATCGATATCAACCAAGACCATGAGCACTGTCGCAGTTGGAGGAGAAAAACATTACGATTATCCTTTGTGCTGCCGGCAGTAATAACCTGCGTAAATAGCACATCATCGCTCTCATGATGAAAGCATCTGGTGTCAGCAGCACATGGCTCTTCTGCAGGGAGGTGAGGCAGTACCTCCCCCCCCACACACACACACACACATACACATACACACACACACCCAACCGGACACAGGTGCAAATAGCTCAGCGGGTACCTGCTTGTCATTCCCCACGTGGCCTAGACTGATCAGGCAGGCTTTAAAGTCATCGCGGCGCAGTTTGCCCTTGACGTCCTGCGGTCACGCACAGCGGTCACACACACAAGCCACACGCAAAGGTGTCCCACACCATGCAGCGTCCACAAATTGAGCGAAAACAGCAGGCACAGAGACAGGAAGTTTAGTTAATTTAGAGAGAACATGCATTGAATTAGGCATATTGGCTAGTAAGTGTCTGTTTTCACTTGGTGCTAAAATGTTTTGAGTGTTGACTCCGTTATAGCTAATTAGCTCTGAGGTATTGGGGTCTACGCAAGGAGGTAACTAAAGAGCTAACAGTAAACTATAGCTTATAACATTACTTTGTCCTTATATACATTATCTGCTTTCTAGATACAAACCGTTTCAGATGCTTATTTTAAAGTTTTAAAATATAAATTATAGCAAAACACAAATATCTACATGTACAACACAGCTAGAATGACACAGAGTTCTTTGTTATAAATTACCCCTTTCTCCTTGTTCAGCTTCTGCATGAATGAGAAGTTTATCTTGTTAAAAAGGACAATGTAATTTTCACACAAATTATTCTATACAAAACCCTGAGGCAAAACAGTCAATAATGAACAATAGACTGCCTACAATTAAAACACCTGAGGGATGATCTTTTCAGTAAATGTGTACTTTTAGAAGAAAATAAGACTTTAATTAATTTAATCCAACTGTTATCAAGCTTTTTTTAGTCTTTTATATTCCTTAAATGTCTAACCCATTCAGTTCAGCTTTATAAACAGGTCAGGGTACTCAGAGTGGCATGGAGCAGGCATGCTGTGTGAACAGCCCACACACATTCTGCCCAGAGCAGGATGCCCAGACATGGCTGCTCGTAGTGAATGGAGCAGTATTTTACCCGGTCAAAGTGGTTGAAGGAGGACCGGAAGTCATTCATCTGCTGCTGGCTGATGCCCTTGGCATCTCGGGTCAGTATCTGAGTCTCGATCTCATTGATAGTTCTGGCGATGGTGGTGAGAAGAAGCTCCCAGCCAACCCTGATGTGCTGTCATCAAAGAGGAGGTATTAGAAAACAAGATTGGAGGTAGCATCTAAGGAAAAAAGCCTAGCAGAATGAATTTTGTGTACTGTTCTGAGTACTGGTTACCTGATAATCGCAACAATCTCTATTGAGGTGTATAACCAGATACTAATATATAAGGTAACTATCTTGAGGTAGACTGTGGAGTAGTTGCTGACTTTATTTGAGAAGCACTATCCAAATGTCAAATGTTGTGGACATTGGGCCTGCCCAGCCCATTACCTCCATTGTGTAGTTGGTGTGCTTGTTATCAAACACAAGGGATTCCTGGATGAGCTGGTGATCTCCCTCCAGCTTGTCAATGTTGGGTTTGTAGTTGATGATGATGTGTTCAAACTGCTTGAGCTGGGTCATCTGGTCCTCCAGGGTTCCACTCATCTCAACCGAGCTGTGGCCAATTTCCTACCAGACACAGTCACACGCAGTACTGTTCCTCATCCGTAAAAAACACAGGCACAGGTCTTTTTCATTTTACTCAGTGTCTCCCCAAATGAGACACTGATTGAGTGAACATTTAGCCGAAATAACGTGCAGACATTCATAAATTCTGTAATTTGCTGCTGAAGGTTTGGAACGAGTGGATAAACCTTCCTTACCTCCATTCTCGTCTGGATCCAGGGCCCGATGAGGTTGGCCTGAGCAGCAAACTGACGCCTCAGCCTCTCATTGGAGTGCTGGCGGGCCAGCTCCTCCTGGAGAAGGCCATCCCTCTGAGGGACCAACTTCTTTACCTGTCATACAAAACAGCGGTTATCACAAACACAAACACCCACACAAATATGAACATATACTTACACTGCTATGCACAACTATATATGTACAAATGCACATAGAGGCAAATATAAATATATCCACATACACCAACACACAAGTATACACGCACACAAATACACTTTGATACCATCAGTATCATATATGATTACATGTGTTCAAAGGTCAAGGTAAAATAAAGCAAAGCTTTTCTTAATGCAGCCCACAGTGGCCATTACACATAAATGTGAGACAGCAGAGCTTATGTAACAAGCAACAACTAAGGACCTATGGTCTTGTTGGCAGGAGTTAAAAATTCTCCAACTGCAGCGGTCTGTGCACCTTTGAATCCTTTGAAACGTTTGGAAAAATATGCCAAATACAGCCCTCGATGAAAAACATAGCAGCATACCCATCTAACCTTAAATAACCATGCTTGCAAAAGGAAATGTGCTAATTATAACAGCATATTATGGGGTAGATTAAATGGCCTTGATATAAGATAAATAATGATCATTTCTGTTGCAAAAACAGTGTGAACGTGTATGAACATGTTTCTTTATAAGCACACTGCCTACACATAGACATGTTCTCCATAAGATGAGCGAACCTAACGAGCGCCTCTAATTGCATTTTTTGCAATGGTAAGCTTTTTCCCCACATCAACAGTTAAGCTGGGACCTTGCCAACAGGGCCCTGCCTTCAGCAAAAAATATGAACACACAGCTCCTGCCATATTTCTTGCTGAATGTACAAATGGCTGCTAGTCGCTCAACTGACAGTGTGTGCATCAGACACATGGAAGCCCATCAGGTGAAACACATTTTGGGAGATTCACAGTGCCATGATGTACTGATCCATCACATCAGCAAAACAATAAAATGACATGTCTGGAAGCATGGCTCTTCAGTGACAACATCTGCTTCTTTCCAGAATAATAGTCCCTCCCTGCACAAAACGTTGCTCCGCCTGCAGACCAGGCAGGGGGAAATCTGTCTCTGGAGAACGGGAGCTCTACCTTGTCCCACTTAACGCTGATCTCAGCAGTGGTGATGGTGGTGTAGGGGTTGGTGAGGGCAGTTCCAATGCCATAACTCTGGGAGATCTTCTGGATCTCATTATGGATTCCCAGGATGGCCTGTCTTTCACTGTCTGCTTCAGGCAGGGTGGCTTTGAACTGGTCGTGAGCTGAGATAAGGCTCTGGGGTCAGGGTGTGGGGGTTGGTGGAAGAAACAGTACTGGTCAGGTAAAGACTGCTCAGACAGCATACTGAAAGCTCCAAATATTCAGTGAAAGTCTTTTGATTACATAGACAGTTTGTCTGTTTCAATAGTTGTTCCTGAGTACATGGTGATATTGATCTACCTGAATCTCTTCCACAGTGTGCACAATGAACATGTCCTGCAGATCCTCCATGGCTCCCTCCATCCAGTTGTTGAAGGGCGCCGCCCTCTTGGCAAACTCCAGGAAAAGCTGGTCAATGGTTTCCAGCAACTTCTCTGTTCTCTAAACATCAAGAAAGATTAACAGCCTGTTAAAACTTTTCTCCTTCTCTTTTTTTTGACATTACAATAATCCTGATCAAAGATCTGGCTTTGCATTTTATTTCTGGCATTACAAGATTTTTTGTGTTTTTTGGTTGATTTATTGCATTTGACTGCTTTATGACATGTTTAGGAAAACAGATATTATTTACTTATGTTAATCAAGTTTATTCTGCAATGACCTATAATTAGCCATCAAAAAGCAATTAAAAAACAATCATCATAATGAAAAACATGAAAATAGACTCCAATGTACACCATTTTATGCATTTCAAAAACATTTTAACACCAGCATTGTTTAAGTCCAGCAGCTCTGACCTAGCCCTCTCCTGTTGGTGTGCTGTAGTCTGTACAGATTAGACCACTGCAGCTCTGTCCATTCTGTGGTGCTCACTGACATCCAGACCCTCAGCCCCTTCTCTTCACGGATTTACAGGAGCAAAGGTTTGCCATGGATCAGAGGGGCTCAGTGGGGCTCAACAAGGGCCATCTGGGCCCCCGCCAGCCGGACCTCTAATGGGCTGGAAATCCTCCACCCCACCCCTATCCCCACTGATGGTAAAGGTACCTCCAGAGCTTCTCGTCTCTTCTGCGTCAGAGTTCCCAGTTGGTCCCACTGGTCACAGATCTTCTGGCACCTCTCGTTGATGGCTGCGGCAGCATGATAGTCCAGCTCACTGTGAAAACCCCAGGGATTAGGAAGAGATCTTGGCCTGTTGCCATGCAGCGACTCAAATGTCAGCTGGGATAAGACGAGACTTTTCCCACAACAGGAGAGGTAAAACCCACAGCTCCTCGCTGAGGATTACACCTACGGCAGCCTCATTTTTCAGTAACACCCCTACATGCTGCAGCTCAAATTATCCAAGCAGTCACCTAGTCCCCCAGCTAACAACACAGATTTGTTCATAAAATCTATACAAAAACAATAAAACAAGAACCATATCTCCTTAGACCTTGAGGATGGAACAAATACCACACTCTTCTATGATAAACAGCAAAACAAAGCTCCAGTGTTATCATCCCACAGCACATGTTTTCTATATTCATAGGCATTTACATTTCACTTGAATTTATACTTTAGTGACTATTGATATGTACAGGCATACAGCATTTGCAGTTGAGCTTTCAGTGAGGGATTTTCTTTAAGACAGATTTCAGCATCTCATGCATTTCCAGCCATGTGCCCTATTAACATCATGAAGGTCCACTGCATTGACTCCAAACCTTTTTTATGTGGCTTTGACACACTTTGAATTGCAAAACTTGCACCAGAGGACAAACAGTCACATGACTGTGTCACTGAGAGGAAGCCCCCAGCCAGTCCCAATTGATTACTGCACAAATCACCCCATGTACAAAGTCCAACTGCCAACGTACAACTGTGACAGCATTCCTACGCTTACTATGAATGACCGGGTCATTGTTTTAACAAGAAAAAACAAAAAAAAAAAAAAAAAACACAGGTTATCCTCAGGAAGGGCTATGACAATATAAATAATCATTCAATACCACTCTAGTAGATGTTGCATTTGGTCTCATTGTAAAAAAAAAAAAAAAAAAACCTGAAATTGGATGGTGTATAAGAAAATTTCCATAACAATAAGGCTATTATTTTCATAATATATGATGAATCACTTTCACATATACATTATGCATATACTGTATATTGTAAAATTCTTTGCAATATGACAAATGCATTCAGTGTTCTCAATAATACACAATGAAAGGTATGCCTTATGGACACTGCAATACTGTACTTTGGAAATGTGTCATATTAACATATGAAAAATTTAGTCCTTTCTTTTGTAATTTATACAAAACTGAGCAGCAACAGGTACTCCTATTTCATAAGGGAATCTATCTAGAGACGTTCATTCTAGAAGGGATAGATGTCTTGTGTTGAATTTCTGACAGCTGAGCACTACTGGCATTGCACTGGAGTGAGATGTATCAGCGAATAAACCAAGCTTTCCATCCCTACTCAACGCATGCAAAACATTTCTGACCTTTTGGCCTCTGAGGGCTCAAGTCCCTCTCCAGAGAGACAGGATATGGAGACAAACCTATGGAATTCTGGGAGGGGTGAGTGCCCTGTTGTCTGGTGCCAAACAATGTCCTCGTACCCCCTGTGGAGGGAGGGATCATGTCGTTGCTGGGATGGGGGCAGTGGGGGCGGCTGGGTGATACTTCATAATCACTTGCACAATTGTCCTCCATTAGCTCAGAGAGTAACCCTAGATAGCAGGTGTGAAATACTCCCAAACCCTATGTGGCTGACACTCAAACAGGGATCTCTGCTCTGTGGGAAAGGTTTATCCCCAAGCAGCACCCGTCAGTTGAGTCATAGGTCACTTACATTTATCTTATCTGGTACCACACAGAGATTGGAGGCTGGGAGGAAGGGATCATGTGAACTTTGCATAAGGTCATTTCTTGAGCTTAGTTTGATGCCATTTTAGAAAAAAGTAATTGGAAAACCTATTTAAAAAAAGTGCAATGGGTGCTCAACAACAACCCTTAATCAGGGTTAATAATCTGGACTCCACATACAAAGTGATCTAAAACTGTGGGACCTTATGGCTAACACTGTGTTACTGTAAGAGTGTCCTGCTCTATTTTCCCCTTTGATTCCCCAGAGATTTTGTGCTATTCAAATGACTTTTTCCCAGAAAGATAAGATGCCTCCTTTTCAGTTATCAAAGAATCATATCTACAATCTAAACGAGCACAGTAACCCATCATTCACAGAGAATGCCAGTGTAAACCTTGGGGTAATCAAATACAATATATCCTTAAAAATATGTCCAAGGTTAATTCTGAGATGTATATGTGTTCATTTTTAGGGCCTTTGAGTGGCACACATCTGGGATTCTGTGCACCCTGCATCCGGGAGTCTCAGTCCGACTCACAGTGGTATTAGCTATGGCTGCAGGTCCATAATGGCAAGGCAACAACAGGATCAAACTCACCAGGGAAAAATACAAGTTAAAGCCAGTTTAAACACCCCTTAGTCCCACTGCTCTTTACTCTCCTCTCCTGGTCTCATGCCTGTAGGTTCATGAACTGAACATACCACAGCCTGACTTTGTTTTCAAGAAACAACTTAAATGTATACTAAATTACACAAATGTGACTATTGTCATATCTGCTATGTGCCATATGAATTGGGGAAGTCATATGTGTTGTCATTTCCTCCCATAGTAGGGGCTGATAACCTAATTCAATGCAGGTGGGAAAACTTTTTTAAACAAAAATGACAAAACCATAATGTCTATGTACAGCCTCTACCTTTGGTTCTCTTACTACTATCCACTTACAACTGTGAATGGTTGTTTGCTTGTTTCTCTACAATTTGAATAGATTTCTTTGTAGCTGAATGCTGTCTTGTTCAAACCCCTATTGCTGTGACAAACACTTGTACAAGCATACAGCTAGTCTGGAGTGGAGATGTAGTGCAGCATACATCATGAGCAGGGTTTTCTCTGAAAGCAGAGGGGCTCTTTCCTGGCCCTCCAGCAGGGAAGCAGGGGCAGATTAGCCGGTGACAAGGTGCTGGAACAGTGATTCTGCACAGTGAGGTGACATCAGAGCCCGTCAACTTTGACACAAGCGGCATGGAGTGTGGCACGCGGCTTGGGCTGGCACTTCCAGGCAGCCACCTCCACAAATAGCAGGGCGAGGAGACAGACAGGCAGTGTGGAAAGAGCAGTAACCCAGCCTGCCCTGCCACACTCCCGCCGTATGCCCCCAGGGCCCGGCCAGGACAATCACTGCTGTCACAGAATGGAAACAGCAGGTGCTCTAGCCCTCTGCTGGTATATTTAGCTGGGTGAAAGACTCTGGACCAGGGACAACACTTTCTTTTCTTTACCCCTGAACTGATTCACACTGAGCGGCATTGTCACTCAAGAGCCTGAACAAACCACCCTACAAATTCACTTCTCTTCAAGCTTAATACATATTGGAGATCATTTACCTCATTGCATGAAGGAAAAAAAAGGTCTCTTGTTGTTTGCATTGACAACTCTAGCTGCCCCACCTGTGCATGATCTTAACTTCCCTTAACAGAACTCATAAGTTCAGTTACATAAATACCACACAGAGCTTGTGAGGTGAACCAGGAAAAAACACTGAGTAAATTGTCTTCCCTGTGATAAATGTTCGCTACTGCTGTAGTCTACCACTACAGTAAAATTGTCACACTGAGATAGATAACAGGGAGCAGAGCAACATCTTTCCTTATTCATACAGTGTACTGTGATGAGATTATCCACTTTTACAGCAGGTCCAATCAATTAAAATCCCTATGTGAAGTCATGACCACCTACTACTAGGATGTTTGGTGGTGAACAGAATATAGATGCACATTTCTCTTTTACCGAACGGTGGTCTGTGAGCCACTTCCTTACTGTCCTTGTAATTCATTCAGAGCACGGATGTGAATGAAAGTCTGTTAAAAGTTTTTGAAGGCCACTAGAGGGAGTACACAGCTTCATAATACCACAGCCCCAGCAATTCCAGTATTATAGGTACAACTAAATAATTCTAATTTTTAAAAAATTAAACAAGAAAATAAAGTTTGAAAATGTCCACTATACATACAAACATGGGCATAAGCATCAACACATAATATACAGTGACAATATATTCTACAAATGACATTATCTGGCATTTTTTGAGCCCCCTTTTTAAGTGCCTATAACACAAATGGGAAATATGGTTGACAGTGTTTGGTAAACCAATATTCTAATGTAATCTAGTTATGTAAACCGGTAATCTAAACACAAGCAGAACCATATGAGAGAACAGGGCTAAAAGCTTTCCAGGTAAACTGATCTTGGAGGGCACCATAAACGGGAGCAGGCATGTTGGAGTTGCCTGGGGGGTGGGAGTGGGGGGAAAGAGAGATAATTCCAGCAGTGAAAGTTACACGAGGAATTCCTCGCCAGCGCACACTCGGGCTTTTATCAGGGTGGCGCAGGCTGCCCGGGGGCAGCTGGGGTCTGGGTAACGGAACATACTTGAGCTCCTGCGCGATGGCGGCGATCTGCTCCACTCGGTCCTGGTGGGCGGCCAGGTCGCTCTCGAAGGCCTCGTGTTTCCGCAGCAATGCCCGCACCTGCGTCAGGGACGCCGATTCGTAGTCCTTCTGGGTCAGGATGTGGTCTTTGCCTACACCATGTCCACAGAATAAACATCTCTGTACAGACTTATGGTATCTCTAATACATGCAGTGAATGTTTCAAAGACATCATAAATGAATGTCGCAGACAGACCTTGAAAGCCTATGGTTTATTCAGTTTTATTCCAACACATCATGCCGACAGGTAGATTTGATTTACTCTCCAAGAGGGGGAGATTTACTCTCCATGGATAAAGATAAGAGACCTACAATGTATCAAAACATTCAGTAAAATTATAGTGTTGCAGACAGACATATTTAACGTTGTTGTAATGTTCTGGTCACTGGTATAGAGTTGACAAAGGTCTGGCAATGTTGAATTCTGATAATGTGCAAAATAATCACATGACGTATATGTCATAGGTGTCAACTTACGGAGTTAAAAACATATTGTAGGGTAACAGCCTTCTAAATTTATGCATGTATTAGCAAACAATAATAAAAACCGTTTTTATAAGGTTACAACCTCCATCCCTTGTAGATTGTAGAACAAAGTTAATATGGCTGACATGGCCTTGTTGTGAAAAAAGGATTGACCCCAGTCACTATTTGCATAGTGCTCCTAAAATAAATTTTGCAACAGGATAAAATATTGTTTTAGGAGCAAGACGCCCCTAAAGGCTAAACACACCATGGTGTGCTTTCCTTCATTGGGACTGGTCTCCCCTCTGAGGGGGCGCTCACCCTGGGCCCAGGCCTCGTGGGTGGTGGCTTTCTGCCTGAACTTCTCAGCCAGGTGCTCCAGTCGCTCCAGCCTTCGTATCTCGTTCAGGAGCCACTCCTCATAGCCCTTCTCCGCCTGCTCCAGACCCTGCCAGGCACTGGTGATGTCCTGACCGGGACAAACAGTGCGTTGAGGGAGCTCCAACATCACAGGGGCCCACAAACATGCTGCTTTTCAAAAGTGAGATCTCCAACAACACTGCGCTACATCATACAAAACCAGACTGTTTCATTAAAATTAAAATATTCTCAATCTAATCTTTCTCTCTAATCTAAACACTGGAAATCTGAATGAGATCATATACTCAAAAACATGATTCATTATTCCCAATACAATGGATGCAATCATACCAAAGCAAATATCTCAAATCCAAAATTTCCATTAATAACATAATTAAAATATTATCTATTACTCCTGTGATGTGATCCCATGATATGAACAGACTTGCAGGACTAGATGGGGCAGACTGTGGAGACATTAGCTGAGGCAGCTGAGTAGGGGAGTGACTCACCGAAACCATCTTCCCCTCGGAGGGCATGAAGGCGGGGCGGTTGCTGATGCGCAGCTTGGTCTGCAGGGTGTTGAAGTTGATCTCTAGCTGGCACTTCTCCTGCACCTTGGGTGGCTTGTGCATGCGGCGGTAGTCCCGGAAGTCCTCCAGCTTCCTCCTCATGGCCGCCATGGTGTTTTCCGCCGTGCGGTTCTCCAGCCAGGGGGTTGTGCGGCGGATCCACTCCAGCAGCTTGGGTCCACCAACAGAAAGACTTTTTATTTAAGACCATTTTAATCTATAGCCTCATCATAATTAAACCTGTGGACTATGTATTTGACATACATTTGCCAAACGTGTGCCCCAGATGTGCCCAAAGTACCTGCTAATTATGTTCAAGCTAACATCCTGTGTCCTTACCTCACTGGCCAACCTTTCATAATCTTCCATAAGCTTTTCATTCTCCTGGTTCACACCAAGAACTTTGCAGATCCTGTTGGCTGCTGTCTCTGCCTGAAGAAACAAAATACAAGAGTCATGTTATCACACCCCCTTACAGGCTATAACGTGATTTCAGCTCTTAGTCATTATTTGTGATAAAATATTTTTAAAAAACACACAAGGTTACTTATGTATTTGTTTATTTCTAAATTAAATGAATGCAGGCCTGTTCTTATCCTGAGAAATAAATATGTTTTCTTCTTCCTTTTCTGAAAATGATTTTCTAAAAACAGTAAACTATTTGCCCCAGGCAATGAACACAATGATTAAAATGTCAGTTAAATCACACATTAAAGGAGGATGGGGTTTTCTGGAGCAGGACTGTGGATTCCACACATGCCCACACACAGGCTGAGTGAATACCTGCTCCGCTCCAGCAAAAGCGTGGTAGAAACAGGACACATAGGTCATGATAGCCCTTTCATCAGGTTTGGGGGTGTTGACAATATCTACAGCGTAGGGGAGAGGACAGGATGAAGAAAGAAGAAAGGGTGAGGAACAGGTGGATGTACAGTACTGCCTGCACCCCTGCAGGAGACAGCCATGGCCTGTAGGGGGTGAGCTAGAGAGAAGGGGAAAAAGGACCAGCGAGAATGAGGGATGAAGAATGTAACAGGGATTAACTCCGGATCAAACCTCCTCAAGCATTTTAGTGAGCAAACAGCACTGAGGTCCTTTTCACTTCCAATTCTCCCAAAAAAATGAGCTACACAATATTTCAATTTTTTTGTTTTCCCCCAGATAAATACAGTACAGGGCCTATCCAGGGTTTTGTTCAGGTTTGACCAAAGTCCAGAATTGTACACTTTTTCCAATTGGGCTTGAGTGGTTGGGCCAGAAGCACTGAAAGGTTGACTAAAGATGTGAGGAAAATGTAAAACCAGCAGGAGGTTGGAGAGGGAAACTGTAGTGAACTGGTAACACTGTGCCCTCACCTTCTGGGCCCCCGCAAAGGCGTGATAGTAACATGACACATAGGTCATAATAGCCTTTTCATCGGGCCTGGTGCTGTTTACTATATCTGCATGGAGAGAACAAGGTCATGGGTTCAGGTCACACAGCGGGACCACAGCGGTCACCTCAACAGCATTCAATGGCACGTCACACATGGCAAGATTTTTATGAGGCTGCATAAATAACAACGACAAACGCTGGCACAAACAGCATGGTGAAGAGGGAACCCTTTCAGCACCTTCCATCATGGTCTGTGCTGGCCCAGACTTGCCAGTGATCGTCACTTTTACATTGAGGGAAAAAATAGATTGGATTGCTTTTCTGCTAATCAGTTCAAGGTCTGTCATTCATTTTTGGGGCCTGCATATTACATAGACTTCCATTCAACAGTCTCGATCACATGTAATGCATTGTGATACACATTTGCATTCAAATTTTATGCAAAATAAATTTTAGGAATTTTAGTTTCACACACCATCCAAATATACGGCTGTACATTAATTGAAGCAATACACATGACATTGTTCAAGGGTACAACAGCAGTGGTCTACCTGGAAATCAAACCTACAACCTTTGAATTACAAGCCCTGTTCCTTAACAGTTATACCACACAAATGAAAAATGTTATCTCAAAGGGAGATTTAAAAAAACCCCAAGACATATTGCCAGTTCTGATATGTTCCTTTATTGTTGATGGTTGAAATGTAGGAATGGGTCCAGCTCATGGGTCAGTATTAAGAGAAGCGCTTATTTACATGGCTGTCCGGTGAGAAATTAGCAGGTGTCTAAAAACTTCAGGATATAATTTACCTTCAGCATCCAGCATTTTTGGGATGTCCAGGTGCTTCTCTGCAATTTCCAAGGCTAGGTTCAAGTTACCAAGAGGATCATCCTAAGCAGAAAATTCATCTGTAAGTCAGCTATAAGCATATAAATAATACATGTGCCATCTAAAAATACAGCTTCCCATCCCCAACAGACAATCCCACAATTCTACAGCAATGCAATGTATTTCAATAACACAAAATGTAATACATATCAAAACCACAGAAAATTGTAAATTGTAGCACATTCAATTTGTTAAAGTTAAATCAGGTAAAATGTTAGAATAGTTTGGAAAGCCATCTTCAGTGAATACAGAACTTTTTAAATTACCTGGGATATTTAATCATTTTGCTAAAAGGTGAATACATTAATCAATGCCAGGTATTTATTTTCTTTTTTATTACTGACATTTTATTCAAATCTCCTGACTCATTTTCTCTGTGGCAATCCCCATTTTGTAGAAAATTACATATTAGTTGTGCATTATTTATGCCGACAGTGCATGTTTTTTCAGTGTCAGAAACAGGAGTCCCAGTCCTAAGGACTACGTGGGTTGTGCCCTGGGTGGTGAGGATGGGCAGGGATGGACAGGATTGGACAGGATTAGGCAGGGCAGCACAGGACAGAGCAGCATGCTAACAAACACAGGGTTTTCTTAGCTCTACACATTACAGTGGGATCTCAGTTCAGCATAAATGCACTTTGTCATTAACAAAAACTGATTATTTTATCCAGGTTTTGGAATCTTGAATGAGCCATTTTGTTTCAGTGATCACTTAATTCTCTATGCGTGGTATGGTAAAACAAAAAGCTTTTCCTCACAGTTTATTATGAAGTGCATTTCAACTGTACAGAACAGAGAGCCGAATTATGACACTGATTGGCTATTACTGACCAGGTGAACTTCCTTTGTTCCACCAGGAGATTTTCAGAAACAAAGGATGTGGAAACATGACATGCGTCAATTAGAAGTAGCTACTACTGTAAGCCCTCCCGCACCCAAACACTACACTTAACAAAAACACATGGTAAATGTACAGCTGTACAATGGGAGTCGGTGCTTTAGCGAGAACCCATCAATGGTTCAGGTACATTTTGTCTCTGTGTTTTGCAACTAATAAACTATAAGGGGTAGAATGTTGGAGCCATTTCCAGCTCACTGACAGCTGCAAATTCCCTAAAACTGATCTCCAGCCCTTTTCCAGCAGAGATATTGCAGTCTGGTAAAGTTCCAGGCTTACCCAGGTCAAATCACACTGCAGCTCATAGTGAAGGATGACTCAATACCCAATAGTGCAACCCCCCCCACCCATCCAAATCTGAAACTGGCCAGCCAGCCAAATGGTCATTTTTGCAGAAGTCACCACTCTGAACAATGACTGAGTTTTGAACAACTCTGATCTCCCTGTTTCAGTATGTAAGGGCCACCACTGAGTCTGAGCTGATCCCATCAGCACTCTAGATTCTCACATGTACAAAGAGGGTGTGGTTGATCGAGACAACATAAGTGCCCATCATATATGGGGTAGTCCTGCAATCTCCTGGGATGTGGGTGCCATTTCAAAAGCTACTCTAGTGCCTGAACCAAGTCACATCCCCATGTTTTTCTTTTGACCTTTCCTGCTCCTTTACATACAGAAACATACATACTACTGACAGGAATTAAATTAACCAGCAGTTCCCAAGAGGAAAAATACCAATATGATTATACCTGTGATTTTGACTCAAGGTAGACTATAAAATGTGTTTTGTAATTAAATAAATCTACATTTATGCATTGTTGTCTTAGTAAATCTTTATCAAAGCTTTATCAACTAACCACAGGTCAAAGAAGTTCCCCACTAAAGAAGATCCCCCACTACTGGGTATGTAAGAAACAGACAGACTGCCTGTACTGTAACTTCATCGTCTGAGCTCAAGTCATACAGCCATGTGTATTGTGTGCATGTTTCCCAAAGGCAGCTATGCTATGAGAATTAGGGGTAACAATGCAGAGTGCTAGGAACTCTGAGGGTAACACGTTTTAAGTTACAGGGTCTATTATGAAGCAGTTCCCCTTTACTACTGTGTCCCAGGGGAATATCACAGGCAGGCTATGTGACATAAGTACCTTCAGTCTGTGAAAGTCTATGACATCAGGCCTGTGCCTATGGATGAGGGCACAGAAGGCAAGCCCATCTTTCCAGCTATGGACACATCAACAGTAGCAACATGAGCGGGGTTGCATGCAGGGGGAGAAAAAGCCACACACACACACGCACACACACGCACAGACAGACAGACAGACAGACAGACAGACAGACAGACAGACAGACACAGACACAGACACAGACATACACAGGACAAATGGGAGATTTATAGTAAATGTTTATATACATAGTTGTGTCAGATTTTAAACTTTAATGTATTACTCATTGTGCGGTGCACAGTCGTACAGCACCGCCTGACCCAGGTACTGTGAGGCTGGTGTAATAGCAGGGCAGAGAGGGTTAGTGGCAGAAACCAGTCACTATCATGCAGGTCTGGGCCCAGACTAGCATGCGGTCAAGCACACAGAGGGACCTTATTGAGCTTGGAGTAATCGATGAGATCCGGCCGGTGTCTGTGAATCAGGGCACAGAACGCCAGTCCATCCTTCCAGCTTTGTGCCCGAGGAGAGAGAACTGGATCAGATTCATAGACAAGGAGCTACTAAAGAAAGATGTGGGTGACATCCATAAATCTAATCACTGTGCCACCTGGACGCTCAACCCTCCGCCCTCACAGAGCCTGGTTTTTCCTCACCCCAGTGTTTGGGGCACTCATACAGGCCCTTCTCCCACAGGAATGGATCTGAGAGATGCTTGTGTTACTCAAAGCTGGGATTCAATACAGATTGTCTTGAGTCATGATGAAGCTGACAGCATTAAATCACACTTGATTATAGCTTGCTGATGTTTGGACAAAGTCATGAGAAAAGATTCAGTTGAAAACAATGATTATCTAAGGAATGCTTATATGTTGTATACATTTATAAAAAATACTATTTCTTTTCATTTCAATGATGAATCACTCTTTCAATTGCACTTTCAATTTTACAGAGCATCAATCCACTTTGAACAGAAATACCGCCAAAGTGTGCCTCACGGCAAAGAGATTTTGCTTTCACAGGTAGATGACATCCATAGTATCATATCATATGGCTGATTCAGCTTCACCAGGAAACAGTTATGCGTGTTGGAGATTTTCAGTCAGTGGTCCTTTGGTAACTTGACTTACCTGACATGGAAGTTCTGGACATTGACATTCCTGTAGGGGGCAGTCTTTCTCTGGCACCACAAGAGAAGGCCTTCTTTTGCCGATGTTTCTGTAAGAGGCCACAGTCATGTTTTTGCACAAATTGCAGATATTCTCCAGGGCTCATAACTAATTTCTTAGGTTCCCATGTAAAGAATTATCCATGTGGTTTGCCAAATTTATCTCAATTCTGAAGTCATTAGAAGGGATTGTTTTCCCATGATCTTGCATCTTACCTTCAACCGATATGTCCTGGATGGCAAAGCGAAGAATGATGGTCCAGATCATTCCGAGCGTCATCTTAACATTCCCGTCTACAATTTCTGCAGGAGGCAGACATCAGCATTTCACACAGCTTTTAATCACAAGTTTAAATTGTTATTCAGCCTCTTAAAATACCTTCAATCTTATTGAAATTTGTAACTTGATCATTTTTAAACTGAGGCTGTGATCTCATGTCACAGATACCTGCACAGCTTACTTTAAAAAGATAAATTACCTTCAGCTCCAATGGAGACAAGTTTCACGCCTTTGCTGGTGATGTAATCGAGTGCTTTGTTGACATTGGCTATTTTGTGGAAACGCATTTTCCCTCTGTCGGGTTTGGGTAGCCTCTCACCTGTGAATGAAAAGTGACTTGCCATGACAATATATGTCACGGTATCTACATTATACCTAAACTACATTAGCTGACAAGCATTCTGCAATGCACACTAATGGGTAATATGCTAAACCCTCATCCAGTTTGATACTATATAGCCCAACATACATGTATTATTTTGTCTACTTTTCACCCAAATCCCTACAATTGGCCCATTTTACATTAAAACATTTTTGGAACATTTTTGGAAGTAGTGTGTGGACTTTGTACTTCTTCCCCTTCTTCATAATTGTGTTACATACCCAAACTTATGGATCTGTGTGTGAATATAACTACATTTGACCTTATAAACCATGCAATCCGGTACATACTGAATCCCAGAAATAGCAAAAAGCAGGTTATCATTTGTCCTGATGGATAAAAAACTGTTAGGTTCACAGCACCTGAGATGACTTCCAGAAGCAGCATAAGCTTGAGGCCGTTCCTGAAGTCCTCCTCGATGTTCTCGATCTGCGTTCCAGCCTTCCTCAGGTGCGAGTTGCACCAGGCTGTAAATGTCTATGAGAGAGAGCCCATCTGTCAGCCATTTGCAGCAATCCCCAAAGGATTTCTGTGGGAGTGCCAGACTATATTTCTCTATTAAACACCCTCTTTATGCTGAAAAGGGGGCGAGCACATACAGACAGTTATTACAGTTTATGACCTGCTCTAAATTATGAGAGCTGGATTTTTGCTCATAATTTCTGGAAGGGGACTGTGATTTTATTGGTAAAATTGTAATATTAACTGTTTGTATCATGGATATGATCATGAACATTAATTTTGAAGCTGAAGAAACTATATGCTTTTAGAAAAAAGCTTGATTACAATAAAAAATGTATTTTGTGCTGATGTAGTGAACACAAATCAAAGACAATGGCACTATGCAGCCAGGCTGAATTATAAATGACCGGTATGTCTGACCACAACTATCACACATGTCTTTTCCCCCAAAAAGCATCAGCAGACCTGTGAATTTTTGTTTCTTTTCAAGCTAGCCTTGGATTTATTGTCACAGCCCATAACAAACACGCAGCATGCGTCACATCAAAGTGAAGAACATTTGTTCCACCGAAGAGACGAACCTGGTCACACTCGTAAATCAAATGGGGCGCTGAAATCCTCCCGGCTGGAGAAATGCAGAGCCACAAACACGGATGCCTCGGGAAACAGGCCGTGTCAATCTAGAGCCTGTGTGACAGCGCTTGGACACTGACAAACTGTATTGCATTTCATCACCTAAAAGCGGACTTTGATAGGACGCAAGCCCCCCCACCACCCACCGCCGCCTCACAATTAACTCTTCATAGGAAAGAGCTGCTCAGTACGGCGAAATGAGCAAGGATAAACTAGGACAGTCCAGCTGCATTTCCATGTGAGGCCAGAGAAACGCATACATGTGTCAGGACAGGAACTCCTGACTGTTGATTAATGACTCAGTATATGTGTGGCAGAATGCCAAGCCAAAATGTCTCTGAAAACACATTAGCTCCCCACTGTACACTTACGATTAAAAACCTATTAATTTTTACATTAGATCCAGAATTTACTTCAGATATTAATGGGAAGAGTCAATATGTACTTGATATGAATGACCCTGAGGCTGATCTGCAAATGCTTGGTATGTCCATCCATACATACTTTCTGGATTTCATTTTCTCATTTTGGTTGGTGCCTTTTAAAAATGTGAAAATGAGAAAAATCTGTTACTTTTTTCTATTCCCACTAAGTGCCAAAAATAGGTAGGGAAAATGAAATGAAATGTCTTCAGCACCGCGCAGCTAACATTGCAATACACTGCACTGCTGTCTAGAAGAGCCTGATAGCGCAATAGCATGTTACAGAGGGCTGGCTCCAACAGTGTCCTGTGTTAACCTATGTAATGGTTCAATACCACGTTCACCCTGTCTCTGAGGGTCAGTGCAAATCACATGATCCATTCACATCACTTCATTTCAAGTGCCTCACTTACAAACAAAACCTGCTGTTTGAGACAGTTGTACAATGCCACAGATGGACTGGTAACTGGGTGCTGTAATGACTTGGAGCTATGATACTGCTTCACGTTTGCCCTACAGCAAGAGGAGGAAATGTCAGGGAAGCCAACCCCTTGATAGATTTTTGATGTAGCAAAGATGCCTGTCAGCACTCTTTACTTTCACAGGGTGCTGTTATACCCATTCACCCCCTGAAAAAGCCAGCTCCAAAACAGGCCATGTGTCTCAGTTCTCAGGTCACAATGGAAATGATGAGGCGAGAGGGTTATAGCATAGTGCACTGTCAATGTCATGCAACAACCTTCCATGTCCAGTTTTTGCCATTTTGTTTTTTTTTTTTTTTTTTTTAACACATTAAAGGTTGAGATCCCATTACACATGCAGTAAATGAATTACAACTCAATAATAACTAAAACTGGTTTCAATCTCAACATGACCAGCATATCGTAATCAGTTCGTTAGTGGAAAAAATATGTTTGTTTTTGTTAGTGGATTTCTTTCATCTAGAATGTCTTCCAATCATTTATTGACACGCTGTCATTTCAAAGGACAATTTGGCTGTTAATATAGAGACATATAGTGATCAAACATTACATTTGAGAAATTGAATTGAGATCCATTGCTATGATTACACAAGGTTGCTGAGTGTGTTCTGGGGAGTGGTGTCCTTTTATGTCAAGCAGCCACATTGGGCTAATTTGACTAGCTTAGGCTAGAAACTGTTAAACTGAGAGTTGGATGGTCCATCATAGTTCTCAGATGACATTCAGCAGCTTGATCGCTCTCTCGTGTCAACACTCATGTCAACACTCTGATATATATCAAACACGAATTCCAGTCATGTTTGTTCTTATAGGATCCTGGTAAACAAAGCCAAACAAATCTACAGATGGTGATTGCTTCAGGCTGCACTGAATTACCATGTGACTTACTGATTGTGATACATTTTCCCATATTGGGTTTCCATCAATAATAAGTATGCTGATTGGTGTTCACACTAATTATGTGCAGGATCCTGTTCCCAAACAGGAGATTCTGGGGCAATGCTGCCCCCTGCTGTACAGTTGGTCTGCAGAGCAAACAGTAAGATCCACCCACCCCCTGCACATTCTCAATCTAGAGTGTCTGGGAAACATACATGCATTTTTTGGCATAGGCTGCCTGTAAGCTTATTGGTGCCCTCCGATTTCAGAGGGTAGAATTGGCTGGCCCAGAAATCTATGCCTGTGTGTACATTTATAACAGAATAACTCAATGAAAACTATCCATGTCTGAATAAATGCTTCAAATTGTCCTGTCTGGAAAAGATTGTGTTTATTCAGCAGTGACAGGCCATTGATTTAGGAAAGGAAATTACCCATGATATTGGTTGGTAGAATGCAACAACAGACACAATAGATTTCCAGGCTCATAACTGGAATCAGTGAGGCTATCAGTGGAGTGAATCTACCGAGTCAGACACACCCTGCTTTGAGAGGGTGGTGCTTCAAAGACTTCTGATTGGGGAGCACATGCACAGTTAGTCTACAGCTTTGATTGACATTAGCTATAATGTTTTATTACCATAGGTCAAATACTGCTAGAGCCAGGTGGTTGATACTTTTACTCACAGCTGGTAGATATTCTGAAAGCAGGTGATGAAAAGCAGTGACTGGGTGGACCTCTGTGCAAGCCAAATGAACACTACAGAGGTGGAGCTACTTTTCTAAATACCTATGAACAGGTGACATTACCAGACAAGCTGAGTACACAAATGTGAGTCCAGACAAGAGCCTGATAAACAGAACAGCAGAAATGGTAGACCACAACAGGCAAATGAAGTGGCATGTACAGGCTGTTTGCTGCCCAGCCTACCCAATTGACACAATTGATCATACATTTATGAAGGACAGTCTTCTCAAAGACCCACTAAAAGCATGATACTGATGTCACACTAAAAGTGGCTAGTGTCACTGGCCCCATTTCTTATATATGTAATCCCAAACACATCTATTTAGGTGTTTCATTACATTGCAATTCCAGTTGAGTATAGAGAGCCTTAACACAGCCACAGAAATAAAGTGAACTCTTTATGAGGCCAAGCTCAAAGCCCATGGCATCCCCATGCCTCAGCATGCTTCCTCCATGTGGTCACTTTCAAGTTTCAGCTGAGGGGACCGACAGCGGCTGCACACCAGCCAGCCAGCTACTGTCAAAAGCTTTCTTATGCAGACAACGGTTCACATTACGGGTGATATAATGGTTTAAATTTAGCTTTGTCTCGTAGGCTTCAGAATAACACATGAGAGAGAAGCGATTTTCCTTCAGCCATATTGACAGAATGATCCTTTGTTTGGAGTGGAACTCCAGTGGGTAATCTAAGTTAAACACAAGTAAAATGCCTCCAACTCAACAATGTTAAAAGTAATATCTCAAAAGAAAATTCAACATGACATTATTTTCTAACCAGGCAAGTCTAAAACTCTAATATTGCTAAAACATTACAGTAGTCCTGGTCTTCATGAGCCACAGGGTATGCTAAGTATTGTTGTTACTCATGATGACCGATTAAAAGTGTTTTTTTAAAAAACAGTTAACACACTTTACCTGGTTTCCTGAGTCAGAACCTGTGAAATTTCAGGTGAAAACTAAAATCAGCATACACTATGACTCTCCGGGACATGGAGTGAGGATTACTGAAATAGAGTATTATTATTTATTCTTTTTGTATTTGCACAACCACTCCCATTAATGCATTACATCTTTCACATTTCCAATGTGCAAGCTCATAGCACAAGGACATGCAAGGTCAAAGATGGGACACCATCTCTTATCTTTCCACCGTATTGTGTCATGTCAACACAAATGGTCTTCACTGTGTTAGGTCACATCAGTATATCCTGTTACATTTCTCTCTGTCTGATTTCTGATATTCACTGTTACATTGAAGCAGACATGCAAACCAGCCGAGATCAGGTGAAGGCCAACATGCCAGCAGCCAGGGGGGACAGAAGGCAATAAAAATGTCCCTAAGATTCTTAAGTTCTTAGAGCGCAAGGCAGGGGGGCTAAAGCCCCACACCACAGTGGGTAGGGCGAGGGGGCTGCTTCTAAATTAAGAATATTGAGGGCTTTGGAACAAAGGCTACGTTTCATTTGACAATGGAGTTCCACATGACATTGAACTACTGGCCCATAAAACCAGAGCTAGCCTTTCTATAACAGTCCCTGTGCTAAATAATGACTGAGCCCAGATGAAAGTCATAGCTTACTCTCCGATTTCGGTTGCATCTTACCGTACGCATGTTGCCTGTATGTTGTGACATACTAATCTCTGGGAGTGACAGTGTGTGTGATTTCCTTGCACAAGGAGGGCAATGCCCTTTCTTTAGTGTGCTAATTTAGTAAGTGGATTAAGGAGGCAAGAAATTGTAAGTGAATGGTAATGTTGTTCTCTCCTTAAGCAGACAGAGAAGAAACTGAGAACTGTGCACAGCAATGTCTGAAACATGCCAACTGCTAATAATATGGGTACAAAGAGAAGACTATTTTGATATTCTTCCTCTAACATTCCATCAAAAACTAATAGGCTGCATTCATAAAGAGGGGAAATACTATGGACACAGTGCTTGGAACACATTCAGTAATAATCAAGTCTGAAAAGTTACCTCAATACATTTTTTTTACTGTTGCTGTTATAAACTATTAACTACTAAAACTGTGGAACTCACTTTTTTTACTCAAGCCTCGCATAAAGTATAAGCTATACTTGAGAATATGAACGGTTTTGTGTTGTCTAAATGTTATTTAAGAGATGTCAGATGTGATAATATATGCCCCTTATTCTTTCGTCTGGTTTCTATGAACACATTAATTCCAAACCAAGGACATTGGATTAGCCAACTATAATGGCCTTCGGGTCTGCAGTTAAAATTAGGTATAGCATCCATTCTAATCCTAAGGACGTCATCATGTGTTACCAGCATCTGTCGACAGTTCTCATTCCCAGCGTATCAATGGAACTGCAACTTTCAAGAGCTAATCATAACTCAGAGCTAATGTTAGCTGGTACCCATCGCATCCTCTCACAAAATATTTACGTCGTCTAGGGTTAGGACTTTTGCTCGCTACAAGTACCTAGCCCAATACAAACTCTCATCACGGCTCAAAGAATGGGAAACCAAACACAGAAACAACTCGTGCAGTCAAAGGGGGGCGTGGGCATTTGTTAAGGAGAAGAAGTGGCCCTAATTTGAAAGAAAAAAAAACCGTAAATAAAATCCCTTGTACTCAGCCTTCACATTTAAATAGTTTATTGTTGTGAAAATATGTTCCAGAGTGTGGTATATATTGAAACAATTTTTGGAATCATTTAAAAAACAATTGAGTTATATAATGTATATAAATGGTGCTGAAATGCTATCGCACGCTATATTCAAGTTATTGGCTATCCTACCTTTCTCTGCTGCTTCTCCCAAGCCGGGTCCAAAAGGAGATCCCGGTCCCACTCATCTTCCTGCGTCATGTACTCTTCTTGATCATATCCATTGTTGTAGTGCACTGTTGTCTCTACTTGGGTCATCATACTGAACATTTGAGCAAAAAACCCACTTGGGTGACTGATTAAAAGTGGAGCGGGGGAGGGAAAAATATCGCTGAGCGTGTTTCTTCGTTTGGTGGGTGTAAATTAGCTTGTCCTGATTATTCGATGCTGATAATGCGGATTGATAAACGGGTGTGGGTTTGAGCTGAGCTTTCTTTCTCTACCTGTCCTCCCACTTTCTCTTTCTCTGATCCCCCTGGCTGCCTTGCCGCAGTTAAGTCGGCAGGGCTACCGCCGAAATCAATTAATACTTAAGCGTCACGTGATGCTACCGCTGACAGGCAGGGAGAATCTCTCTCTCTCTCTCTCTCACACTCACACACACACACACACACACACACACACTCACAAACGCACTGATCAACTCTGGGTTCATTTAATTCTTTGAAAAAGGGTCACGTTTTTTCTACGTGGGGGTGTTGGTAACTGTGCAATAATTCATATTTTTTCAGAACTTGTACTTTATTTAATTTATAATATATTGTATATAGAACATTGGGAGACGTGTAAATCAGCAGGATACAGATTCCAGTTGAATAATAATGTGATAAGATTTTGTTCTACAAATTTTGGTTATACCTTGCAATACTTGTTTTTTTTTTTCCTTTTTTTGCAATGTTACAGGCTAAAAAACATTGCAACAAGCAAATTGCACAATATTGGCATTCATGTTGTATGCAAATATTTTCGGCAACACTTGGGAAATTATCTAATATTTACTTGACAGGACACAAGTAAGTAACACTGTGAAATGACAAATGCGCTTTACCGTATGCAATACAAACATGACAGAATGTCCAGGAATTGCGGAGTACACTCTCCAACCTACAGGTGGCGCACTAATTCTCTCAAACTATATGCCATTCCTTCTTTGTGGCGTTAATCGTTGTTCTGCTTCCGGGTCGAAGTTCATTAGCACATGTGGGTAAGCTGTAGTGAGAGAAGTGGCTGTATGACATGTGGGTTTGTTTTCTTTTTTATGAAAATGCTTGGTGTAATACTGATCGGTCATTTATAATGCTGTTGTTGTGCCTTGTGTGCAAAATATCGTACGGTATTGTCATTGTATGCTCTCAATGTGTAAAACGACAGACTTGAACGTTGACTAACCTGTAAAACGTGTCAGCTACTTTGTAGTCCTGGGATAACACCCTTTAGATTAATGTGTGTTTTTATTATACAACAGTGAAGCAGTCGATCAAGTGAATGTATTAACTATATACGTTTTGGAATAATTGTTTCCCTTGGTTAGTGGCACCAAGTTGGTCGCTCAGGTAGTTCGTACCACTCTGCTAGCATAGCTGATCAGGTTCATTTTGACAAATTGTACGAGTTTCACCTGTGCTCAGCCTGAAATTGTTGTTCATTAAAATAACTGACAGACAGCTGTCAGTGTACCGAAAGCTGTTCCCATTAAATTGTGCTTTATCTATCTCTTCCTTTAATTCAGATTAACAGAAACTTTACCAGAAATGACATCCCTCGCTCACCAGCTGAAGCGGCTGGCTTTGCCGCAGAATGATCAGAGTCTACTCTCCAGGAAAGAGGTTGCCTCTCTTCTCTTTGACCCGAAGGAAGCAGCAAGTATCGACAGAGACACTTTCTTTGCATTAGGTGAGCAGTGGCTCTGTGCACAGAATTCACAGTTTGGTTGTGAAAGAACAATGACATCAGAGTCATCAACTTGTACCTTGTTGAATTATTTGGTCCTTCCTCTTGTGTTTGCAGGCTGTACAGGACTAGATGAGCTTTTGGGAATTGAACCCCTTTTTGAAGAGTTCCAGGAGATACTCTTCAGCCAGGCATCCAAAACCTTAGAGCGCAGTGTGCAGACCAAAGAGGTCAACAATAAGCTGGACGGGGACATCTCCCTGTTTCTTACCCGACTGTCACCATATTTTCTGTTGAAACCAGCTCAGAAGTGCTTAGAGTGGCTTGTTCACAGGTACTGCTCATTTTCCAACATTATGTCCTGTGAGAAGGTGCCCAATTAGAAAAACCTAAATACTGTAAGTCTTTCAAATTTGGACATCTATGAAAACCACATAAGTCCTTGGTGTTTGCTGTGTGTTCACCAGGTTCCACATTCACCTGTACAACCCAGACAGCCTGATTGCCTGTGTCTTGCCATATCATGAAACCAAAGTGTTTGTCAGAGTCATTCAGCTCCTGAAAATAAAGGATCCCACAAATCGATGGAACTGGCTGCATCCACTGCAGGTACGCCTTTGCGTACCCTGACTGATAGTTATGACTCCATTTTATTAGAAAACAGTCTGCAGGAAGAACTTTGAGAATGTTTGGAGGGTCAATTGTGTCTTATGTCACATTATGGTTGCACAACACTGTTGTGTAGAGGGTGAATGAACTGCTCTTGGAAGCCCCTTCATATGTATAAATGAAAGGTAAGCAGCAAATAAATCTGCAAGTAAAAAATAAAGGAAAATTAATTTGTCATCTACAGAAACCAGGGGTGCCCTTAGCCCGAGGAACACTCATCACTCACTGTTACAAAGATTTGAGCTTCATGGACTTCATTTGTACAATGGTCACAAAGTCAGTCAAGGTAAGGTACACTATGTGGAGAAACATCCATTTTCTCCTGTCTGGCCTGGTGCACTGGGATTTTTCATGGCAAGTCAATATGTACCATCATTTTGATCAGCATGCTGTTGTTTCAGGCTTATTCAGGATCCACTGGAAACTGTCCCCAGCTCAGAGTGATTTTCTCTTTCTATGCCTCCACCATCATTCCTGCTTTGGAAGCAGTAGAAAAGGTGACGGACACCTTGATAGCTAAACTTCTGCCCTACGTTCAGAAGGTAAGGCTCATGCTCATCCCTGTCAGTGATTGCAATAAACAGGTGCCTAATTAGAAATGAGCTTCAAACTTGTTAGTTTGTTTCTGTGAATGAGAGCAGAGGTTCTTTTTTTTCCTGTTCCCATTGTCTGTTTTTTCAGGGTCTGAAGTCTTCCCTTGATGATTACAAGGCTGCCACCTACATGGTGGTGTGTCAGCTGGCAGTGAAGGTGGTGATGGAGGCGCAGCTGGTTGATACTCTGGCTGTGCAGATCAGCAAGTCTCTGTCCAAAGGCCTTGCATTGCAAAGAGAGGGTCTGGGCTGCCTTATCATTCTGCTGCAAAACCAGAAGCTGGAGTCTGTAGGGGAAAGGTAAGCCTGGCTGGTTACAGTATAAGGTGTCACTGCAGGCTTTAAAAGGAAAAAATATTACACTCACAGTTCAATGCTCCCTAGTGAAATTTCCTGGCTGAAACGCCATTTGGATATGTCACTTGTATTCTTCAATACTGCACACTTTAACCCAAAGCTTGTCAAATCTTCAACATGTGGTAAAATAAGTTATTTGAGTAACTGTCGTTCTCTACTCAGGACCTATGGTCACTTGTGTGCTGTCCCTGCACTGGTCCCCACGCTCCAGGACATTGCAGCTGTGTATGACATCCGTCCACTGCTCCGCTACCTGTTGCCACACCTCGTTCGCTCTGTTGTCACCGGCTGTGGTTAGTCTGACATTCTCACTTTATTTATGGTTTCCCCAACAGCCTCTTACCCATCAGAGCTGCATCCCCAAACACATATATCCTGTACTGACCTGATTTTGAGCTTTGTTTTTTACCATTAGAGTATGTCAATGCTCTTAATTTAGACCCGACACATAATTGGTCACTCTTATAATAAAGTATTTCTTACTTGCTCTACCAGGTGAGGTAATGGCTGAAGAGTCCTCAGAATCAACAAATTTTGGGAGCCTTTTGGAGTCTGTCCTTCAGAATCTTCCACTGTCCCATGGCCTGGATAACACTGTTGCCAAGTAATTTACTGAGAACCAATAGCTTTCATTTGCTTAATGCAGTTGTGTGTGTTTGTCTATGTCATATGTGCAGAGTTGATTCTACTACAGTGAGTTCTGCTTTCACATACAGGTTGTTCCTGCAAGAATATCTTTCCCATGGCAAACAGAATCAACTCTCTGCTGAACAACTCTCTGCTTTCAACCAACGGCTGATGCCATTCATCCGAGCGTTTGAGTCAAAGTAGGCCCCACCCCTTCCTTATCTCACAACTTGTCTGTTGCTGTCACATATTGATGATTAGCATGACATGAGCGTCCTGGCTGTCTTACAGGTACCCTGGTGCCCTGGATGAGGTCTTGGAGGGCCACCTGAGTGACATCACCAACCAAGAGGAGCAGGATCTCTTCCACCAGTTCATCTCACTGTCACTGAGCAGTGGGAAATACAAGGTGCGCAGTCATGTGCTTGACCTATGGGATGTCTGTTGCTCCTGACCCATAGAGGAATTGTGGTCCTCCTAATGTTCTGTGTTGTCTATTGTGTGTAGATTTTAGCCGATTCTGACACCTGCCTGCTTCTCAGTCTGAACCATCCCCTGCCTAATGTGCGGAGTATGGCTGTGGAACACCTAAAGGACATCATGAGCACCGGACAGGTACATTTTATCCCACAGCATGGCTTTTTGTGACTGTGCAAACAGTACGGGCACATTGCCCTCGTAGTGTCTGTGTGTACACAGTGGGATCCTATTGTGTGCATTTGTTGACAGTGTACCGAATTTGCCTGTTTTTGCTTGTGTATTCAGGCAGGCGGCAGCTGAAGAAAGCTGAAACACCTTATGTTGTTATGTTTGTTTGCATGTACAGTCCACTCACATTGTGACATACTTTTTTGCAGGAGGGCTTTGATGAGACATTTTTGAAGGAAGCCGTCCTGGAGCGCATGAAGGATGATGTCCCGGAGGTGGTGCAGGCTGCCATGAAGGCCCTGGAGGTCAGTGGCAGGAGAACCTGTCTGCACTGTGTGATAGCTCTGGGTCTGTGCCCA
This sequence comes from Albula goreensis, assembly GCA_022829145.1. Lineage (NCBI taxonomy): Eukaryota > Metazoa > Chordata > Actinopteri > Albuliformes > Albulidae > Albula > Albula goreensis. The sequence continues at coordinate 16,646,092 of CM040759.1, forward strand.
ACAACACATGTACAGTTGAAAAAAATGAACTGCTGTTAATTATCCCATCTGATTTGTACAGTTGCTGAGAAAGGATAATCATTTGAATGGAGCCAAAACATTGTAGTGATGCTGTAAGAGTAGTATTAGCAGTAACATTTTTCTCACCTGTTTTTTATTACAGATGTACTGCGAGCATGTGGGTGCTGAAGACACTGTCTCCAGCTTACTCTTGCTCCTCCAGCACACTGACCTCCAGCACAATACAGGAAATTGGTGAGTGTGGTTTTCCCTCCATTGAAGCCTACCATGTCCAGTCTGTTCCCCCCCTTCCATACCTAATAGTCTCCTAGTAGTTTACCCAAATTTATGTCTTTTTCCCATTTTCCTTGAATGCATTACTCCCAAGAGTTTACGGCACACTGTATTTCCATTAGATTGCATGGAAGTACCACAGTGTACTAAGTCCAATGCTTTGCGAATTCTGTATGGCTGTGCCTGGTCTTTGCCCCGTAGGTGTCCTGTGTTGTTGGAAGCGGTCAGAGTTCTAGATACCACCCCTGTCCTGGAGGGGCACCCCTGCCTGAGGGCCCGGGCCTTGAGGGAGCTGCTGCCCTTCCTGGTCATCACGAGCACCAGCCTGGACGCTCCCGAGTTCCAGCTGGCCTCCTGCGTGGCCCAGACCGCCCTGCTTTCCCAGCACCCCCTCACTCAGGGCTGGGCTGAAGGTACGCCCCCTCAGCCCTGTCTGCCATGGACTGTGTGTAGACTAAGAATGCCAAGACAGATGGAAAGCAGACATGTTTTTTAAGGAGTTGGTCTTTAAAAATGTCCTTTAGATAGAAACATGTGGTTTTGCAGTCATAATACTAAGTAAAAATTTGGGAACAATTTCACAAAAGTAGATTGTGACTGTTATGTGCAGCAATTGTTTAATTTCAAACCTGACACAAAAAAATCTGGATTTTCAAATAAAGGATGTGCCATTTATTTAGTATAATGTATGTTTTAATTAGTTTGGTCAGTCCAAATAGAATTGTGCCCTTAGCAGTTGCATGGTTTGGATGGCTTTGTGGCGTGGGATCTTTAATGAAAAGTGGCAGATGGCTCTCATGAGAAATGCAGTCCATGACCTTTTTCATAATTTGGACTCCAGCAGTGCGTTGTTACAGGTTTTATTTTTACCCTTTAAACTTGGTCCAGAAGGAGGAAGTTCAACTGTTCACGGTATTCAACATAGGTTCACAGACTTATGTGGTGAACAATCTTAACGCAGCATGTCGCCTTTTGCTCCACAGTGCTGAAGGAGGTCATGGAGAAGACCCCTGGGCAGGATCTCATTGGAGTGGCTAACCAGCGGCTGATCGCTACACTGACAAGCAACCTATCTGCGATGGGCAGCTCCTTAAAACGCAACATTGTAAGTGATCCAGCAGGCAAGCAAACAAGATCTGTTAGTACTGCTCTCTGATGTCTGCATGGCTGACGTGTCTCACTGTGCCATGGTCTCTTTCAGCTTGAGGAGCTGGTGGAGGTGGTGGGGAGTCTGAAGAGCAGCCTGAGAGAGAGGGCGGCCTTCCTGGTCCTGATGTACACGCTGGTGCAGGGCCTGACAGCCCTCCCTGAGACCCAGCACCTCCACACGGCCCAGAGAGTGTATGACCTGCTGGAGCCCCACCTCCTGGAGCTCAACACACCACAGGACCCTGCCCAGGTGAAGGAGACTCACGGCTAAGTCTTAATTCCAGAGGGGGCTGCTAGCCCTTCCAGTCCACAGGGCATTATAGTAACTTCTCTTGGCTCCTGCCAGCAACTTACTGTTTTACAAGTTTTCTGTGTTAGCAGCTGTTCAGGTGACAACTGTAACTTACTGCAGATAGCAAATACTCCTGACGAATGATTTTCTGTCTTCTGGAAGGTGTGGCGAGAGCTGCCCTGTGAGGACCAGGCTGCCCCGCTCTTCCCCCCCTCAGACTGGCTGGGAGAGTACCTGCACCAGCTCAGACTGGGGGATAGTGGTGCCAGAGAGCATGCTGTCCTGCTCATCCTGCTACTCAAGCTCTACATTGTCCACCTGAAGTGCCCCGAGTCCCCATTAAAAGGTATAGGTCTTACATGTACAGATACACAGCCCAGGGGCTGCAGCCATGTGTCTACTTTGGATGTTAGTGTTTGCAATTAAGATTTGTCCTGTGCATATGTAATCATAGCTTAGATGTGGGCTATAGGGAATTCTCCAGTATTTTGCACAGACCAATAATAAGTCTAACAGCTTCCTGCTGGTTATGGGTGAAACTGAAGCTTGTCTCTTTGTCTCTCAGGGCAGATCTGGTGGAACCCTGAGAAGCTGGACACAGTCACCTGCTGCTATCTACGCCTGCTGTGTCAGCTTTTCGAAGTCATCATCAATGGGGCCAGTCAGGGGCCCTTGGCTCTCAGCTTCAGGGCCCTCATGCACCTCCTGTTTCAGGTACTCCACTTTGTTCATGATCTATGTCACCACACTGTTGGACAGGTTGTGGCAACTGAGGAATCAGTGACAGACAGGATGTTGTTGTGACTATATCCATGCTGATCTGTTGCACTGATGAAAGGATGAGGTTCGTTGAGGTCTGGCACTGTGTTCTTTTAACCAATGAAAATAAAACTGGCCATAAAACTAATATATGAGTCTAAATAGGTAAGGGAAGTGTGCCAGGCTAGGTGGGTGCATCCAGCAGTCTAAACGCAGTACCCATAACCCATAACGCTGACCGTTTCAGGAGCACCTCAGTGAGCCCGCTGAGCTCTTCAAGTTCATGTGCCTGCTGTGGGGGTACAGCGGTAACCTGGGCGACCAGCTGGACTGCAAGGTGAGCGCAGTTCTGCAGACTCAGGCCCTGTACGTGGGCCGCGCCCTGCTCTCCGCTCAGACCGCCAAGACCCTCAAAATGCTAGCCTCGGCCTCCTCTCCAGGTAACCCCATAAATATGACCTGTGCCAGAGGCATCAGAATGTGAATGGGCAAGAGTCAGATAGCCAGACTTTATTTCAATACAATGCTTAGTCATTTTGTGTTGGGGATTTTTATCACAGCATTTATCATTCCAAATTTACAAGCAGATATTTGTACAAATAAATAATCTCCATTTTGAAAATGTACACTGTAATTCAAAACATAAATGCTATACATTCTGTGATTGGCACATTGTGCATGTGTGTGTGCAGGTGGGAGGGGTACATAATGTGCTTGGGGAGTTTTCAGTGTTGTGAAAACTACACTGCAGAGCATTTGTGTGTGTGTGTGTGTGTGTGTGTGTGTGTGGTGCCATAACTGTTTGTCACGGTGAAGATGATGAGCAGTCAGTGACAGAATGTGTGTGTCATCTGTGCAGTGGTGCTGTCCCTGTTGGGGTGTCTGAGCTCCCCAGTGCGGGAGGTGAGGAGGGCAGCAGTGGGCATTCTGGAGGTCCTGTCAGGAGTGGATGGCTCTCCCTTCCAGCCAATCACCGAGAGGCTTCTGCAAACCACTGAGGAGCTCATCTCAGACCCCTCCCACATCAGCCTGGTAGAGCCACAGCTTTATCATAACACCCATGCTATTAACCCTCCAGTCCTGTCATTTTCATCACTCCGTTAACTAGGCAACCTTTGCTTTTGTGTTGTTACATTTGTAAACCAGTTATCACCACAGTGCCTCATGGTGGACATTTTCCTTTAAGGAATAAAAATGTTGAAGAAATACCAATTGAGCCAATTTTGGGGAACTTGAATTATTGGGGAATTATTTCTTGACCCTTAAAATGTAATACCCTGACAGATTCTTAAGTCTGATTGCTTTGTCTTTGAAGAGTAAATCTGTCTTTGCACACTACTGCTAATTTAGCATGGTACTCTATAGACTGGCACTTAATAAATAAAAGGTTTCATTTTTGTTTCCCACCCTCTTATGTGTGCATTATAGAAGAGCTCTGAGATCATAGCTCTATATAACGCACTGCAAAAGGGCAGTTTCCCATACCAATGTGGTAATGTTCTAAAAAATGATCATGACTCATTTAATAATGAGTTTACAAGTGCTGCCGTGGATAAACATCTGTTTTATTTCAACTTGAATGTGCTTTTGATCTGCTGGGTTTTTTCCTAATTAAATAGTATTTATTTTTTAAGCAGATGCACTTATTCCGGTCAGCTGACACTGATCTCATATAGCTGTTTACCAGTTTATGAACTTCGATGTTTACTTTAGCAGTTCAGATCTTAATGGTGTAACTGCAGGGCCCATTTGATTTGAACCAGCAATTGTTCAACTTCCCCATGTTTGCAGACCACTTTACCACATCTTGGTGGGTTGAACAGTACTTATTTTATATTTTTTCTCTTAAAGATTCTCTAAAATATATGTTGCTTTCTCAGATGCAGTTAGTTTTAGCCTAAACTGGCTGACATGTATCCCAAGAGTGGTTATTACGGTTCGCCATAGGAGGCTGATCCCAGCATAGCTAAGTTGGAGGTAGATGACTCTGTGATGTCCTCTGACAGACCCTGGGTCAGCTGTATGAGTTGGCCGTGGCAGGGAAAGGGAAGGCGCCGGAGAAGAAGCTGCTGGCATCCATGGAGGAGGTGGTGCAGAGTGTCCAGTCATCAGACTGCCCATCCTACACCGCCAAGACCCTGCTGAGGATTCTGCGGGACGTCAACGGAGAGGTTGGCACACGGGATGCATTCACCTGCTCAAATATTATCGCTGTTTTTGGGATTATACAATATTTCATATTTTATGTACAAAAAACACCATTACACGTGCTGTTATTTTCAGAATGGAATAAAGGTACAGTGTCAACTCATTGTTCTGCTTGTTACATATGAGTTCATTGATCACATGAAACAACCTACAGGCCTCGGGCTTTGAATACCACCATTCTTGACTGAGATAAACACTATAAGCTTTGATTAGTTTGTTTGGTGCTGTCATTTTTATGGTAATTGATTGCATTGCAGGGTCTCCTAACACTATACAATGAAAGGGGTGTGAGTATGTAGCACCCACCTGAGTGATGCAGAGTGCTGGCCAGTGTCCACATCATCGGTCCTGTTGTTTCCTTCCTCCAGGCCGTGCTGGCTGCCTTGTTGCCTGCTGTTGAGCGGCTGCTGGACCAGTGCGGGCCAGAGCCCCCACACCTGCTGAAGGACGAGGCCCTGCTGCTGCAGCTCCTGCTGGGGAAGTACAACGAGCAGGGGGCCCCCCTCCTGGCCCGCAATGAGAGCAGCCTGGCTCTCCTCATCAGAGCCATGGGCACTGCTTCACAGCCCTACCCAGGCCTGCCCAGCTTCCAGATCATCGCTCTGGAGCAGGTCTGTCAGTCATCACGTCATGCTATCATTCTCATAATGTATGATGCGCTATCCGTTATCAGTTATCCTGTGCTATTGTAACACTCTTATTCAATGCCTGTCCACAGATCACGAAACCCTTCTTTACAGCCCTGGGGGAAGAGAAAATTCAGCAAAGGCTTATGGGAGTGATGTTTGATTTGTTGGTGGACTGCAAGAATCCCATCTGTGCTCAGACTGTGAACAGCGTGTTCAAATCGGTATGGCATTTATCCTCAGAGATGATGTCTCTCACCTGTTCTAATTGCCACGTATTGTAACTGCCAGTTTCTATTCACCACAGATGGTAGTGGATGCTGAGTTGGTTGCCAACGAGCTGATGCCTTTGGACAAGGCAAAGGTACAGGTGACAGTGCAAACGGCCCGCAGGAGCAAGATGCAGCAGAGGTGAGAAGCTGATTGGACATGCAGGTTGCAGGCGCATGCCGTGGGTGTGGTGTAGGCATGACCATCCCTTTGTGGCGTTTTTTTTTTGTTCAGGAAGACCCAGGACTCTACTGCAGGGCTGCCATTAGGGGGAGCTGTATCCTGGCAGAGGGTGACACTCATCCTGGAGCTCCTGCAGCATAAGAAGAAGCTGAAGAGACCACAGATGCTGGTGCCAGCCCTTTTCTCCCTCCTGTCCAGGTACAGTTGTGTATGTGTATGTGCACATGTGGTTGTCTGCATAAACATGTATTGGTGTATGTGTATGTGTGTGTTTGAGCGCGTCACTGTGCATATGTGTGTGTCCTAACGGGACCCCTGCTTTTCCTGCAGGAGTCTGGAGCCATCCACAGATGAGCAGGGCAACATGGAGTACACAAAGCAACTCCTCCTCAGCTGTCTGCTCAACGTCTGCCAAAAACTGTCCCCTGACGGAGGACCTGTCAGCAAGGGTATGGACAACTCAAACATCCATATAATCAAACAATATTTACATGTTAGCAGTCCCTTTCTGATAAGGAACATGGATTAAACCACTAGTGCCATTAGCGTTTTGACTTGGGTTGGGCCAAAGTATCCACTGTGTCCTCACACTTGTGTGGCCTTCCTTTTCCCATGTGCAGATGTGCTGGAGGAGGAGAAGTTTAATGTGGAGCTGGTGGTCCAGTGTGTGAGATTGTCGGACATGCCCCAGACTCACCACCATGCCTTGCTGCTGCTGGGTGCTGTGGCCGGCATGTTCCCTGTGAGTACCTGCCCCTGACCTGCTGCCCAGTTCCAACACCTTCCACACTCTGCAGTGCTTAGGTGCTACACCCCCTAGTGCACACCTCCCTGGGGACATTGAAACAAGCTTCTGTGATTAATTAAATTTTTTGATTTTGCATGATACCTTGATATGCTTTCTTTAATGAAACTGTACACAGAATATTTAATTCATTTGTAAGTCTTAATGTATTTTCAAAACGACGTTGTGCTGATGGGTAGCATTTAAGCATTTAAGTTTGTGTCGATGTTTTAGATTTCATATAATATGCATGGGAAAACTCATGTTGATTCAACATCATTTAATTCTAAGATGGACATTGTGTACACCAATGCCTTTCTTTTCCCTCTGCTGCAGGAGAAAGTCCTTCACAACATCATGCCAATCTTCACCTTCATGGGAGCGAACATCATGAGGCTGGACGACATCTACAGCTTCCAGGTCATCAACAGGACCGTCCAGACGGTCATCCCGGCCCTGATAAAGGTATTAGAGCAGGCCCGCCCTGGTGCAGCTTTCTCTTGATGTTGTGTTTTCTGTGGTTCACTCGTGTTTGACCCAGCTGTCCCACACGTCACAGGCTCATGAAGGTGGCTCGTCCCAGGCCACGGGTGACATGGAGAGCGTGGTGACCAGGATCACGCACGTGTTCGTGGACGCCCTGCCCCATGTGCCAGAGCACCGCCGGCTGCCCATTCTGTCCCAGCTGGTGGGCACCCTGGGGGCAGCTGGCTTCCTGTGGGTACTGCTCCTGCTGCTGTTCAAGCAGCACGTCACCCAGACTGCGGCCGACACCTCTGGCACAGACAAGGTATACCATTCTCTGAGAATCTGGGTTAATTCAGCTAGTGTGATTCAAACTCATTGAACAAGCCTGAAACAAGCAGTGGCTTAACAGGCTGTCTTTCAGGCCTCTGTACATTTCAAATGCCAGGTTGGAGTTAATGGGAATGCAAGTCATGACCACTCAGTTCCTCAATTGAAGCAATGCCTAACAGTACTAGGCATTGCAAAGAACTGTGACTGGTACCCAATACAGGCAGAAAATGAACAAACAACAATGGTTATAGCCACTTGCATCTAATTCAGCCATTGTTGTTTGTATACTATCTGTTGGCATAGAATTTTAATTGTGCAGTGCTTTGTGATGCCTGGCTCCACTTTATGGAGATGTCACACTTATTCTACCCAACATGGGTTACACCCTTTAGCATGGTTCATTCTCTCCATGCCACTTTACAAATAAACCCATGCCTCGACCTATATGAATGGTATATTTTACTAATATTTATTTCCTCTGTCATAGGATTCCGCTTTAGAGAGGGATGTTGAGTTCTGGATATCTGTGTGCTGCGAGTTTGAGGTGCAGGATCAGCTCACTTCCCTCATCAAGGTCCTAAAGTACCTGAGAACACTTCCTCAGGACAAGGAAGAGGGTAAGGGAGAATTGTGTATAGGAGGACTTGTTATCTATGTATATGTAAGTATTGAGGACTGTTATACAAGTCTGAAACTCACTCATGCTGTTATGGATTTTGTAGTTCAGCAAAAGAGGAAGACTGTCAGGAGAGGGACGAAGAAAGAGGAGACCGAGGAGCTGCTCTTCAGCGTCGATGCCCACAGTGGGAAGGAGCTGCGTCATTTCAAGTTCCTCGCTGTTTCCTTCACGGCCCAGCTGCTGGCTTCCAACAGCTTTGTGGGGAAGGTAGGCAGAGAAACATGTAGCAAATAGAATTTATTAAAAATAGTGGAGAAAGAAAATACATCATTAGCCTTCAACTGAAATTATAAAAAGGCATACAAGATTAACAGTATGAGCAGACTATAAATTTAATATTGAGTACACAGTACATGACCCTGCTTGCACCAGTCCTCTGATTGAAATAGCAGAAGGAATAAATGACTTCACAGCCATTTTTCCTGGCTCGACTCTGTGACCTGATGGATTTGTTCAATAATGGTTTGGATAGCACTCCAGCTGACTGCTTGTTTCTACTCCTCTACTCCTCTTGAGATGTTATCTACATCCATATTTTATGTTATTCTTCCAGGTTGCTGATTGTAATAACATTATGCTAGAAGCTCTGCAGAGTCTGGAACAAAGGTGAGCTTTCTGAAGACCATGTTTTCAAATATTTTTTTCACCAGAATCTTATGTGAAAATGAAAACTGAAAGTAAGATGGAAGTTTGTTAAACCAATCCGTAACAGCTAGGTCAGATGTTCTTCTCAGATTATAGATATTTGTTTAGTCATTTAAATGTAGCTTGATTGACTGGGGGTTGGTGTCTCTGTCTAGCCTGCTAGAGGAGATCCTGGGGTACATCAACCATGTGGCTCACTGCATGGAGGAGAACGCTGACAATCCCACTGCCAAGTTTTGGAGGGCCCTGCTCAACAAATCCTACGATGTTCTGGACAAGGTAGGACCCCTCCCCCTGCTCTCTGGGGCATGCCCCCCCTTTATCCAGTCACTCATGGTTCATCGGGCCTGGGGCATGGGCCCATTCCCTTGTGTGACCAGAGTAACTGACATTAGTAGACCTGTGGAGCTCCTGTTCTTGCTTGGAGTTCAGCAGCAGGCTGACTTGTGATCCATAATATGGTATCACTTTCAGGTGAATGCTCTGCTGCCCACTGACACCTTCATCATCGTGATGAGAGGGCTCATGGGTAACCGGCTGCCTTCAGTTCGACGCAAGGCCATGGAGCTGCTCAACAACAAGCTGCAGCAGAGGACCTCGTGGCAGGAGGAGCAGGTGAGTGGCTGTGGCTTCAGGCTCTGGCACGCTATTGACAGTCTTGCATCGTGCAAAGTGAAAGACTTTTTAAACAATGTAAAGAAGAGATTGTCTCAGCAGGGCCATTCTAAGCAGGAGTGTCATCTGTACAGGTGGAGGTTCTGCTAAGGCTGGTTGGGGACCTGCTGGTCGTGGTGGGACATGGGCAAGGCCAGGCCAAGGAGGGCATAGAGGAGGAGGAGGAACAAACCATCAACCGGCAGACTGCCCTATACAGCCTCAAGCTGCTGTGCCGCAGCTTTGGCAATGCCCACCAGGCGGAGTTTATGCCGGTTCTGACCCGGGCGGTGGAGCTGGTCACGTCACCTGAGGAGGAGAAGAACGTGATGGGCAGCGCCCTGCTCTGCATTGCAGAGGTCACCAGCACGGTTAAGGCCCTGGCCATTCCACAGCTGCCCAGGTAACATGCTCAGAGACTGCACCACACACCCCTGGGCCCTGCTCCATTCAGGCTGATAACTGGATCCTTATATTGGGAACCCTACCATACCTTTCATAGGGCACATAATGGATTGTGTTAACTGCGGTTAATAACCATGTAAGGTTGTGATCTGTTGATTAACAGATAATATTAACAGATAACATAATAAATGCATAAGATCCTGTTTATAACTGTGTCATTATGTAACAATACCGCCTATGGGTTTCTCTGTGCTGCTTCCAGACTGATGCCTGCAGTGCTGCAGACTCTGAAAGAGCGCAAAGACCTACTGTCCAATGAGATCTACCTGCTGAGTGCAGTCACCGCCCTGCAGCGAGTGTCAGAGACTCTGCCCCACTTCATCAGCCCTTACCTGCAGGACACGCTGCTCCAGGTGAACCGATCTCTCTGGTGTCCTCCATACACCCACTACAGGGCTTCCCAAATGCAGTCATGCAGTTGACCATTCACCCACTCCACTTTGGGTTTGAAGTTTTAGTGAAGCACATAGGAACAGACTGTGCTTATCATGAATCATCAGGTTACAATTACAGTAGAGATGTACATTATGAACTGCATCAAAATTAGTGCATAAATTGTAAAATTGTTTTGAATCCATTTGTAAAATGTATTGTAATAATATGGACGGATGGTGATGATGATGGTAACTGAGTAGTAGTGGTTTAAACTCACATTTGTGTAACCCCACAGGTGGCCCATCTCACCCTGGTGGCAGAGCGGGGGAGCACATCCCCGCAGCTGGGGGTGCGTCTGGCCTCCCTCAGGTCCACCCTCGCCACCAAGGTGCCCTCTCGGGTCCTGCTGCCCAACGTCACCAAGTGCTACAGCCATGTGGTCAGCTCTCATCAGGTAGGAGCACTGCCAACAGCCAGAGTGGATCCATGTTTCTAGCAGAGGCAGCTGCTGCAAAAGGTCATAGTGCAGACTGCAATTGGTATTTATCAACAAGCAGTGGCCATTTTAGCCCATCTTGGCTTGTCATTGTAGAAATCCATGTTAAACTGACAAGGCTGTGGATTCATGGCTACATACAACTATGGATTAACCTCTGTAATAAATTGCTACCATGTTACTCAGTGTTCAGGGAGTTGTCCTTTTCAGGTTTTATAGATAAGTAGCATAAAAATGTTAATGATTTGTAGATTTCCCTTCAAATTTTTAATTCATTGGAGCCTGTTTAGGTGCCTGGTTCCATTGGCTAATTTGGTGCTGCAATAGTAGATTATTGTGTTTAAAAGTTTAAAGGCTGTAACTCTTGTTGCTCCTGACTTGCAGTCAATGTTCAGTTGCAGTTGGCAGTTTTTCTAGATTTGTCTACTCCCATAGAACATGGAGTTTTCATAGAAAATGCAAATACATCAACAAATTTTGGGGGAAAAATTTTGTATGATAAACATTTCATCTTTTTGGGTCATAAACTTCAGACTAGGAGAGTCCTTATTAGGGACCTTGTTTTAATGTTTTCATATCTACTGGGTGTCATTTAGTAGTCAAATGTTTGCATGTGAAATCAACTAGTTCTACAGTTATTGCTGAATTGTAAAGCATACCCTTTCTAATTTTTCAGTCCTCTCCTTCAAGGCAAGACATTTCCATAAGATTTCAGGCAGTTTGCATTTCAAAATCTTTCTGGGAAACCTTATTTTTGTGACTGAAGCATACTTTTGTAATCACTCAAAGTCTGAGTCATCTGCAAAAATTTTTTTATAGTTGGTACCTCTTTGTCAATCTGCTATTTCCTGTTTTAGACCTTTAAGATCTGCTTGCTAGATTGACTGTTAAAAAGCAGTCCACTTTACCACTTTAATTCTCTAGAATTTTATGAAGAAAATTGTATTGAAATTGAAATCCTCTGTGGCTAGAGTTTTAGAATATTCAAGAGTGCTCTGGACACGCAATCCTCCTGGCCCTTCTGTTTCAGTGTTGTAAAGTCTATCAGGATTATTACCAAAAAAAGACACTTGCGTCAGATCAGGACTTTCCCCTTTTGAACATTGTGGGAGAAAAAACACAAATTTTGCAATTGCTGTTGACACATTTCCAATTATTAAGCTGTGCAGCCTTTCTGTAGAAACACTGGGCTCAATGCGGTTTCAAAACTTTTTCCTGTTTGCTCAGAGCCGGCTGGGGCCCCTAATGGACATCCTGAAGGAGCACATTGGTCACATGGAGAAGGATCAGCTGTCATCCCACCAATCAGAGCTCACATCATTCTTCCTCACTGCCCTGGACTACCGAGCCCAGCATGGCCAGGTGTGTCTCTTTCTGTGGAGGAGAAGGCTGACATACCAGTGTGACTTACATCCACTATTATGATGTTTAAAAATAATACATCACTGTATACGTATCCCTAAATGGTGTAGCCCATTGGGCTTTAATTCAGTGTTGCACACTATATGCAGAGCTGAATCCTGTTCATGCCTACCTGTGTCGTGCCATCACCCATGAGGTCAGAGGTTCAGTTGGCAGGGGAGTCTGCAATCTCATCTCTCAAAAACAGGTCCTCCGGTTGATAGTTAACTTGTATTCAGCCTGCGTTGGTAGCTTAGCTGTGGGTTTGCTGTCAGCTGCCATCACATATTTTAGTGAATAAACATTATTGTGAGTGCCTTCCAAAACTGATGGACTCTGTGGCAAAGGAATGCATTTGGCATTGGGCATGCCCAATTGAGAAACACTGATACAGCACTTTGTCATAATCCTGCTGAGTCACAGCATTGGCCTGCCTTTCGCTTTCACTTGGTGCGACTGTTTCTGAACATAGATTTGGGTAACTAATCTTGCCAATAGCACATTTTTAAATATCAGTCCCAAATGACAAAAATATGTTCCAGGTTTGGCTGCCCATAAATATGTATGAATCCAGAGATTAGTAGCATTCGTCAAGTCTGTCATCTTGTAAATATTTAGATGAAGGGGCGTCACTCCTGCACGTGCCATGTGGAGACGGTAAAGGATACAGAGCAGTGTGCTGTAAGTGAAGTGACAGTGAGCTGTTTCTCTCAGTAGGGAGATCTGTTTCACTCTACACTTTGCTTTCCCAGAACTTTAGTCCATTCACAAGTGTCTCAGCTTATTTGTGGTTAGTGCCATGATTACTGTATCGTGAACAAGTTTATTAGAGATGATTCATTTAGAACCTGAAATAAGACATAATAGGCTGTCATGTCGGAAACATTGTCTCCTTGCCCTTTTAAAAAATGTTTTATTTTTTTGGTTTTGCAGGGTAGTCTGGAAAAGACAAATGAAACAGAAGGCTGTATCATCAACTGCCTTCTTGCCATGGTAATGAAGCTGTCAGAAGTTACCTTCAGGCCCCTCTTCTTTAAGGTATGTCTCTTACTGCATTAAAACATTGCATTTTCTTCAGTGTTTCCTGTGCCCCCATTGTGTTTTCTACTGAAAGATCTTCTGCTCATTCCTTTATTTCAAACCCTCCAGACATGCATAAAAGCACGTGGCATAATTTTGGCAAGAGGTTCTTGGAACCACTATTTGGTTAATCCAGTTAAGGACTGATAACCATACCTATAGGAGTGCAATACCAACTAAATGACCAAAAATATATACTGTGACCCACCCTTAATAAAGCTATAAACATGTAAAATCATGTGTATTGAGGGTGCATTGGAACTATTAGAGTGTTTAATTGGACCTGAGTCAGTGTGAAAGGAAATGCATAGTAAAGGTGGCTGTATATAGGGAGCTATTTTCTTTTTACATATATCCAGTGGCCCATTTAAACCCCTTCCCATGAACCACCAGTGGAACAGACTCTTAGTTTGGATAGCCCCTTAGTTTGCAGTGGGTACAGTGACAATGGCTTCACTCTATGTTTTGTTGCCATTCAGCTATTTGACTGGTGTAAGACAGAAGATGCGCCCAAAGACCGAATGCTGACCTTCTACCGCCTGGCCGACTGCATCGCTGACAAGCTCAAGGGGCTGTTTGTTCTTTTTGCTGGTCACCTGGTCAAGCCTTTTGCAGACCTCCTCAGCCAGACCAATGTCACAAAAACAGGTCTGTATCTCAAACTCATGGTTTTTCCCATCCATATAACACTTAAGTCAAATGAGCCTAATACTGAAGACATTCTGCGTAAGACATAATCTCTTTTGTTTTGTTAAATTGATCTGCTGAGTTGTACGACTGGCCAAGGTAAGTATGAACTTATAGGGGCCTTGATCAGGTTAGAGCTCTTGATTCCTGTCCCACTTTGAGTTTTCTGCTCTGAAAGACTGCTGAGTCATTTGAGATCTATGTGATGGTCTGAAGATGCTGTGACCTAACACATGGCACACAAGTGTGGCTTATGAGAAAGCACTACAGTGTAAAGTTTTTTTCTGTTCAAATTAGTACTCCTTTCTGTGTTAATGACTTTATTTTGAATGAGGCATGGTGGGTCTCCTCCTGCCCTGCAGCTTTAGAGCCACATACAGAAGCCATGTTGAGCTGCTCTGGTGTACAGGTCATTCCAGTAGGAGTTCTGCCCACCTTTATTTGGCAGTGTGTACTACTCTGTATGATAATATATATTATATCTTGGTTTCATGCTAAAAATCAACATAAGGAATTATCGTAGTGAAGTATTGTCTATTGTTCTCTTTTTTTGTACTGCCCTCTCCCTCTACAGATGAAGCCTTCTTTGACTCAGATGAGAACATTGAGAAGAGCTGTCTTTTGCTTCAGTATGTCCTGGACTGTCTTCACAAGATCTTCCTGTACGACACACAGCATTTCATCAGCAAGGACAGAGCGGACACGCTCATGACACCCCTCATCAATCAGGTGAGATCAACAATCACACTACGCTAACCATCTCCAATCAGACTGGGGATCAGGTGAGATCAACACCACACCCTACCAACCATCTGCAATCACACTGGGATCAAGTGAGATCAACACCACACCCTACCAACCATCTGCAATCACACTGGGGATCAAGTGAGATCAACACCACACCCTACCAACCATGTGCAACCAGTTTGCAAACTCAGTCCATACTCGGTCACGTTCATATGCCCTCATTGGAGGTCAGACTAAGCATGTGGGGCCAAATCAACTGTGTTCCACTAGTGCGGACACCAGATCATTGTTGGCTAGTAACTTAGCCCAGACTCCTTTCTGTATTAGCTGGCCTGCAGAACCACTTTTCATCTGGCATGCTCAGTCCATATTTAAACTCATTGCTTAGCCTACTCATCATTATAGCTCATAAATACACATTCTTCCTTGGTGGCTGCTTGTTCCACTAAAGAATGTATTCCCACAAGATGAAAACCGTATGCAAAAATTACACGTTTGATTAACTGGTGTGTAACAATCATCCTACTTTTCTTATGTGGCAATGTGTGCAATATCACTGTTTTCCTGCCACAATCTGTGCAACATTCAGATATTTATTGTGCAGTCATTTAATGCATTGTGCAAAGGATGTCTAATGCTTACTTACAGAAGGTGCTGCTAAAGCATATGACTTCTGAGCATGTGACTGACTTCTCAGAAAATCCATATATTGTAATAACTTTAACAAACTGTACACCACTTCTGCTCAGTGTAGTAGAGGAGAGGAGTCTTAACAGTGGAATCCAACAGCCCTTGTACAGTACCAAACTATTATTTGCATTTCTTAACAACTTTGCTCTTTTGTAGACTTTCATAAGGTGGGAGGTCATAATATACCCTTCCCATTCACTCCAATTCATCCTCTATGGTATTGGGACATGACTCAATATGGCAGACTGTGCTCCTGGGCTGGGGGATTTAAATAATGAGGATGCAGAGGGCAGATAGATACAGGATAGCTTCCTGCTACCTAGGGCAAAGTGGCTGGCTGAAACCTCATTGTGCCTTATTGTGCCTCCACAGCTGGAGAATACACTCGGTGGAGAAGAAATCTACCAGTCCCGGATCACACAGCACCTAGTGCCCTGCGTGGGCCACTTCGCTGTCGCCATGGGAGATGATTCCCAATGGAAGCCCCTGAACTACCAGATCTTACTGAAGACAAGGCACAGCTCTCCTAAGGTAGGACCTGCTGAAAAAGAGAGTGGTATAGTGATACATACATGTGATAGAAGTGACAGTTTGGGGGTCTCGCCTGGGTGGCACTGATGGCCTGCCTTCTCTGCAACATTGGAAAACCACCATAGAGGGCATTGTTAAATTCAGCTCATTAAAGAATATATTTCTTATTCCTATTTATGAGTGTGTGTAAGCTTGGATGAATTGTGTTAGTAGACACTGGCTTTGGTTATTAAATGCAAATGACAGACTCAAGCTAATAAATGGCTTTTCAAATCTGTGCATGACAGTTTCCCAGCTGTAAGGATCTGAGAAAATTTGGGCAGTGGTTTGTTTTTGTTCTTGTTTCAGACAAAACCAGTAACTTGGCTTCTGTTCAGTTGAAACAAGCTTTTCAGGCAGGACCAGTAGTTTGCTCTAATTTAATGTGTTGCTAAAAATTCTACTGGCGCTCTAGAGGCTTCGGTTAAAGAGAGACTGTCTCCATTTGAGGCATGGTGGCTGCTTGAGTGGAGGCTGACCCCTCCCGTCTCTCCCCCATATGCAGGTACGGTTCTCTGCTCTGCTCCTGCTGCTGGAGCTGGCAACCAAGCTCAGAGAGAACTACATGGTGCTGCTTCCAGAGACCATCCCCTTCCTGGCAGAGCTCATGGAGGGTGAGTTGCTTTCATATAGTTTTCATATGCTGTGTCTCATCAAATCTCGACAGTGTTTTTCATACAGGAAATCAGAAATTTCAAAGTTGAAAATGACACAGGGACACATCTTAAGAGAAACGCAGTGGAAGCTGTTGTAGCCACTCCCCTTAGTTTCAGATGTGTGCATTTAATTGTTTGGTCTTGGCCTCATACATAAAGTGGATTTGTTGTGTTGTGGGAGTGTGTTTTCCGGTGCTGACCAAATGGCTTTGTGTTGCAGATGAGTGTGAAGAAGTGGAGCACCAAGTTCAGAAGGTCATTCATGAGATGGAAGTAATCTTGGGAGAGCCACTGCAGAGCTACTTCTAACTGCCACCCACTCTCAGGGCTCCGCACTCTGGTCCCCCACCATGACCCATGTGCTTGATCGCAGGAGCACTGTTCCAGTCGTTTACTCATTAATGGTTAATCAGAAACATGTCCGTGATCCAGTCCGCAAAATGTAGTTACAACCTGTAGTGTGTACAGATCGAAAGTTAAACTTTGCTCTTGCATGCAGGTTCTTGCACCAGAACTCTCTGGCTTTGAAATTAACCCCACAATTGACCAAGAGTCAGCCATTCTTGCATCAAATCCAGACACTCAGAAATAAAAGCAAGAATGTTTTGATTTTTTTGAAAAGTTTCTGTATTTTTTGATTTCTTTTATTTCATTTTGATACTTGTTAAATGTTAAAAGTAATTTCTGTATGTAATGCAATTAAGTGCACCAAAATACAATTACTTTTGTAATAAACATGTGCTCATTGAGTGTTTTATCTAGTTCGGTTTTCAAGATACCCGAAATACCACTCCTCTGTCGAAGCTCAAACCTGTTAATGCTTTGCCAATTCACTTTTTAGAGCTTAAATCGCTGGAACTCAGACTTGACACAATATCTCTGATGTTTCTGTCTTGCTGGAAAATTTCCTTGCTTTTTGACTGAATTCCTCGTGTTTGACTGGAGCAAGTGTATGTTTCTTGGAGGACCCCATAGGCTTCCATTCATTGTCCTAGAGCTAAAGGTGTCTTGGTGAATAGGTGGATTGCACAGAGGAATTCACTAGAATGCAGTTGCAGAAATTGGGGGGGAAAAGGCATAATTGGCAACATTTTGGAGTATCCCTTTAAGTACTGAGTAATAAAAACCTGCATTCCCCATAGCCCACCACAGAAAAGAGTGAAAACCTCAGCTGTGGAATCTGGAATACATGACTCCTTGTGACATGTTAGTGCAGGTGTTCTGGTTAATGTAAAACTTGATATTCTGTGGTTTTAAATATTTTCCTCAAATCACACAATTCAAACTTTGCTATTTCTATACTGCATTGACATTTTCAGATTTGACTAAATGTACTATTTTCGGCAGGGCAGGTTGCAGCTCCTGCCACTTGGAGGATTAACTTGGTCAGGGCTTGTATCCTCCAAATGTATTGAATTTTGATGGAACACCCCTTAAGCACTAAGATACAGTCAGAGACAATTTTAATATAAGTTGCACATAATTGTTTTCACAATCGTCTATGTGATGTACTTAAGACAACATGATTATGTCAGTTGTAAATGATCTAATAAATTATTTGTCACATTGGTTAGGATTGCTGCGAGCCGTTCGGGGCTGCGAATCGAGGTCCCGAAGTGCATCGGTAAGCAATGAAAGTGAAAGTTTTTATGTGGTTAAGAGAGAGACCTATCACTGCGCTGTTTTGGGATGCTTAACGTTACGTCTTTCGACTGTCAAACCTGCTGATTGCACAGACCGTGGCTAAGTAGTCGGGGTAGCCTAAATAGTTTTTATGAGCAAACTTGCTTGCCTTTTAAAAATAAGCATCATCCACCCTTTATATTGTGGACATCTTAGCAGCTATATCTTTAACTTATTGTTAAAACTCCCCTTTACAGGAGTTAACTGTTCTGGCAACATGGAACTTCACAAAAGATGGAATAAAATATAGTACACGTCCCGTTCAGCAAGAATTTATGAAAACGTCCGACTACAATTAAATATTTTCATGAAAAGCCATATTTTTCATATTCATGCATTTGTTATTGCCTTATATACCCTAATATCACATTTCTGGATCATGACAGACTAATTAGAAGAATTTAATCCAGTATATGTTGTGGTACAATTTGTACTTTTGGATTTATTTAGTGTAAATACATATTCAATTACACAGTACATTTTTACTCACCCATGTGGACAAATGATACACAACAGATACACAAACTGGAAATGCAAGGTAGTTGTGACAACATCAGCCATGTACTGTGTTAAAGGGATTGAAATGCACGGACCATTTGTTATGTAATTCGTGAGGTGGATTAAATAAACCGCTTATCCATATAGGGATGCGTTTGGGCGGTGCCTCAAGTTTGATCTGAGACTACCAGATAGCCGCAGCCTCACAGTGACTTTTGCTGTTCAACGTTTTTCATCTCACTACCAATATTTACTGAGGCACCTTGCGCCACGCAACTGGAGCGATCATATCCTCTGTCTTGAGCCCCGCGTCATAATAATGTTTATTATAAGAGGCTCGCGCGGAATACGTTTTGTGTCCTCGATTCATAAACGAAATCATCACTCAGTCGGAATTATTGGCGCTCCGTTTTGGAAAGGACAGGTTTGTAATGCATCTTGCTAGCAATGTAATCAAATTAATTTATAGGTTTAGATTTAAATGACCTCTTCGTCTGTTTCAGTAAATGGTCTGCTTCGTTATCATATTTAACATAATATCACATTGTTTTACAATACTGTACTTAACTGTCATGGTTTAGTTCTAAATTATTGCATACCTTCACATTTATTTATTATCGATTATGGCAGCCGAGGGATGGTGTGGAGAAGGGACCGGATCAAATTCGCGAATCGGGATTGGTGGAGAAGCTTAAAGGGCAAGGTATCGTCAAAGTTTCCATACCCCTTCATTTTGCTGTATGAGCCACATGTAACATTGTTACTACGTTAACGATTGTTGCATACATTTTGATTTAGAACGTAATTAAATAAAAAATAATACATCCATCTGAGGCTTGCAATAATTATTTTTTTATTTAATGGTGTAAAGTAGCTGAGGAATGAATGACTTATGCTTTTCCTGAGTATACAATCAATTTACTGAATACAAATCAACTGTTTCAAATTACCCTGTCTACGTGTATTATCCTAATACTGCTCATTGGTTGTTAAATCAGTTGCTAAAAACGCTTAGATTCCAGGTTAACTATATTTTGAATTATTCAGTGTGGATCTTGTTTACTTCATCTTGCTTAAAACGTATTATGAATTCGAGTTTCATTGCATTCCTGCCCTTATTATAATATTGAACTAATTATGATATATTGCCATAAAACTTAAAACAAGACAAAGTGCAATAATTGCACCTTTTGTACATGAACGGTTAGACACTGGTCAAAATTATTTGTTTATTTTGAACTTCAGCATTAGTTCAACATTTTCTTCACCAACTACATTGTGCTGATATATTCCAAAATGTTTGGAATGTATTTACTGACGTTTTGTACGCTTTGACAGCACATACATTGAATTAACTGGTTTTAATTTTTGAATTAAAATGACTTTGAACCTTGTTAGAGTCATTCAACACACTGCTAAGTCAAATGATTAGCAGGTGGGATACAGAAGAGTTTTCCGCTCCTTTGTAGGATGGGTTTTTTAATTGTGGTGAAAAAAAGTAAATTGAGTGCATCGGATTAACATGTGCTTTTTCTTCTAAACTACCATATGTAGTTATTTGTAAATGGTATCCCATAGCTTCATAAAATGAGCTGAACTTTACATTTTCACTTAGCTTCACAGTTCACAGTATAATGACACTAATTCAGATTTGCACCATTTAAATATCAGATGACCAAGGCCATTATCAGAAAGATAGAGCTCTTCACAGTGAGTCTTTTGGGGTAAAATCCTGGCATTTGTTAGCAAGGTGAGTGAGACTGACATGATGATGTATGTCTAAAGGAGAGAGAGATGTAATGGGTTAACAGTGAGTAGGATCAGTGCTGTGCTCCAGCTCAGAGGCTGGACAGGCATGTGCTCTGTTTTATTCATGGAACACAGGAGAAGAGATCTGATAGGTGCAGCCCAGTGACCTTGCACCACCCCCTGCATGCTAGGACAATGCCATGCAGAGAGCTGTTGCACAGTTGGGACATATGTCTTAGCGCTGCTATGAGACTGTTGATCAGAATATGCTCGCTTTTTCACTTTCACCTTTTTTTCCAATCCTTCCAATGCTTTTTTCCAATCCTTTCCAATCTAGGCAATACCTTTAGTGCTCTAGCAGATCCATTGCAGTGATTGTACAGCAAAAGCTACTCACTGATATAGGTATATATCCTATAGCATGGTAGCAATGTTTGAAAGCAGTGACACATGGCCAGTGTTAAAGAATATTAGATTTTTGTGTGATGAAAGTAGTTGTATTAATCAATATCAACTGAGCAGTGTAAAGTCCTCAGCATGTTCACTTGATTGACGTTGTAACCTTTAGGATGTTCAGTGAGGGACTATGGGAATCTGAAATTTGAGGATGTAGCTGATGATGAGCCCATTGGGAAAGTGAAGAGACCCCGAACAGTGGGCCGTGCCAACCAGCAGCTAGCAGATGCCGTCCACACAATCAAGAAGGACGGCCACACCTGTTTAATGCTGGGAGGCGATCACAGGTGAGTGGGGTCTCACTAACTCAGTCTCCCAATATTCAAAACAGATCTACTTCTATTTTCATTAAATCACTACATTGAATAGGTGTAGACCAGTGCACAACTGGCTATACTGTCACTCAAGGAGGAGGGTTTAGGATAAACGGTCTGTGTCTTGTAGCACAAGAACAACTGCTCTGACCAATTAGGTGAATGTGGTCCACCTGTCTGATCTGTAGTTCTCAATACAATGTCAGCACAGTTAAGCAGGTGGAGTAAAAAGAAGCAGTGGATGCTTTTGACTTAACACCTTATGGCCTTATGTCAAATATAATTCAGCCTTCAAAATGGTTCAATCAGTTAATAAACAACATTCAAAGGACCTACAGGACGATGTGCTTTCATCTCCTAGCCTGGCGATTGGCTCAATCCTTGGACACGCAGCCTCACAGAAGGAGCTCTGCGTGGTGTGGGTGGACGCTCATGCAGACATAAACACCCCTCTGACGAGTCCAACAGGCAACATCCATGGACAGCCTGTGTCCTACCTCATCAAAGAGCTGCACAACAAGGTGAGCTCTGTTACCCTATCCCCTCTGTCTTCAACTCCAGCAGGAAATTGTAGAGTCAGTGTGTGAACATGCTGAGTCATTTTGCCTGCTTTTGATCATGATCCAGAAGACCTGTATCCAAACACAGCATTCATTTACTTACATAATTATACAGCACACAGTACTTTAACAAACACTAAAAACTGAAAAATAAGCTCAAAAACACTATTACAGAACAAGATATGATATTACTGTGTATAAATAAAAGCAACTGAAGTATAGACTAGTAAAGGACGTAGAGTAAAGGATATTACAAAATATCCTGACCGGTGACTGGTGGTCAAAGCCAGCCATTTCAGCATTTCAGTTGGACTAGGCCTCATGGCTTGCTGGCCCACCAGTTTAGAACCACAGCAGCACATATTTTCAGAAGCTTTTCAACTTTACAGCAAAGATATTTAAAAATCTTGAACATAGTTTTTACTGTGTTCCAACCACAGCTTTATAATACCATTAACCCATTGGTGTTATTCTTTATTGCTGCAATTTGATGCAGAATAACTACATTTGATTACTCATTGGAATTTCTCAAGTTTTTAATTGCATTAGTAGCTTGTATGTACTACAGAGAGTACAGGTAACTTGAAAATAGTCATTTTCTGACTGAGTATAATAAAGTGGCGATGAAACTTGTAAGTTCAGACTTAAAGCAGTGTATTGAGACTGAAATGTCTGTGCTGTTTTACTGAGTGGATGTGTGTTTTCTGAGGGCAGATCCCAGTAATGCCAGGCTTCTCATGGGTAAAACCTTGTATATCAGCACAAGACATCGTTTATATTGGGTTGAGGGACTTGGATCCAGAGGAACAGTAAGTAATGTACATTTACATTACATATAAGATATCTGATGTTTTATGTTCATGTCCTGTATGTACACAGTATCTTATATGTGATTTTACTACTTTTTGTATTGTAAATTGATGCTGCTGCAGACTGTGAGAGTGGTTTCTGTGTTGAGATTTGTCTTGATGTTCCAGCTTTATCCTGAAGTACCTGAGGATCAAAGCTTTCTCCATGACTGAGGTAGACCGACTTGGAATAGCCAAAGTGATGGAAGAGACGTGTGATCACATCTTCTCAAAGTAGGTGCTTCAGTGCTTTCTCCCTTCTTTCATTTCCTCCTGCAATTTAATACTATGTACTATACCTATTACAATGAGAGCTGAATATATTGAAGAAAGTATGGCAGACCTCAGGTCAATATTCCCTTAAGGTCATTTCAGCTGTAGTGTACCAGCATAATTTAGGCCACTTCTGGGATGTTTAGCATTGCTTTGTGGAATCGATAGTAATATACAGAAACATTCACATTCTCATCTTTTTTATTGTTATTTCTGATTAATAACCATCACTCATCTGCAATGGATACTCTTGCTTTACTGCATCTGTCAAAGTATCAACTTTATTTACTCCACTTAATGTACTCTGGGAAAGAGATTGGTTTAAATGAAATCATTTTAATTATAAGAGAGATCAGGCTCGGTAACTTTGGTCACCAGCAAAATTTTGACAAAATATCAAAAAATGGTTGAGGACAATAAGCTGTTTGAAGTATATTTTAGCTTCCCTACTTCCAGCTAAAGGACTTCAACTACTGTGAAAACAGAGTGAAGAGGCCTATTCACCTCAGCTTTGACATTGATGCACTGGACCCTTCAGTGTCCCCTGCAACAGGGACACCTGTGATGGGAGGACTGACCTACAGAGAGGGAATCTATATTACAGAGCAGATCAGTCAAACAGGTAAGGAAAACTAACGACACAAAATATGTACAATGGCACAAAGGAAAGCACTTAACTCTGTATGCCGTGAGTTTCTTTCTGGATTTTACTGATAATGCGATAGCCCTACAGTATTCCTCCATAAATATGTTTCCACTCATCATTTAGGACAATGAAAAATCAATACACCTTATGGTTCAGGTTTGTAGACATGAAAGTGTGGATGTAATTTTGGAAATGTTGGCCATATTTCTTCACTCATAATTGTTGACACTTTATTTTTTCAACTGAGGTTATAAAAAAATGTAAAAGAACTGCCACCGAGCAGAGGGAAAATAGTTAACATCATGGCCAACTCAAATTTGTCTTTTCTGATTTGAATGGATATTTTTCGTCATCTTGGTTTATGATAAACATGACTAAAGTATTAGAAAGTTGCATCACTGCTACACAAAGAAATCAAAACCATACTTTTTTTATTTCCCAGTTCTCAAAAATCAGATTTCAATGGGCAGTGATTTGATTTTTTTGTAACTCCCACTAGTTTCTCCTCCTCCTTTTTCATCATTGCATATTTTTTTTTTTTTTTTTGCCTGCGCCATTTTAATTTCCAGTTTGCAAGATATCCAGGGTGAGATTAATTTTAGCAGACTCCATGATGAGGTTAACATTGAGCAGATGTCTGAATACAGAGAAACATTAAAATAAGTCATTTCCATGTCTCTTAGAACATATTTAAAGCATTTAAACATTTACATAATATTTTGTACTTAATTTGCAATCTTCTCTGTATCTCTATGTATTTTGTGCATTTTGCAATAGTCAGCTTCTACATTTATTCTGGCAGCCATTTTCATGTTTCCCTATTAATCAGGCCCTCCAGAAATTTGCAATGGCAGAATTTCAAAGATGTTTTACATCTCAGCTCACTTGTAAAATAATTTGTGCTTGCATATCTTCTTTCCAAGGCATAAATGTGCTGTTGATTGACAGAAAAACACAAAAACCTGTGGACACTATGGTCTTCAGAGACTACTGTTTAACGCCCCTGATCTAAGAGAACAGTTATATATTCACTAAATAACTTTAGGCTGCACGCTTTGCTCAAGTCAGGGTAACTGTTGTTTTTGCTTTGTGCAGGAATGCTGTCGGCACTGGACATGGTGGAGGTGAACCCCAAGCTTGGCAGGACCGAGCATGAGATCACATCCACTGCAAAGGCAGCTGTTGACCTGGTTCTAGGCTGTTTTGGGAGAGCTCGAGAGGGCTCTCATGATCCAGACTACTGCATTCCCAAACCCTGAGCAAGAAGAGACCAGGCTCTTCATATCAACTCTATCTCCTTTTTTCATATCAAATTATTTTGTATTATATTTCGCACACTGCTGATTAATTTATGAAAAGGTGTAAATGTTTTTGTCATATTTTAATACATATTATGGATGTCCGGTTGTATATTTATTGATGAAAAATATCCCTTATGATAAATCACAATTCTTATCATGTCTGAAGGATACATACAGCAAAGCAACCTGGACATCACTGAAGCATGGATGGTTTAGCACTGATTTGCTATGCTACTCAAAACCTGACTCTATTTAAGATAACCTTCAGTATCAACCAGTATAGAGGACTGTCTTATGCATGGTACAAGCATTAATGAAAACCTTTCATGTTATTCTCCAGTATGTCACAGTCATTTGGATGTAAAGTCATCGCTCCCTGCAGAAAAAAGCCCTTCCTGAACACAGCCATCATAAGGTTCTGTCACATCCTGGGGGACCATATGCCATTGTCTAGACATGACCTAAAGCTCCAGAGAGTGTGATGTCAGCTCCACCATCGACAGAACCCTGGCTTACCGGTGTGTGATCTTATTGGAGCAAAGCCAATCCAATTCCATTTACTCTACAGCACTCTTAGGAATTACTACCAAGTTCAATGCACAGAAACATTGTTTACAGCAGATAGTATTTAATTACACTTAAGAAACCACCTGGCGTAAAAAGATTCTAGAGGATGGGATATGCTTAAACTCTAACGTCCTGATTTGTGGACAGGGCTGACTCTGCAATCCTACAGTGATGTGACAACCAAGACCACACAAATAAAAACTAGATCAGTATCCCTAATTCAGATTCAATCATACACACTCTCTGGCCCTTTTTAAAAATAATGTGCATACTTTGGGGGCTGCTGGGTGGGTCATCCTGTTACGAGCAGGGTAATAGGGTACGGCATCACCCAGAAAGGAAGGGTTTTTTCAGTGGGTGTTAGCGCATGGATGTCAGTGACCTCCCCTGGTCAACCGGGGGCCTGCAGGATGAGCTGCATATCAACAGACCTCTGACATACAAGCCCAACAGTTACATGCTGTTTCATGGTATCCTGAACCGATGTGAGGACATTTAATTGGTGAGACTCACTTAAAAATACAATTTAACATTCCAAAAATCTGGGTTAAAATAATGAAATCCACGTTGTCTTTTTTGAGAATGTGAGAAATAAAGTAAATCTTAAAAGAAAACACATATGTACACACTGTATCATATATCCATCTTGCATTGTATTCATATCTTGGCTGAAAAAAGAAAACATTTTTCAACTGGAGAACTTCCAGCACCTCCGCATCGGGTGGCAGATATAACATGACTGACTCTGTAATGCCACACAGTAGAAAAAAAAAACTTGGGAGAGCCATTGAACAACATAGAATTTATTTCTGTAGAAAACAATATAACACTTACAAAAAAATCAATTCCCCAACACATTTCACAAAACATACAAATCAAAAGGACTGTGTCTCCAATGGTATAAATAGTGTCTTTCTCCTGCAGAGGTTTCTGGGAATCCAAAGGATAAGGACAGGGCAGGGAAATGAGGGCATAGGGGTTGGCAGGGACAGAGTGAACAGTCATTCCTGAATCCAGGTGTACCCTGGGACATTTTGGGATACCCTTTGGAGTAAAAACCCATAAACACTGACATAGACTTCTTTGTCAATGTGTTACAAACCTGTTTATAAAACCTACTCATAATGTGGCGATTCACACTATTCTAAGACTGAAAATATATCCAGATCAGGGCACCCTTTGTACATGAAGCATACACCAGGGAAGGCAAAGACTGGGCCTGTAAATCAGAACTACCAGCATGCAGCACACAGTGGTAACTTTTTTCAACCCAAAGTATGCATGAGTTCTTCACAGACTGGTAAAGGAGCTTTTAAATCTGACTCAGTGTCCATCAAGCTCTGCATTGTGGTTTTCTGCACCTCTCTCACAAAGTTACCCTTAGTTGAGACATGGTATCACATTTGGAATTAAATATCAGTGTTTATCTGTGCAGCAGATGTAGTGTTTGTCTCCCAGACCAGTCTCAGAGACTCTGACCTCAGTGATGAAATACTATCCAGGCAGAAATGACGGAGGAAAATGTGACAAAGCAGCTAGCCAGAGCCAAACAGCAACCATCACTAAGCAATCCTCTGTCAGCAGTGTGGTGGTGAATCAGTCCATTGGCACAGCTCTAAGCCAGGTTACATCTAATCTACCAAACAGGATGTCACAGGATGTGCACACACAGCTATGGAGGCATCAGACCCCTGGGCAGCTTGTTAGGGTGCCACTGCTAGAACTGCTAGCAATTACATTAAATAGGCCTTTAATGGCATGGAAAGAAGACACTTACAGCTAGCCCTGACTGGCATAGGAACCCCAGCTGTCTGTCCAGTGCTACGCACTGCCTGCTGTCAAACCGCTGATGCTGGCAGACAGTCAGTGTTTCTGATGGAGAAGGTAAAGGGATCTACACAAGTAGACAGTGACAGAGGAGACAGGATAACTGCGGTAAGGAGGGAGTGGGAGGAAAAGGGGAGAGAGAAGGGTGGGGGCAGGTTGGCTACTGGAACAGTCCTGGGGGAGAGAAGAGTAGTGATTGGACAGGAAGTGGAGTGGAGCATGGCTTGGAGTGAAGGACTGAAGTTGAGTTCACCTCTGCTTTCAGAGTGGAGTCACACACAATCATAACCGAGGCCTACAGTGCCTGTCCCTCCTGCTCAGGCAGCTAAGATCACTGTGTAAACAACCATGACAAACAAAGACAGTCATAAAGAGTATATCCTTCACACTCAACAATCAAACGCCCGAGAGATCTTCGGCAGGACAACGCAGCTGGATGGGCCTTGCGGTGAGCTCGGTTCTCAGGGGTGAATGCTGGAGAGACAGGGCGGGGCTGGGTGAAGCAGGAAGGGGCAGGGCAACAGGTAGTTCACAGCCCAATATTTGTGGAGAGGTGGAGGATGAGAAGGATGATTAGATGAAAAGGAAACACCCCTTTTATCAATCTGACTCCTCAAGGCCACATGGTCGTCTGAATTCCTGACCCCTTTCGTGGATCCATTTATTGGAAACTGCAGGATGAGGGAAAAGAATACCAGCTGAATTCACACAAGAATTCAGTTCTTACAATTCATTCAATTCAAGTTTCTGAAACACACATCTGGGTACTTAGGAAAAGCAGATGAACAAGGATTCAGCTGACCTGCAGACAGCAGTCAGCTATTGAAGTCCTGAAACTTTGGCTCCTTCTTATTTTTTAACTTACGATTTGTAGAGTTATCTCAAATGTTGAAATTTTGAGATAATTTCAGAAATGAGTGACATACGTCAACACTCTGCTGATAAGGGTGCCACAAAAGTTGTTGCATGTTGTACAAATTTGAATTTTAATTGAACAAGTTGAACTTCAATTGTAGATCTGATTTATAAAAGTGTACTGAGTTTTTAACTTAAAAGTAAAAGCAAAAAACAAAGTCATTTAACTTCAAATAGTAAAATACAAATTCAACTCTTGAGATTAAAATTCAAGTTATACGACTGAAATGTAAGTTATGCTGGCATTAATCTCTGCCCATACTCAGTCAGAACATATTATTATAATTTTTTGTATACTAATTTAATAATGGAGACTCACCCCACTTGTTACCCACGAGGACTGGACAGGCAGCATGCCTTGTGCTGTAATCCCCTTCTCCATTTGGAAAAAGATTATACCAAAACACTGCTGAGCCCTGCAACACACAAACAGAAACTCAAGAGTGGAATCACTACAGCACACACAGGCAACCAAACACACACAAACAGAAACTCAGAGTGCAATCATTACAGCACACACAGGCAAACAAACACACACAAACAGAAACTCAAGAGTGGAATCACTACAGCACACACAGGCAAACAAACACACACAAACAGAAACTCAAGAGTGGAATCACTACAGCACACACAGGCAAACAAACACACACAAACAGAAACTCAAGAGTGGAATCACTACAGCACACACAGGCAAACAAACACACACAAACAGAAACTCAAGAGTGGAATCACTACAGCACACACAGGCAACCAAACACACACAAACAGAAACTCAGAGTGCAATCATTACAGCACACACAGGCAAACAAACACACACAAACAGAAACTCAGAGTGCAATCACTACAGCACACACAGGCAAACAAACACACACAAACAGAAACTCAAGAGTGCAATCACTACAGCACACACAGGCAAACAAACACACACAAACAGAAACTCAAGAGTGGAATCACTACAGCACACACAGGCAAACAAACACACACAAACAGAAACTCAAGAGTGGAATCACTACAGCACACACAGGCAAACAAACACACACAAACAGAAACTCAAGAGTGGAATCATTACAGCACACACAGGCAACCAAACACACACAAACAGAAACTCAGAGTGCAATCATTACAGCACACACAGGCAAACAAACACGCACACAGCATTGTTCACCTTTTTTGGCCATACTGCAGCACCAACTTCTGGAAACACTGTGGCGCCCCCTGCTGAAACATCACTCATCTGAAGCAGGGAAAAGGAAAAGGAAAATGATGACTAACTTTTGTCATGGTAAATTCTGTCACGGCAAATTCATGGAAATTTCATACAGATCATGGAAAAATGAAAAAAAAGAAAGTGTGTAAAAAAACATTGATTTATTACACACCACAATTGATTTGCTTAGCTGCAGCAATTTACTGTGTGCTCTACACATGGTCCCTCAGTATGAAATACTGCACACAGGAATACAAAGATAAGTATTCAAGAGAAGAGAGGGGAGAGCAGGGGAATGGGACAGAGGCTGAGAGAGGATAATGAGGGAAAATAATAAAGGGGAAAGGGGGAGAGCAGAATTAGAGAAGGATTCGAGGGTAAAGGAAAGCAGGAATGGACATTGTGGAACTCACATAGAACAGCCAGGTGGCGATGCGGTTCCCAGTGCCCAGCTCCTTGAAGGCATCGGGCTCGTCTTTCTGTGGAGATAAAGGCATGCACGCTGAAGTGTACACCACCACCTCATTCATCTGCCCTTATCCTTGTGGAGATTGCACAGCCACGCCAAGCCGCATGTATCAGATAGACAAACAGACATGTGGCCAGACACACAGACATAAGGTTTTTGCTTACCCGTCCAAAGTCAAAGTGTGGCTCATACTGGCCACCAACGCCGTAATTTGCCACCTGAGGAAACAGGACACAATAATTAGAGAAAATGCTCAGGACAAAAATATAAGGCAAAGACCTAAGTTTATACTGAACATCACACTTCTGGTAATCAGAGGTAAACTAATTACATTCTTAACTGTGCCCTCTCCTTAAATCGAATCCTCCCCACTCACACTGTCTCAGCTGTCTTTCACTAGCTCAGCCCCTCCCCACCACACAGTCACCTGCAGCTCCTCTGCGGTCTTGACATCCAGGCCTGTGAGGTCCTCAATGCGCTGGTTTATCTTGTCCACTACAGGGTGCTCATAGGCAGCTAGCCAGGCACTACCACAGGAGGGGAAGAAACCAGTCAGTGCTCATAATGACCACAGGGGGAGCCATCACCAATAGTGGATAAAGACCCAGAGAAGCACAGAGGGAGAGGAGGAAGAAGGGCTGTCCAGAGTGAATGCTGACATGGACCAGCTGAAATGCTTAAACAACCACATTTCTGTCCATGATAGAAAATTGCTTCAGGATGCAAAAGAATGTTTAAATAATGAAACCTTAACCAAAATCCCATTTCATATTCTAATCAATACATACATAGGGTTACATAAGAATCATGACATCTGTCACAAGTTATAGCAAATTATGATCAACATGATTTTATGACAAAACCAGAGTAAAGAGCAAAGCCAACAACAATTAGCATGCACTTTTAATTGTTAATAACAGGAGCACCAGTAAGATGGAAAGAGAAGAACCAGAAGGAGGAAGAGGCAGGACTGTGGCGGCAGCTATGGGTCCTCCCTGCCCCCCATCCCCCCCAAACCCCCAAAAAATAAAAAGCTGATCATGGATCTGCATTCCTCACCAAGAGGTGGCCCAACAGAATCTCCAATTGGCTTGAGGAGTTTTACACTGCCTGTTCCTTTTGGTCCTTAGTCAATGCATAGATTTCAAACTTTTCTCCAAGGTTGTCAGTTGTCTGTATAGGCAGCAGTATGGGGATATGGCTATATAACATGGCCTGTGTGCTCTATCAGTTCACCAAGTTCACTGCGCTATTGGTTACAGAAACTGGGCAGAAGAGAAAAGGTTCTGTTTATGTACAGGCTTACACCCTGGCTCAAATGTCTGCTCTCTCTTCATCTCTATTTGAAAGGAGAGGTTTTGCGATGTGTCATTTAGGTAATTTCAGCTGCAGGGACAATTCCTTTTAAATGTTTGGACAGTGGATAATGAGGCAACTTGATGGTCAGGTTGAAATGTTCCTGCCCCAACAAGCTCTCAATGTCTCTTTCACCCCCACCCTCTTCTAATCTGGCACAAGCATGTGTACACGTGCGTACCCACATCTGTGCGAGTGTGTGTGAGTTTGTGCAATACCTGTATAGGAACATGTGTGTGAAAATCTGCAAACGCACATGACAGGCATGTACAAATACAGATGAATCCACATGGTCCTGAAACTCTCAGGTGAAGGAAAATATATACCAAAGTGCAGTAAAGCAAAGGCATCCACACTCATGCATGCATACATTCCACTATCAGGCAGTCTCCAGGCAAACCTCTAACAAAACCATGCATGCCGAAATGCACGCAAGTACACGTCAGAACCTCTATCCACCAACACCACCACCACGCCCAACAACAGACGCCTAGCAACTGCACACAGATGAATGGTTGGACAGGAGAGTAATAAGTGGGGAAAGTAAAACCACAGAGCTCTGTGTGTGTGTGTGTATGTTTGTGTTTGTGAGAGTCTGAGAGAAAATGTGTCTCTTACACACACACATGCGCGCAAACAAGCACACTGGGCTATATTTAAAAACTGCATCGTAAGAAGCAACTGAGAACGACAAAGTTCCTGGCTCACATCTTACAATAATTATCTCACTCAGATGCTGAAAACAGAGCTGTTGAAATATGGTATGAAGTCTGGTCTGTTCTGAGAGCTTCATCATAGCAGTGAATATAAGCAGTCAATGATGGCCACGAGCCATCTTTTAAAACCAGCAGCTGAAAAACTTCCACTCCTCCGATCTCTGGTACGAGAAAATTAACCATACAGTATGGATATTTAGTATGAATATGAATTATCCAATATCTTTATATGTTTCAGTAGTACAAACAAGGAAAATGCCAAGCTTATTTTCAGCATGTTGATTTCTTTCTAAGTGGAGTTTTTCAAAGCTCCACCAGAGGGAGCTGTGCACCTGCCCTGCAGTGCACCCAATGAATCAAGCCCCTCCCACACAGATCGCCTGTTACGTGCATCAGAGGCTTCTTGTATCCTCATGCCAACTGTTGTTTTTGTTAGTTTTACAAAGACACTACAATTAAACAGGACTTTTAAAATCTTTTTCTGTTTTAGAAATTACTGTTGGACTTCAAAGCTTTTGGTTACTGTCTGACAGGCGGTTTTAACCAGCATTACACTGGCCTTTCTGCAGCAGAACGAGCCAAGAACAGGGTGACCTACAAAGCTGAGCACTGCAGGACCCCTGTAGGGCTGAACAGGTCCGAGCGTGGGGGTGAAATTCCACAGGAGAAAGGGCAGTAGCTTCTGAGGCTTGAGCACAGATCCTGTGGAGTACCAGCCCCTTTCCTCCAGCTTCTGGACAGTGATTGTCCCACAACTCCGTACAGCCAGCATGTTGTATTACATTAATATTTTTATGTATTACATAATATTATTTTTTTGAATTGTTACTCTTATTCACAGCAGAAAAGGGAAGTGCATGTGTGCATAAAGAGCCACTACCAGTTCCACAAGGCCTTCTGTTAGACTCACAAACTGTACTGTTGGCATAGCCAACTATCTCTTAATCTCAGCTGTTGTGTTACACCATATCATCAGTTGTCTCTCCCCTTTACTGAACCAGAACAACAGCTCAGTCAATATCTCTAACATAATAGCACAATGTACTTCACACATGGGTCATTCTGTGTGAAAATGGGTTGGTCCATGAGATTTGGCCCATGGAATGAATGATTTTTCACACACATGGTATTTTTTTTTTTAGATCAGACAAGGTTTCAAATGACATAAAAATGTTTTAGTATGCAGGTAGATCAAGTCTTGGTTGGGTAGGGACAGGGACAGGTCCCAGAGGGCTTTGGCATCTGAAAGAGTAGCTGAACCGCCTCAGGAGTTTGGGTTGCAGGATGTTTAGGGACAGGTTACACCCCCGCAGACACACGAGGCTCCGCGAGGGCTGGGGTAGGGTGTGAGGGAAGGGGTGGGTGGTGGTTTGGACGGTAATGAGGCAGAGCGGGTTTACATGGTGGCTCAGACCCCCAATCTTTGACCCCTTACCTCTTGGAGACTCTGTACTGAGCGGTGGTGAGTTTCCCAGTTTGGGGGTCATGCACGGTGGCGCGCCTTAGCTAGTTCCCAGGGGTGTGGGGGGCAGGGAGCACAGGTCGGAGAGACAGAGAAGAGAGGAGGAGAGAGGGTCACTGGCTGCCCATACACACGCCCACTGGGGGCTGGCTGCACGATGGCCCAGCCAGCACCACAGGGACTGCTCCGCGACCACACCCTCCATGCTGCTCTAGTGCAGGACTTTGGCACTGCCAGTCTTATTAGCCAATCAGCAAGCTAGCATTGCCAAAACCCAGCAGTAATGGCAGAGGGTGGGATCTGCCTGAAATGTTATGCTAATTTACTACGAACAACAAAAAAGGTAAAGGCTGGCATTTACCTTTTTCATCCCTGTGTTAAATTCCAAAGCAGAGCCACTTCTCCTTAGCAAGAGAGACCTGAGGATGCACCTAGCTTTCCTAGTTTCCCACAATGCAATGCATGTTTATTTTCCACAGCTCCTCAAGAACCTGCAGGCTCCTCATTCCTCAGTCTGCATGGAGGACACTTTCTTAAAAGCTGCAGAAAATATCAGCTTTTATGCTTGGTGAAATTTGGATCCTGAACAAAGACTGGTGTCCTGTTATTTGGTATCCATGAGTGAGCGGGGCACTGTGGTCTGAGATGGAGTGGTTTGTTCTTGCTAAGGAGAGATATAGCACAAGCGCGCTGAAGGTGGGGGGGTGCAGTGCATGGGTTGGGGTAGGGGCAGGACTCTGGCGCACCCACCCCCTCGCCCCACCTGCTTACCTTACCTCTTGCTGATCCGGTAGTGGGCGGTCTCCAGTACGCCAGTGATGGGGTTGGAGATGGTGGCTCTGCGCAGCTGTGGAGCCAACCGGCCGAGAGGTTACAGTGCAGCTCCCACACACGCACTGCACCTGCACTTCCTCCACACTGTGGACACTGGCTATGGCTACGCTGCTGGGCTAACCCCTTCCGCTGCTATACTGAGCGCTGATAGAATGACCTGCGGCCTACTGCAGCACTGCTGGGTTCACCTCTCCACTGATACACGGATTAAGCCTGACTGAGGCTGGCTGACTGACTCTGACAAACCAACTTCCCCTGATTCTGATCTCAAATCAGTATCACGACCTGGCTTTTAACTACAGAACTTAACCAAACAATCCCACTGTGATCCAAGACTGACTTAATTGTATATCACCACCCTGTCATGGCTGTGTCTTTCTGCACGTCACTACACTGTGTCTCTTTGAACAAATTCCTTAACTGACTGCCTTTCTGTTCATAACTGTACACCACTACAGTCTGTATCAGGACACTATCCAATACTGACAGTATCTCTCTGCACACAATCTCCTGAGAGTATGTGCTAACTCTGTGCATTGGATTTACTACATTTTATTGGGCTCGAGGCCATGCAAACAGACATCAGAAATGCTATGTGTTTTTAGGTCAGAGTTGATTGTAGCAAATTGGCTTTTCCTCCAGCCTTATATCCATGTAATGGCATGCCATCTTTGTGCTACATTTTGCAGCAGTTAGTTTATGTCAATAAAGTATCATCATTTGGCAATGGCAAAAGTTTAACTTTTGTTAACACATGATTACTGAAACCACTGTTCCGCTTGATGTTCAAAATGAGGGGATTCACCTCTAAAGCTTCCCTTAAACAAACTGAAACTTAAAAGTCATTATACCCTCCTACCATGACCATCACCCTGTCCATCCTACTTCATGCCGCCAGGTCTCAAAACCCTGCTTTTCTGTTTTATCACTTTTTACCCACCTACCCCGCTGTTCTACATCTCAATTTTTCAGCCAAAGGGTCAAAAATAACTTGCAGGACCATGCGCTCATGCACCACGGCCCCAAGACACCCTTACAGTGACAACACACAGGCGTGCAGTGTTCATACAAACAGTAGACAAGGCACAGTGTGGTATGCATGCATTCCCATGCACACACATATTTCACTTAGCATGCACAGTGCCCACAAGGAGAGGTTGGACTTGGCAGGGGGGAAGGGGGATTGGGAGGGGGCCCTCTCATATTTAACCACCCATTCTGCACCCCACCCATGCACAGCTCTGCCTTCCCACTCCACTGCATGTCTTTGACTGGGTCACGCCAGGACCTGCTGTGGAATGGAGGAGTGGTTGCCATGGCTACCTGCCCCAGGTCTATGCCATGCCAGCTCCCCAGTGCTCTGTCTTACAGTCTAATTATGAAGCAGCGTCAGTATGAAATTCAACCGCATGCTTCTTAATATATGAAATTTTATGGTCTCATTTAACAGATTTTCAGTGTAGAAGTATCTATATATTTCAAAACCATTGGATCCTCTAAAATGATGTCATCCTTTTATCTCCTTTCAGTTTATGATCTCATTTTTTACAATTCCCTTTCACATTTTTAAAGTTACTCTTGCAGTGGTATTATTCTTTGCCTCATTGAGAATTTAAAAACTAAATCTGCTGCTTTTTCAGGCCCCTGGTGCAAGACAGCACCCCTCCCCTCCTCCTCCACCTGGCTCGCAGGATCAGTACTCACCCTGGGCTTGGCCAGCTCCTTGACTTTCTCAATCTCGCTGTGGGATATGATGTCGTGGTAGCGGACGATGCGCGGGCGGTCCCACTCATCCTCCTGCTTCACCGGTCCCAACAGGTAGCGCGGGTGCCTGTCGTTGTCATAGTAACGACAGAACATGCGGCTCTGTCTGCGAGGAGTCTGAGGGGGGTTCGTTGCGGCGGTGGCCGGGGTGAGGGGGGTTGTTTGTTGTGATGGGTTGCAGAGAGGGAGAGGTGAACAGACAGTGAGACAGGAACAGAACTGGTCTCTAGAAATGACCTTACCCTCACATCTCAGTACACAGCTGCTGAACTGGACAGAACTGGCCATTCGTTTTGTGCCTCAGTCCCATACTGATGGAATTAGGGGGCTGGTCACAAGGCGAATGCTTACCAAGCATGCACTAAAAATAGGCACGTATGTAAACAGACACGGCCCGGGACAGCTGCGTTGCGGGCAGTGGGCAGAAGGCATTGGGCACAGCGGGTATTCCAGAGCCTATGCCAGTGCTGCCTACTAACTCAACACCCTACTGCTGATTGTACTGTCTGAGACACAAGACAACAGGGCCACAAACACATCACACAAGTAAGCAGACACACAAAACAGGCATATAATGGCAGAGGGTGGGATCTACCATGCCAGTCTCTGACATACCTGAGCATGTATGCATGCACACACAGAGGCTTGTAAACACACATATTTACAAAACAGAGCAGTCACTGCCCTTCATTGATGCTATGCTCTATATGGTGAGCACACCTGTCGCTGTTTCCCTGTGTGTTTGGAAATTTCAGTCTGTCTGTGTATGTTTGCATGAGGTTTCATTGTTTCATTGTGTGCGTGTGTGTGTGAGTGAAAGAGAGAGAGAGAGAGAGAGAGAGAGAGAAAGAAACATTGTGTGTGTGAGACAGTGTATATAAGAGAGAGAATGAGTGCATGTGTGAGTTTGTGTGCGGGATGTAGACAGCATTTCTCACCAGTCTGATCCCTTCTCCCCGGCACAGCTTCTCGTATTTCTGCCTCTCAGGGAGGTAGTCCTTAGGCCGCCCCTTCCTGGCGCTTGTGTCCCTCTTCTCTCGCTCAGTGCTCTCATTCTGCTTCGGGCTCTTCTGGGCCTCGGTCTTCCTCTGCTTTGCCAGCTGGTAGTCAAAGTACTTCAGGTTGCCTTTGGCGCGCTGGTGCTCCGGATCTACAGAAATGCATTGCAGAACTTCCCCATGACCATCCTTTTAACATAATCTGCCAGTGCCATAGACCGGGACCGGTGCAGTGCCAAAGCACTACTCAGTACAAAACAACTGGAATCACACTCCTCAACTGAGGCTTTGGATCCCATCACGACCAAATTTGCTTTCTCTCATCTTCCCCTCAATCCCACCTTGTGAAATGCCCCTTACATCACTGATACTCTAAGTGGCATTACTCTAGTGAGGCGAAACAGGGAAAACCCAGGTGACTATGGCTGTCCCTCCCTGGCCAATAATACAGTCAATTCAACACCCTGCAAGACTGGGCCTGACCACAGCTGGTACTGAAACAGTCAGTAATTCAACAGCAAACTGTGGGGTGTACTCACATCCTAAAAACCCATAGTCTCACCATGCCAAGGGACAGAACCCCCGACGCTAATGTGAGAGACTCTGCTCAGTGACGGAGGGGTGGGGAAGGGACTCACCCAGCTTGAGCAGCCTCTTGGTGAAGTCCAGGGCCCGTTCCAGATCCCCCTGCTGGTAGATGGAGTAGCTGAGGTAGTCCAGCACGGTCACTTTGTCGGTGGTGACAGATTCCTCCCCCTTGTCCAGCTGCTTCAGGGCCTGGGCCATCCACAGCTCGGTGTGGTAGTAGTCTGCGTCTGAGTAGGCGATCTTGCCGAGCTCGTAACAGTCCTCCACTGTCAGGGTACTCTTGTACGTTGTCACACCTTTAGAGTGAGCGTGCACACACACGCACAGGGCAAATTTTATACGTGCAGGAACAGGATCTACATGACACATTGTTAACCTTTAAACACAAATTGTTCACTTCTGTTGAATAAATAGCTTCTTTGCTGAATTCCATTTTTAAATCCTGTTGTTGGTTTTACCACCGACTGAAATATATCTCTGGTATATTTGATTGAGCTTGAGTTTGATGATACAACACAGTTTTTTTCCCCAAGAGAAATTAAGATATAATCAGTGTACTAAAATTTATGAGCTCTGGGCTGGGTGCCCTAACCTCTCATCACTGGCCTCCTCCTCCAGCCGTTCTCCCTACCCCCAGGGCCTCTCACCAGGCAGCCATTCTCCCCACCCCCAGGGCCTCTCACCAGGCAGCCATTCTCCCCATCCCCAGGGCCTCTCACCAGGCAGCCATTCTCCCCATCCCCAGGGCCTCTCACCAGGCAGCCGTTCTCCCCATCCCCAGGGCCTCTCACCAGGCAGCCATTCTCCCCATCCCCAGGGCCTCTCACCAGGCAGCCATTCTCCCCATCCCCATCCCCAGGGCCTCTCACCAGGCAGCCATTCTCCCCATCCCCAGGGCCTCTCACCAGGCAGCCATTCTCCCCATCCCCAGGGCCTCTCACCAGGCAGCCATTCTCCGCCCCCCCAGGGCCTCTCCCCAGGGCCTCTCACCAGGCAGCCATTCTCCCCATCCCCAGGGCCTCTCACCAGGCAGCCATTCTCCCCATCCCCAGGGCCTCTCACCAGGCAGCCATTCTCCCCACCCCCAGGGCCTCTCACCAGGCAGCCATTCTCCCCATCCCCAGGGCCTCTCACCAGGCAGCCATTCTCCCCATCCCCAGGGCCTCTCACCAGGCAGCCATTCTCCCCACCCCCAGGGCCTCTCACCAGGCAGGTTCCCAGTGGATATGATCTCAGTGTCCAGCCTGTAAGTGTCCTGGAGCCTCAGCAGGGCCTTGGCTGCCCCTGTTTGGTCTTCATCGCTGGGGAAGTACTGCCTCTGGATGGTCAGATTGGAGATGAACCCTGGGTAGGTTAGGAGGCAGGGTTAGATGAACGCTGCAAAAGACTTACATAAAAAGACTTACTGAAAGCTTGGGTAAAGATATGTGCGAATTTCAGTGTGGAATGTTTGACAAGTCTGCATATGTGTGCCTTTACATGGTGGTGCTAACATACACACACCAAGACACACAGACAGACAGCTGCTGTAGTTCTGACCGTCAGACATGTCCTTTAGCACCAGACTCTCC
The DNA here is from genome assembly GCA_022829145.1 of Albula goreensis. Taxonomy (NCBI): domain Eukaryota; kingdom Metazoa; phylum Chordata; class Actinopteri; order Albuliformes; family Albulidae; genus Albula; species Albula goreensis. The sequence continues at coordinate 16,685,202 of CM040759.1, forward strand.
AGCTCTGCCCACTCTGTGTTCAGCCTCTTCATCAGTTTGAAAGCATTGACTGGGTGACCTAGGAAGCCTTCAGGGTCCTGCGTAGCAGTGGCCGTGAGCACATCCAGTTTCTCCGCCCACCTGAGTATAGACCAACACATAAATATACCCACGCACGCACGCACGCACGCACGCACGCACGCACGCACGCACGCACACACACACACAAAAGAATGCCATACAAACTCCTCACTGGACTCCCTGCTTCCTGTAAATTGCAGGGAGTCTGTAAATTTATACCAGATGAAATGTTCTAATATAAAACAAAGTTTAGATTATATTTTTATTATTAAAGGAACCACCTGGTATATTTCAAGGGAATGGTCTTAGATGTGCATCACAAATCTACTGGAAAACAGCATAATCACCCTGGCAGTGCTTCTCCAGTTGCCTGTGGTGCTCAGAGGGTGAGGTAGTGTATAATTACTTGGAACACAACACAATGGGAAGACATACTATGCCATTCAATATGAAGCCCACACCCTGTGCTCATACAGATATAGCATGCAAATGATAGCCAGTGTAACATCATAAACAGCACGGTAATGCTGACAAACTGATAAGAAATGGAATGAGCATGGGTGTGTGTGTGTGTGTGTGTGTGTGTGTGTGTGTGTGTGTGTGTGAGTGAGAGAGAGATTACTCACTTTTTAACCTGCTCCAGCTTACTTTCCTCAGCACGAATGTAGTCCTTCAGGGAGGTGACCAGGTCCTTTTCCGTGAAAAGCAGATCAGTCATTTGACCTAGACAGCACAACCATGGACACAGTTCCATTACACATCCACAGTGACTTAATATTCATTCTTACAACCAGTGCCTGTCCAAGAAGAAATGCTATAATGAACTAATCAACAGTATCTCATGCCCAGGCTTTCCAGTAAAGAGACACACCGCATCCTCTGGGGGACTGGGCTGAGCAGAGCAGCAGGGAGTGGAGGCAGAGGGATGGGAATACTGAACGGTATCATTTGAGGCCGATCAGTGCTTCACCCTGAATACTGAAACAGGGCTGCACACTAACTGAGACCATGCAGACAGACCCTGAGGCGCTCTGGCACAAGGGCACAAGGGTGGCATGAGGATGGACCCAGACAATGCCAGCTAAAGGTCACAGGACGGCAGGAACTCACCGATGGATGTGAAGAAGTCGTTGCCAGCCAAGGACCTGCTCAGCAGACAGCTCAGCAAAACCACACACCAGAAATGCTGGGACTTCATTCTCAGCCTGTGGAAACAGAAAAAGACAGGCTGTGAGAATGCACCCGTCCTGACTATGTACTTAGGAATTTGCTCCACTGGGAAAAAAACAGAGGGAGGGATACAGGGAGGCAAGGATAGAAGGGAGGCAAAGGCAGTGCACATTTCTGTCTGAAAACACTTTGGTAACACTGAGCATACTAATGAAGCCTGTTTACATCCCTATAGATACAGAGACAGAGTGAAGGGGAGAAAAAGGGAGGGGAAGAATATTTTAGTTTTGACAGAGCATATATGCAGTTCACTGCTGAAGAGAAACAGAGACAAGGAAAGACATACAAACTTCAAAGCTCAGACCTAAGCTTCACTCAGTGAGGGAGACGCTGGGCTCCAGTAACAGGAAAGAATGTGGAGCTCAAGACTGTTCATCCCACATCAGTAAAACATCATCCTGGGTCAAACGGCCAGTCAGCACAGCTGCAATACGACACTTTCATCGATGCAAGGTGGTGTGAGCAAAGTCGCACGTTGCTGGGCACATGCCTGCTCTGCTGCTGGAGCCTCTCTGTCCTGTTTGTTGGCCATCCACTTGTGAGGACCTGAGGGAACTGACTACCTCCTCATTCCTCCCCCCGCCCCCCCACGCCACCATCACTCTCTCCCAGCTGCGGCTCACAGGGAGGCCAAGCAGGTGAAGGAATCTGTCCTACTTTCCATCCAAGGCCACAAATGGAAAATTCTTACTGGACATACCAGCGGGGAGAACAAAACACACTCATACTAAGATGCCTGATTAAGATGGCAACCCGAGGGACAGAGTCCAGAGCTTGCATTAGCTTGGCCCACACACATCAGCAGCATTCAAAGGGCATGGGCTGGCACAGTGCTGTGGCTGGCACAGTGTTGGCAGTAATACTTGCCGCTTGTCTGGCACACTCAAAAACAGCGGTGGCATAGTGTCCTTCCTATGCCCGCAGTGCCGATGCTTGCTCCGTCAATGTTTGTAGCAACAAAAAAAGTGTGCAAGTGCTTGCACGGTCCCAGGGGGCCTCTGCCCAGTAATATCAACTGCCAGCAGCCCAGATAATCACAAACACACTCGCTGCTCTTTCTCTAGCTCACTGACTCAGTTTCACTGCTCAGACTGTTCAATACTGCATGACTTTCACACTCCCAATATCAATCGTGGCTCCTACACTGTCACAGCAATTCACCTGCATGTCCATCCGCTATTATATATACTTAGTTAAGATTTTGCTTTATTACGACATTATAAGGCAGAATGACCCCATGCAAGGATGATCGCATTTCACTTTTATTACAGAGCGTTTATTGGTTTACACATTCTCCATGCATCCAGCTGAAGACAATATCTTGTAGGAGTTACTTGCCCTGCAAAAAATGCTCTTTTTTGTCAATGCAATATAAGGAAAACACATTACATGCAAAAATGTTGTTGGATATCACAATGATGATATGCCTTGAGATGAACACATGCTACAGTGTACACAGTTCTGTCTCTTTACAGCTTTTAGTATGCTATACAGCTCAAATTGACACATTCAACGAATAGCCTTTTGAATTAAAAAATGAAAAGAAAAATACTACTACAAGGTTCACTAAACCGAAGTTTCCCTATTACTACCTAAAATACCCTTATGTATCCTGCATGACCCAACACCATAAACTCTGCACATATGTGACTGTATGACAAATATGGTGCGTAGTCTGGTCTGTAGCTGTATATGGATTCCACTCCCTTGCAGAATCAGAATCAGAATCAGGGGACAGAATCATACCAGCGACCTTCCAAAGATAACAGCTCCGGGACAAAAACATCCCAGTAATCAACAAGAAAGTGTGTGGCCAAATACAGAAAGAAAATCATAAGTGGGTCAGTTTAAAAACAAATCATAGCATTCATGAGAAGCCAGTGTTAAATGAGTTCACAATGCTGCTTTATCCCCTTAAAGTAAGAGCACTCTTTCAATAGCAACATTCTTGAACCTGGGAGACGACTAGTTCTTACACTCAATCGTGCCTCAGGGAAAGTGCCTAAGATTCTATAGTAGCTCCTCTTTTGCACTCAATTGCACCTAAATGGCACCATCATGTAGACCCGCCCTCTGAGAATGGATAATGAAAAATTATAGGCCTCTGAGTTTTCTTCCCAGCAGAGAAGCAACTGATCTTCTCTTAGCCTTCTCCATTCCCTGAACACACATCCAGTTAAATTATAGAGAAGCAGAGGAAACAAAGCTTTTACACAAAATGAGAAAACAATGTGCAACGCAAGGACTACAAAAACAACAACACCGTAAGAAAACTGTGTTGACATTGCTTTTGAGTGCAAGCTTCATTAGCTGAACCCTGATACAGTGCATTTCAGGAGGAAAGTTAAAGGAAGAAACGCTCACACAATCTCTATGCTCCTAACCTTTTATTATAGTATGAAAACAACCAACTTGTTGGCAATGTGTGCCTTTTTCAGGGTTCTTGAGAAAAGTATGAACATTGTGTTACATCCTATGTTGTTACTCTGTGTCACCATGAGAGGTCACTGTTCACTAAAGTATAACAGTAATCTCATACAAACCATAAATCCATTCTAAGGTATGAAAAAATGAATTTAGAGTGAATATGTATTTCAGCTGAATTGCCTTTAGGGGGTGTGGTCTGAACTCCTGGTGTGTGTATCTTCTACATTCGACTTGCAATCAGTAACACCACTAACCATCAAACCCCCCACACCCCCAAACCAACAGAAGGACTATTATGGACTGTGGCAACAAGCCTGCCCCAGAGGAGACAGGAATGTGAGACACGACGTGGACTGAAAGCCCAGTCAAACTGCAGCCAGTAGAAACTTGCATGGTTGAGTCATATAAGTTCAAAAAAGTCCCAGAATTTACAAGTGCCACTTGTAGGCAAACACAACGTGAATGTTATTTATGCCCAAAAGCAATATTGGAGAAAATGTCTTCTGAGAACAAGCAATATAGATGCCGATGTAATATTATTGCTATTACCAGTTGAAGAATGTAAATCACACCCAGCCCATACATGACTGAACAAATTGTAATTTCACTGTCATTCATAATGTGGATTCAAAATTTAAGCACTGTTTTAGTATCCAGACTGTATAACTGCTGTATTAGATCTGTCTGCAGATGTGTACAGTTTACACATGGGGAGCATGTTCTGTGTTTTGTAACAAGACATAATTATCATGGGGCTGCAGCCTTAACCTTAACATTAAAAATAAACCTGAATGTCTGTATGCACTTAATGAACAACTACAGAAACAAGGCGTTTTCACTTCAGTTATATTAACACAATGATATCCCCAACAAAGAGCATCCATGACATATTAAAATGAAAACAAGATGTTAATGACACATTAACAGAATAGACTAAGTGTTTAGGTTTAGCCTGTGTATTCTGATCAGGCTGTTTTGTATTAAATTAAAGTTTTTGTATTAAATTTCCCCCTGTGGCTTGTAGAGGATTATGAAATGCAGAGCATTTTCTTCCAGGAAATACCTAAGACAGGGCAGCTCTTACTCCAAACTATGCAAAGGGTAAAGTTCATTTGGTCTTGGTCCACTCGGTTAAGTTGCTTATGTTTTGCTGGATGTTCTATACAAATGCATTTCCTCTTTTTACCATTGATATAATCAGAAAACACCCATGAAAATGTAAGAAAACTGATACCAGAACATGCATATTATACCATCACATCATCTCTTCCAGTGAAATACCCATTCATCTTGGCAGGAAAGCCATGGTTTTTCTAATCTTGTTTCTAATCTTTTCAGTCAAGTTATTTCCTTTTTGTGAGGCTCTTTAAGTTAGGCATATTGGCATGGGTATTTCTACACTAACAAACCAGTATCAGAGGAGCAGTTGGGAGCCCCACATTCCAAAAAGAGGACATACAGAGACAATCTCATGCCACTTTTTTTCTTTTTTTTATTTGAAAACATGCTCCATAAAAGTTTACTTGTCTTTGCCAGGCTGCCAAATGACATTAATGACATTGATTTCAGGATTAACTTAGTGACCTTAGTGGCCTAATGTCTGACAATGCTGGATTCACTGAATTTGGAATAGGTTTGTTCAAAGCAATTCGGGCCTACAATGTTATTTATGAATGCCTGTGCTGGAAATTTTAGTTACAGTGCACCTTGAGGGTAGGACTAAATAATGATAATAAAAAATAGTGTTGAAGTCTTTGAGTGATTCTTTGTGTCATGATAGCAAATTTGCTTATTTCGAATAAGTCTCTGTACTGGAAAACTTAAAAAACCTTTACTCCTGAGAGTTCTGGACTACCTGCACTGATCTGATGCTGCAGTCTACACAGTCCAGCCTGTCACCAGTGTGCCCAAGATAGTTCAGTTCACTGGTTGTCATTTTCTGACAGTCCAAAACTGTTATCCCTTAAACAGCCATCAGCCTCTCAGTCTGCCTATGTTTAAAATGATACATCATGTGCAATAACAGATATTCAAAATGGTTACACAAACAACCTATTGTGCTAAACAGAAGTGTAATTCTACAAACAGAAATATAAAAAGAAATGCATCCCTTACATTTACAGTTATTCTGAATTGTTACATTATGCTACAGTTGTTGCCAAAAGAAACTGAAAGTCAGTACTGAAGCTCTAACTCAGAGGAAGTTAGCCTTATCTATTTTTGTCAACACCAGGGGCACTTCTAGGCCACATTGATAGGAGGGGCTATGAGATATTTTAGGGGGGCTTGGGGTCCCTTGAAATAAAAGTGTAAAAAATAAAATGTATCATTCATAGATAGAATCTCTTTTTTTTAACTGTGTCACAGCCTTGTTGATCCTTAATTCTACACCCTTCAAATGTTTACTTAATATTACTGTGGACATTCATAGTTATCCAAGAAAAACAGATTAATGTTAATGGTGTTCACTTTTCAATTATTCTTATTTGTTTGCCTACTTCAGCTTTTAGACTTGACAGAAATTAATCTGAATTTAATATGTCCTTAGTTAGGTTCAACATAGAGTTGGGTGTTAGCTAATACAGAGATAATTCAAGCAGCTTCAAAACAAATCAGAAATTAACACACTAATTAGAGAGACTGACATGCAATCACAATACTTATACTCCATACCCAGACCTGCCCTTCAGAGGACAGCTTCATAATGCCTGGGCTAAATACATGATTTCGTCTGCATGTTTTTTTCCTATGTTTTAAAATCAGAATATACCCACTTTCGCTTGTGGCCTCAGAACAGCATAGCATGCTGCCTTCAAAAAACAACGTACTATTCAATGAAATCCTCTGACATCATAGCAAAGCACTAAAAGCATGAAGTCTTCATTACAGTAAAGCGTTATAACTGTGCGAAATAACGTAACGCATTATAATCGCAGAAGTCTACTCATTATTTTCACCACAGCAATTGCTTACTAACCTCATCTCCCTTTTCTCAACGAAAACTTGAGCTAGCTAACGAAAGCTTTCTAAACAACCATAGCGACAGTTCCCTAGAAAGAAGGCATTTGAAGGTACATTCAGCCACACAGAGAATGGTGGGACATACTGTACAACAGAACACCGAAATATTTTAGTTATCCAAATGGCCGCTTCGCATGAGCCCTCGATCCAAAATCAAAGGGATGAAGTGGGAAACTTTTCCTCGCTGACTGTAGGAAGATGATGGGCCATTCATTCGGAGAGGGGAATGAGAGGGGGGGCAGACTGCCACGTCTTTAACGTTACCCTTCCCCCATCGTACAGTTCCAGGTTGGGAGTGGAGTAACTAACGATAGCCCCAAGCCTCGTATAAACTCTGTGACCTATGTAAACTTTTATTGTCATTTTAAATTCCGACGCACACTATATTAAATATTCACACTGTGGGTCCTGATAGTGGAAAATATGTCACCACATCATCACATGCAATACTCAATGAAACCGGCTATTAAGATGCGATTTCCTATGATCAAGCCATGAAATAATGTTCACATGTCACTGAAGGTATGTTGTTCGATATCAGTGACTTTGTATCTGTAAATTCTGCGTCTGAGGTTAACAGAAGTCACGGCTTCTGACTAGCTCATTAGAGTGAAACTGTAAATGAAAGTTTTGTTTACGTTGCACTGATTTCACTCACGCTGGTTAGAAACTTCTCCACTACGAGATATACATTTGATTGATAAAAGCTTCTCTGCTATGAGACGTATTTTTTCCATCCAGCAACAAAAAGAAAGTATTTACAACATCTACACCCTGCAATTCCTACCGCTTACAAAACTTTTCCATGCTTTCTGTGGTATCGGAATGTCAGGGAAATCACCCCAACATGTACTAGCCAGCTGTTCAATTTCACAAACAGCTAGCGTTAACCATGTGCAAATTCATCAGATGTACATATATCTGGATTACAATATTCAAAATAGCACGCCAAATACATTAACATTAAGTGAAACAAAAAATCTGCGCTTGCAAACGAAAGCGCAATGTGACTGCCTCAAGATATTTCTAGATTGTTCTTCCTTGGATGCAAAAGCAATAGCCATTATTTTGACCATCTAAAGAGACGCCATGCAAATGGAAATACAAAAACAAGCACTTTATACACACTGACCACTTGAAACACAGCATTAGAATCACATGCAGATTTTTACCTAATGCTCCCCGTTCACTCCTTGCTACTAACGGAACGAGGTCTGCTCTTGAAGGCCAGTTCACGCTACGACTCGCGTTCCTCGTTTTCCTGGTTTTTATGTGCGATACAGATGTTTCCTCGGAATTTGTGTCGCCACCTGGTGGCTGAAACAAACGGGAATACGTGCAGAGGCGCACACAGTTAAAAAGCATCACAGCAAGTAGTAACGGTCAAATCATTGTTTCTGCCACACCAATTTCTCAATAGCATCGCACGTGAAAAGTGTAAGGAAACCCCTCACCATTGAAACATTAATAATCTTGTTATCATATTGTCTCATTACCTTATCGTTTTCATTTGAGTTATTTCGCCACCTGATCATCCATGGAATTATTTTCATTGAAAGGGAGGTACGCAATTTAAAGGCTTCCTACAGCTCCACTTTACACTTTATATCAAGCAATCTTTAAAGTACTTTTCTTTTCAGGACATAGAAAAATCAGTTGTGAAACTCAGTGCTAAGCACAATCCTTGCTAATCTAGGTATTTGAAATGAGAGAGATCAAACTATTTCAATGCAGCAGAATATGGAAGAAATAACACTGTGCAACTGAGGTGCAACAGAAATCAATGTTTCTAATCTTTCCAGTAGAAATATATGCAAACAGTAGACCTACACAGACTGAGTACCTGGCAACCAAGTTCTCAATATACAATGTGAAAATATTGAACAATGAATAAAAACTGGAATCATGAGTACAGTTGATAGACATACATTGTTAGTACCAAGATATTCAACAGATAAAAATAAAAATAAAAGCAACCCTGACTGACACAAATAGATCTCTGTGACCGAAGGGGTGGGGTGGGTAGGATGACTCATTGAATTTTCAGGTCTCAAGGAATATTCATAAAATTCTTAATTTCTTGATGAGTGAAAAAAGGGTTTATTACACTTCATACATATGCTGACCTATCTGCATGAGACACTTCATCAAACAATAAAGAAGCAATTTTTGAGTGGGTTCAGATATACTTGATATAATCTAAAGACAAACTGCAAACAAATGCAGAAAGGGTCATGTCTGAGAATGGTGCTGTGGTAAATGGAAGCAAATAGGTAAATCTGAGGATTAATGACACAAATCAAAGGGGTTAAGTAAAGTTTGGAATCTCCAATTAAAAGGGAATCCAGAAAGATGTAAAGAAGGATCAGGAGTGGGCAGAAGCCTACCCTAAAATGTAATATAGCTAAATTTCAAGGTCTTCATGCAACAAACAACAATTTACTTGACTATCGGCATGGCCTTTTCTTACTACAAGCGGTCTGCCACTCATAAGGGCCTCATGTGGTTAGTGGCATGAGTAAAAAGATGAAAGCACCCCCCCTCCCCAACCACCAGGGGGGCCCCATGAGTTTGCCACTCAATAAAACTTGGAGTAAAATGATTAAGCTCATTAAGTAGACACAATGTTCAGAAAAAATAAAAATAAAAATTGACACAAGGGCCATTGGACTGTTCAAGTCTAGGCTTGTTCTAGTGCTGGATACTCTCTACAAAACAGACTAGTTTCAAGACAAGATGGGCTAAATGAAACATTTGTTCTTGTTACTATAAATTTGTATGCTCTTGTGTTCTAAATGGTTTAATGGATCAGTGTATGCTTCAGGAAAATCTGTACTTGTTGACCTTCAGTATGTGCTGAATACAGTCTTTAAAATTGTGCACGTTTGACAAAAACAACATGGGGAAAACAAAGGCACATCTCCCAGTAATCATTTGTTGTGCCCCAGTAAATGATCATGAAACATAACTAGCTCTTTGTAATTTATCATAAATTGAAAGTGTGATGCCATGAGCACAGGGGGCCTGTGCCCTTGCAGTGCCTCAAGCCTAGCAGCATCCCTGCAATAAACCAACACTTGGAGGAAGTAACTTTGTTTTTATTCTGTTTGCATGCATGTGTTCCTTTCAATACACAATAGAAAATGTTTTGTGGTGGGATCAGCTTTATTTCAATCCATCTGCAGCCATTTTTATTTACAGGAGATGGCTCTCCAGATAATAGGACAAACTTTTAACAAGCAACTCCTTAAGGATGTACAACTTTGACATACAATAACTGGTAATTTAACGTTGATTCCGAGAGTGCCTGTGACATGTGTGTTAATTAAGCCTACTGTGTTCTTGTTGTAGTTTTTGCTACTTAACAGCTGTGCATGGATCCTCTGAATATAAGCGTCAGCTGAACAGCGAGTATACATGAATGCAAAATGGTTATCGCTATTTTTGGTGAAAAAAAAAAAAAAACACAGCAACACCACAGGAACTGTACTTCACCCGAGTGCGCGGTGGGGTCGCTGTGCTGAATTCAAAAACAACTCGTGTGTTCACGCAGGGTCAGCAGCACTAAATCCACTGCTGATTTTCGGTTTATCTGCACAGATTGTTTCTATTGTCATACAGTAATATGTTGTAAACATATCTACGAAAATATGAGAGGACTGACCAGAAAAGCTGTAAGATTTACCAGAGTTAACCGTTACAAAACGACCTCCATTTTTGATCAGCTTGACCTAGCTCATCGATAGTTAACTATCGTTAGCTTTTGTGTTGTGCGCCTCAAAGATTTTCATTCGTTGACTCAGGTAAAATATTAGCATTTTAATGTCTTCATTGATGAATACAATTATGTACTTGCTCCGTCGATTCCGCCAGCCAACGAGCTAGCTAATTTTCCACGTTACCACTACAGTATTTGGGAATAAACTTGCTGTAGTCACAGATTGGTTAACATTGTATCTAACACACTCAGTTGAATATTGTCTGGCATAAACGTAACACTAGGTTGATCTTTCTTAAAACTTGACTTCAAACGCGAGAAACTGCAATATCTTGAAAGAGGATTTCTCTAGGTGTAAGTAGACTTGCTAGCACGGTACTAACGTTACTGTTGCCAGTATTTCCAGAAAGCCACTGTAGGCCAGATAAATAGCTCACACCTTTTTCTAATAAGATAATAGTAGCTGTCAGAAATGTTTGACTACCCATTGTCCTCATTTTCTGTTCCTCTGTGAAGGTGGTGAAGAGATCTAGATGGTGGTAACGACGATGCAACTTTTGCTGCGGAGCCCTTTAAAACCTATTCGGCTCTTGGCTTCACGTGACTGCTCCAGTTATGTGTCCCGGATGAGGTCAGCTCCTTTCTAAATTCCAAGCTTTGCTGCAAGTGTATGAGGAGTTCACCTGCATTGTTTGGCATGGTTTTATTTTGAAATAATCATCAAATGATAAACGTATGAGTACTTTTCTTGATGGTACCAAGTGATGAAACAGTCTCTGCTGCAGGTTACTTTATCCTCTTAGGTAGTGGATAAGGATGCCTCTAGTGAAAGTCTTGTTTTTGTGTCCTCTGGTATTTTCGATCATCAGGTACCTTATGAGGCTGAAGGAGGATGATGATGCCTGTCGAGTTGCACTGCAGTCTGGTACTCTGATGCTGTTTCACAAACTGGCACCACTGTTGAGGCCAACAGCAAGAGGAATATACCAGCTGCATAAGCTGCAGGCCTCAGGTATGGCTGAGAGAGGGACAAATTGGTGCAACACAGTTGTGACAGGGAATGAATTCATCTATTACTGTGGAGCTGTGAAGTACATCAATAAAAATGTGTAATGTTTGACTATTCCGACTCTCTTGGATTTACAGTGGCTAAATATAAATATATACATTCCAAAGATGTATAAGAGTCGAATGTTGTTCAGTTTCACCCAAAGGGATAGTTGGCACTTTGAACAAATCAGATCCATTCTACTCTGTATACCATCATTTCTCCACAGGGGCACTGAACAGTCATTTCTTTTGTATTAATCAGGAGGGGTAAATGAGCTTGTGTGTGTGCGGCTTCTTTCTCCAGATGTCAAAGGAATTCTAGGGAAGCTGGGGGAGAATGAACAGCTGCTCAACACCTCTGTCCTCATTGGCTGCTCAGACAGTGATGTACCTCAGTTCTCCCTTGATGTCGGTAAGATGATACATTTAATAAAGATGTTGAGTTTTCGGGCCTTTGCATGGCTTGCGGAGTACGATGCTCATGGCGTGGCTGCATGACCAGAATGAATTATAAACCAGGAAGTAGCATTCCATTGAGACTTATCAGTTTTAAAATAACTAAAAACTGTTACAGTGCTTCAAGATTAGTGGCATAATGGAACAAAAACAATGTTACCTGCAGTTATGTAATGAAACCCTCTTATACTGTTCTTTGATATAATCACAGGTTAATTTATTCGTAACAGTGTGAGAGCCATTTTATATCAAAGCAGTAACCATCCCTGGCTGGCCTGTACGCACGATTTGGTCTGTGTATCCATCGGATTTCAATCCGGTGGTTTTACTGCTTAATAGCTATCAGTTCCTCTTAAATATATAAATGAAATATTTGTTTTAGCAGTGTCTATTCTTTTCAGTTTACATACTATGTAATATAAAATCGGAGCCAGTTATTGGTGAACGTTACAGCCTTATCATAATTTCATCAGAAAAGAATTTTATCAGATTCAAGAATATTCATAGGTATTCAAACTTCAACTCTAGTTTCTGAGTTGACTTGAAGATCCAGTAATATCATTGTCAGAGGAGGTGTTTTCTTAGCCTCAGTGTATGCACTTACAGTATCTTGCTTAAAATTGGTAAAGAAGCTACTGTAACTATCTTGAATTGTGTAACACAAACGTCTAGATCTTTGATGACTCTTGAAACTGATCATCTGAAGTTAACTTTTTGCATGGTTGGCTACTTCAGCAGGAATTACTGTGTTTCAACCTCTCTGCAGTTTTTTTGATTTTCTAAAACTGACAAATTGTACTTCCATTGGCAATACCTTGAGCAAACATAGCTTGTCTTGAATGATGTCAGCTGTTAGAGTAAAAGAGACTGTGCTTTACAGGGAGTCTGGAACAGGCTGCTGTAGAGGAAATGTGTGGTGGAGTCTTCATTGACCTGAGAAAAGCCTTTTTTCTCCTGAAAGGGCCAGAAGCCCCTCTGGTGGCCAAGGTATGTACTGCCCCCTCCCCCATGTGTTATTCATTCTTCTGATCATTCCACCTTGACAGGGCCTGCTTTAACTATTGCACAGCAGATGGAATGAAAATCAGTTTGGAACGCTGGAGTCGATGCAAATTCTGTCAGTTTTTATAAGTCTCTTTTAAAAATGCACACTTGTTGACTTGCTTTTTACTTGCATTTTATGTTTTAAAACTTTACTGCTTATACCATGACTTATCTATTATTATTGCTGTGTATCCACTTTTTCTGACATTGATTGTTATTCACTACTGTCCACTTTATTCTGTCTGTTCATATCTGCCTTTGTGCTGAAAGTGTGTGGGACGGGGTGTGTCAGGCTTGACTCTGAGCGGTCCTGACTCTGACTCTGTGGGTATGGTGTGTACAGGGACAGGCACTACTTCGTTGGCATCAGACCCATGCTTACTGCAGTGCCACGGGACAACCCACTGAGCGGAACCAGGCTGGCAGCCAACGCGTGTGCCTTCAGAATGGGGCTACCTACTACCCCCAGGTACACACAGAGCTCAAGAAGGGCTTTGTTATGGTGTGTTTTACATTCTCTAGCAAATGCAGTGTTACATCATCACACATCGGCAGGATGTAATCTTAGCTCTTCTCTTTTTATTTAAAGGTGTTTCCTTGTAAAACTGTCGTTAAGGTTAATGCATCCCTGCAAGGAGGAAATGTGAGTTGAAGATGTTTGAGTGAATAGGAGGAACAGAGGGATGGCTGCAATAGTAGTCTCTTTGTCTTGCAGATGGCGCCAGTGGTGATAGTCCTAGTGTCTGATGGCAGGAGGTGTTTGTTGGCTCGGCAGTCCACATTCCCACGGGGAATGTACAGTGCACTGGCTGGGTTCTGTGACATGGGTGAGCCAAACTTGCACACTTGGGTTTTGACTGGAGTAGCACAATGTGTCCAGTGAAGTTTGTGAGAACAGAACTGTTATGTTTGGGGTTGAATGTGACTGGCTGCAGGAGAAACAACAGAGGAGACCCTGAGGAGGGAGGTTGCAGAGGAGGTGGGGCTGGAGGTGGAGTCTCTGCAGTACTCCGGCTCCCAGCACTGGCCCTTTCCCCAGAGCTCCTTCATGGTGGCCTGCCACGCCACCGTCAGCCCGGACAGAGCTGAGGTACACGCCTCTGCCTCGCAGCTGCTGTATGTGTGTACAGAGGTCACAATACACCCCTGCATGTGCAAAGTTTGCTCTCTCCATATTCCCCTTATATCCCATCAGAGCACAGACACAAAGCAAAGTCTTTCCTCTGTGAAGCAGAATTGTTTTTAAACCTGGCACTCCTTATGGCAACAGCGACACCTGCAACACAGTCAATGCAAGTTTGCTTTATGATGTTTCTGCCAAAGAGTAGCCAGGACAACTGACAGAGGTACAGCAATGGGTATTTTAAATGCCTCTCTCTAATAGGTCAATCTGAATGGGGCGGAGCTGGAGGATGCGAGGTGGTTCACTCTGGAGGAAATTGAAGAGGCTCTTAAAAGGAAGACCCCTCCCCGAAGCAAAAAGGGAGAGCCCACTGAATTCTGGGTACCCCCAAGCTACGCAATAGCCAATAAACTTATCTTGGAGTGGGCAAATCATACGAAAAGTCATAAATAAAGGGGGCGAGACTTGAGCAGTGGAACCAACCACAATATAGAGAGTGCTTCTGGTCTGGAATGTCCACACGTCTTCTCACAGAAAATGTAGTCTAAAAGTGTGTTTGTTGACAGGGTCAGAAAACCTGTATTTGTGTCATTGCAGACAAAAGATTGTGTTTTTAAGTGCCTAAAAAAGAATAGGAAAAACATCGAGTATAAATGGGTGATTGCTTTGCTTGAATTCCAGAAAGTTATACAATCATAAAATTCTTGTAAAATACTAGTAAAAATTACAAGACTGATCTTCTAGTGGTGTTTGCACCTTTACAATATAGTTACCATTATTTTCACATTTTCAGTTTAAATACATCTGCATTATTTCAGATAACATTTGACAGTTTGTTTTTAATGTAAGGGTTACCTCAGTAATGTGTCAGATATGAGCCATTGTCCAGTTAGCACTACAGAACCTCTACCTCCTTTAGTACCTGATGAAATCACATGGTAAAACAATGGTGCAATTTGGGATTAACTGCTTGGGCCTTTATCCTTTTCTGTTCTAACCATGTAATAAACAGTTACTGTAATCACCTGTGAAAATAATTCTTATTGTAATTCAGTGAAGTTGTGTGTGATATTGCTGTGCATCTGTGGCAGGCAACAATATCCAGAATATGTACCTGCTATGCAAATCCCAATATCTGCTCTATAATCAGCCATGCTGAGGAATTCTCCTCCTGATTCTGGACAAAGATTATGACCAAGGTAAGAGATTGGAGGTTGTCATGGAAACAGACAAAGCACTTTTTCTCATGCATTGATGCACCCTATTGCATGCGCCTCTCCATACTGTGGCTGGAGTCTCATCAGGGAACTGAGAATCCATAAATAAGTCCTCTCTCAGGCGTGACTCCTCTGGGTTCTCGTGCACCTGCTGTCTGTCTCCAGCAGTTGCACAGACTGTCCTTGGGGCAGCCGCTGCCCTGCTTGCCTGGTGGATGTCACAGGACTTAGTGGCAAGCTGCAGACATTTTGAAGGATGCACTCCCAAATAGATAGCGGATATGGCCAAGATGGGACATGCTTACAAATGTCGTTGGCAACGTATATACAGGAATAAAGAAAAGATTTTCTTAAATTGTAAAATGTATTTTTTAATTTTGTTTTGCAGTTGTTTGGAACAACACAATAGATTATTTGTTGACAAACATTTAGTCTCAGTTCTTTCCATCTCAGTAATAGAACATATAACATTGTATTATTTATCGACTTGCTAGATCCTAGCAAGTCAATAAATTTCTTGCAAATATTCAAGGGCAAAGAAGTAACTTACATTAAACATGATGTCCAGTTAATATTTCTGTTTATTTAAGTGAATGAAGTTGAATATTTTTCTGAAGAGCAAAATCATGACCTACCTTGGACTCAAAACGGCAACTTTCAGACTGTGAACTCTGCTCTTCCTCTAACCACTGCATGCATGAGCTACAGTTTGACACACGTGAATGAGTACAAACAATTGTCTGTGATATCGCCGCTGACTCAATGAGAAGACACAGAGAGTCTTTGTCAGCTCTACTACCCCTGTTATGTGAGATCCATGTTTACTCATCCAGGGTATTGATTTTACTTTGTGACTCTTTTAAAACATGTAAACACACTTTTTTTGTCTTCTGTCTGCCTAATCATTAACAGCTTGTTTGTCAGCTCACAGGTCTAATCCTAATATTAACGTCACTATACTTCCTGGGGAATCGTTTACATAGATTTCATCATTGAAATTTAAGTCCCACAGAGCAGTTGGGGATAAACGTTCTTTTCATCGTTGTCTGTTGGATGAGTCATTCGGAACACATTCCTAGTTGGGTAAACTGATCTTGAGTGACTGTGAGTTTAATTATTGCCAGGGAGACTCCCACTGTTTTCTGTTATGATAACAGTGAAGGCTTAGAGTCATTTCAGTTTCATCTGAATTACAGCCTCAGCTATACAACATTTCTGCATCCATTCTTAATAGTGGAAAGGGCAGATGTTATACCTGAATTGCACCCATGTTCAGAGCAGGGTTCTGTATTATATTGCTTGTTGTGGGCTGAAGAGTATCACATGTTTCACATTCAAACTTGTATTGATAAAACATTTTAATTGGGGGAATCGATGTATTAAAATGTACCAGGATGAAGTTCCAATTTAATACTACTGGAGGAAGGTGTGCCTTGGTTCTGTTTGGTTCCATGGAAGGGGGTGGGGGGATGGTAGGAGCACTTGGTCAGAGTACAGCTTAAGGATCCACCCACTCTACGTCTAATGTATGTCTTGGTAGACAGAGAGGGTTAGCTTACAAAACATGGTGCTCTTACATGGACTAAAACAGCAGGAGGAGAGACTGATAAAAATATATTCATGAACAGAAGAATGAGAAGGCAGTCGGCAAGAGACTGCAGAGCTTTTAAGCGGTTCGATTAACCCGCACCAGCGTCATCCTTTTCCTCAGTGGAGAGAAACAAAGCTGTATCTGATGACCCTGTGGACTCTAGAGTTTGAATGACTAACACTGAAGATCCAGCAGGGTGGACACATTACAGAAGGTACTTTCAGCATTTCATCTTATACTTCTTGTTCTTAAATACCGCAAAGCTGCTGAACTTAAAGTTCACTGACCTAGATGTGCTGTTCTCTGAGTTCTTTCTCACTTTCTTTGGACAAGGGAAATGTATCAAGGCTACCAAGTGTGTAGAGGCTGAAAATTGTAGTATTTATATAGCTATAAAATAAACATGTCCCCTGTCTTACCAATCTTATTAATGAGAATGATAGGTGACGTAGTGTATTAGCTTGCTCATAGACAACAAACGTATCTAGGTGGTCCCCTTCCTCATTGCCATTCCTTTCTGTAATGATTAACAGGTAAAGAAGACTACAGAGCCTGAAAACATTGTTACAAAAGATCCAAGCTCACAGAATGTATATATATATATATACAATGTGTTCCAGTAGTGCAGGTCTTTTTTTTTTACATAGAGTGTGAAAACATTATTGATGTTTATTTTTAATTAGGCACCTTGTTATTCAATGTATTACTGTGGCAGCTGATAAATTAAACTCTTTTTATCTCTGTAAAGCCCACCCTGGCTGAAAAAACAGTTAAACTTTGCCTTGTCCCTCACCTTTGGTGTCATTCTTGCATCCAGTGTTATAATAGTTTAGCCTCAAAGCTTGTATGTTACGAGTTGGATACCGGTCATGATTTAAACTGAAATCAGTCAAAATGGAAGAAAAGGGCTCCCTTTGGTAGAGATGCTGGTTGAAGGAAAAATTAATGTTTCCTTTTAGAATGAAGTGCATTGGTGCCATTATTGGCTTGCCTGGTATTACACCCTCTCCTTTTTCTCTTCACCAGCCCTTTGAGGTTCAACGGGAAGAGGATAACACTGCTTTCAACACTGAGAGTGCTTCCGTCAGGCCGATGGAAATCTCATTCTCCTCTGATCTACACTGGCATCTCCATTTTGGCCTTGCTAGTCTATTCCCAGTGTAACAAACTTTACAGTTTCGTCACCCATATCTTCATCTCTCAGTACCGCTTTCCCTATGTGGTGTCCCTCACATTTGCACAGGTACAGCTGATAGAAATATACTCACAAACCCATCACCCAATGAATATCTACTTTCTTTGAGTTACAGAATCTTTTACAATTTTTTTCATATGCAAGTCTTTTAAAAAAATTGTTTAATTTTATATGAATTGAGTTTAATACTTTTAATGAACCATTGCCTCTACTGTGTGCAAAATGTATGATTTTAGAGTTGCAGTGGAATGATAGATGAGCCAAGTTCCTATACCACCAAACCTAATTCATTAGTCCAATGCATGAATATTTTGGAATTCTGAAGAGCAATGGAACACAATAATACATTTCTACTTGTTATATGTTTTGCTACAGGTGTTATTATGAATCAGGTGTCATTAAGGTCAATGCGAGAATAGTGTGTTCTGTGTGTGTTCAAAGGGAGTATGACTGCAGACAGTCTACAGCAGCATACACTAGAGGCCATAAATTTAAAAAAGATAAGATATAAGCAGTTCACCTCATGAAGTAAATGATTATAACAGATTATTCGAAACTAGCCTCCAAACGTGAAACTTGAAGTACTCATTAAAAGAGGAAAAAGCTAGTTTGGTCAAAGAAAAAACTTGGAAGCCAATTTGCACTCAACAAATGCAGCCAGCCATTGCATTTTATTCAGCAATCCATTACCTGGACTGTGCTATTACCATGCATCTTGTGCTGCTGGCACAGGCAGATTGCAGTTTCTTGATCAACCAGCTTCTGAAGCAGAATTTTGCCTTTTGAAATGTACCCCTTCCTTGAGTTATGGCCAATTCATTATTGCCTCATGGGACTGCTAGTCAAAATCTGCACTGACATGGTCAGGACTCAGTACCACTGCGCTAAGGAAAAGTGTCTCAGTGTGTAGGAGCATGTAGAAGTTTACTCTACTTTTAATTCTATTGTGTATAATCCCTTTAGTTGTTATTTCCCTGCAATACTGATAAAATGGAATGCATGCTGGTACATACATGTAAATTCCTTGTGTGTATGTAGTTGTGTTTACAAGTATCTTCTGATGTTAGCTTGACATGTTTTCTCCAGGTGGTGCTTACCCTGGTCACCATGGTGACACTGCATGCTGTTGGTGCCATCAAGCTCCATCCTTACTCTCTGCATCTGGGGGAAAGATTACTGGTGCCATCCATCTGTGACAGTATTCAGGCAGTGCTGGAGCTGTGGGCAGACATCAATGCCCCCTCTGGCCTCTACCCTCTCACCCTGTGTCTGCTCCCTCTCACCTGTGTGGGCTGGACTCATGGCCTGGGCCTCAAGCCCTACCTCTCCGTCAAAACTACCTTTGTGCTGGCAGCTGTTACATTCACACCAGTGACAATCATAGGTATACCTTGGAATATTCTGTATGACCTTGTATTGGGAATTAGATTCAGTGCACCTAATAATAATGTCCTTTGATGATTATGAGTTGCATATTTGCAAGTTCTGGCTGGATGTCTTGTTAATCAAATAATGGTAAGAGGTAATCTAACATCAAGCCTATCAACCATTAATCTAAGATAAGCATAGAAAAATGCTGGACATTTTCCAAAATTGAGAAAATAATACATCTAATCATAGCTATAAGCAATCCATCTTTTCCACTTCTGGACTATGGTACATTGTACCCAAAATAACTTGTCATTGAGTGCAATGACACTATCCACTTCCTTCTATCAGAATTTTCTATTTCCACTAAAAATGTCCAAACTCTATTAGTCATTTGTCTTTTTCCCTGCAGGAGCACATGATGTCCTGTGGACTGAGTCCCTGGTAAGTCTCTATGCCCCTCTGAGCCTCTTCCTGCACAGCCTCTCTCTGTGCTGGCTGGCCAAACTGGGGAGGACGGAGAGGAGGTTGAAGGGGCATCCGGTATCTGCGCTCGACCTTTATTACTGCCTTACTGTTAACAGAAGCCTGGTGCTGGGGTTTTTGTGCCTGTTGCACCCCGACTCCCCACGAGTGCTGAGTGAGGGCTGCTGGCACTGTCTTCTGTTCCTGGCATACCTGCTGGCCATACTGCTGCTTGGTGCCCTCCAGCACTTCCTACTGGCCCTCACCACTCTATACTGCTCTCCAGTGGCTGCAGGCATCCTCCACACAACACAGGATCTGGTTCAGACTTTTACCAGTGTGCTGTAGCCTGCTGTGGCCAGACTATGTTCATGTATGCAGGTTTCTTTTCAAAACTCTGTATAGATTCATTGTTCTTCATTGTGTGTGGATCACCTGATTTTAAATGCACAGTGAGTGGAATCACTATGCAGCTACAGACCCATACATCTGATCAAAACCCCTATCAACTTGTTCTTGCCTCAAACCTTGGATGTCTTTGCTGCGTGTCCAAAAACAAAATGACAGATATGGCCTGATATAGCATGTAGACTGTATCAGTATTGAAAGGGGTCAGTGGTCCCTCTGGGTGATGTAAAATTAGCCATGGCATAACCCGGTAAGGGAGAAATCCTCATCACACACATTAGTAAATCCTCTGGTCAAGGCACCCGAGGTATCCAGGTCTGCACTCTTCGACACAATGACTACACAGCTCAGCTGGTGAATTTGAGAGGAGAATGAATCTGGGGCTTGGCTGTGCTCTCGAACAGTTGGGAGTATGTCACAGTGATGAAACAGGAATATGAATATAACTGGTTGGTACAAATTGGGAGGAAAATCTGGTAAAGAAATTGCTTTAGAGGGTGGCAAATTATCAGTTCTATAGTGGCCTGCTACCACTATAGAACTGATAATCTATCCTTTAAAAACTGCTTTAGTACAAGGAAGTAGTTTAATAATAAAAACATTGATGTGTGGACATGGTCTACCCTTTGCTTATATTTTAATAAGTATTAATAGACTTAAGTGTCAAAATGTTGTCATTTTTCTTCTGTGAAACTGAATAAAGAATCTATGCAATACAATTGCCTTTATAGATTTCTTTTGGGTGAAAAGTACTTTAGTAATTAGAATTTTTTTTTTGAAAAACTAAAATGAAAAACAGATCACACCTGGATCATATTACGATGTTTTTTTGAGGAACGGATTTGAAAAAAGCTTGCCAGATTCATGGGAGCATATTTCAGTTGTATGTTTGGTGAGATTTAGGAACAGTGCTATTGGGGAATATCAGGAGTATAAAGAGATGGAAGATTACATTCCTCATCAAAAATTAGAAGGTCAGCAGGTTAGAAATAAAAGTATGACAAAATACAAGAAGAGCTGATCTGTCAATTGTGTTCATCCATGTGCACCTAGGCAATGACAACATGAAAGGAATAAGAATGGTAGTCCCCAACAAATGTTAAAGCTAGTGATAAAACACATAAATTAAGTGTTATATACCAGTCTTATATACATGATTTCTATACCCTTATAAGAAGGATGTCTATACAGGTTTGAACAGAAAAAACACTTTTATTGTACTTAAATGGGTCAAAGTTTGTTTGTGGAACATATAATCGTTAAATAAGTCCAATGAATAAAGGTCAACAGGTATGCAAGACAATATAACTTAAGGGGTCATGTTTTACTTTCTTTACTGGAACAATAAAACTGCAACATGTCTGCATCCATGTACGACTGATAAAAAGGCTGTTCCCCTTTCTAGATACCTCTTGGTAAAAAGAACACCCCTATGCTGACGTGATTTCTTTATGTATATTCACTATAACACCAGAAATGTAACACCTAATACAGTATTTAGGAATGACAGTGTAAAAAAAAAAAAAAGGGGCTGGCTATAAAGAAATTATCTCTGAATTTCCATGGACAAATCATTGTTAGATGATGGTGATTTGAATGACTCAGGTCAGTTCTTTTAACATGCAGCTTCCTTTGGCTACATGTTTTCATTAAAATGAGGTTCATTACTACTATTAAAGGAGGTTCCTCCATCAACCAATAATAATTTGAGCAAAAGGTCAAAAAGGGAATCACTAAGTACTGCACAGCTCATCTGAATAAGCTGATCTCATGTACAACATAGAATAACCTACGCATCACAATAACGTATGTACATTGTTTGTCTTTAAGTATGGTAAGTTAGTCTCCCTGCTTCTTCATGTAAATCATTAAATCCCTCAGAATAATTGTAATCCTTTTAAGATGAATAATATTTCCCTCCTTCAGAAAGCAGTCATACACAAAACACAATTGTGTCGGGGATTCACTTTGTGCCGAATAAACCTTTAAATGCTATTCGTTCAAAGCAGCTTTAAATCACTGGTTGGATCCACAGGATAACACATACTATTTAAATATGGCATTTCAAATAATCAAAGACAGATAATCCCAATCACTTTTTTCCTTTCCTTCCAGATGTGGCCTTTCCTTTTTTTGAATACTTTGCCTCCAGGTCAGACAGGAATGAGTTAAACCCCTGCTCTCTGGACTTTTGCCTTTGCTGTGTTTGGGAAACAGAAAATATACAAGTGAGGTGGTGCTTGCTGTTCGCTCTGAAGTACTGTCTGATTACTCTAGTTATCCTTATTATTGAAATTATTCATTTATTTAACCATTCTTTCATGTTGCAAGTGAAGTGTTCCCATTCACAACAGGGTGAGAATTATCAGGGAATTACCAATGTAATATAATGATATTTTGGCTATGATATACCACTATTGCCATTATGTTACTCTCTACTGCCATCTACATATTGCAATGTGATACTTCATTTTATAGTTGATGAATCTTGGTGGAAATAAAGGTTTTACTTTCATCATTATAAACAATAATACCATTTATGTTAAGATCAAAATTCTATCAAAATCAATTAAAATGTATCAATTACAAACAAATACAATTTACCAGTGGGAAAATTTAATTTTAAGTTTCACTTGAGCGGTCTAACAAAGATGTATCCAAAAACAATATTGTGGATCATGATACATTCTGAAAAAATATTGCAATACTCAAATGTATGAAATTTACCAGATCCCAATTTACAGTACCAATGGTATGTACTATTTATTAATTGTGTTCCATAAATATGTATTATCAGTGGTGTTATTTCAGTTATGATCATTTCATTTCCATAAGATACTTTAGTACATGGCTCAAGTGGCTGTTTTACCTTCAACATGGCTACTAGGCTGTCATCAGAATTCAGACCCAGCTCCTTCTGCATCTCTTCAGCCTCTTTTTCTTCTTTATCAGCCTGGATAGCAAAAGCATTCTCTTACCACTACACAGCAATGCGGGAGTGCACAGTCTATTAAATGCATGTGCACGTACAGATACAGTTGTAATTAAACCTATATCGCAATACAAACGTTGCAAAATACCTATTGAGAGACAAATAAGAATGCATGACAGGATTACGGAAGCAACAAGCACCAGTAGCCGATGCAGTCTGTATGAGTGAATGTATACGTGTGGCAGTATCCTACCTTCCGTTTGCGTGACAGCTTCTTCTGCTTGCTCTCATGAGTGAAGGAGCGGTAGGCAGGCAGTTCTCCAGAGTCAATTGCACCCTGTATGATTTTGACAATGCGTGGCTCATCCTCCTGAGTGCAACACATTGCGGACGCCATGATCATGTCCATGTCTCCCTCATATTGAACGTACAGTCGCTTCACATCCTGCCTCTCCTCGTCTGTGTCCTTGTACTTCTTCTCAAACTCCAGTATGTCCTTCAATGTGATCTGGTGAAGTGGGGGACAGAGAAATCCTTCACTGAAGAGCAGGTCAAATCTATGCCACCTGGATCTTTTGCAGAGGAGTAGAATATCATTCATGTAATTTTATTACCGTTGAACTATAACAGTTTAACCTGTAAGGAGAGAAGGACACACTCTCTTACAAAACTGGAGTTTTTTTTAACAGAGTGTTTTTTCTCCTCCTTCTCATGTTCTCTTAAATACCCATAGAGGGCAGTTACTGGGAGTATCTCTGAACTGCTCACGCATGTGCACTGGTTCATGGAAACATGGCCAAGGCTGTAAGGAGGACTGATTATTTGAGAAGGTACCTTTGGGAACAGGAGTCTCCAGTACTCTTCCCAGTTGCGGTCCCGGTCCAGGGAGTCAGACTCTTCGTCCACAGTTCCCTGCTCATCATATACAGCCCTCTGTTCTTTGTCACTCAGTACTGCATATACTTTGCCCAAGGCCTGAAAGAGACCAGTACTGCCGAGTTAACACACACACCAATGACGGAGCATTTTAATGATGAAAGCACTGTAAAAATAAACTAATTGCACAGGTTAGGTGTATTAAGCAACCATCGAAAATACTGAACCAAACACGGTATGTTGCAAAGTCTGAGTCAGAAAAGTAGGCACTGGACTATACCTGGAATTTCTTAGTTGCAAGCTGGTCATCAGGAGCTCTGTCAGGGTGCACCTGAAGGGACACTTTGTAATAACCCCTTCTCACATCTGCATCTGATGCCCCCTTTGCAACTCCTAGTACCTCATAGAGGTTTGACGTCTTGAACAGCTCCTCACAGTGCTCAAGTAATCCCATGTCTCAGGTTTATTGTCCTGCAAAACAGAGCATAATTTCACAGGAATAATCAGAATAATCAATGATTACACCAATTACGATTTGCTTCGCTGCTTAGAGAATGGGGTGATGTTAAGCAAATTCACCCTGACACAAAAAAATTGTCAGTGAAGTAAAGACAAACTTCAAAGCTCTATTCTGCCAGTGGAAATCAAATAACCCAGTAAGATAATCTTCAACCAAGGGAAAAAAATCATGATCAGACATATTAAAGTTCAGTTAACAAAAGTAGATACGTTTAAATGTTGAAACATTAAGAATGTACATTCAATTCTGTTCGACTAGAACATGAGATCAACCTTGTGCAACACGAGAGACAGAAGCTATCCAGCTAACATTAGGTGACATAGGCTACAATGTGATTAGCATTACGGACATTATTGAGCATAGCACACCCCTGAGATTGTTTCACGCGAATCTGATTCAACTACACAAATTACAGACTGAGTCTTGATATTCAACTAACAATAGCTAGCACTACTATGCATTAAACATATAGTTTGCTAAGCTGAGACTGTTCAAAACGCCATATTTTGCAACCAAGAAAAAAGTAAAGACGAGCAAGTTATCATCTGTACAACACACAGACGACTGTATAAAACACACATATTGGTTTTTATGGACAGAAGAAAAACAAAGGGGCCTACGAGTATGTTGCTGCTCTGAATCCGCGTTTCCCTTTACCTCCAAAATTTGCCGCGATACGTATAAAAAGCGCGCCTTAGCAAATTATGACACGTGAGGTCACAGACGTCAGAGCAGCGCCTGAGTTGCGCGCAGCAGCTAGTGCCTATATCAAATGGATACCCAACAATGATCCTACATGTCCAACACCAACCCATCCCTTTGATTTACAGACGCCTAGATCCGTGCAGCGTCTGGATAATACATATGGTGCCAGAGAATGGCAGGCGTTTACTTTACACACATTTGACTTGACGAGTCGGGACGGCATACAAGAGTTCTCGTATGTGATATGTACCTCGTATTTGCTGATATGTTCACACCATCCACACTTACACTCAGTGAATGCTTGCATTCGTGACAAACACATTTCAGTTAGTACCTCAAGGCAAAGAATGTGCATATTTTGCAAAAACAGGAATTCAGGCTGTGCTGCGAATTGGACCGGTACAGATTCAGGTCTGTGATCCATGTTCAGTTTCAGTAGGGATCTCTTTATCACTCACCCTGGTACGAACAATTCACAGGAGTATCAGTGAAGTCAAAATTTCATCATCATTGTTCTTCCAGGTTTACTGGCCTCCACATTGACTAAAAATAACAGTTTATAAGGTTAGAACCTGACTTACTCATGAAGGTGTTGTCACACACAGATCCACTTGGAAGACCTTCCGTAGTGCTAAAGAACAGACATTTAAATAAGAACATACACTGAATCTTTATTCACACATTTTATTTAGCCTAGGAGGGGTGAATGTACACATGGATATAAAATTTTACACTATTTAAATACATACAAATATACACTGCCAATCATCATAAGCAGTCCATTAAAAGGGAGATGCTTGGCCTTCCCAAAGCAAAAAAAAAAAAAAAAAATAGGTCACAGGCCCATTGAAATTAGAGTTCATACTAACATTCTTGCTGTTAGATTGGAAAAAAATATATGGATCACATTTTTTCCAGGAAAAGCACTTTTTATATGGTAGTTTATGTCAATGAAGGACAGCTGTTTTCTTTATAATAAATAAAAATGTATACTCAACACCATAAAACTGCATGTGAGCATATCAGTACAGAATGACTATATAAACTACTGTCACTGTTTCTGCAATTTTTAAGTTTAGTGGTTGTAGGCAAATTGTTGTAAATGTCAGGCACTTCAATTAAGTTCATTTTGTAAATTTAGATTTCATTGAATTAAACATATACAAAGAGACCATCTTTAAGAGTATTCGAATTCAACTAATATCCAACCAGTGTGAACTAATGTATTAAGATAAAGTGCTATGCAAGATTCATTAGTTTCCACATGAAATTCACTGTTTTGCATATACAGATGTTAACTATAGCCTGTGGGGTTATATTCAGGTGACATGTAGCATACAGGTCATTCCTCATAAAAGCACATGCAGGTTTGTAGCATTTAAACATACAAAATCCCAATTGTGCACTTTAACAACTGGATTTGTTCAACCGTAAACACACTTGTGCAGTCTGAGATTTCTCAAATCGCAGTAATTTTTCCCACATTTATCGCACATGTAGAGCTTCTCTCCAGTATGAATCCGTCTGTGTGTCCGAAGATGACTACCTTGGCTGAATGTCTTGCCACATTTTTCACAGCTATATGGTCTCTCTCCTGTATGGGTTCTCTGGTGCAATTTAAGGCTCTGTGAATTATTGAATTTCTTTGTGCACACATCACAGCTGTATGGTTTTTCCCCTGTATGAATGCGCTGGTGTAATTTCAGACCACATTTCTGAGTGAAACTCTTTCCACATAGTGGGCAATTGTATGGTTTCTCTCCAGTATGAATGCGTTGATGAATTTTAAGATTGACGGACAAACGGAAAGCCTTCCCACATATAACACAGCTAAACGGTTTGAGACCTGTGTGGATACGCTCGTGTGTTTTAAGATTAACGGCTTGGCGGAAACCCTTCCCGCATATGACACAGCTGAGTGGCTTCTGCTCAGTGTGAATTAGCTGGTGTATTTTAAGTGTCACAGCACGAGTGAAACTCCTTTGACAAGTTACACAAGTAAAAGCTTTCTCTCCAGTGTGAATTTGCTGGTGTCTCTTGAGATTCTGTGCAACATTAAAACTCTTCCCACATTCAACACATGTAAACGGTTTCTCTCCTGTGTGAATTCTATGGTGCGTTTTCAGATGAGCAGCCTTGTTGAAACACTTTCCACATACATCACAGCTGAATGGTTTCTCTCCTGTGTGAATTCTCTGGTGCTCATTGAGACTATGCCTCTGTGTGAAAGTCTTTTCACAGTGCATACAACTGTACGGTCTTTCTCCTTTGTGAATTCGCTGATGAGCATTAAGACGGCTTGACTTACAAAAAGTCTTCCCACACTGAGTGCAAGTGAACGGTTTCTCCCCTGTGCCAGCTGTATTGGGACTCTTATCATTCTGGACAGATTCATCCTTGTCATTAATATTACAGTCACTCTCCACGAGTATGGGTTGTATATCATACTCCATATTATTGTTTTCTTCACAGTACTGATGGTCATTGAGAAAGCTCCTTTCAACATCAGATCTCGCCCTGGCAGCTCCTGTGGAAGAAAGACCAAAGGTTTTCTAAGATGTACAAATTACAAGATTTATGCTTCCGTAAAATAATGAAAAACAGACAAAAACATACATGTAAAAGTGCTAATGGCTACATATACAGTAAAAACCAAAAGATATTATACAGAGGAAAGAAATGTCCCTGCAGTTATGAGTGTAACTTCTCACTAATTACACACAAGTATGGATTTCCACAAGCTCTGTGTGACTGAAATCTATCATTCACTTTGACCATGTTCTAAATTGTTTTTTTTTTTTTTTTTTTTTTTTTTTTTATAACTAATTTTGTCTTCTCTACTCACTATCTACACTGGTATTGAGTCCTTGCGGAGGATTTGTAGTCACAGAGTTGTCCTCAGGTCCCCGTTCACTGTTCAGAGGACATTCGGCACCGTCTTCATCTAGGCCTGCAGACTGCACAAGACAAAGATGGTTTTCTATCATACTGGTGATATCTGCAGCTGTAACATTACATTTTCAATATACTATATAGGCAGCACTACTTCAATACAGTAATACACCCCACACAGATTGCTATTTCAAGCACCTCCATGGTCCTAAAGTTTCAAAGCTGAAACATACTGTACCCCTGAAGCAATGCTGGACACCTTCCAGAAAACAAAAAATTTAATGAAAATCCAACGTGAAGGCATATTAACACATATGGTATAGACCAGCAGTTAAGCAGTACTTTATAATAGACGTCACCGTACATGAAACAGGAATAAAATATTGGGAAATTTATTATTATTTACTGTAATATTAACACGTTTAGTAAAATCCAGTACATGTACAATGTGTAAGTTCTATGCAGAACATGACTAACCTTGTCTTTCAATACAACGGAGTGCATGGGACTGTCCTCTTCCTTCACAACAACATCATGCTCTTCCACTGAAATCATTAGGCAAAACAATTAAAAGGTTGGGTATACATTCATTACACGAAGTAGAACATTAAACTGATCTACACTATTACTAATTTCACTGAACATAGAGCTATTTCCGGAGATGTATTAACAATCAAAAGGAAAAAGCAAGACACAATTGACACTAACAGAATACAGCAACGAATACTATGGACTTACTGATTTCTCCTACATACACCATGTGTAAAGAACTATCTCGTGCTGCATCCTGTACAGTCCTCGCTTCAAGTTCCATCAACTGCTGGGCGGTCTCGTCGACCAGTTTGGTAATTTTATCCACGGCCTCTTTGCTGAGCGTACCCATAATGGAGGCAAAACGTGTCTGCAAAACGTAATGATTAGTTACACATTAAAATGTGAGAAACTGGAAGCGTTTAGCCATCTTTCTTTTCAAAATGTTACTGCAGCGAGCCAGTTAGCTACCTGCAATTATTCCAGCGTCAGATGAACAAATGTTGCATATAAGAAATACCTTTACACCTTAAAATACATGTTATTTATATCTAGTCACCTAACTTATCTAGCAGTAGAAATGTATTTCGACACCAAGCAATTCATTCAAGTATTCGCAGTAACTACAACAGTTTGTAACTACAGTAAAAAGTTTGTACAGTCAGTACGATCACAGCAAACGTTGTTACCCTGAATATAACAAAATCGATATGTATAACCATTTTATTAGTCTATTATGTTTGTTTTCCTTCCTGGTCTCTTCAGCATGCCCAGTCGAGAAAATCGTCGCCAACTTGGCCACCAACTGTATGAAAAGGCCTTTCGCCTCGAATAAACCAGGTAGTAGGCCATGATAACTTTCCATTTGTCTTACCATTTATATTGCATTGTTTGCACGTTTGGGTGGACAAGGTATTACCCTATGGTTTCCTGATAGGAGCGAGACGCCACATTTTCAAACTATAAGTGACGGCAAGTTCGCAAGGAAACTGGCGAGATAGAGTGAAGACCTAAGGTTATCTAGCTAATGTAACTAAGTTACATATTCAGCCAGCCTTTTTGTCTAACGCTGTGTCAAGGCTGATACACTTAACTCACCGTCATTAACTCATTCTCTGTCTGAATTTTCTTCTTTAGCACCTCGTTGTCAGCTACTTCCAAACGTAACACGATTGCAGAGTCCTCGACAAGGTTGCCCATTTCTGCCACGGCTGCTTTAACCAGTAAATCCATGATGGAGGCTAACTGAGTCTGAAATGTAACCCAATTCGACATTTTAAAAGAATTTCAAGCCACCTCTGTTATAGCTCGTTTGTCATGCATCTGTTTTAATGCCAAACCGATCTGTTTCGCAAGCGATGCATCGGTTAAACACAATTTACGGTAAAATGAATCGTAGGACCCTCTGGTTAGTGCAATCCATACGATATCCACTGTGTAACACATCGAAACTGCCCTACTTCCGTTTTCTAAAACGAACGCGCAATTCAAAATAAAAGTGCATGGCGTCGTTATTCACTTTTGATGACTCGTTCACCAATGACTTTTACGACAAAAGTGACAATAAAAGACAACCATACTTAGTTCATGCAATAGGGAAACATCTCTCTTTCCCTCCGATTACTGAGCAGTAACGTTTAGCTAGCCAATTCTAAACTGTACGAATAAAATCGAGATAATTGAAGACTGTATACCCAGAATTAAACCATGACTTAAATTAATTGCACTGAATCTCTATTTGGGTTTGGAAAAATGGAAATTGTTAATTGCCTTTCTCTTCATCTATAAAGTTTAGCTAATTACATATACGTACCATGAAATTGGGGAAACCGGCTGACTGGGTCATTACACAGAAGACCAAGCTGGCTTCAGCAGTTGCCTTCAGGCAGGATTACCACACCGTGTCAAGTTTATTTGCCCCTCCTTTGCTTTTGGTTGTTATGTTTCTATGAATAAAACATACCCTGTCCTATTCCTTACCCTTTTTATTACAACTATATCAATTTATAATTGCTTAACTTTGCTTCATTTCCATTATCCCATTGTGTTTGTCCATGCAGCCTCCAATACAAAAGGTGGCAGCATGCGCCTTTCCTCGAGTTTATGATTTGGGACTCGCTCCCTTTCCATCAAGGAAGTGGCCCTCGCCTGCGGGCGCAGCTTTGTGCGCTTGTCTGCCTTTCTACCATCAACGGTGAGAGAGCCGGCAAAATGTCGAATTGTGTAGCTTTTCAGACAAAATTAGCCTCCATCGTGGAAATATTGGTTGAGGCGGCCGTCTCAGTAATAGATAATCTTGTTGACGAGGACTCTACCCTCACATTACGTTTGAAAGTCGCTCAGAATGAGATGGAGAGTGAAGTACTGAGAAAGAAAATA
Source organism: Albula goreensis (assembly GCA_022829145.1). NCBI lineage: Eukaryota > Metazoa > Chordata > Actinopteri > Albuliformes > Albulidae > Albula > Albula goreensis. Next base: position 16,716,410 of record CM040759.1, read on the forward strand.
CAGACACAAAACGAACTTATATCGGTGAGTTAAGCAGTTAGCAGGGACAAAGTGGTTTGCTAGCAAGGGTTTAGTTCCTATAGCTAACGTTGGGCTGTTAAGGGTACTTTAATTTCAAACTTAATGCCAGTTGTGTTTCGTCTTTGTTAGTTGACAAGGCAAAACCACAACCATTCCAGAAATATTAACGATAGCTTAAAAAGGTTGACCAAAACGTCCCATCAGCACCAGCTGCCAGCTAGCAGTAGCTAGCGATATTAAACTAATGGAATAACATTTTGGAACAATCAGTTACTAGGAATTTTAATGAACATTTCTTTGTATTTTAGGAAATATTCTAAAATATTAAGAAATGTTGTCGAGATATGCATACGTTTAGTTGGTTATCCATCCAGTTAGCTAGTAAGAATATTCACACATTTCTTCTAGCTGCTGTCAGTTGGCAAGCCAGGTATAATTAAACTAACTTAATAACTAAAGATAACGAAATGCTAACCGACCCTAAATTAGCACGGTCATTAAGGTATGGCAATCGATTATTGCTTGTAATCAGCCTTACAGTGTACACTTAATCTGTCGTCTGAAAAAGCTGACCTTTGTTGCATTTTAGACAAGGTTCGCCTCTATCATGGGAATACTGGGTAAAGAAGCCATGGAGAAAATCATCAGGCTTGTTGACGAGATAAAACCACAGCTGATGGAGTGTGAAATTGAAACGGTAAAAAAGACAACGAAAATCGAGAATCCTGCAACCCCTGAAATTCCAGCCACCCCAGAGAATGACATAAACATGCTGGTTGTAGAAGGATGTGGTAAGTCACCAACACTGGGCAGCAATGTCTCAGCAGATCTAATCTTAAGGAAGGATACAAACATTTCAGGCTGTATTTAAATTAAGCTCTCTCCCCGTTGTTATAGAGGATGAACATTCTTCGGATGGAAATATGGAGGAAAAGGGTGAGCCCTTTATAGTTGTCAATGAAGAAGACGATACACTGGATCCTGTTGTCCTGAAAGGCAAGGTGAGATATGACTCGCGTCAAACAACTAAAATAGGTTACAGTTATGTTATCGTATTGTCAAGAGCTCAAAAACTTCAGAGGTGCGAACTGGTTACGAGGGTCTTTCAATGTACAGCTTTGTAGCTTGCAGTTTTATTAAGATTATTACTGTGGAGTTATCACTTTAAATACATGTATTTTAAAATATGTATATTTTAAAAACATATATAATTATAAATATATTTTTTTTCCGACGGAAAACAATATGTCCCATTGTTTTTTTTTTTTGTTACCTTGATTTATTTATTTCATACTTTAATTGATCAAAAGAAGCGCTGATTCATTGGTTAAAAACTGGTGAATATAAAGAAAACAAGTTGCTAGTTGTTTAAGGATTACTTTCAGAGATAGCTAGCTTTATTATTTCTCTTAATTTTGTCTTCTTATTTTGCACTCCAGCTGCCTGATCAATTATCTGCCTATATTTGTAAAACTTTTGATCTTTTTTTTTTTGCTATTCAGCTTTTTAATTATCTCCAAAATGGTATGCTTTAGCCACACATGTCTAATTTAATTGCTTTTTTTAGCAATGGGTAGTATTGTTAGTATAGTATGTTGTTAATTTAATAATCATGGTTTTACTTCAGTTTGAAACTACTAGGCATAATTAGAATGCTGCTGCTTGTTTTATATCTGCTAGGTAAGCCTGAATCTCCAGATATGATTTCGGAGTCTCTGAAGTTATGCTGTATATTGAAGAAAATTCTTATTTGGTGGAATATTTTGGCATAAAGCCAGTTCTTAATTTGATGTATAGCTCCTTTATAATCTTTTATAATCTTTTTGATCTATCTGCAGGACATGACTGAAGGCAAAGGAGGCCGATCTTGGGTGTGGGGCCACTTCACCTTGCTGTCCCCCAACAAGGTGCAATGCGGTCTATGTAACAATTTACTAAGCTATTACAAAAATACATCTGGGATGCTACGACACATAAGGACAAGACACCCACTCGTACGTCAATATGATGCTCCTAGTATTGTTGTGGCTGCTACACAGACAGACCCAGGTATGTTGCTCTTTACGAAAATGATTAAGTTTTAATAGGATTATTTATTGGGTGAGTTCAATACATGAGTCAAAAAAGATGTATTTGCACTTTTTTAAATGTACCAGCAAGAAGGAAAATGTATGATTAATTGCAAAACAAACTACATGTATGGTACCTGTAACTATCATAGTGCTACTGTATGGAATTATGCTATGGTAGCATATGCATTATCAAGCAAAACATGAAATATTCTCATTCTTCTGAAACTCTTTTTTTTAAGACCTATTTGTAATCTGTAGTTGTATTTGTCTGCTGCAACATCTAAAGACTTATTACTTATTCCATGAGAAAGGAAGCCCATTTTTTTTTTTGTTTTTTTTTTTCTTTTCCCCTCCAGATGTCTTCATGGGACAGGCTGAAGTGGACGTGGATCCGGTACATATGGTACACAGCCTCTTATACATAACCTTGATCCTAAAACACCCTCACTAGACTGGTGTGACACAGACCACCAAGTATTATAATAATAGTACTTGGAAAAAAAAAAATACTTTTTACATGCATATAAGTATGAATTATGTAGCTAAGTCTTTAGTGATGGACACTGTGTCGTTCTGTAGATCTTGGGTCAAATTGCCACAATAGTGCTGAATTTACTGTTTCATGCATCATGATGGAATGCCCATTTCTTCACACAAATGAACAGGGAAAAAAATGGACACACAATCTCACTGCAGAAGCTAGATTTGGTTTCTGAAGCTGAGTTGTTTGATTTGTTGAAGCATGTTGAAGATTCAGCAGTAAAAAAATAGAAATGGTTCATGTGACTTTCATGCCACTTATAAGAGAAAACAACCTCACAAAACATAGCAACGGTTCTGAGGGATGCCTCCAAAGTTCATAGCTGCCTGTAATGCACTTGTTTTACACAGCATTTGTCAGGCTGACCAGTTGTTCACTTTCACTAATCTTGTATTCATTAAAATGATATGGAAAACATAATTTTAAGTATCAGCCAATTTTCATCTCTCATAGTTCCTATAGTGCTATTCTTCACCACATAGCAAGTATTGCTTATCTACTACTGTGTCTAGCCTACTAAATTTAGTGATTATTTATGGTTTTCCATGGGTTCTGTAGTCTGTTTTGAGCTTGCTCTTTATCAAGAAAGTTCTAGAATAAAGAATCAAGAGTCTGGTTCGTAGCTGTAGAAGGGAACTATTAATTGGTCCCTAGATACAAGTGCGTAAGTTGGAGATGATGGAAATCTTTTGAAAATTGTTGCAAGTGACTGGTTAACTTGTAGCAGTTTTCTGATTAACCCTTATGGCAGATGGGTTTTATTTTTCCCATCAAAAATATCAAAATTCAAGAGATGGATAGTTGTTTTTGTTGATTAATTGGATAGTTGATTAATTGAAACTCCTTTAGTGTTTTCACAAGATAAACATAAAAACTTCTCATTATCTGTAGGATATGCCTGAAGGCAAAGGAGGCCGATCTTGGGTGTGGGGCCACTTCACCTTGCTGTCTCCCAACAAGGTGCAATGTGGTCTATGTAACAATTTGCTAAGCTATTGCAAAAACACGTCTACGATGGTACGGCACATAAGGACAAGACACCCTGCCGTGAATCACTGTACTCCTAGCTTTACTGCGCCTCCTACACAGACTGAACCAGGTATGTGGTCCTTTATAAAGAGGAATAAATATTCATATAAAATACTACCATGTATATTGCACTTTCATTTTCACATGATTTATCAGTAGCAGGTTTAGAGTTATGCTGAACCAACGTTGAAAACGTCAAAGCTTGGTAGTATAGACATTCCCAAGGGGAAAAAAATGATTAGTCTTTTGTTTTTGTTTTTCCTGTAATTTTAAATAGCCTGTCATAGGTTAAGGTTGGGTGATAAATTGATTTAAATCAGTGAATTCAAATATATGCTAAACAATATGTCTGAATTATCAGACAGTCTTTCTACAATAAGGTGCACACATGTCGCTCTCTGTTAAACAAACAACACTTATCACACGCCACATTCATTCATTTTGTTGTCAGTGAGTCCAGGTGTTCTATCAAGATGGCAACAAGCAGCCCTGCTCATTAGGGTGAGATAATTCCCAGAATAAGGCAGGAATGTCACTTCAGTGATATGGAAGTGGTTCAGTTTTGCAGGATCCAATGTTGAACAACCACTGACACTAGGAAAGCCAGATGCTAGCTGCTGTATCACTCCCAAAACACCTGCAAAGGGGCAGAGAACATTGGCAGGGTAATTCTCCAGTGTCGTCCCATATTACATGAAGAAAATGCTTGTTTTTACTGTGTCTTTGTCTTTTTTTAGTTTGTTTTCTGAAAAATATAAAACAGAAATAATTTGTTGAATCATCCATGAATTTTAAAAAATACACATTTCATATTTAGGTCATATCGCCCAGCCCTAGATTAGGTTGTTATGTTTTTTCAGAATTTCAGACCAATTCAGGAAAGGACAGACTGACAGCTCGTCCTCTTGAAAGTGTGCCAGCTGCCACTTATATTTACTCAGCTGTTTGCTAGCTGAGCATTATTGTTTTTAAGTTAGCACTCATAAGGATAGCTTGTGTAGTGGCCACACTGGTGGTCAGATTGAATCCCCCACAAAGAGTTGAAGCCAATGAAAGTTAAACAAAAAGGCTCAAGGGTAATTAAACATTTACTGTTTTATTTTTTTTCAGCCAGCTTCATGGGACAGGCTGAACTGGAGGTGGAGCTGGTAAATATTGCCATGTGGTGCATAACATTTTTTTAGTTGAGGATGAGGGTTTAAGAGACAACTTGGATCTTAATACATCCATAATTTCATAGTGTGGTACCAAATGTACCTGTTTGTGTATCACACACATACACGCATGCTAATCTTTGAATTAGGCAACTACTTAATACTTGACGGATGAAAATCAGTGGTCAAACTCGCTCAGTTTAGTTGAGAGTTTGATCCAGTATTGGAACATTGGTAGAGGTCCTTTACTTGAGCTGGGTTGTTCCCCATGGCTGCTTTTAAACATGCTTCAACAAAACAACACATTTTTTAAAAAAACAATATAGGAATCAATTCAAGTGAGTTTCATGCCACCAGTAGTAGTGTGTCTAGAAAGTTAGCTAAAGAATGGCAACTATCTGCATAGTAGCTCCAGTGCTAGATCTCTGTTGAAGCTTGTAAGGAATCTAGTTGTAAGCTATGTCGTTACAATTGTTCTCTTTTTTTGAAACTTGTTGGGGAAGTGAGGATTTAACAAAAATATAAATTCTCTGAATTCAGGGTGTTCTAATAATTAATGACCGGCACTCTAAATACCGAATACAAATGACACTAACTACTAAAACTCCTCACCTAACCAGCAGGTGGTAAGTTAAAATTGGTATACTTAAATAATTATTATTTAAATATTAACTATTAATTAAATAACCAAGTTAATTTATTGAAATGAGCAGTCTAGTGGATCAACATTCATTAGAAATGTGTATACAGTTGCAAATTATGTCGTTTAAAATGTTTATTTGACGATTACATCACTAAATAAGGACAAACAAGAATGTTCAGGATCACGGATGAATGAAATTAAGATTACCCAGCCAATGCGTGTTTACCTTGAGGAATAACAAAAGAGCTACTCCCAACTGCAGCCAAACCAAAAAGCAAAGTGAATCCCAAATGTGTGATAGTTCTAGCAGTGATGGTGGATAGACTAAGCGATGAAGCAGGAAGACTGAGCAGAACGGACTAAGAAATAGGACAAAGCAATGAGTCCTGTGCTAGGTCCTATTTAAGGGTCTCTCCCACTCCTCTCTGGTCATCGCATACTTAATTTTATGTTTGGGGAGTGCTTAAAGTTTTGCCCGGGACTTAATCTTACACTGAAACTTTAACAACTGGGAAACACAAGGCATCCCTTCGGTATTAACATTTCTGTGATCAGCTCTTCTACAAGCATCACAGTGAAACTGAACATGAAGATATGCAAGTTTAGGGAGGAGAGGATGGGATGCCTTGTGTTTAGGGAGTAGAGCTCACAGAAAGGAGCAGGCCGTTCTGCACATGAATGGCTTTGTGGTTATATTGAGACACACTCCTGTTGTCATGTGACTTTATTCATATGAAGAAGGTGAACATTATTGGGGTGTCAAAGGGGAAAGTGACCCTAAAGAACACAAACACATGCAGGCACACACAGACACAAATGCTCCAGAAGGGGAAGGAGCCAGAGGGAGAGAGAGAGGTGATGGCCCCCTGTGGATGAGCATATTTATCAAAGGATTCTACATTTGGGGGGCACTTTAGGGCTTACCAAGAACAAAGAGGGTTGTACCACACCCAGTTCCTCTTTTAACTAGTAACTCCAAATGTAGATCCATATTAGGCATTATAAGTGGTTTGTCTTAATTTCTGGAAAAAGGTCTACTCCTGCCATGCTTTAAAAGGCTGTTGGTCCTTTGATCACTGGGTTGGAGGTGTTAATGAGGGAGAGGGACTATTTGTTCCTCTCTGGCTGTGTCTGGGAGCATGGCAAAGGACCATAAAAGAAGAGAGCAGGGAAAATAACCAAAAATGCATGTCTCTCTCCTGACAAACTGCAATGTCACTCTGGACAGCTGCTGTTTCTTTTTTTCTTTTTACTTATCATTCATAGCCATGCAATTCTGTTATAAAAATCATGTATATTAAAATATAGGTTTTGCTGTCATGATAGTATTTTGGTAAATATTTGTAAAAAGGGGCATGAATGGCTGTACAAAGATTAAGTAACCAAAGACACAAAACCTTTGGTGCTGACAAGATGTACTACAGCCACCCCCAGCACTTTTTGTGTTCTTTCCACTGATAAACACATGCTGGTTGATGCATTGCTTCTTTCAGGGAAATAACCTAAGCAGCTAATTTGCCATAATGTAACACAAAAGTTTCTGTCCTTTTTAGGAGACAAATACAACAATTGCTGAAGTAGAACGTGAGGTAAATATCTGCCATTAAATATAAACTTACTACATCTTCAGTGACTTTATTTTTTGCAGATGTTTTGATTTTGCATACATTTTTAAAATAGGGATGCACTGATGTATTCGCCTTGTTGACTGCGATCAGCCATTGGCAAATAAGATGACATTCACAGATGGCAGTGGCCGATGTTTATCTGTTGTGTCACATCAGTTTTGCGTCGGATAGATGTGAAAGAAGGTTGTATTAAAAGTTGTTTCATAAATTTGTATGATTGAATTTGTGCTCATTCAATGATAGTGTGATGAAGGGCTGCAAGACTTTAAAACAGTGCAGTTGTTTTTTTATAATGAAGATTTCTTTGTTTCCCTGGCACAAAAGGGGGAATAAATAACAACAAAAACAAAATAAACAACCAAAAAAAAGTAAACAATCAGTATTGACATCGGCCATCAACCAAATTGTTAGACATCAGTATTGGCATTTGCCCAGAATTTCACAGTCAGTGCATCCCTACTTTAAAACGTTCATTTATAAAGGAATGTATATTTTTGGACAAGGGTAAAAATGGCTACCTCTCTAGCTGTAAGGTCAAAGTAAAAATGTCTTTATATTTGCCTCTTTATTAGAAACATTGGCAGCTCAAACTCAGTCTCCATGTCCTTCACGTTGGGTATACACTACATGATTTTATTCTACATTAGCAGTCAGAGATATATTTTTCATAATTTCACCAATCTTGGCTGACTAGGCAGAGATCTGCATGTCAGGAGGTCTGTAGTCTAAGAGGTATGGAGCTCCCCAAAATGGGATGTTAAGGTTCTTCTCTGACATTGAAATATATTGATCTTGGATAGTTTACTGTGAGCAGGACACATTTTCTCATTGTTATGGCTGATGGGATGTGGTCCTTATCCAAGAATCTGAAATTTGATGAATGAAATGTGTATATGGAAACATGCAAATTTTAACAGGACAAATGTGAAAACTTTCTGTTATCTGCAGGAAATACCTGAGTGCAGAGGTGGAAGATCTTGGGTGTGGAACCACTTCAACTTGCTTAATCCTATTAAGGTGCAGTGTTTGCTCTGTCAGAACCTGCTAAGCTATAACAAGAACACCTCAGCAATGCTGCGACACATAAGGAAAAGACACCCCACTGTCATCTTCAGTGGAACTGCTACAGAGGCTGAACAAGGTATGTTTCCCTTTACATAGTGGAGTAAGTATTTGTGAGGAGACATGAATGAGCACATGAATGTCTACTGTAGGAAAGCCCTAGAGTCAGAACGTAGAATTGGCCTTTTTAGCGACCTTGTGTCTTTAGGTTTGCCCTCAAATTTTATCATGCTTATGACTCTTTGGGAGCCGCCCTCTTAACCTACATCCTTACCCTTTGTTTTTATCAGGTAATAATGATACCTTATCAGACAGATTGCTTGTTCAAATAATTTGTACAGTAGTCTTCATTTGGAAAAGGATATACTGACTGTGCTATGAAAGATAAATAGTATGTGAACAAAGTGTATAAATGGAAAATGACTGAAACGTAATTAAATCTAAGACTTTTCTTTTTTAGCCAGCATCTTGCGACAGGCTGAACTGGAGGTGGAACTGGTAAGTATGGCATACAGCCTTTGTCACTTGCAAAAGATGAGGACGTAAAAACAATTAGTTCATACCATTTACCCTAATATACCTTCAACAGACATTTTATAGTGTGGCACCAACTATTCCATAGTCTTTTTGACATGTATATCCTTGAACTGGGTAATTGGATAAGGCATGAATACAAGGATTTTAAAATATTTCAGTGAAAGGAAGATTCAGTGGGTTTTCATGGAGTTTAAGAACTGTATATAGTAATGTAGACGGTCTTTAATTCATACATTGATTTTGAATGCTTTTATTTTTATTTTATTTTTCTGAGCATGTTGTATGCATCAATATATATTACACACAATCGTTTTTTTTTTACAATATGAATTATCTCATAGAGTTTTAATATGGGTAAAAAGAACTAGATACACCTCATAATGTAAATAATAAATACACAAGTGTATTTACAAGTCAGTGTGCATGAGTTATGCCCAGAATCATGAGTTTTATTGTATTTAGCTGGAAAAGATAGAAACTTTTTGCCATCTTTAGGATGTGTGTGAAAGCAGAGGAGGTCGTTCTTGGGTTTGGGACCACTTCACGTTGTTGGCGCCCAACAAGGTGCAGTGCAGCTTCTGCAACAACTTGCTCAGCTATAGCAAAAACACGTCTGGAATGCTACGGCACCTGAGGTCAAGACACCCCAGTGTGCACCAGTGTGCCAATGCTGTGTATGTTGGTGCTTCTACACAGACTAAACCAGGTATGTTACTTATATCTAACAATAAGTTTATGTACAGTTTTAAAATTTTCCTACACAGGGTATTAAATGATAATGCAAAGATCTCACTTTTATGCTTCAAATTTATTTTCATAAAATAAATGTTTGAAAATGTATTTTTTTTTGATGAGAGGTTTTCAGTGGGTACAGCAGTCTACTAAATTGGGATGAACAGATGTTCTGAAGTTACTCAAGCCAATTGTCATGGCGCCCTGGGGCCCCGAATTTGGGAACCACTGCTCTAGATTCTGTGAACGATGAGACTTTTCACTGCAGGCAACACTGATCCTATTGGCTGCTAGTTTGCAGCCCAACTGAAGTCCAGGAGAAAGGTTACTATAACAACAGGACAAACTGTCCAGTGTGGCCATCTTTTCAGTTGGGTTGAAAATGAAAGTGGGATTGTTCCTGTTCTTCTTTTTAATCTGAAATCTTGCCTGCAATTTCCCCATACTTGTGAAGAACAGCAACCACTTGGTGGTGGGATGCTTTTTTTTAAAGGTAGATAGATGGACAGTGCGAACTCTCGGTGTGCATCGTAAAATGAATGAAGTCTCAGTGTGGAGATGATGTCTGCCCTGTTCAGATATAACACCCACCAAACACAATTTGAGGGGGAGGTACAGCTGTTGGCTGGAGGTGGTGGTGGTGGTGAATTGAGAGATGACATGCCCAGTGTAATATACTGTCTGTTCTCAATTCCACCAGTGAAATGCATTGCACTTGCTGGTGTACATGTGAGGACTGACTTTAATTCCTCTTCCTCCGTTAGTCTACCAACCTAGAGACCTGAGCATAATCTCCACAAACGAGGGAGGGGAGACTTGAAGACAACTGTGGAAGCACTGACCCTCCACAAGGACTGAAGATCAGTGCAGACAGTGAGTAAAATTGATGCATCACAAGAACGTTAATCTCTGACTATTATACACAACATTAGGAGGGCCATAGAATTTGCAGCTGAATTATGCTTACCAATGAAACAACATTTTATGTTAATTGTGGAAAAAACAGCTTCTTGACTTTCATAGATCATAATACACTTGCATAGAGAAATGCTTGGAGTTATATGTGCGTGTTGTAACTGTAATGATCTAACAATATTTTTTTTTTGTTTTTCTTTTGCTGCAGGAGTTGTTGAGTCTGGCTCTGGTGTTGGAGTGAGGTCTCCCTTTCACTCAGCCCATCAGTACTGTGCTTTTGCTGGTATTAGACCTGGTGCATACTACTTACAAATTCAACCCTCTTTGGAGTGTCCGATAATGAATCAAGACTTTGTGGCAAGTGGCCAGACTTTCAGCACCTTAAAGAACAGGCCAACTTGCAGCACAGGGAGAAAGGAGAGAAGCTGTTCATGCATTGTGCAAAATGTATTCCTTCATTAATAGCAAATTCACATGGGAGAGAAACCATTCAACTGCATGAATTGTGAGAATTTAAGAGGGGAAACTAGTACTGAATGAACAACTAACTCACTGCTAAGAGAAAGCACATGACAGTGTTGTATGTGGGCTATGTTACGACAGGAAGCACTTAACACATCAGATCATTCACACTGGAGAGTAACTACATCTACGATGTATTTGTGAAACATTTCCTCAAGACAGAGCATCAGAAAACACGTCAGGTCACTCACACTGGGAAACGTAGACAGAATATCATAAATCAGGGACACTTAATGGACATAAGAGATCTTCACACTGAAGAGAAGTTTCAGCTGTGTTACATACATGATTACACATGCTGAATGTGTAATGTGAAACCACAAAACTCATTCACACAGGGCAGAAACCACACAGCTGTTTTATGGCATCCGCTCAGTGTGGAGATCTTAAGGTGCAGTCACACAGCTTAGAGACTGGAATGTTTCACTCAGAAATGTACACTGCAATTACACCAGCACACCCGCCCAGGAAAGAGAGACCATACATGTGTGGGAATGTGGGAAGACATTTGCTAATATGACTTAAAGTACACCAGCAAGTCCACACTGGAGATGAGCCATACAATTGTGAGGATTTCATGAAGACTTCCATCACCTTTTTGGTCACAGATCTTGCAGTGGAGAAATTAAAATTCAGTATGGTTGCAGAAATCATACACAAGCATATTCATGGTTAAATGAAATCCCTTAAATTAGTTTCCTTGCTTTCCCTCTGGGATTAGCAAATCTGTGATAAATATACCACACCTGATTTTGCTGGAGTGGTACAGGGGTCCATTTGCTGCCTTCAGTCTTTTCTTAGAGTCTCTGGCTGAAAGTCAATTTTGCTTACTATTAGTAGTTAATTTACTATGCATTTTAAGTGGTGCTGGAGAATTTTAATGGCTTGCCTGATTTTAGAAACCGGTAACAAGTTTGTGACAAGGAAAATGTACCAGTTGAGGTATATTTTATCAGAACATTTGATCATGAATATGTTTAAAGACAAGATAAGTTGATGGCATTATTAATGCAGTAAGTTGTAAAACATGAAACAAACATCGGCTCAATTCTATAAAAAAAAAAAGTCAATACATGGAGGTCTGGAAAATAAGAGTCTATGATTGAGAGGGAAAAATGCAGTTTTGTTCTGATAACAAAGGTAAGGTGATACAAACTGAAGTTTTTTTCTCTAAAGGTTTTTAACCTGCCTCTGTACATATTGTAAAATAATTTGCAAATATTGAATGTAAATTTGTACATATTTGAACTACATATTCTTTACTGTTGGTAAATTTTCATCCTGTAGGTGGAATAAAATACACAAACTCAGCTGTTTTTTTTACCACTGTATTGCAGTCATTAATTTGCAATCCCTCATTTTGAACAGCATAGCTGTTGCAAGAGCAGAGAGCGAGCACAGAACGGCCTTAATGAAGCTTTTCCAAGTGGAATTGTACCATGTGTGTTTTTACCTTTGCCTCTGAATGGGTTATGTTTTATGCTTCTAGCTAGAGCTATCTACTGGAGTGGCTCCTCAGCTATATAAGCACCGAAGCTATGTACTGGAAGCTATGTCTAACAGACCAGGGGTTTCACTGAATCTTTGTTAATTTCAGTGTGCTGTTGTGGTCTGCAGGCAATCATGAAGTGGGAGATTGTGAACTGCTGCCTCTGGCCTCCAAATATCTTTCCATATCTTGCTGTCAGGTCAAAGCTAACAGAAAAATGTTTGATAACAGATCTAGAAACAAAATTTTGTCAGCTCAGATTTTTTTTTTTGTGGGCCCATATCAGGGACACTTGAGCCTGGTCCTGGCCGGTTGTGGAATACTGGTCTTAGTCTTCTCATATTAATCAGGAACTGACATAGTTTAGTGAGTTAAATGTGTAATCAGCCACTTCCATTTATCAATTAAGTGCTGAGTAACATTACAAACCTGCATACAGTGCAGTACTCCATGACAAGGGTCAAGTATCTCTAGCACAGATACTATTGCAGGAACTGTTCTGTTCCATGATTTAAAGGCAATTAAAAAATAGTTTTGTAATTGTTCAAAATATTTTTATTAATTTTTCAACATATACAATAATGTAATAAAAATACAAACATTTCCCTAAAGATATACGCCCCACATATCTGACCATAGTAACCCACCCCTAACAACCCCACCCAAGTTACAAACCCCACGCTCACCCAATCCACTTTATGGAATAGCAATCCACTTCCCCAAACTCATCCCACCCAAAGAAGGTAGAACAATATTCAAGAAGCAAATCTTTAAAACATTTCTTTCTGAAAACAATAAAAGTATTCATCATATAGAGAAGAAGCGGAGAACTATTTGTATCAAGTGAAATTAAACAGTTAAAGTATTAATGAATAAAGGATTTATAAAAAAAAGTCAAATTCAACAGTTTAAATTGTTAATTACTTGAATTATTAAATTACTATTCATTCAATTGAGCCATCATCTTTCATTTCTGAGGGTTTTTTTTTTCAGTTTTGAAGGAGGTTTTTGTGCTGAACAATATGTGTCTTCGTTCTTGCTTTTTGCAGGACTCATCTTGATGCTTTAAAAAAGATGGAAAGGAGGAGGAATGAATATTATGTCCTGGACATTGATTCACCAAGTAAACAATTATAAAATAATTACAAAAGGCAACCCAATCAGTCAACACAATATCAATGATCATTCTGAACTATTTTCTGACGATGTATGGGGTAACCAAAGAAACGTGCATCTGTTAATATCATAATTATCATTGAAAGCAATGAATTACTTGTGTTTAAAAACAAACAGACTATTACTGTCAGTTTGTGCACTTACAGATAAAGGAATAAGATGCTGTAAGACTGACTGGCTGAAGTTCTGTACCTGTGTCTGGTTGGAGCCATCGCTCTGATATTGCCAGTTCCTGCTTGGCTCGAAAGGCTCCTTTACAAATTCTCCATTCCTTATAACCTCCTTAAGCCACACTTCCTCCATGAACTTCCTACTTTTTTCTGCAATTTCCTCTTTCCTGCGTTGCTATGAGTGGAAAAGACTTTGCAGTTACTTTCAGTGATCGTTTTGAGTTAGTGAAATTGCTTAAATAGAAATGGCAATTTGATCAAACTACTATATGCCACATTTGTTCTGACGCCTCAGACTGTGCACAATTCTCAGATAGCATATCTGTTGTATCTCAAGCTCAACCATCAAAATCATAGTTTTAGCATCACATTCATGTTCATTCTCCAGCCTATTGGCCATTTCAGGTACTCACCTCATGCTCCTCATTGCGAATGTTGAACTCAGACACCAGTTTTAGTGTCTTCTTATATTGCTCTTCATATTCCTCCATCTATAATGGAATAGAAAAGGAAATATGTATGAACAAAAATGTTCTCATGACATACTTGTATGATGTAATGTCAGACAATTCTGACCTTAGAGAGGGTAGAGCAGTGTAGCAATACCGGATATATGTGCTCACCTGGGTCTTATACATTTGCTCAGTCTCCTCCATTTTCATAGTAGCTGTTTGGATGCTCTCCTTTATAATCTGGTCAAAACCATTCATTTCCTCAATCATTTTTGTCATTTTTTGTTGCCACTCAAGCTCTGCCTGGTCCACTTTTCTGGAAAAAAAGTGCATAGGGCTTTGAGGCTCAGATTCCACTCCAGATTCCTCTTCCCATTGCTTAGCGATTGGAAAGTGATGTTTCATGAACTCCAACACTCCAGTGATTTTGGAGTTAATGAAACCTCAATGATCACATGATGCTGCGTGTACAAATCCGTATTTGTCCATTGTCTCCATCTCGTTTGATACTTACTGCAGTAGATCTTTCTCTTCCTGAAGATGTTCGCATCTTTCCTCCATCTCTTTGACAGATGCCTTCTGGAATACAAAGAGTTGCATGAAGATCAGCTAACCACTTTAGTCTCATTGGAACTCATACAAAAGTCACAACTAAAATTGTCATTCTGAGACAAAGCTACACAATGAACCACAATGTTACACATCATTGCCAATGCTTGCAAAAAGGCAGACCACCCATTTGAGTGTCTCACCTCCAGTTTCTTGTTTTTATTCTCAGTGGATGAAACATCTTTTTGCAGTCTCTTAAACTTCTTTTCACATCGTCGATACTGAAATGGACAAGTACAGAATTTATTAAACAAAGTTCCCAAGATCCTCAGTAGGCTTTGTGAAAATGGTTGCTGGAGCTTACTTTTTTATTGAGCTGTGAAAGCTTCAGGAGAGCATCATGCTTCTCATGGGTTAGCTGATTTACCCTCTGTACAAGCTGCTCCTCTGTCACTAATATAAGAAAATTAAAATTGACAAACAGAAATTCCATATTAGATTATCATACACAACCTTATTCTAAGAAGCTGATGTTTGATTTGAGCAATAAAATACACTTACATTGACATGCTCTTCCTTTAATCTGGGAAAAGTACAAGAGGAGAAAGACACAACCAAACTATTAGCATAAACATTTTTTGATCAAACTACTATATGCCACATTTGCTCTGACGTCTCAGACTGTGCACAATTCTCAGATAGCATATCTGTTGTGTCTCAAGCTCAACCATCAAAATCATAGTTTTAGCATCACATTCATGTTCATTCTCCAGCCTATTGGCCATTTCAGGTACTCACCTCATGCTCCTCATTGCGAATGTTGAACTCAGACACCAGTTTTAGTGTCTTCTTATATTGCTCTTCATATTCCTCCATCTATAATGGAATAGAAAAGGAAATATGTATGAACAAAAATGTTCTCATGACATACTTGTATGATGTAATGTCAGACAATTCTGACCTTAGAGAGGGTAGAGCAGTGTAGCAATACCGGATATATGTGCTCACCTGGGTCTTATACATTTGCTCAGTCTCCTCCATTTTCATAGTAGCTGTTTGGATGCTCTCCTTTATAATCTGGTCAAAACCATTCATTTCCTCAATCATTTTTGTCATTTTTTGTTGCCACTCAAGCTCTGCCTGGTCCACTTTTCTGGAAAAAAAGTGCATAGGGCTTTGAGGCTCAGATTCCACTCCAGATTCCTCTTCCCATTGCTTAGCGATTGGAAAGTGATGTTTCATGAACTCCAACACTCCAGTGATTTTGGAGTTAATGAAACCTCAATGATCACATGATGCTGCGTGTACAAATCCGTATTTGTCCATTGTCTCCATCTCGTTTGATACTTACTGCAGTAGATCTTTCTCTTCCTGAAGATGTTCGCATCTTTCCTCCATCTCTTTGACAGATGCCTTTTGGAATACAAAGTGTTGCATGAAGATCAGCTAACCACTTTAGTCTCATTGGAACTCATACAAAAGTCACAACTAAAATTGTCATTCTGAGACAAAGCTACACAATGAACCACAATGTTACACATCATTGCCAATGCTTGCAAAAAGGCAGACCACCCATTTGAGTGTCTCACCTCCAGTTTCTTGTTTTTATTCTCAGTGGATGAAACATCTTTTTGCAGTCTCTTAAACTTCTTTTCACATCGTCGATACTGAAATGGACAAGTACAGAATTTATTAAACAAAGTTCCCAAGATCCTCAGTAGGCTTTGTGAAAATGGTTGCTGGAGCTTACTTTTTATTGAGCTGTGAAAGCTTCAGGAGAGCATCATGCTTCTCATGGGTTAGCTGATTTACCCTCTGTACAAGCTGCTCCTCTGTCACTAATATAAGAAAATTAAAAATTGACAAACAGAAATTCCATATTAGATTATCATACACAACCTTATTCTAAGAAGCTGATGTTTGATTTGAGCAATAAAATACACTTACATTGACATGCTCTTCCTTTAATCTGGGAAAAGTACAAGAGGAGAAAGACACAACCAAACTATTAGCATAAACATTTTTTGATCAAACTACTATATGCCACATTTGCTCTGACGTCTCAGACTGTGCACAATTCTCAGATAGCATATCTGTTGTGTCTCAAGCTCAACCATCAAAATCATAGTTTTAGCATCACATTCATGTTCATTCTCCAGCCTATTGGCCATTTCAGGTACTCACCTCATGCTCCTCATTGCGAATGTTGAACTCAGACTCCAGTTTTAGTGTCTTCTTATATTGCTCTTCATATTCCTCCATCTATAATGGAATAGAAAAGGAAATATGTATGAACAAAAATGTTCTCATGACATACTTGTATGATGTAATGTCAGACAATTCTGACCTTAGAGAGGGTAGAGCAGTGTAGCAATACCGGATATATGTGCTCACCTGGGTCTTATACATTTGCTCAGTCTCCTCCATTTTCATAGTAGCTGTTTGGATGCTCTCCTTTATAATCTGGTCAAAACCATTCATTTCCTCAATCATTTTTGTCATTTTTTGTTGCCACTCAAGCTCTGCCTGGTCCACTTTTCTGGAAAAAAAAGTGCATAGGGCTTTGAGGCTCAGATTCCACTCCAGATTCCTCTTCCCATTGCTTAGCGATTGGAAAGTGATGTTTCATGAACTCCAACACTCCAGTGATTTTGGAGTTAATGAAACCTCAATGATCACATGATGCTGCGTGTACAAATCCGTATTTGTCCATTGTCTCCATCTCGTTTGATACTTACTGCAGTAGATCTTTCTCTTCCTGAAGATGTTCGCATCTTTCCTCCATCTCTTTGACAGATGCCTTTTGGAATACAAAGTGTTGCATGAAGATCAGCTAACCACTTTAGTCTCATTGGAACCCATACAAAAGTCACAACTAAAATTGTCATTCTGAGACAAAGCTACACAATGAACCACAATGTTACACATCATTGCCAATGCTTGCAAAAAGGCAGACCACCCATTTGAGTGTCTCACCTCCAGTTTCTTGTTTTTATTCTCAGTGGATGAAACATCTTTTTGCAGTCTCTTAAACTTCTTTTCACATCGTCGATACTGAAATGGACAAGTACAGAATTCATTAAACAAAGTTCCCAAGATCCTCAGTAGGCTTTGTGAAAATGGTTGCTGGAGCTTACTTTTTTATTGAGCTGTGAAAGCTTCAGGAGAGCATCATGCTTCTCATGGGTTAGCTGATTTACCCTCTGTACAAGCTGCTCCTCTGTCACTAATATAAGAAAATTAAAAATTGACAAACAGAAATTCCATATTAGATTATCATACACAACCTTATTCTAAGAAGCTGATGTTTGATTTGAGCAATAAAATACACTTACATTGACATGCTCTTCCTTTAACCTAGGAAAAGTAGAAGAGGAGAAAGACACAACCAAACTATTAGCATAAACATTTTTTAAAAGAATGAAGATGCTATAATGCAACATGTAGAGTGATAAAAATGAATCAGATTTACAGAAGGCACTCTTCTCCAGATGAAGGCCAAAATCACAACAATATCCATCACGGACATAAATGTGAACGTCTGCCAAAAGTTTTGGTCTGGCTGCCATTCCTCTGGAAGTTTGGCAAAAAGCTGAAAAAAATCCAACAAAAACAAAATAGAAGTTAAAGGCAGTGAAAGTCAGAGGGTTTCTTACTACATGAAGTTGAATTTAATTCCTTATTTTTGAATATCAGAAAAAAACTAAACGTTATTTACATGGGTGCTGACCAAGCACAATGATTTTCTTTACATTTAAACATCAACTAAATCTTAAAAAATGCTAATTGAAAAAAATAATTACCCCTTCATTGTACACTCTTACATGCTGGTGGGCATGGTGAAGAATCTTTGTAAATTTCTTTGTGGTCGATGAAGTGAGCTCACCCTCTGGGTCACCACCATGAAACAATGAAGCATTGCCTGAATTGAGAGGAAGTGGAAATAACTTAAGACACTTCATAAGAACATGAAAAAAATGCATTTCTGTTTTTTGAAGAAGGTCCTATGGAAAAGCACCAGTGGGGCAGCAGTTACCTGTCAATGGGCGGTCCACCTCAAGACAAATATCGTGGTCGGACAAAAGGGAAAAGTTCTTTCGCATGCTGAACATGGCTTGTGTGTCTTCACAAATGTAATCATCTCTTTCCCCATCATTGTCAGGTACATGATCCATTTCCTAAAAACAGATACTTACATATTATCCAATGCATATTGTGCTATGCAGCAGCCTAAATAATTTTGGCTAAATTGCATGTTTAACAATTATCTGTATCTCCTGATGATAAACACATACACAGCATAATTGTCCCTTGCAAGAAAGTTTGGGGATGAGTTCAGTCTAATTTGAATTTGAATATCAGTGAACTGGGATGCGAACGATATGGGAATGGGAACAGGATGGGAACAAGAACAGTGCCCTTGATAAAATTAAAAGATTTACCCTGTCTTACAAATTTACATTTATATTTCCAATGTATTTTTGCACGTACCTCCCATACCCTAGTTGGTTCAAAGACATTTTGAAAGGTCAGGGGGTGGCCATCAGGTGTGGAAAAATCCATTGGCACAACTGAGTTGAACAGTTGACCTGGAGGAAGAAAAGAATGACATTAATAAATACAAAAACCCAGGTTTCCAAAATGCAGCCAATGGCCACTAAATGCATTTGATTCACCTGATGGTATCAAGTATTTGATTCAATAAATATAATCTGAGTGGTTACATACCATAGAATTTAAAAGAAAACAGTTATTATTTTACTAAAAAGGGCCTTTTTCCCAATTTGAGAACCTCTGGATTAGAGAAAACACTCTTGATAAACACTTCAGAGACCTTCCCCTCCACTATTGTTGAGTTGTTGCAATAAACTACACTGTATATAGGAAGTATTTTACAAGATGCTTGATTAGGTTTTGTTTCTACAAGTAAACAATCTGGCATTTTAAATAATTTACATTATAACAGGACATATTTAAACAAAATAGGTTCACCCCTTCTTTGGTGGATTTTGGAAACCACGGATTTGAACCAAACATGATAAAATAAAAACATGACATTGTAACATTAAAGTGGAAATTAACATCTGAAGGCCTAGTTATATTACTGTATAAAGTAGCAAAGCGTATGCCATCCACCCCTTACCATTGTATTCTTTAGAGGGAAATAAATCGTCGATGAAGTGGGGCCCTCTTCCAAATTTCAATAACAGGAGTAGCATTACATACCGCCAATTAAATGGCATGTTGCCTCGCTACGTCCAACTTTCCTCAAAACAAGAAAGACGGGAAAACAAAGACGAACAACACGATGAAGACTACTGACGCTGGTTTGATAAGCTCTCGGATGCACGATGGAACAAACTATCAAAGAGAAAGTATGTGAAAGCGCATTTATACTTGACCAATGGAAGTTCGACTCCTTCGAATTCGGAATTATGACATAAATTCGCAGGATTGTGCCATGGACGAATGTAATTGAATGCTTTGTGACATCATCAAATACAAAACTAAAGAATAACAATAACAATAACAATAACAATGGCAACAGCAATAGCAACAGGAACATTACAAATAATAATAATAATAATAATAATAATAATAATAATAATAATAATAATAATAATAATAATAATAATAATAATTATAAAAATAATAATTTTTTAAATAATAAATAAAGCACCTTTCAAAAACATAGGCTACAAAGATAAAAAATGAGGGAAATACACCACTATTAAGGACATTGATAAGGTTCAGCTAATGTGCGGTACCAATTGCTTTATGGGGTTCATGAAACTTCAATCTCCAATCAAATACACACGCATGTCCCTTTTACCGCCCTGCAAGTGTTAGCTAATTGATGAAAAGGATAGGTGGGAAGTAGCTAGTATGTACTAGGAGAGTGTAGGGATGTGTATATTTGTTCAGAATGATATCCTGAATAGACAGAGTACACTTAAGCAATTAGACAGCCGAAATAGAGAATTACAGTTGAGGTGAGAAGTACGAATCTAGCCCTGGCTAAATATATAATGGAGAGTTGGAGTTTATCATTTTATCATTTCCCTCTAGAAAATGTATGAATTAATTTATTCATTCAAGGAAAATAAAGGAAAAAAAAACATTACTACCAGATGCACCATGTAACATATTTGCAAAGGTACAAGGTCCAAAAAAATCAAAAGGATTGAAAAGGATACAATGTCTTTTTCAGTTTTTAACTCCACACAGGTAATGTTCAGAAGCAGTCTTTTGTACTATTAACATAGTTTCCTCTGTCTGTCTTAACATATAGCCTAGTTTGACTGGGACCCCTGATTCCAATATTTTCAGCAAACCCAACACATTGCTCCCAGGGGAACACAGCTAATCAACTGTAAGTTTTGGATAAAGCATCACTAAAATGACAGTAATGTAAAAACATATATTTGTATATTCCAATATTTTCACAAACCCAACAATTGTGGAACACAGCTAATGTTTTTGAACCACTTAGCTAAATTTACATTCTTTTACTTACCACAGTAACCCACCCCCTACCACCCCACCCAAGTGACAATTCCCATCCCTACCCAATCCACTCTCTATGAAATAACAACCCATGTCCCAAACTCATGCCACCCAAAAAAGGCAAAACAGATCTTTTAAAAGTGTATGATCTTTCTATACAAATAATACAATGATTCATCATATTCAGAAGAAGCAGAGGAAATAAGTCATATTAAGTCCAATTAAATGGTTAAATTAATGAAAGTATTAATGAATAAAGGATTACATTAATTACCAATTATTCATTAAATTACCATTTATTAAATGAATCATTATCTCAGTAATTTCTGAGGTTTTTTTCTCAGTCTTGAAGGAGGTTTTTGTGCTGAACAATATGTGTCTGCCTTTTTGCAGGACTCATCTTGATGCTTTAAAAAATATGGAAAGGAGGAGGAATGAATATTATGTCCTGGACATTGATTCACCCATTTAACTTCTGACGGTGAATCACCAATTTTACTAGGCTCTTGGATGCATGATGAGGATCAAATTGTAAATGCAAAGCTAATAGATGGCTTTCACCTGAAATAATATGTATTTTCTATTCACAAATGCAGCCAAATGACCTGGTTGATCACATTTGATTCAAAGTACTCAACTGATAATATTTTGTCACTCATTTGCAACATTTGACTGTTCTATTCAAGATGGATCAAGCAATAACAATACTGTAAAATTTCCTGCAGCTAATTTTGGATGGCGTAACCACTTCACTGTTGAGCCACAATTATTGTAGCACATTATGTGTACTAGAAACAAACAAAATGTACAATTCCAGCAAGGTGTGCAATAAGAGGGCTATGTTTACAGGTCAAGTATGGGAAAACACTTTTTGGAAGCCTAGCAAATGCTATGGGCTTGGCCACAATATCGTACCAGCTACATAGGTTACTTATCCTCATGGTCTTCAGTGGAATTTTGTAGTGAAGAAAGAATTGCATGAAAAATCCTGGCAA
This sequence comes from Albula goreensis, assembly GCA_022829145.1. Taxonomy (NCBI): domain Eukaryota; kingdom Metazoa; phylum Chordata; class Actinopteri; order Albuliformes; family Albulidae; genus Albula; species Albula goreensis. The sequence goes on from CM040759.1 coordinate 16,738,604, forward strand.
TAGCTGGATACTGACACCTTGTGGTCACGGAAAAAAACATGCGTGAACTAAAATGATTTGGCATTTCTGTGTTACTTGATTAATTTCAGTTTAGAGATGCTTCTTTTGTGAAAAACTTTTGTTATTTCAAGGGTGCGTGCGTGTATTCGTATTCACATGCACTTCAGCAATTTTAGAATAAAATCTCTCAGTCACTATTATCGATATTTTTCGGATCGATTCTAATGGCAAGCATAACACGGTTTGGTTCTGCGATCCAACTATAATATTCTATAGTTTACCGTTTCTTATAGCTAACACTTCCCATTAATTCTCATTCAGTATAGTTGACCATGGTAACACTAAGTCCTCGGATTTCTTTTAAAATGGTTTGTGTTCTTAGAATGGACTGCACATAAACTTGAACGGCAGCTGCAAGGTGCATCTAAATGCATTTTGTTTTTGGATATCCTTCCTGTTTTTGGATAGTCTTCGTCACATAAACCTACAGACTTAAAACTTGAAACCCAGACCAACGTGGCTATTACCTAAAATAAACAGAGGTAAAACTAGCAACAAAACACTTAAAGACAGCCTACTTTCCCACAACACGCAGAATCTCTGAGAGAATATCGCATTGAATTGCATTGCCCTTGGCTTTCGCAGATAATCGTTGCTTAAGTTCATTCATTCTCAATGTAAAACCACACACTAATATGTTCATATCAAAGTTCGGGACAAAACCTGGCAATACAGGCACGCATGCGCATTTGTAAAGAAGAAGGCTTGCGGACTTGCAGGGAAGGGAATGTCAACGCTAGTGACGTCGGTGTCAGCTGTGGCCGCGTGTGAATGATTCAGCGTGTGCGAACAGAGTCCGGAGACACCGGGCAGAACTAACGTTCTGCGAGCACGGCGCTACATTTGCAGCAAACAGGAACGGTCGCTAAAACAAGCGATATTGTTTGCACTTAGAAGATATATTGAGCGACACTGAGGTCATTGGATCACATTAAACTTTCTGCCTGTTTCGCCTGCCACTGTGACGGCATGAGGGAGGGAGAAGTCTGAACATTTTGTATAAAATACAGGTAATTTGTATACGCCACGGCCCAGAAAGAGAAGAGGATGTTGGAACTGACAACTCATGCTCCTGTCTAGCTAGCGACATTGTTGCTTGACTTGCTAGCTGTAACTATACGCTACTTACATCGCTAGCTCACTGGTTACCCACCGACTATTTCGAAGAACAGCAATTGCTTGGACATATTTCTATAGGCTGGTATGTTTATAATCTCGTGTTACTGTATATGCACCTATGAGGGAATTTCATAAAAAACGTATTAACCCTGCCTGCAACATAGCCACCGACTCCGACAGTAGAATGACGCTAGCTCACGTTAGAGTTACCTTGATCATTTTTGGGTAGTGCTAGTTAACCCATGGTCTTCAAGGCTATCACACCTGCTCAGAAATAGCTATCTGACAACAGTTATTCCAGTCAATAAAGTAAAGGAGAGATTATTAATGATTAGTTGATGATCGGGAGTTTGGGAGGAATGTGTGTGTACTTGGCAGCAGATTAACTTTTTATCATTTACCGTTAATACTGATTAAAATATAACATTTTAAAATGTAAACGTAAATTAAACAAGAAAGCCATCTTAAAAATGGAACATTAACGTGAAGATGTGTCATTTCCAGAACTTCAAGGTACACTGCTTCGGTGTATCTGACATTACTATTTGAACCCTGCACTCCTTGATGCATACTGTATGGACTAGACCTATGATGACGACTGATCCAGTTTTTTAAGGTAAGGTCATGTGTCCTTCAGGCACGTTTTTTTGTTTGCATAGTCCACTTTAACTACTGTAGATGGCTATCAATCATTATGACAGCCGTTGTAGGACATTCAGTGGGGCCGGTTATCTCACTTATCTAGCAAATAGCCTACAGTTTTAATTAATAATTTGGAAAATTGGAATTTCAGGCATGTTGTCTATTATTCTCTTTCAAACCAATGCAGTTTTTGTTATTTTAAAATGGCACTAGCACTAACTTCATTCAGAACATCCCTCTGTAAAAGTAAAAACAAAAAGAGTTCAGCATGTTGGAATGGGTTTTCAATATATGTTTTCCTTTTCTAGCATTACAGAACAAAAAACCTCCACACAGGTAATATTTACTCGAGAACCCCTTGAGGGCAATGTATCAATGTTTTAAACAACATGGGACCTTTGTAGACATGTGGTATGATTCCAAGGGGCAATGTATTTCCTGCACCAGGCAAATGTTTACTCTCCAAGATTTCCTTCCTCTTGAAAACTCTGTAACCTTTGACCCTTTTCAGAACATTGCCATTCAACCCCATTGCTTTATTCCCTTTGACTACAAAAATATTTATAGGTAAATTGTGATGTAGAGTGTTAAAATTGTTTCCTGGCTTTCTGAAACTTTTGGAGGTGTTCCCCCTGTGTGTGTGTTCCAAGTATTCAACAGGAGTGATTTACCCCTGGTTAAATCAGTGTGAAGTTTTTACTGCCTTCAGTTAGCCAGCTAGCGTCTTTGGGCTTTTATCTGTAACTGTCACAAGCCTTTCTGCAATTCAGTATCTCAAGAGGGTCTGTGGTGGGTAATTGTTCAGAGCAAACACTTAGAGATCAAATTTATTCTGCTTTCTCCTGAAATTTGACCTCACCACCATCTTTGCTGTGATATGTTCACTCTATCGTGTTGCATGGCAATTATCAGAACTTCTTACACTCCGTATGGATTTTTCTCCAGAGGTAGTTGATCCTTTCCCTGTTTGCCATGCTCATCAGTTTCACAGTGTGACCGGTGCAGTGGCACAGGGCAGTTACTGTGTCTGTAACTGTCAGGCAAAATTAATCAAACACCCAATCAATGAATCCAATAACTTAGATTTGGATCTTTGTAATGAATTAGAAAGCTGACTGAGAGCACTAGGCCAACCTGCACTTGTGTTCTTCCTGATCAATTCACTTACTGTGCAGTATACGTGCACATAAATTGCACAGAGCAGCTGTCTTTTGGTAGGAAAAAAATCACTGCTGTTTTTGAAACAACCAATCCTTAAAATTCCATGGACAATTATGGTACTGTACTATGTCATGACACCAGAAACCATAAAGATAATTTGGTGAATTTTGGTTATCCTACTAACACATCTGAGAGAAATACCTTGTCCTCCATTTGTTATGAAGCCATGTCACTATGGCTGGTATTTTCTGGGCAGTTTTATATTTAGCCCTACTCAGTGGAATGATCGTACATTCTTGGTTCATATTTAGTAGAAACAGGAATAGATTTTAGATGCTGAGGCTAGTGGGAATTGAAGGAGAGTCATCGACCACAGCAGGGAGATGTAGCTGTGGGAGAAATGGGTGTAGGGCCTGCCTGTGTGCTGGAGCTCTCATAAATCACACAACCACAGCACAATGAGAGAGGAGGAAGCCTTTATAGGTGTTTGGGGTGTCCACTGTGGGGAGCGAGCTTGTGCTAGAGGACACTGGTGAACGTTGAGCAGATGGGCTGTGGGTTTGGCCACGGTCAGACGGACCTGCGCTGACGTATTCCAGCTCAGATCTGGCACACGGCGTAGCTCCAAAGGGAGGAGAGGACAAAGGCAGGTTCACGGAGCAGTGAGAACTGTGTCGTACTCTCATGCGGGCAGATCTCAGGGCGTGCGTCTGGTCTCGCATGGCCGCCATTTATTTGTGTGAACGTGTTCTTGGCCCGCGGGGCCGGGCACTGCCAGGTCACGTTGTGTTTACTGCCACACAGCTGACTCACACACCTCAGGGAGAGACGGGAGTATCATCCCTGTTAGGGTCAAGTGTTTATGAGGCGCGCTTGCGAAAAGCGCATTCTTTCGTTAAAAAAAAAGCATACTGAGAATGCCAGGCCCTCCAGGACGACAGCGCATAGATCCAGTGGCTGATTAAAGAGCCGCAGTAGACCTGTGTCACCGCCTTTGTCATCAACCAGGCTTATTTCTCTTCAGCGCACCCCAGCTGGTGTGGTAGGACAGGGACTACAAGATTCTTCTGATGCATTATGGTCTTTTTGACCATTTTGGGACAGACACTGTGTTTGTGTGTTCTTACACTCATTTATCCCAACCCCCCTTCAAGGTACATGGGACATTTTTTATCATAAATGTATGGCTTTGAACCCATCCCCCTCCCACCCAATTCACACTGGACTCCTCTTTCCTTTCATCCCTCCCTCTTCCTCTCTCCATCTGTGTCTCCCTGTTTCTCCCTCTCTCTGTCTGTCTTTCCCCCTCCCCTCTGCCTTTCTGTTGGAAAAGAACCATTATAGAGGGAGATAAAAGCCTGCACATTGAATAATGGAGGTCAGCAGTGCTGGAGACAGGCAGCCTCTGCGTAACATGACACCCCCAGCAGACCCGCAGCAGCACAGCCTTAGTGCACCCAGCATGCAACAGTACAGTGCTACTCTCTCTGAATGCCCAGGCCTAGAAGACCTCTATACCTTTTGCCATACAGGACTTTTGTATGTGTCTGTTTTCCTCTGTGTGATATACAGAGTCAGTTAGTAATTTATGTGGGATTCACCCAACCACAGATTTTGAGTTGATATATAAGGCAAACACTAACTAGCTAGTACAAAGCAGTGATGTCCCATTGCAGTATTAGGCCACAACTGAAAGTTCCTCTTGCTGTCTGGTTGTTCATAATTAATATAACTGTACACAACTTGCAGCTTAATTGGTCTATGTGAGTGTGTGGGGGTATGTCTGTTGGTAGAGTGTGTGTTAAAGGCACCCATCTGCATGCCATCACATGTTTAAATAGCTTCGTCCAAGGCAGTATAGCTGCCAGCTACACACTTGCCAACGTTTTCCATGTATGTAAATACCTTTGCCAAATGTAGTGCAACCTCTTGACAGACGACTTATTTATTCCATGGGGCAAATCTATTTGTCCCATTCAAAATAGCTGCCAGCAATGTACTCATGTTTTGTCTTCAAGTGTATACAGTAAATATCAATAGCTTTAGTTCGATGAAGTTTGCTGCCCTGCCTTGGAGGTTGGTTTTTCTTGTTGGTCTTAGATTTACAGTGAATTAAGTCCATAATCAACTATCTCTCTGACTTCTGTTCTGCTGATGTTGTGATCCTTTTGTGGAGAACAGGGAGCAGGGTGGAGATAACTTAGTATCTTTCCAGATCTCAAGATTCCTTGCCTTGCCTTTAGGAGTTTTTGTATGCTTTTAGTTTTGTATGCTTGAAATTGGCTGATAGTCTGTCCTTTCAAGTGGTCACTCTTGTCACCAGGCATGATAATAGCTCTGTAATGTAAGAATTAAGAGGGGGTACTGCTGAGGTCAGTGTCTGGAGCTGCTGTCTGCATGATGTGGCCAGCGCCTGCCTTGGGGGGTTGGGGAGGGTTAGAAAGGGGATAATCTATGAACTCAAGCCACAGCCACACATGTATATCTTTAATCACAGGGGAATGTGATTAACATTCTCAACTGTGCTCCTTAACAAGATTAATTATCAGATGGGGGCTAATATGAGTGGCTGCCAGCAGCCCTGTGTACTCTAACATCCAGGATGGCGGTACAGTGGAGAGACTGGCATGCTGCGGGATGCAGGTGCCAGCCCACCGCGCAGCTGCTTGTCCACGCGGCTGCGCCATTCCGCATCAATGCATTGCATGATCAGAAAAATGCGTTCGGGGCAGATGGGAGTTTCCTTTGTTTGAATGCCCATTTTCATTGTGCCAATTTTCAAAGGTTATTGTTGCTTAATTGATAATCAACTCTACTTCTGCCTTCAGCTTCGTCTTTATAGCGTACAAACAATATTTCCTGTTGCTGGCCTGAGCCAATGAAGCATGAATTGCCTGGGGATTGCTGTATGATGACAGGAAATTATTATTATTAATCTGATATCAGCACACAGATACTCGTATCCAGAGTTAGTGGCAGCTGGTTACATTAACACATAGTGTACATGATTCTGCGGATAAAAACTGCGATAAAAGTAAAGAGTACTAGTTATTTGTTAACAGTTCTTACTCGATTATTAAAAACACAATCATGTCCCAGCAGATCATCATGAACCTGAGTATTACCACCCTGCCCTCCTTTCTTTCACTCCCTGGGTGTTTCCTAGCTATTGAATAGGGACTTATAACAGCAGGGGCTATTCATCTTATAATTTAAACCAACAGCCTTTTTTAATCATAAAAGCTCCGGTGAACACCTGACATAGATAGTTCAGTGGCTGCCCCTGGTTTTTGTTAAAAACACCGGATGAATAATGAATGATCTCTCCCAAAATGGATGATCTGTCCTGACTGCTCTCCCTACAATGCTCTTTCAGGCATTTGGTATCAGATATATAATTTATATTCCTTTGTGCCAGCCATGATTTATGCTACACTGGGTGTGCCATCAGCTTGAGGTGCAGTGTAGAGACAGTTGGGTTGAGCTGAGTCCAGCCCTGGACTCATAGAATGCTGAACACAAAGACTCTCCCGGCTCGTTCCATCTGTGAGAGATGGAGATCAGGTAAACATTTACCACAGCATTTGCATATGATGGTCAGCCTGCCACAGACAGTGTGGAGCCGCTTTTGAGCTCAGTCAAAGGCTTGAAATGCCCAGAACCATCTGCATGTTCCGCTGCTGTAATTGTTTGCTGCAAAACGTAGGCAAGAGGAACGTTTAATTCTAATTCACAGTTCCCAAAATGGGCCAATTAGAGAGCCACTCCAGCACCACACCCTATCACAGTATATGCAGGGAGGTTCTCGCTCACACCCTGCTGCAGTCACAGGGGATAGTCTTAGCTATTGAAGGACCTACAAACTGCCTCCGGGTCCAGAAATGCACTGTGAAACAGCCAAGCGCACACCTCCTGGTCGTGACTAACCGTGCCACGCCCGCACACTCCCCTTCAGAAGCTGAATCAGGTTGAAGATGGCGATCGTTTGGCTGTTAACGGGGTAGTTTGCATATCAACAAAGACATGTTAAAACAGCAGTGTGTGTCCCATTGGCTGTGTGTCCTTATCTCGAGATGATTTCAGATTAGGATGAGCTACACGTTGTTGTTTTTTTTTTTTTTTGGGTGAGGGTGAGCCCTCATGAGTTGATGTGTGGTGACATGCCCCCCCACCCTCTGTTGTCTCAGCTGGAGGTTGGTAGACCTCTGTATTGTCTGAGTGTTGGTGAGGGCTTTGTGGTCTGTTTATTTTGATGGCAGTCAGCTGCCTGCTTTTGAGTGGCTTCATTGTTTTGCTCTGGCTTGACTTATTATTTGCATTACACTGTGAGGATCGACCATATTTCAGTTGGTATTTTACTGAACTGAATAATCTGAGGTCATTCTCTCAGACTGGCTGGTTACTCATGGCAATTCTGACCCTTGATTCACCCCAAAGTCTTATCACCATTGTTAACTTCCACAGTCAGTTTCCACAGACACCTGTCTGCTGCCGTAGCGCACAAACACACACACACACACACACACACACACACACACACACACACACCCCATAGACGTAGAGATGAGGTGATAAATGCAGTGTGAACAAACCAGTTCTAACTGCTTGATCACAAACACAGAGCAGTCTCTCCCTCTCATTGCTGTTGTCAGATTAATATGATCATACAAGCACATGATCTGCCACAGACTTGGTGGTATTGACTTAGCTGAAAACTGCCGCCACCAAGCACACAGTGGCACCTTTTTGGATTTGTGTTTGTTGGTCCCATAGTCTACTGCACCGACACGTGTGCATATTCAGTATAGTAACTCTTGCAAAGTTGCTATAAGCCTGCACTGTCACACGTTGTGGAACATGTCAGCTTGGAAGCCCTGCAGTTGGGTTTGCATACTGTGAGGATTATGTTTTTTTCTTTTATTCTTTGTTACATGTAAGAAACAGGAAGCAATGTGACCCAGAGTGAACAAGCTGTATTATGATCAGTCTGAGCTGGGTGGGATCGTGAGGGGGAACAGGGTCGGCTGCTGAGAAAATGGTTGTCTTTGTCTCCGGCCAGTGAAGGGGAGTTTATCCGCTGGTGCAGAACGGCGTGCGTCCATGCATCCAGCACAAGGACGGCATTGTCCCACAGCAGCTCTAACCCTAGAGGAGGTGTGGGGGAGCGCTGGAGGAGGCTTAAAGCCAAAGTTGTTCCAGTGCACAGGGAGAAGACAGCGCCCCCATTGTTATGGCTGTCCTATCAAATGTATTGATGACAACATAGAAGAGCTGTATAGAAACGCATGATTGAAGAGCATGGGTGATCATGGGAGGTGTGCATGTGGGCTTGTGTTTGAGAGAGAGAGAGATTGCTGGAGGACAGCAGTGTGTGTGTGTGTGTGTGTGTGTGTGTGTCATGAGGATGATTGCTGGAGGTGAGCAGTGTACGTGTGAGTGTGTGAGTGTGTGAGTGTGTGTGAGTGAGTGAGTGAGAGAGAGAGAGAGAGTGCTTCAGGTCAGCTGTGTGTCAGTGTCATAGCCCCACCTGGGGTCTTGGTATAGCACATGAACCATGGCCTTTAAACAGACTTTCTGAGGTCAACAAGACCTACAGGTCAAGTCTTGAGTTCTTGAATAGTATCAAGTGTCACTGATAAATGAATGAGGTCACTTCGCCCAGGGTCAGAGAGGGATTAGAATCTCCCTGTGTTTTTGTGAATATTTGAGAATTTGAATATGTGGGTATCTGTTGATGTGTTTCCTGTATGTGTATTTCTGTCTGTGCAGCCTATATTTTTGTTTGTGCTCATGAATATTCATGTTTATGTGTATGAGTGCGCATGCATGTATGTAGCCTCTTAATGAGTCTGCATGTGTATGTGTGTGAGCCAATATTGATGTCAGTAACCTGTCCTCACACTGAATGAATACTGTTGGCTTTGGGTCAGCCCCCAGAAGGGTCTCTTTTATTGGATTATGCAATGACCCCTGCTTGGAAACGGTCAGTGCTGCAGGCGTGCAGCTGCCAGGGCTGATGGACAGACAGGCAGGTGGGCTGGAGGGAGGGAGAGAGAGAGTGAGCAGCCATGATGGCTATTCAGAAACTCCCTTCCTTTATACCGCTCTGCCAGATGGGAATCCATCACAAGTACAGCACTTGTGTTGAAGCATTATTATTATTATTATTATTATTATTTATTCAAGTTATATTTATTTGTGTTTCATTGACACTCTCTGACTTTGAATATCTTTGCCTCCACTGGGATTAGCATTCAAAGATCAAACTTGCAAATGATCCTGCTCTGGCAATGCATGCAAATATACCTAACCTGGTCATACAGTTTCTTGTGCAGATCTTTGTGTCCTAAAGGAAATATGAAGCTTGACGCTTTTGTGTCAGAAATAACTATATGGACTTTAAGCCTTGGTAAAAGCCTGGGCCCTTTCTTTTCTGTGGGTGTGCCCTTAGATGTAAATTAATGTGCCTGTTTGGCACTAATCGCACCTTGCAAACTGTGCAGAAAAAAGCCAGGCTGGAGCTCCAGACTCAGCTAAAGGCTTTTCTTCAATCATGGTGGTACCTCACCTGTGGTACCTCACTCAAAGTGAATGGGAGTCATTGACTATTAAGCTCTCCTTAAGCTCAGGCTGAGCTCTGGCCTAGAATTTTCCTGTATGTTCTGTGTATTTGTCAGCAGTGATACACTATTGCCTCTGCCACATTGGGTTTGGGATGAGTTTGGACAGGGCTCTATCTGCGCAAGAAGCCCCTTGCTACCTATCTGGGGCTTATAGGTTACTGCTTGCCATGAGAGTGAAAGATGGTCCTGAAACAGTGGTCTTCTGCAATGGATTCTTCAGTACATTCAGATGCAGTTCTCTGTGAAACTGTGTGGGTGATTTAATGGTGACAAAGGAGCACTGCGTGATTCCACATGGGGGAACAAGGGGGAAAATTTTAAAAATCAAAGAGGAAAAATTACTATGTTTGGATGAATCATTGTTAGGAGATTGTTTTGCTCTAACTGAGTATAAATGGTTGTTTTACATTGGCAGTCATTTGTAAGTGATTTGGACATGCTGTTTTTGATAGCTTAATTGGTGGATACATATTTCCCAGGATGAAGCCAAATACCTCCTGTGACATTTCCTCTCTGTAATTATCTTTTTAGCTGACAAATGCAATGCTACACAGCAGCTGGATAACCCAGCCTGTGGCCTGTAACCAGGCCAAACCCAGTAGCCTGTGAAGTTGAGCTAATGTGAAAAACTACCCAGCACCTGAACTCAGTGAGGCAGGTTTTTCCCCCAACCCTGCAGAGGGGCAGGGCTTTGAGCATTGGGATCAGGTGATCACTGAAGGACATGTAAGACAGTAAGGTGAAAAAACCCTCCCCTTCACATTCTTCACTCTGTCTGCAGTGCTTTGACTTTGCTGAAGGTGTGTATTCCTGTACCTATTTCCATTGTTCATGTAGCAGTGCCTTTGTGAGCAAAATTCTCTGTCTTATATCTGTAGATGTGATGAAATCACAGTAAGCCATTTTTTATTTGTAAACTGTAATTTATCTGTCACTGTATTGTTGATACCCTGCTGGATTAGAAAGCCATCAGTGGGACTGCAGCCTGTGACGTGTTGGACTCACTCTGGGGATGCACTGACCGTATGTGTGACACACACAGCACTGCCACCAGTCTCCGGTTCACAAGATTGTCTGTGCCATTATCTTACACTGCCTTGTAATGACTTATAGCATACATGTAAGAGTAATTTTGTATCAGTGTCTTGGCTGTGCCTGGCGTTGGTCTGTTGCCTGGGGAAGTTGCATGGGTACATGCTATTTCACGCCCGCTCCTCCCCGCCCTGCTGTAACTATCCGTTGGACGATGAGACATACATCTTTGACTTTTATAGTGGAGGCTTTCGCATGAAGCTCAGCCAATCAGATGCCAGCACTCGATAATGACTTTGTGGCAGGCACATTCTTAAGTTCACTGCAGATATGCTGGAGCACTTTGTGAGGATTCAGGCAGTATTCCTGAAAGGTCAACCACATCCAAAGAGAAAAACGTAATCCCATATTCTTTCTGAACCAATAAATCTGTTTAAAAGCTTAACTGAGATGTAATTGAGTAATTTCACATGTCAGATAAATTTTAAATATCACACTGCAGAGTGTGTGACAGCTCAGAATGTGCACACCCTCACAGACCTTTCTTGTAAAATCTCTTAAGAGACCAAAATGTTTCTTCACAGCCATTTTATGAGTGGGTCCAGGGTGGGGTGAAATGACCATTCTCCAGCTCTGTTCACACTGAACTGAGCATGCTCTTGCTTTATGTTCTGACTGAGTATTCTAACTGCACTGAACATGCTTCTGTTCTATCTTCTGGCTTCAAAGCCCCCTTCAGTCAAAATCATTTAAGTCATCCAGGTAGTATTTTTACTGTAATAGCTATATCTACACATACTATTGCAAAGCCAGCTGGACAAGTTATGCAAATGAATCTGAGCTTCAAGACAGTTTTTTTGCCACGCTTCTCTCTAAAACACCATTTTTTGTAGCCTGAACAGATGATGTCAGTTGTTCAGCATGCTCCTGTGTTGTATTGTGATTGGATGTCCTGATTGAATTGATCTCCTGCTCTGCATTCTGATCTTACTGAGCGTGCTCCTTGTAGTGAACTCAGTCACCTCCTGGGTCCCGCTACAGCAGTGATTGATCTTGTCAGTGGGCTACACAGGAGTCAGTGGAGCATGATTAGTGAACACATAAACAACAGCATTTCTCCACATTTCCAGGTCATCTGTTCTTAGCCCTGAGAGCAGAGCTGCAATTTTAGATACAAAGCTCAGCAGTTTGGATTTGTGGGCGGGTTCACAGACCTGGCCAGGGATCAAATTCAGTGCTTTATGTTGACCGTGCAACAAAATGTAAAGAACATGACAAGACTTAAATGTAGCCGTTTATTAAGGTAGTACAGCAATTCTAAAACAGTAATCATAATGTCTGTCATTACTGAAGCCTGTGTATTTCAAATATGTTCCCCCTGGGGTTTTCATATTTTTGTAGGGTGTGGAAAGACAGAAAACATTCACAGTAACTTGGGAAACATTAGTAATGAGTGCTTGTGGCTTAGGGAATGCAGGTGAAAAGAAGTTACTAGTGGAAACAAAGGCAGAGAACATGATAATTGTAGCACATATACTGCCAGTTTTATGCTTTATTTCTGCTTCTGTCTCCTCTTTCTGTCAACATATCTCTGTCCCTCCGTCTCCCTGTATTTTTTCCCACGTATCTCTCCCTCTGACTCTCCTCCTAATTGCCACTGCTGTGTCTCAGCCTATCTGTCTCTTTCCGTGTACCTATTCTGGTGCTCTGTCTGTTACATTCCCCGCAGTGAGTCAGCAGTATTTTACATAATCACGACATACATGGAGTAAAGTGTAGCCGGTTCACTGCAAGGACACGAAATGTGTAACGGAGCCACAGTCAGATGACCCAGCATCCCAGGAGGCACTGGGCCTTGGTGTGAAACCCGCCAAGAGTGCCCATCCTGTTGCTGTCTCCTGTTCTGCGAAGCCAGGAGAAGGCTCTGACTGGGCTGCTCATTAAATATTGAAGCCCCGCTTTGAAGGCCTTTGGTGTGCCATCCTGCCCTCACAGATTCACGACAGGTACACGCCTCAGTTACAGACAGAATCCACCCCCTCACAGGCTCAACAAACCACACTTTCCTTCCAACGGCAACAAACCGGCTATCTAATTAAGGGAGAGAAAAATGAAGGTAATATTTTGTTTCACTGAGCACTGCCCTGTTTGCGTAACTGGGAAGGAATTGAGTCGTGGAAAATTTACGTGGCAACAAGAGCTCTGTGAATCTGCACGGAAGAGCAGGAAGATCCTGTTAACGCAGTCATTTTTTCAGCTCTAATTTAATTAGCGGGAGCTAACGGTTGGCGTGGGGCTGCTCTGCTGAAAGGCTGAGTGGGATGGTCCGAGCAGCTTGCGCTCTCTAAATCTCCCTGAGCCTCCATTAGAAACTCAGCTCCTGCAGGTGCACCCTGGTGGGGCGCTGATAGCCCGATCGATCAGGGAGCTTTATCTTGGCCCTGCACTCCTGCATTACCTCATAGACGGCCTGGCAGAATGACGGTGGTCATGCTTTTCCCGTAACTGTGCGGATGTAGCCAGGGCCCATTATAGAGAGTGGCTGATAACGGAGTTAGGCCTCTTCATTAGCAGAGCTGTCTGCTGGGTGTGGATGAGTGTCCTGTGAGCGCCGGACTGTGCTCTGTACATCTGATTGCTCTTTTCCACGGCTTGACACATCCGAAGAGATGGAAGAGAGGAGGCCGCTCAAGGGGATACCCATGGTTACTGGGCAACTGTCTTTCTCTCTCTCCCTCCCTTTTCTTTTTGTGTCTTTCTCCTACTTTCATTGTCTCAGCCTTTCATTCTTTGTCTCTCTTTCTAACTCTCCCTGGCCTTGGCATTTTAGAAGGCTTTTAGTAACAGTTGTTCAAATTTTCAATCATTTTGTTTTGGAAATCGCTTACTGTCAGGCCAACATTTAAGAAGACGTAGAAGGCGCAGGGATGTTACTGCTAGCCTGAATTGAGCAGGTGATTCTGTTAACGTTTTCAGCTTCCAATGTCGTTACAGTCATGTTACTGCTGTCATGATTCTTTTCCTTCTGCCAAGTTTTTCATTGTGCTGATTTTATTTGTGTGTGTGTGCGTGTACGTGCATGTGCGTGTTTGTGTGTGAGTGTGTGTGTGTGTTTGAGAGTGTGAGAGAGTGATAGCAAATGCATGCAAGGACAGACTTGCATGTGTTTACTATGTGGACAGCAAAGATATGATTCAGGTTTGTTTGAAATACACTAAAAGTTTATCAGGTTGTCAGCTAGACACTTCTGGCATCATTAGATATTGAAGAAATTTTTTCAGTGGAAAATGTACTTGAACAGGAGCCTATACCAGGAAGATTGTTTGATTCTGTCTGGGTGACTCATTTCATTGAACTCATTATTTCCCAACTGAAGCAGAGCCCTCTCTGTGCTTTCCCATTACAGTTTGTTTTCTGGTTCCACAACCTATACCAGTAACTGAGGTGACAAATTTGTGCAGTTTGCAGAGTGGAAATTCCCTCTATGCCTCAGTGTGTAGGTCATGTGATGTGTGAGGTGATTTCCTTCCAAAATAAATATGCATCTAGAGTTTCTAAAATGCATTCTGTTCCTCTTTTACTCCATTCTGCATTACCCCCCTACACACTCATACAAATGATCAGCTGTCTATCGCTCACTGTTCCGTGACAGGCCCACAATTCCTTGTGGTAATGATAATTCAGAGAGTGACACTTTCTCCTCAGTTTCAAATCATATGGATTAGTTTTAAGAGGACTCTGGACTGCATGGGTGGAGTGCTCTGGGATAAACCTATCCCTGATCTCCAGTAACATTCAAAGGAGCATAAAGGAACGAGCATGTAGCATTTGGCCATACTCAACTGGAATGACACACCTTTATAGTGGACTCAGTCATGCTGACAGGCCCATGGACTCCACATTGCTGGGGTTCTATAGCAACTGTTTTTCAAAAGGGTCATCCATAAATCTCCCAAGACGGGATCCTCAAGCAACTGATGTTAAAAGGGAATTTCCTCTCATAAGTGACTCGGCTCTTGGGGGAAAGGAATCAGACACTGGCTTAACATGACACCGCCTGTCTCATACACATCACCGCTCTTGAAGGCGTACATCAAACCTACAATGAAACTGAAACGCTAATGGAATCGAGGGGGTTCCTGAGGGGAGTTGGGTCCCCACCTCTTCTCTTCAGTCTGAATGTAGGTTGTTCTTTCTTTTGGTAATCAGCTGGAATCAAGAGCTGGGTCTTTATTGAACTCTATGTTGAAAGAGCACCACTTACTATGCTAGGACAGTCCAAGGGACCCCTGATGACCACTCCAGCCCCCTCCTACCCCAGAGGCTGACCTGAGAGGGGCTGACACACATTCAGCGCTGACACACTTTCTGCGGCAGACCCATGGAGCGTGCTTTGATCGTGTGCTCCATGAGCTTGAAAGACAATTGTGCCTAATTGGTTTTTGCCCACGAGGCAGTGGGTGTGTTGTGGCGGCCTGGCTGCGCTCCTCTTTTGAAGAATGCTGATCTGCAGTTTCTCCCCATTCGTGGTTTATGTTGTCATTATTTCTATGCTTAATGATTCTCTCCTTAGGTTTTTAGTGATAATTAAAATCAATGATGTGCATCATTTACATATCCAATCCATATATCTAATAGGGAAAAGCATTTCAAAAATGTATTTTCCAACATTTGGTTTCCATGATTCAAGTATTCAGGTAATCAAAGCCTACATCTCCCATCACCGTCCTTTCAAAGTGCTGAGCACAACATTTCTCTTGGTTCAAATTATGATTAACTGATGGGCTTTAAGTCAAACTTTGATGCAGGAACATGATTTATCAAAGAGCTATCATATTTTATGCATGCCACACAGGTTTACGTTTATGAATGTGAATGAGGAAGCACTTTGATCATCCGTAGTTAATTAACAAGCAAAAAATCCAAACCCAATTTATCGGTCCATGATCTCTTGGTCAAATATTGGATTATTTGTTCTCATCCCTGCTATTGAGCACCTAATGCTGCATGGGTTTGCGAGCTGTCAGTCATGCTTGTTTCCTCTTGTAACACATAAACCCTGGGCTTAGCTCCCTCTGTGTGACTGACCTTCTGGAGTTATACCCGGGAGTGAGAAGTGAATTTAGAGAGGGTGAGAATGGGACAGAGTGTTGGGATGGTCTGGGGGGAGGGGATGGGTGGGTCTGTGTAAGTGGGCATGGGGGTTGAATCTCACACATGTTGTGGTGCGCTGGATTTGATCGTCTGTCATGCCTCCGTACACAGGAGGAAATGGCGTCCGCACAAGTGCCACTGCTGTGTAAAATGAGCGCCTGTGACAGATCGGCATGGAAACAGGTGTATTTTCTGCCCTTATCCAGTGTCTCTGTGTTTAAATGATACGCTGGGGGCGGGTAACCTTATCCCCCCTCGGGCTGGTGCTGTAGCATGTCGGCTTACGCAACGTGGGACTGTTCATTATAGCATGGATTGGAGTCATTTCCTTTGCTGCCACTAAAATCATGATATATATTGTATAGCAAGCTGATTAGGACAGTAATGAAAGTGTTTTTTGATAAATGCTGGTGCAAATAGATTTTTTCCTGTAATATTCCATCTGGAAAACAGAAAATGTCCATTGTGAAGTGCTTTTTTTAAAACATTCTCAGAGTGCTACGTGTAGAAAATGGAATAAGGTATCTGAGTTACCATATAAAAGTCACATTAGCATTTCCAGACTCTCAGCTTTTTTAACACCAGCTGGCTTGATAACTCACTTTTTTTGGGTCATTCAGTTCAGCAGTATTTCTGTTCACAGCAAGCCAAATGAGCTGAAATGTATTAATTTGTGAATTCTAAAACTGAGGGTGGATTCTCAACAAACTGTTGAATTGCTGAATCCCTGATGTCTGTCTGCAAAGCTTGTATGAGAGAAAAGATATAAACATTTTGGCATAGCCCAGCAGACTGGCTATTTGCAGTGGAGCTCTGGGACTGCAGAGGCGAAGGAGCCGCGACAGATGGTGTGCAATGCTGCATT
The DNA here is from genome assembly GCA_022829145.1 of Albula goreensis. NCBI lineage: Eukaryota > Metazoa > Chordata > Actinopteri > Albuliformes > Albulidae > Albula > Albula goreensis. The sequence continues at coordinate 16,755,260 of CM040759.1, forward strand.
TCCTGGCCATTCTTTACGCTCAGTATGCCCGGGTGCACATGTATGTGAGGATGCATGAGTGTGTCTGGTCTGTCCATTTTCTTTACCCTAAAAGAATGACCCTGACTTCCTGTCCAGCATTATACTCCCATTACAGTGCACAGGAGGGTGGTGGATTTAGGCCAGGCCTGTGTGCCCATAGGCTGCATCAGTTCTGCAGAACGAAAACATCAGACCCATTAATGAGGACAAGAAAAGAACTCGGCTGTGTGGATCAGTTCTAGTGACATCACCTTCTGCTGGGCCATGGTGCCTCCTGGGCTTCAAAAGGCATTGTCAGTTTGTATGTTTTATGTGCATCTCAAGGTTGTCTTTTAGTAGATGTGTCAGGTTGCCAGAGTTTTAAAGATTTAAATGCAGGGGAACAGTCTTTGGTGAGTTGTGCCAGGTAAAAGCCCACAGGAAATGCCAGGTACGTCTGGGGACTGAAATTCCATATACGTATAAATCACTGTTTTAGATGTAACACACACATGACAGTGAGACTGGCAATGTATCAGTCCTTATTATGATCACACTCACAGCATTGCTGGGTTTATTGTTTTTCTTCTTTGCAGAAATGAGGCCTGTGAGAGTGTGACTGTGTGAGGTCACAAGGCTTGGTAGATGATGTGTTTGTGATCAGAGTGCTCTGTGAGGTCCCTTGTTCCTTGTGCCAGTGCAGTGGTACTATCTGATGTAACTGTGGTATGAGGGCCCGTGTGGATGTGGGGGTTGAGGGGCCCTCAGGCATCCAGAATGCCCTCTTTTTTTATCCTTGAAATAACTGACAAAGTGGTGTGCTTGCTGTGTGTGTTAGTTATGAGGTTTCCTTTGAGAGGACTGACTGACTTTAATTTTGTAGTGTTCCAGTTCATACACAAGGATTTAATGTTTTTACTCAGCCTCAATTGATGTTTAATTCAAATGTCATTTCAGGTTATAACATAGATTCTCACACACATACACATACACATGCATGCATGCATGTGCAAGAACACACAACACACACACACACACACACACACACACACACACACACACACACACAAACAAGATGCATAGTCTGAGGTATCTAGGCAACACCCTGTGAGTGCTGTTTTTCATATTTTAAAGCTGGAGTCCCTCCACCTGTAACCACACCCTGAGTCAACATCCTGGTTCCTTCCTGTGTCCGAGGTTCAGTTCCTGACAAGTTCTCTTGCTCCCATTATAGCAGCTGAGCTGTTGCTCTTGACATCAGGTGAGGCTAAAACACAGCCCACTGGAACATGTGGGATCTACGGGACCTGAGCCTGCAGCTGTGTATGGGATCTTAACATGCTGCTGTGGAAGTGTAACTGTGATGTGGCTGAAAGCAGCGTATCCCCTGCAGGCTCTCTGTAATGAGGCTTCAGCTGCTTGTGGCTGACCCAACTGGCTCAGAGGGATTAACCAGGCAGGCATTGGATATGGGTCAGCGTTGCAGCAGGTTGCCAGGGGTTGCATATTGCCCCTTCCTCTCTCTCTCTCTCTCAGGGTGGTCATCCAAACTGCTGCCACTGAACAGGTCCTGTGTAAATTTGCAGAGGTTCAGGTTTCACAGGCTTTTACACTGAGGATGATATCACAGCAGCCTGTGGCTGCACAGAAGTTGGTTGATTTTGGCCAGATTAACTGGCAGTCATCCACTGTTCTGTAACTATGTCTATATTGCAGGATGACACCATGGACACACGCACACATGAGGGGCAGCAGGCTCTGCTCAGTGTAGAGCAGTGAGTTTCAATAGGTGGCCTGGCCCACTGAGCATTTTCATCCGGCCCACGAGTGTTTCACTTGTCCCCGTAGTTGAGCAGCCTCCTACTATTATTATGAAACTAGACTGTATAAATTCACTGATTCCATGTGCTACTGCAACAGAGCGTTAACGAGCAGAGCATGGTACACACAGTCTGAATAAACTTTTATTTTGACAATGAAAATAATATTCATGTAGTTGGTAGTAATTGCATGCATTGTCACTTCAAAACCAAACACATGGGTTTCAATGCCAACTTCCCACAAGTCTGTGGTATGTAAAGGTAGAATTGTAAAAAGGTAAACTTAGCCTCTTACAACCAATCAGTGCTCACCATCCACTGTGGACTCGGAGTGAAATTGTAACGTAACACATTTACGACAATTTATGGCCTACTAATGAAAATGTTACCATTGTATTATATTATATTATATTATATTATATTATATTATATTATATTATATTATATTATATTATATTATATTATATTATATTATATTATTAAGTGGCCTGCAACTCTATTCACAATGTAGTGGAATAGAGAGTAAAGTGGCCCACCAACAATATGAAGTGAAAATCCCTGGTGTAGAGGGCTGTAGTCCCACTTCCCTTGCCCCTCATTCCTAGGCCCCTTCATGGAGCAGAGCCAGCCCCTTCTCAGACCCTTTACCCAGCGCCCCCCTCCATCATATTTACTTCAGCATGGAGAGTCTCCAATGCAACCTCTAGGAAAGGCACTGAGGCACACCGAAACGAACAACTCCCGCAGGACCGGCAGGGGATCAGAGTGGAATTACCCTGAGATGCAGGAGCCAGATGTGCTGGATGTATTTATAGGATGTATGTGTATTTATTAATTAACTTATGAATGATTCCTAGGCTGAAGATGCTGTGGTCATGAGATTTATCTGTCTGTATGTCTACATGCAAATGAGCATGCACAGTACATACTGCATGCTGGCTTCTGTCTGCATTTCTTGGACTTCAGTGGAGCCTGCTGGCCCCACCACAAGTCTCCCCACCTCCAAAAAGCTGATTGGTCAAGCATTACTTGACAATTAAAGGAAAAGGCCATTCTGGGAGTGTGTGATAAATCCCTTTCCTTTGAAATCAATTTCCTTTTGATAAATCATTTTACTTTTTTTGACATGTTCCCCCTTCCCACTCCTGTCACATGGGTAAATGTAGATCACAGCATAGTCACTGGGACGTTGCCACAGTGACCCTCAGAAAAGCGATCAATTGAACTTTCCAAGGCCATGGCCTTTACAGCAGGCAGCGCTCTCAGTGTGCCTGTGTGGCATATCATCATATCTCCCAGCAACAAGTCCCAGGCCTGCACACAAACCTTCGCCCTGATATGTACAGTCAGAGTCACTCTGTAAGTACTGAAATGAGCAATGCCATGGATGGGGCTTTCAGATATAAACGGGAACATGAATCTTTTTCAGTTCCCAGAAAAAAATATGGTGAGATCATTACAGGCATGGCCTGTGGTTTGCTTTCTATTTTTACAGTACCTGTTATCTAGTAGCATTCTGAGTTTGCTACCTAGTGAACTAAATACAGTAATAACTGATATTAGCAATAAGGAAATATCCAAGGTATATTTTGTGGATAAGTAGAAATTAGGTATAAGGAGAGAAAACCTATTTGTATTTTATTGAAAATGTTTGTTTTATGTAACAACAATCCTGTTTAAACTCTGCCTGAGTGATCCTTCCTAGGAACCAGTACCTGTTTTCCAGATGCTCTCTGATATTGGGGGTCGCAAGTCAAAACTATTTTAAAATAGATTTGTTGTAGTAGGTATTGACCATTGGGGAGTATTAACAGTTGTGGGGCTAGGCATTTTTGATGATGTAAGCAGCAGGAAAATTGGAGATAAGAAGTACCAGAGACTTGGGTGTAGAGATTGGGTATGCATATAAATTGATTTTATGAATTAATGTTTGTACTGATTTCCACAGAAACAGTTATTCTCGGTCACATTATTGCTTGAAGCAGTTTAGGGAACAGAGGCCTCCTTCAGTGTGGTGTAGACTCCAGGTTAAACCCGTGCCATATGAAAGAATAAAGGTCCCTGTCTCCGTGTAACTGGTCCAGACCCAGCCCCTGTCTGCCTGTCTGTGGGAGCATATCCACATGTCACTGTGGGCAAAGCCAGGCATTGTCTATTGTCATTCCCTCACAGAAAGTCATGGTTGTTGCATACCGCAGAGTTTGTTTTGGTAGGCTTCAGTGCTCCCGTTGCATATATTTTTATATGCAGTATGACTCTGCTAACAATATCTGTGAGAACAAATCACTCCAATGGCGTGATCAGTTCACAGGGAGTGTGACACATTGTGTAATCTTGTACATAATGTGGCATGTAATGTACAAATGACACAATTGAATTCTGTCTACGAAGGAAGATTTAATGTGAAATGCACAGCTAGGCAAGGATTGTACATTTTTATGGGTTATGGGAGTTGAGTTTATGTAGTGATCGATGCTGGAGGAAGCGGTGGCCTCAGAGTGGTTGTGCAGTGATTGGCTCAGCTACATCATGAAAATATTGGGTGTGGTGTCAGTTTGTGTCCGAATGCAAACAGTGTGCATCACCGGTGTCATAATTTGGTTATGCAAAATTGTTTCTTCTGCTTCTGTGCAGAATGCTGCAGTGTTAGCTATGTCATTGACAGTTTGGCACCAACTGTAGTGCAGAGTGTTCAGATATAAGCAATTTAAAAGTGTTTTGATTGGTGGTGCTGTGCTCTGATGTGTTTGGGCGTGGTGTGTATGTAATGGCGTGGGTGTGGGATCCCAGGGGTGACTGTATCTAGACAAGTCCAGATTGTCAGGTAGCACTGAGTGCTGAGCTGTGCAGCCCCACCCAGCCGCCTGTGTGCACACTGCGCCACTCTTCCATCCTAACCATTCAGGTTAACATTTCAGGCTCTGTCATTCAGTAGAGCGGACTGGATTTACATATTAGGTTACTGGATTAGGCTGAAATCCAGAGTCTTTGGCTGGGTCTGATCGTTAGATTCCCTGAAGGTGTTTTAAGTATCAGGTGTGCCTGTAGAGTGCCAGAATGATGTAAACTGCACATAGTCCTGTAGTGATTACTGTCAGTAATGGTATGTTTTTCTCCTTTTCTTTTCCTTTTCTCTCCCTCTTCATCTGTCTTTTACCTATACTTTTGCCTATAGCTCCGCCCATCCTGCTCTCATCAATGACCCACCTGGCGGCTGATGGAAGAGAAGGCACTCCAGAAGCCCACCATGGTCTCCAGACTGCCTAAGTTTGGTGCCCGCCCCCAGGGTAGCACCAGCTCACTGCCCAATGGGACAGGCCAGCCGCTGCACAGCCAGGAAGGGAAGGGGGGAGGGACTGGGGTGAAGCCTAATGGAATGGTCCGCCTGGCCTCGCCCTTCTCGCTGAAGTGGAAAAAAGGCGGGGGAAGCCCCTCCCCAGGCCTGCTCTGCCCTCCAGAGGGAACAGAGCCTCAGAAACAGGGGGAGGAAGGGAGGTTGGGTCAGCGCCCTCACCAGCCTGCTCAGCTGTCCACTCCCAGAGAGGTCAAGAAGCCATCGGCCCCCAGCGCTAAGGTGCGCCGCTCTGCCTCGTCCGTCACCTCTGCCACCTCCAGAAGTATACCCCAGCCATCTAAACTTGCTCCCCGTGGGGGCTCTGCCCAGACCTCCTCTGGTCACAGCCTCAGTGCCAAGCCAGGCCTGAATGGCGCCACCATGCGGTTTGGTCTGGGCCTTCAGCGGACGGGGTCCAACCCCAGCGCGGGCCGGGGTGCAGGCGGGGCTGGGAGTGGGAGTGGCAGCCTTCGGGACGGCCTGTCCCAGTCCAGTGATAGCCTGAAGGCCCCCTCTGTGGATAATATGGTACGCTCCCAGAGCTTCACCCACTTCAAGCAGGTCCCTTCCCCCACAGCCCAGCCCATTACCCGCTCCTTCTCCTTCACCAGGGCCACGGAGCTCGCCAAGCCGCCAACCAGCAACCTGCAGCGCACCAAGTCCCTGCTCGCCAAGCCCATCCCGCTCAGGGCAGGGGCCGTCCAGCAAGGAAAGGGCCCCCCCACGGCCAGGCCTGGTGGTACCCCCTCAGCCCTCCCCAGCACCCTCAAAAAGACCCTACTACCCACCTGTGTGCCTATCAAGGCCATGACGCTAGCCTACAGACTGACACGTCCCTCTGTGGTGAAACAGCAGCGCCCTCTCTTGGCAGAGAAGGTGAGCAGTGACCAGGAGGCTGGGGACGGGAGCAGGGACTCTGTGGACACGCCCCCTGTCACGCCCGACCCTCCCAGTGAGGTGGAGAGCACGCTGCCCTCAGAAAGCCTCATGATGGAGCCGGTGGTACTCCGGGAGTCCGAGCCCTCAGCCCGCTACCTGGGGGAGGTGCTGGAGGACATGTCGCTTTCCTCCACCTCCTCCCTGGAGCGCAACGACACCAGCGAGGAGTACATGGATGACTTTGACAACCTGGGAGATGGGGGAAGCATGCTGCTGTACCCCACCCACGACTCTGGGGTCCTCCAGTCACAGCCTGTTGCCGATGACAATGCTCCTGCCAATCAGACACGCCTCTGCAGCTTTCTGACTGATAGCGTGGACTGGACAGCCATAGGACTAACTGGTGAGGCTGGAAAATGTGAATGATTATTGGTGAGGCTACGTACTAAACCAGTATGAGTGATTCCTTTTGACAGTGTGGTATATCAGAGAGTATGAATGTACATTACATGGTAATACTACTGTTTAAGTGAACATGTTTGACACTAACACATCAGGCTGTGTAGTAAAGCAGTGCAGGGTGACTCTGAGATGGTGTATGTACAGTAGTTAAGAATGATTGTGGGAGAGACTGTGTAAAACACCCCCGTCTGTGAGCTAGGGAGTGACTGAGTTTACCCTGTCCCTCTGCAGGGGTGAAAGATGCTTCCGGGGTTCCTTTTAGCCACAGTGAGCAGATGGGCTCACCAGAGATGGACTTCCCCCACGGCTCCTCACTGGACCTCTCCCCATCAGACAGCTCGGGGGGCACCTACATGTGGGATGAGGAGGGGCTGGAGCCCCTGGGTGCCGCCACTCATCCCTGCGGGAGCTATGATTCGGACCTCAACAGCCTGGTTAGTCACCCCTCAAACCCCCTTCTTCAGTGTCCTAATGTAACAACGTACCAACCCCCCTCTGATACACACAAACACAAATACACAGGGAATAATTCTTTTGTCACAATGGCACAATGAGGTCATGCTATGTGTATGTTTGTCCAATTAAGCCAATTAACTGCTTATGGCTTTTAGGGCAGATTTAAAGTATTGAAAAAGGTAAGCATCTTAATTTTGGAAAGCCCAGTGGCATTGCTGGTGGGTGTTGGAGGCAGAGGTCAGGAATTGGTGCAGGATATTTGCCAGTATATACAAGTGAATCCCAATAATGATGGCTTTAGAGTATGACTAGTGGAAAGGGATATTTGTTGTGTTGCTTCACAGGTTACAAAATAACATTCCAGTATTATTTTAAGTGTTAGTATTGGGTAGTAGAGGTAAACCATTTCTTAAGCCCATCAGCATCACTGAGGATACCTGAGTTATGCCTGAGCTGCAGGCAGACATTATTGTCTTATTACCTATACTATAACCATATTACATTATTTTCCTAGCTTGTGAAGTTATTTATTAATTAGGGGTTGTGGGTAACTATAACTCCTGATTAGATGACCCCTCCAGACTCCACCCCCCCCACCCCCATTTGGTCAGTCTGGCACTATGCTGCTCTGAGTAAGCTCATGTGACCCTTCAGACCAACTTTGGCCTATAACCTTTTCCTTTAGTTGTACTGCTGTTTATGGGTGTTCCGCTCATGTTTGGGGACATTTAAATCCTGGAATGACTGGGATTTCAGACCTAATCAGCTTTTCCTTAGGAGGTTTAAGAATTTTCCATGGAAATGTAGAGCCAACAGGGCAATTGTTGGACAAAGGTAACGGTGTAAAGAAATGGAGTTGTTTTTTTATTGGGGGGCGGGCATGTTTACAGTGTACAGTTTGTGTGTGTGTGTGTGTGTGTGTGAGAGAGAGAGAGAGAGAGAGAGAGAGAGAGAGAGAGAGAGAACGAGCGCATGTGAGCTCATATGTACACTTTAATCTTTAATCATATGATAGACTGTGCAGCTCATGTCCCTTGCACCCTGTTCAGTGACCCAGTTTGTCTGATGATAACCTATCTGTTTTTATCTAGGATACATGTACTCTTAATCTAACACACATCATTTTCAGGTGTATGTAAAATTAGCAAAGTAGGTTTTTTTAAGGGCATTGCCCTGCCAGGCCTCCAAGGTAGAGTAACCAGTTAAAGAAAATGGTCCTTTGAGCGGTGGTGCTCTGTGATTAAATTGTGATTCTGCCAGTGCTGATTGTATCTGGTGCACAGTAAGCCATAGCTCTACCCAGGGAAAGAGGACATTCCCTGCGTCAGTGAACAGCAGTGGCTCGTCCGTAGGGTCTGTCTGCACCAAATACACATGCAGTGCGGTGCTGCACAGCTCTGCTGGTCAACCACGCTGTGAGGACCAGCTTTGGCAGAACACGCACAGATCTGTCTCTGTCTCATAAAATTAGGAGCCCCTCTGCTGGAGTTCAGCCATCCATACTGCCAGTTGAGTAATCCCTTTCTCCAGCATTGGCTATTGTCCTTGATGATTTCCTGTTAGCAGTCTCTACATCATCAAGTAATTGCCTTGGTGTGTGTGTCTGTGTGTGTGTGTGTGTGTGTGTGTGTGTGTGTGTATATATATATATATATATATATATAATGCGGATGTAGGGCTGGGCTCAGCAAAGGAATGACAGTGCAGTTCTTGCTCCTGTGTGCTGGGTGGATCCAGAATCTGGGCCAAGCATCGCCTTCATTTGCGGTGTGTGAATAAACAGGCCACCCTTATACCTCTGTAGCTGTGTTTTGCATAGGTTTTTCCATTGAACTGAAGTGTCATGGAATAGGACATCAACACATGATAAGAGGTTCCATATTCTTGTCCTCCAGTATGAGGAACCCTGCCATCAGTGGGACATGGGGACTGTGGCATCAATTCCCTGGGAGAGAGGACTGTCTCACTTTGAGCAGGGATAGGCAGGGGAAGTCCATACAGCTCCCATATCCTGCAAAAATCTTGATTTTCTAGATGTGGTTGAAATTTCCATGTGATTTGCATAAAACTACCTTGTTGAGTATGGTAGATGTTTGAGTTTTAAAGCTGAGAATTTATCCTTAACCAGTCTGGATACCCATATTGTTTTATAAACAAATAACATTTCACAGACTTATGTGTACTTTGGATTATTAAAGAAATGTTACATTTTGCCATGGTCAAGTAGAATGATCACATTATTTTGGGGCATAAGTAAATGTCTAAATATTTAGACTTTATTCCAGTTAGACTCTGCACCTGATATCAAGGTCTATTTAAAAGATGCATAATTATTGTCTGATTTTTCATTCTAATGTTGAACCTTCCAGTAAGTATGCTGCTGTAGGGTGACGCTGCATGAGTTTAGACCCATCGCAAATGATCATAGGGAGACCTCTTGTGGTGACTTTTGTCATAGCAAGCATTGTCCCTGGTTCTGTGTGGTTTTCAGTGAATTGAGTCAAGTTACGTAAAGCAAGCTGAAAACCTTCTGCTGTAAATGTAATGCAGTCCTACCAAACAAAAGCCTTCATTTTGATTAAAGAAGGTCTGCTTTTCACTCTTAAAAAGAGACATTTTAAGTGGATATACTGGTAAACAAAGAAAAAAACTGAAAGTCAAAACAAGTGTGCTACAGCTCTTAAGTTGCTCTTTAATTGATCAATGTGGGGATTGCACAGGATTGCATAACCCATCTGATGTACTTGTATATGCACTTACCCACTCTGACTCATACAGCTACAAGTGTGTGATTTATACACAGCAAAGAGGCAACATGAAAAAGGGCATCAAGTGGGAGTGCAATGTTATAGAAAAACATGAAAAAAGTTTTGTTAAGAAGTTGTTTGCAAAAGCAATAAGAATAAGTGAAAATTAAATATGGATGCTTTATCAGAACAAAGATATGAGTTCTCAGATACATAAAAACCCTAAAATATAGGTATGGTCTACACATCAATGGCCTCCATTATTTTAAAAAGATATTAACAATAAAATGCAAATATTTCAGGTTTTTAGCTTGGGAAAAGGTAACATGAAGTTTTTAATGGATTTTATTGATGTAGTATGATGGAACTTCATCATAGTTGTGAGACTGTGATCAAAATTAGACTGCTGATATGAGTGATTGCAGAAGAGAACTCTGGATTCAGGCAGTGAGCTTGGATATATGTGCTACTGTCTTAGCCAGGATTTCTTTGTAAGGGATTCTCAGTCCAGTGGGATCATTCCTGATAAAATAAAGGTTAAAATTACATATAAAACAGGTGCGCCTTACCTATGTATTAGCAAGTTCTGAAAATTCACAGGTACATATGCCTGCATCATTCCAATGCTCTCCTTGATTTTATTGCTCCATTATCATAGCACATTATCATATTTATGGCAGGCCAATATATATCAGTGCTCTGATGTGTTTGGGGAGCTCTATTCTTGCAAGCATGTCAGGCTACAGGGAATAGTAGGCCCCAACAGGGGCTTAACAGTGATTTATAAATGCAGCTGCCTGAGATCATGCAATACCTTTGTGTGATTATGAAATATTCTGGAATTTTTTTTCCCATTATAAGATTGCCAAGTACAGTTCAGCTTAGCGTATGACCTGCAGTCATCTGCTGTGGTGTCTGTATGCCATATCTCATATTTGAGCTGACAAATCTGTTACTTATTCAGTGAAGTGTGTGATGTGCTATTACTAGCTGTCCGTTCATAGGACTCGTCTCTCTGAGCCAAGATACTGGAGCCAAGAGTGTCCACTAGCTGGCTCGAGTGCTCTGCCTGCATCAATAACAGAATAACAATGCTACACACTGATGGATTGAAGGAGACTGTTGCTGGCTGTACCAAGTATACACTCTGTCTGGTGCATAAATAGACTGTCTGAATATGGGACTCCATAAATTAAAACTCCAAAACTATCCACAAACTGTGATATGGCATCTTGTGAGTGTCGGGAAATGCACCTTACTCTTACATTTGGAACTTGGTATAAATTTCAGTGACAGCACACAAGAAAAACTGGAGTTATGTTTGTCTTTTGCAGGGTAACTCCAATCTCATTGCTCACTAGTGACCCCCTCTGGATGATTGAGCACTTGCAGTCTGACTCATATCAGTGGTGATCACAGTGATCTCCAAAGAATATTTTTCTTTTTATAAGCTGGCACATTATGACTTTGAAAGAAGCGCCTGAATTATCAAAGTCTGTTGAATTGTGTAAGTTGTACATTAAAACTGCTAATTTAAATAGTACAATAACAGGCACTGTTTCACTTTCATTTTCACATCTTTTCATGGTCACAGCCAAGTTAATTGACAAGGCTAATTCACATTGTGGCACTAGAAAGAGAACATCATGGAACAGCACCACTCTAGCATTCAATGGATCACGTCAATAAATTGGAATGAATGTGGGTAAAAAAATGGGAGTGCCAAAACTCAATAAATAACAAAAGAATCACAGTTCAATTATTATTTTTACACACTCCTTTTCACAAAAGCAACCACAATTGCTGCTGTCTCGTAGCAACAACCTCTTACAGCCAACATTACATTTCTGGAACTTTAAGTTGGTTCATTAGCATACAATTTAAAATGTCCTTGTAACTTTTTTTGTAATAGTTGGACCAAGTACAGAAGAGAAGCTCTGACACAGACTTTGTATTTTAACAGATACACATTGATATTGGTTCAAAAAAGCAAGCTCCAGGAGCAGTTTGTAGTTTGTGTCTCATTGGTTCCCATGAGAAGTCTGAGCTGTGGTTTGTCCTGTCTAGGATGTGTGTGCTTCAGGATTAGTTTGGAAATCCATCTCTGCAGCAGTGGGTTAGAATTAAAAACCCTGCAGGTACCTCAGCTTTGGCATTGGTCCCGGTAATTCCATTCTGAGTGCAGTTTTTGAAATGTGGTTTAAGGGGCGTTATACATTTGCTTATGGTGTGGTTCCTAATTTCTCCTATATAACAGCATGTCTTACAGTGCATTGGAGGAATGCACATTTCACTTGCCCCTCATTCAGAGAAGACAGAGAAACTGCAGCACTGCTAGCTTTAACTAGCTTTCAAAGCATGTGATGCATTTGAGTGGACAGTGGTATTGCCAGTGCACAGGTCAGGGCTAATATCGGTGCTGTAGAGATTTGGGGCTGTGCCGGCTTTAGAGCTACCCTTTGTTTAAGGAGTGATCCAAGCACAGAGTTCACCATCAGCCATATACCGGTCCAGCAGTGTAGAACAGAGGCGCGCTGTCATGGCACCTTGCCACTGTAATATCCCGGTCCGTGCCCCTTGTGAAGCCTTCCCATAGTGCTGCAACCTGCCTCTTCCTGTGATTGCACATCTGAAGTAAAGCCCTGAGCTGATCTAAAGTGGGCTCAGCTCTTTGTAAGAGGAGAAGAGAGGACCCAGACTCCTTTAAACCAGCACATCCTTCAAGGAGGGCTGCAGCCAGGCCTCCCGCTGGTGAGGAGATTAAATGGTAAAGAGAAAAAGCCAGAGTTGTCTCCACTCTGCGAGGGAGACGGAGGGGCCCCGCTTTGAGGAGCATTAAGCCGTCTGCGGGAAAGATAGGCTGCATTAAAGAGAGAAGCATGGAGCTCATTAGCTGGAGGTTTTGAGCGGGTAATTGAATGCTTGGCCCCTCTCTATTGACTGAGGAGCTGTCAGTGTACCGCCACCAGAATAGAGGTGTTAGTCTCTGAGACCGACGCCTTCACTAACTCCTGACATGGCTGCCACTTGGGTGGTGCTCAGGGAATCACCTTTTCATTTGAATTTAATGTTTTATGCGGTGGGCTAGCAAAGTCAAATACGTTTTGTTGTGTCTGTGGCTGTGACATGAGGGGTCTGGAGCCCTCCTTAATTGGAGCAGTCTCCCAGGCTTCAGCGGAACGAGTGCTCTCATAATTGCGACAACTTTCACTACCTTATTTAAAAAAAGGAAACGCAGAACTCTTCTGCAGAGGAGTGCGGGGCATTGGTGAGGTGGCACCCATTGTCAGAGCCACCCTCACTGTGCTGCAGCTGAATGATTGGCTTGGCATGCTACTGAAATGCAATGTAACTGACAGTCCAAGGTGCCAGGTACCCTGTCACCTTGGGTGTTAGATCAGCCAAAACCCTGTAAAGTCACCTTGATATACAGGCATGGAAATGACACTCCCAGTGCCAGGCATTGTGTGCTCCTCCAGGTTGTACAGGAAGCATGTTAGCATGTTAAGTTTACTGAATGGAGCTTGTGTATTAGATACTCCCAGTCAGCACATCACAGCTACTACAGCATCTGCCTCTAGCAAGATCTTGAAGGGCTCAAACTGTGATGTATTGATCTGTGAGAGCTGTTTACATCCCTGTGTAGAGTTTGATGCCAGCACTGAAGTGGGTTGATATGGGATTTCAGAGGGGATATCAGCTATATTGCTGATGAAACCACAGCAGCATCCTTGTATATGTTGCTCTTCCTAGCACTAACCTGAGCCCACAGTGGAAGCGGAGCACATAGGCAAAATGCTGCCCCTTACACCCACAGTAATCCACAGGCCAGACGCAGCCAGACCTTAGTGGGTGGAGCTGCTCTCCCCCAACCCCTCCCGCACCTGGCTGACTGGAGCAAAACTGCAGTCGAGCCATGGTGTGGAAAACTACCTGGCAGGATATGGGTGTAATGTACACCACAGCACGGAGGCAGAGATAAGACGAAGCCAGTCAAGCGATTAAATTCAGCGAGACAGTGTACTCAGATCCCTGAGCAAGCCTTAACCTGAACCTCACTCTCTCACTCTCTCTCATTCTCTCTCTCTCCCCCTCACTCTTTCTTCCCCACTATCTCATGCTCGTATTCCGTCAGCGTCACTCTTTGTCTGTTGAAGTATTGCATCAGGAGTGTAGAATGTCTGGCTCGGTGTATATATTTCTGGCTCCTTTTCTGCTGCCAGTTTTAATACTGCATGTGTGATGCACTTATCTGCTCTACCTTATGCACACAGTAATGCTGTTTTCATACAATCCATCATTGTAAAAAATTGATTTGCCTAAGATTACATTTTACCATATGGCGTTGCATTACTGATCACTTACTACAAAGACACTGGCTTCTGGCTTCGCTCCACATCTCACTGGAAAGATTGCCTTAATTGCGTTCCGAGGTACCTACTTTTTATTGATTCCATTAGTTTCTGTTTTCCGACTATAGCATATTAAGCAAATTTGAACCATAAAAAGTATTTGGACTACATATACAACCTGTGTTGTATCCAGCAGATGTGCATCAAACGCTGTCCACCAGGTGGCAGTGTTGCTTCAGCGTGAGCAGGAAGATTCAGACTGTGGGAGCCTCTGGTGCGGAGAAGCACATGGGACGTCACACTAAGCTCCATTCATGTCTCTCCACAGCACCGCACCAGGGTCTAAGGCTTGCTACGCTTTACATAATCCGCGCTGGCAGGGCAGAGAGTATGCAGGGGGAGCACATTAAGCAGAAATGAGCTAACTAAAATCACTCCAGGGACCGTGATTGTCTTCTCTTCAGCTTCTTACTCTGCTTTATAGTGTTGGAGACTGGAGTTTTTTATAGACACGCAAGTGTCTCAGTGATGTTATTTATGATGTGTGCCATCAACCTACTGCCTTTTGAGTTGCACCTGATTGTAATTTTTCACTTATTGTGACAAACCGACATGAGATTGATGGTTTTTGTGATTGGAAGTTAAAGTAGTGACAGTTTTGTCTGTTCTGTAATGATCTATTAGCAGTGTTTACTTGACATTCATGCTAAAGGTATCTATATAGCTTTTCTCATGGGGTTGGATATCTGTCAAGAAAAAGTAATCTGTTCTCAGAATCATGGAAAAGTGTTACTTTGCTTCACTTATAGGACAGACCTGATGCTGCAACCAAACTCTTTTACTGTGCCAGCTTCCTCCCAGCAGTTAACTGCATATCCACAACTCTATCCTAGCTATTGACTGCAGCTTTCTCCTCACTGAGTACTTGTGGTCTCTTTTTTTCTAGAGGTATTGTTTCAAAGAAACCGTAGAGGTCTCTTCTTTAATCCCTGAACCATCTTATACATCAAAGCCTTGGACTTTGGCTGTCATTTATTCGTTTGTAGTTTTTATCCATACAGAGGCTTTAGATGAGAAATTCATTAGCTAATAAATGAGGTGTATGCTTTGGTCCTTTGTTTTACCATCTTTAGTCATTAGGATTAGCTGAGATTAGTGAGGCATTGTGCTGTTACTAAACAAGTAATACTTTCAGTACATTAGAAACCTGCATGAATTGCAAGTATCATTTATAATCTGTACCCTCCCCACAAATTAAAAAGCTCATAAAAACCACTGTAAATACCTACCCCCCTTGAGTATTTGCTATTATCGAAATGTCCTGAATATTGATGGGCACCTGACTGGATCCATTATAACCATGTGGGGTTTCTGGTTGTACAAGCAAAGGAGTGAGGGGCTGTGAGTTTGAGAGCTCAGTCATGCTGAATGAAATTCGCAGCTTTGATGGTTCCGTTTAAAAAAACAAACATTGTTTTTTCCCATTTTCCCCACAGTGTGTTTAGAGAACCCTGCCAACCTCACACTCACCACCACACCCCCACCCCATTCTAAAACCATTAGGCAGCACTGTGACACTGTGGTCGAAGTCTCCTACGAGGCGCACGCAGCCAATTTCATCTCCGCGTTGACGGGCCTGACCTTTCTTTACCGATATAAGCTGACAATTTCATTAGCCTTGCAGCTTGCTCCCCCACGATGGTGGCATGTGGCTGCCCGACCCCTCCCGCAGCCCCTTTCCCATTGCATGTTGGGACCTCCCGCCAATCCACTCTGTCTCCCTCCCTCATCCCTTTTAAGCCAGACAAGAGCCCTAAGCCAGGATGAGTAAGCGAGAAAATACTGTGACTGGTGCTAGTCACGCATGGTCTTCTGAATAGGAGACAGGGCTGGGAGTTTTCCACTTAACATCCAGCAAAAGGCACTGCTCAACTGCAAGAAATACATCAGCCTATGAAGGGGCACAGATGAGTCAATGGCAAGGATACCCGCTTGTTTAACCATGTATTTAATGGAGCTAAGTGAAGTTCAAATGCTGTGGTACTGCAGCACAAAGGCTTTCCAAAAATTCCAGTGTAAAATAATAATGACTGCCTATTCATCTTGAATAGGCAGTAGTCAAATAATGCTACTGTTGTTGAAATGTCGTGGGAAATTACTGTTATTGTAATTGTTCAAAAAGTGATTTTTTTGTATACAACCACCATCCGCTTTTTTCATTAAACCAGTTTGCTTGTAGGACACTATTTACAGTAGCAGCAAGTGTATCTATGCACTGATTGGAAATAGATACCTAATTGGAAAGTTAGCATATGTAGTAATATAACCCCCTAAGAACATTTATCAGCTTCTTTACCTTGGAAGCTGTGGACTTTGCTCTGTTCATGTAAGTCTCCAAGAGTGAATGACTGAGTGAAGCTGGGGATTAGTGGACAGCTTTTCCAAAATTTGCAACGAAGGGAAACAGGTTTTGTGAATGTGACCATCTGCCCTCTTTGCCCATGGAGGGCTTGGCCACACAAATGAGCAGAGCAGGGTAATGTGGCTGCAAGCACATTGCAGATTTGGGACTCATGGAGAGAAAATATGTCCCCAGTGTTGGCAAAGTCCCAAAGAACAGGCCCAGGACAGCCGGCATCATAGTGGTCAGTTTGGCATGTAAAGACTCATTAAAGTTGGGTATAGACATTCATACCAGAGTCAAGTCAAAGCTCTCCTCAGATGCACCTTTGCACCTTTTCTGAGAAAAGGTTTTAAAGGTTTATGTGCACACCTTAAAGATTTGAGTTGAAGCTTTACAACTCAGAATGCTCTAAAAATGGTGACTGACCAAAAGACCTCCACAGGACAGTGTCTGATGAATAACTTAACAGCATCTCAGACAGGATATCGCAGAGATTTTCTGAACCTACCTAGTGATGGGTTATGTCATTTGCTGATGCTGCAAGAATGTTGTTCACCTGAATGGTGGGTGGCTTTCAGGTTAGTAGTTAATGCAAGTCGTGCTCTCCCTCTACAAGGCCTTCTCACTCAAGATGAAAGGGGGAGAATGCCACTGTTCATACATTTGTTTGCCAGGTAGTGCTGAAAAGTTGGATAAATTCCCTGTGCCGCATACATAATATTCAGAGTACAGGAAGTAGTGGGATGCTATGCAGATATTACTTGTCACCTCATGTGGGTATACATCAGTGAATTGTGCTGACTCCCCTCTCTACCTGTACACTGGTACTTCTTGCATGATCATATGGAGAACATAACTGTTTGACTGAGAATGGCCTTGTATTTGCACTGCTGGGTATCACTCACTTTCTTAAAGCTGAATCTGAATATAAATGCTGCAAAGGGCTGCAACTGTACCCAGACCAGAAGAAGTTTTTCTAAAAGAAGTCAAGGAATGTCCTTGAAGGTGGAACACTGATCCACTGGAAAAGCATGGAGAGGTTAACAAAGCTGATAAAAGGCGCGGCCCAGTAGCTCATCCGTAGATCGTCCTAATTATGAATTCATTTGTCGTTTTTGGATTATATAAATATTAGAGGTGTTGTACCAAGAATTAAAAAGATCAAAGAGGAAGTCACAAATTGCATCAGACTGTTACAAAAATGCAGTGGATCCGAAATATTTTTCATCAGAGCAAACTTTGACTGGCTGGTTTGATTGTGGTCTCTTTGGAGTCCTTCATGAGGCCAATAGGCCAAACATGGCATACAACAAGGAATTTCGGCTAACTGCAGTTAGACTAGTTCTGGACTAGCGAGATATTGTGCCCCATCTCAGATGATGTGACTTTTCTTTTGTGTTTTTCTTTTGCTGAGTTTTGATTAATTTTGAGTGTGTTTACTAAAGTTCTGCCATGATTTCCCACCTGACTGATACACACCTTGTTTGGTTTTGAGAACCCTGTGATTTTAATCTTCAGGTGAGTGCAGCCTCACCCCATTCAGAGGTGGTTTTTATGTCGCTGATTCCACTTGGAGGTTAAAAAAGTATAATCAATCAGTGGCTGATTTCTCCCGATCCTGCTGATTGTGCCGTCACTGCCCTCTGAACAACAGGTTAAATATTGAACACTCATTTTAAACCAGAGAGGGCAAAAAAGCACTTTCCCTCATGAGTGCCCAATATTTGCCTGCTTGGATGGCAGTGATTGGCACTCAGGGAGACTGTATTTGTAAAGGTCAGCCCCACAGTTTGTATGGAAGCATGTTGCTATTCTGAGCTGCCCACACTGTACTTCACACTGAGTGACCTGCAGGTTAGTGTGGGAGGAAAGCTCTATTTGGTATTCAGTGTGGTGGTTAAATTTCCACATGTCTTACTCGGTTGCAATAGAACAGAATAAACAATCTGTTGTACATTAGATGAATTAAGACTGTAGTTTGTAAGTTGGTACATTTAAAAAAAAAAGTTGAAGTAAAAGATCTTGAAGTAATAAAAGTGGAAAGTAGAAGAAATTCATGTATGCTGTTATCTTTTATTTAAGTGAGAGGACACGGATGCATCAAGGGTACTATTGAAACCGATGAAAGGGAAGTAGAAATAAAAGGTAGATCCAGACGGCAGTGTTCCATTTCTGTAACTTTTCTTTCTTTTTTTTTGGACAGGAGTGGCATCGATCGTGCGCTGGCAACTGCTAGACTGTGGCATCATCAAAACAATAGCTAATCTGTGAATAAGAAATATTTCTGGTGTTCTGCACAGTCTGTGCCTGGCTGGGTCCTGAGCCTGTGTGGGGGTGGGGGTTTGCTGTGAGGTGTTTGGGCGGGGTGGGCAGGGGGGTGACTATGTGAGGCTCAGCAGGGCTTGACACACCTCATTCACATTCACACTACAGCATAGCAAATGATTGCTCCTGGCCTCTAGTTTGTTATTAGACTTTTCAAAAGTTTAAGTTTGACAGATTTCTAAGTCCTCATTGAATGTACACTTCCTGTTAAATGGACAAGCATGATGTGATTGTAAGGACACAAGACATATGGCAGCTTGGGCGCCGACTGCATTTTTAGCCTACCTGTCAGTGCATTGAGGCTGCTATATGGGGTGCATTTAGAAAGGAAAAAAAAACAGTGCCCTGCACAATGGAATAAAACTCTCAGTTCATTGTTAATGATGCAGTCACACAAGTGAATTAATGTGGGCAGCCAACCAATTTAAGTGATTCGCCACCTGTACATAACTGCACTGCCGCAATATTCCTGTAAACACTGCATGATATAGCAGCCTTAACTGCGATCTACAGATTATTTATGTGCTCACTCAGAGAGTGCTCCTTTCTCCATGGTGTAGTTGATGGGGTATGCGGTGATCCTGTAGTTTGGAGGATGATGTACCTGCTGTCTCAGGTATAATAAACAACCTGAATGGATCAAACACAGTTCTATACATGGTATATTTTCTAATATTGTGATTTCAGTATATTATTGGAATGAAGGTCATGTGGAGGTTCAAGGAAGCTCTAGAACACCAAGTTCCATGTCTGAGCCGCTCGCTGGGTTCAGATTTTCTGTGCCACCAGTCGTAAAGCCCTGAGGACCAGTTAGGCAGTCATGTGCTTTAAATGTTACGCTGCTCTGTTGATGTGGTTGTTTTAGGTGGGGAGGGGGGTTCCTCTGTCAGGGGGCAGAGGTGCACCTACTGTAGCGGTTATCCAGGACCATCCAAAGACCAAGATTTCCTCCCTGTCCCGCCCTGGCTTCTCTGCTCAGAGATTATTCTGACCTGTCCTGTCCTGTGTGAATGCATCCTGTTGACAAATGCCATTTCCCTACAAGCGGCCAGCTGTGACTAAGCTAGGCTATGCCATCTGGGGGTGCGGGGGGGGCCGGGGGTGGTTGAGCTGGGGCAGAAGATAACTGCTCTCTACAGTTATGGATAGATGCGTTCTGAACTTGAGAAATGGCTGTTTTTATCACTCCTGCACTTCAGTTGAATGCTCCTCAATATTCAATAGCCCTATTCTCACTTATAGGCACAAAACAACATCAATTTGCAGCAACCTCTGGTCATTTCAATGCAAAAACGTCCAAACAATCTATTTTCACTTTGTGCTATAATAGAAAGCAGTTTTATTTTTGAGGTTTTTAACTTATTGATTTGTACCTTGCCTTTCCTTGCTCACTTATGTTTTGTCGTTAAAATAAAAATGAACGGTATAGAATTCTGGTAACAAAAGCAAAGTACTTCACCATTAATAGAGATAATTTTACCTCTCACATTACAAGATAATTTGAGTTGGAGTTGTTTTTTGTGAAATGAAAAACTGTCAATCTGTATGTTTTAATGCAGAAGCAAGACTCTTCCTTCAAAAGCTGTAGACATGACTTTTCAATTGTTCCTCCCATTGTTACCGTTATTATTGAAGTTGCAAGGCTTCTGGCTTGTGTTGCAGTTCAATGAGGGAGAGGAGCAAAACATGTCCTGCTTTTGAAAGAGAAAACCCTGACTTTAGGCCCTCTCTTTGTCTGTCTTTCTCTCTCCATTCTGCAGGACATTCTCAACAACCTGGACAACCTTGAGTCATGTGATCTGGAAGACGATGACCTTATGCTTGACGTGGATCTCCCTGAAGATGGCTCACTGCACAGCGGTGAGTGTGACGCTGTGGGGGCCAGGGTGACGCCCGTACCGCGGCGCAGCGTAGCCGAGTGACTTCACCTCATCTCATTGCTCTGGCAGTCCGTTGACGTGCGTACAACGACAGCTTTTCTCTTGGGACACAGGAGCCCAGTGTGTCTGATTTTTTTTTTTTTAAGGCCCCCACCTCTGCCTGATTTGCTGGCCCATGACCAGGGAGGGGCCCCCACACAGCTGGGTCACTCACTGTGCACAGAACGCCACGCCCTGTGTCCTGTACCGCAAAGAGTATCTGTGAAAGACCGAGGTGCAGCACAGTCCAGCCCAGCCACAAACAACTGTCTCTCTGTAATCACAGGAATGCGCAGAGAGATTTTGTTTTGTGTAAATTACGCTGGATGGGTACAATATACACAAAACTTCACATCGTCACCGTTTGTCTCTCTGACTCACACACAAATGCACATAGAACAACAGACCACTGTACGGTGGGACACATGCAGTACAAAATTACTGTGATGACTTAACATGATAAATACCACTCTGTAGAGCTCATGATTTAACATACAGTGGTAGTATTTAGCTTTTTTTGCTTTTTATGTCCAGGAGTTTCTATGTCTGTGTGATGGTATGTGGAGAAATGGGATTGGACAGTCAGTGTGTGCTGATTTATTTGTCTGTGTGTGTGTGTCTGGGTGGGTTGGGCTTTGTGTCAGAGGAATGTATGAAAACTGAGTGTCCCTTGTCCTGTTGAGGAGTGTGTGTCAACAGTGACAGCAGGCAGTATTTATGGCAATGTTCAGTGGGGCAGTGGCCAAGGAGAGGGGAGGGTCACAACCCAGTCGGCTTGGGAAGGGGAGGGGGGAGAGGGGAGGGCTAAGCCCCCTTTCCCACTGACACTCTGTCAGCTGGCTTAGCAGGCAGGCAGGCAGGCAGGAAGGAAGGCCTGCTATTTCCACTGCGAGTTCCCATGACAGGCGCGGCCAAAACAAAAACACTCCCCATCGTCTCAGCTGATGTGGCCCAGTCCCGCAGCTGGCTGCCTCCCGCCCCAGCGCCCACAAACTTCAGAGCAGACAGCCGGAGCACAGACGTGCCCCTCTCCAAACTACCCACGGGCTGCCGCAGTAACACTTCCACATTTGTTATGCTTTTTTTCCTCGTCTTTGAAACGTTTTGTTCCAGTTGTTCAGTCACTTTTTATGGAATTTCAGTGGATAAAACGTATGCTCTCAAACACAAGAGGGTCCCGAGGAATGTAGCTTTGTGATTTAAAGCTGCAAAGGGTTAGTATCTGAGCTGCAATCTTCCGCTGTGGTATGTAGAAGTTGGGTGTTTGAAACTTTTTTTCCTGCTGCTTTGCTTACACTTCGTCTCACTTTTGTGTTGACAAAGAGACACAGCTTTGTGCTCAAGGTACAAACCCAACACTGGATCTTTTCTAAAATGTCTTAGTTTGTCTTTGATTTTGTGGGTCTCTTGAGTTTAGTCCTGTCTCTGTTTACAGAGTCTGCTCACTTTTCACTGTTTATGTGTGTGTACTTGTGTGTTGTTGTCTTCCATTCATATACTGTACTACAGTATGCAGTATGTATTACATTGTATTTAATTTGACAGTATATTCTAAAGTGGATGAAAATAGCATATTCAAGTATACATAAATGTGTATCTATATTTGTATAGGCAACATGTTATCAGTATTTGTTGCTTCAAACCAGTTAGTATCTTATCTTATTATGTTAATATCTGTCAATAAGGCCAGAGGCTAATTCTCAGTGATGCAGTCCTTGTTATATTCATTTATTAGGCTTGAATTATTGAGCAGTTGTAGGAAGACAGACCTATGATAAATATGTTTGAAAATTGGGGTTTCAGCATGGTGAGAATGGAGGAAAGGTGGCCAGCAGCAACATATAATGCTGTGTGTGTGTGTGTGTGTGTGTGTGTGTGTGTGTGTGTGTGTGTTTACAGGCAGTGTTAGGAGCAGCATGGGTCAAGGGTTATTCAATCTTCATCTGCATATCTTTCCAGCTCAGGGCTGAACTTATTTCTAAGAAGTGAGTTCTGTGTAGAGGAGAACTGACTGACTCTGTAACCTTCCGACCCTCGACCTCTGACCTGTTTGGTTCTTTTCTGCCATTTTTTTCTCACCAGAAGCTGACGGAATGTCCCATTTTGACCGCGCAGAGAGGGGGGGCAGGCAGGGCCACTGGAGGAGGCGTCAGCAGCGCTGGAGTGGACCAGACCACTTCCACAATGACAACAGGTTAGCCATTCATACATGTTCAGTTGGAGCTGGCAAGCCAGCAACACGTTACAATTTCTATTTCCAAGCTGTTCACTGTTGTTTGATATTTAAAAATGTCTTTTATATTGCCAAATACATATTTATATGGTTCTGTGACAGGTGAATCAGTAATTTCAGTACAGTATAATTAAGGTATAGTTGGAAGTGTTGCTTGATTTGAAAGTTTTCTTATCAGTGTGCTTTTATACATCACCACAGTCCTTAAGAGGCTTTTTGTTTTTAAATAAAACTGATCCTCGTAGAAGACGGACTGAAGGTTAGGTTAGGTTGCATCTCTCCTCAAGCATGGTGTTTTGGCTTTTATGTCAGTCTGAAGGTAGGCCAACATATATGAGAGTGGTTACACGCACCGCTGCCGCTCCCTCAGCCTTGTCTGCGCGCCTGACACAGCTTTAGATCAGCACGATTAGAGCTGGCTGCAGCGGATGCGTGTCTGTCCTCCGTCAGGTGACCTGATCTTCCCGGGGCGGCCCCTTGACCTCGCCCGTCCCCTGCCGGGACACCTCCACAACCTTGTGTCCTGTCTGAGTCAGTGCCCAGTGCCCGTTCTGCTGCCTATATTGTCTTAGTATAAGCCTGAAATGACAAATTCCGAGACGGACTATGACTAAGTGGGTGTGACATGCGTCCCCATGCAATCCTGTCAGATCGAGTGCTTCCTGCCCCCAGGAATTCTGGGTAGGTGTCTGTCTGACTGGCTTCTTCTCACATTCTGCTCACCCAACTGAAAAGACTCTTCCGGGAACACACTCATCCAGCCAGTGGCTTTCATTACCTGTGTCTGACCTACACCCTGTTCCCTCCTCTCTCACTCTCTCCCTCTCTCCCTTCTTTCTCTTTTTCACATTCTGTCTCTTCCTCTCTCATTCCTCTCTCTCTCTTGCTCTTTTTCTCTTTCTCCTCTGAAGGGGTGGTGCATTTCAGCAGTTTGACGGGCACTTGGGTCAAGGGCCAGGTCGGGTCGGGGCTCGTCAGCTGCAGGCTGCGCTGCGGAACGATGGCCACACAGCGGCGCTGGACGATTCATCGCTGAGCCGCATGGCCGAGGATTGCTCTTCTGTCAAGTCCCAGCTGCTCAAACTGAAAATGCTGCTACAGGTCAGAGACATCCTTTGACATCACACACATACACAAAACCACACACTGATAAACCTCTTAACAGTGCTGTGTGCATCTCCAGTTAGCCTGCGGCCTGAATCATATAGCACAGGTCGCTTCCTTTTAATTATGTAGCGATGGAAAAAAATTATGTTTGAAGCTTATCATTTTCTTGGGTTAATTAAAAGGGAAGCAACAGCAGCCCCTGTGTGTCTCTGTGGTCTTTTCCATACTTTTGGAGACGTTCATTTTTGTGGTTTATCTTAGATTCTGCTTTTGCAGTAGATTTTACTTTTCATAATTTATCCTTTTAGTCCGTAAGGATCTGACACAAGCTCATCAGCATGATGAGACTGAATCTGTGCAGATCATGTTATATTTAGCAGCGTATGTTTGTCAAGTGTGAGCACTTTTACTGTGTTTATATAGCAGGCTGTTGAACTGTGGTGACCTCAAGGCACTGATTTTGGGTCAATATGAGAACTGGCACTTACTTGAGGTGCTCTCCCAGCGGTGTCCGACTCAATGCACGTCCTCCTCTAATGCAAGCGCGGAGCTATTGTGTGAATTGGGAGAAAGGCATTGGGAGTCCTCCCTGCTTCCAGCCAGGTTTCCCATTGATTTCCTATGCTTTCACTCAAGCACGCCTACTCAGCCAGCCAGCATGGGGGCTCAGTCCAGACTGTCTTTAAATCGACAGGAGAACGCCTTAGGGAAAGGCGGGCACTGTGCGGAAGATGGGTGTGTTTTGTGAGAGGGTTGTGATTAATTGAATGTGATTGACATGTGCCTCTCTTTGTCTCAATGATCTCTCACCCCAAGCCCCATTCTCATTTTTAATGCTGGTTCCTGAAATTGTATTTTTCCTTGAGGCTCACTGACTGTTAGGCACTGCCAATATTGCGGAGGTTGGGTGTCTATCTAAGATATGGCTGATACCAATGGGGCAGGTAGCAAGAAATTGGTTGAGTGGGTGGGAATATCATAACGTGTTATACCTGGAAGCTGTTCATCACATTCACACCTCTTGCCATCCACCAGGGTGCAGCCCACTCTCCACAAATCACTACACTTAGAGGATTGACTTCTTCCCCCAGACTAGCAGAAATAGGTGTGCCCAGGGTGAGGCCGAGGGGGATGCAACAGAACAGGGTTTGTGCAGGTAGAAGAGCTTGATACATATTGCACTTGCATACAGATCAGGTATAAGATACACAAGAGGCACCTCATTGGAAATAACTCTGCTCTGTCTTACAGAAAACAAGGCTTGAATTGCTGGAAGGTTTCAACAGTGAATCCGACCTCCAGATTGTAAAAGACCGAGTGCTTTATTTGTTGCAATTCTGATATTTTATATTGTATAGGTGTTTCTCTAATGCCTTGGGTCATGAGCTTCTTTCAATGTTAGAGATTGCTCAGGGCCATAATCTGTTCATAGATAGTTGTAGCAAATTAATTAGCAGTGCAGAAATAGGCTGTTGTGCAGAAATGTAATGGTACCCGCTCCACTGACTAACTTGCCTCATCAATGCTCAGTGATAATTGTAAAACAAACACATGTATCTTCTCGTGGTAAGGATTCTGTTGGGCTTCATGTCTATTGACAACCATTTGAATAAAATGCATCTAAACATTTCACACAAGGCTCGTGTAAAATCCAGTGGCTCCACCCATTCTTCGGTTAATGCATTTGCAGTCGCCACAA
Source organism: Albula goreensis (assembly GCA_022829145.1). NCBI lineage: Eukaryota > Metazoa > Chordata > Actinopteri > Albuliformes > Albulidae > Albula > Albula goreensis. The sequence goes on from CM040759.1 coordinate 16,780,997, forward strand.
CCTGAATGGCCTACAGTCTAGTACAGCAATCACAAGCCTTCACCCACACTAGGCCGAAGCAGATCTCCTCCCATTCTACCCAGCAACACGAAGTGCTGGTGGTACAGCCCTGCACTCCCTCTCCTCCTCCGAATTTTCACATACACCGGACTTCACAGGCCTTTAGTCATTATTCACACTCGCTACGAAAATCAATATCAGAATGAGAAGTACAGATTTCTTTACACGCCAATGAATATCTTCGGCTGTGAGACGTTTTGGCTCAGAGGGTTGATTTGTCTATGTCGAGGACAAGACTCATTGGTGAGATTAATGCGAGCACTGCAGGAGCCCTGTGATTGCTGGCTTTTTATTGGTTTACTGTGGGCTCTTTCTATGCATGGAAGTGTTTGGCTAGGAGCTCCAGGAAGCGGAATATTGATAAGACTGGATACAGAAGCTGGATTCATTGTTTGGCTTCCGTATGGGTTTGGCTTCCGCTTGTGCTAATGAGAATTATGTCAAGATTTATGTGGCTGTATCATTTGAAGAAGGATGTTTTTGGAGCTGTGGGGTCACACATCCTGCTAAAACGGTGGTTCTTGATGTAGTGATATGACCATGTCAGTGGCCACTGTAGCTAGCAGCCCTGCAACATTGTCTGTAGTGCCACCCAGGGAGGGATGGACTCTGTGGTTGGAGTATTACTTGTTTCATGAGGTACCTGCAGTTGATTTGTATAAACTGCAAAAACTACATCCTTTGGTGCAGTGACTGCACAGCTCTTAATGTGGTATCCAGAGCTTCTCTGCCCCCTGTTAGACACAACCAAGTATGGTGGTAGTGGGAACAGTTTCTTTAAAAGGATGATGGACAACCTACTTATACTAATCAGGCAGGTGCAAATAGCTTTTTTTTGTGTTTGTAGGTTATTTGGTTTTTATGAATCATAATTCACACATTTAAATGCTATATAATGGCTGTGACCCAGTCTACTAGTTTGTGGGCAATGCAATTTTGAAAAATAAATGATGCCCTTTTGTGACAAATTTTTTATACATGGCCTATTTCGAATTGATGGAAGGAACCATCTGACAGGTAGTAGTGACAGTACAGAGTACTGTTTAACATTGAAATCCAGTTTCAAAGTTGTCAGTCACAATTTTTGTTCACCAAGTAAAAAAGCACTGAATTGCACCACCTGTTTTATATAAAGTTCAGAGAAGGGTTTGTTCATGTGATAAAATTCAAAACCCAGCCATTGAAAACTCCCATTTTTTGTGACCCATCAGTTGATTCATAGAAATCACCAATAGATGTCATGTGCTCCACTTTTGGCTTTCATTCATCATCTGATCATCTAGCTCAGATATGTGTTGATAGTTTGTAAGGCTCTTACAATTCAGAGCCAGTCATAGAATTGCCTTTGCTTGTCCTAGAAGTAAGAAAGATTTTCAGCTGTTTGTGATAGAGTTAAGTGAATCACAGCTTAAACCGACAAAAGGCGATTAGCTCCCTTTCAGTTTAACCAGAATCAAAAAAGTTGACACGAGGAGAGCTGAAGTCCTGAGTGTGGGCTAGACAAATTGTAGTTTGTAAGTAAGCAATGCCATGGCAAATGTCTATTTCACTGTTCCAGGCTGTGAACACATATTTTAGTTGGCTAGTTTCAAGAAAGGCTGTAGATAAATATGTTATGGTGTTAGAGAGCTGAAATCAGACATTTCTTCAAGAACAGCAATGTATTTTCCTGCTGCCTGTGCTGGTAGATTATCTACAGTGTTTGACACCTCTCAAACTCCTCTGATTAGCTGGCTATGCAAAGAGTGATAGCAACTGAAAGAGGTTATTTCTAGGAAATGCCATGGAAATATGTAATTCTTGCCGGAATTTAAATTATTGATTTTAGATGGCTCTGATTTAAAGATGTTTCGGGAGTGAATACAGTTCTGAAGCCATTTAAAACATTAATGGATTTAGAGTTTCTTTTCTTTCTTGGTTTTCTGGGGATGGAGGCTGTGTATGAACCCGGATGGAAGGGAGGACAAGAGCTTAATCTGTTTCTGTGACATAAAACAGAGTAATGCTTAAGCATACCGGACTGGACAGAATGTCATTCTATAACAGAGTCAGTTTTCTCCCTCCATTTTCCTGGAAGCACCATCACATATTACTGTCATCCGTAATGGTGAAAAGATTTCCTTCTGACACTACTATAAGAATCTGAGATCTCCAAATGAAAGGGCAGCTTGGCGGCCAGCTGGCGGAAATGATGACCGTGATGGTGTAATCAGAGGAGCATGTGGTGACGGTGTTCTTCTTGGCAGCAGTGGAAGCGGGTCTGAGTTTCTGCATCACTGAGACGAGGGTGTGGTGAAAATAGTTGAGTTTATTAGGTGCTATTCACTTAGGAATTGACAGAACAGTGAAGGTTTTGTTGTCTGAGTGACGATTTCTCCTCCCCCTGCCTCTTCCAACCATCCACAAACCATTTTTTTTCATTCCGCGTGGATGAAACGGCTGGGATCGAAAAAGCCGTTGTTTTGGAATTATTGGTAATTGCATGGGGACTCGGAGAGAATCTCGGCATCAACAAACATTAGAGCGAAATCCGTGTGGAGACCAGTGGGAGCTGAGCAGAGGAGCTGTAAGACTCACCCACAATGTTAGATGGGTGGGGGGGGGGGGGCTTTGGGGGTGATGGTAGGGATTTTGGGGGAGAAATACAGTGGCAATCCCTGTGGCTCCACTGAGCATGTCCTGCTTGTTATTCTTATACCCCTCACCATTTTACCACACCAGCACAGCATACCCTCTCAGGGCTGGTTGGCTGCCTCCACAGGGCTAGGCAGTGAGGCTCATTCAGTTATCACACAGAAGATAGTTAGGGCTCTATAGCTTGTAATAGCCCTTCACTATTGTTGTCCAAAAGGTACCAGAGTGCAGTGAGAAGTTGTTATTTTCCATCGTTATTACTGGGTGGCCAAAAGATGAAAAAATGTTTTTTCCCCCGCACACCACCTCATGACTTACACCTTATGTAACCAAACAACTTTTGGTTGCCTGGTAACTTGGTATTGATCATCTGCAGCTTTTTGAAACTTGGGGAAGAGGGCTGGCAGTCACGCACCAGCACCAGGCAGAGGGGATCATGCAGAGGGAGGAATGATGACATGCAGACATGTACACCCTGATACCCTGCTCCCTCACTTTCACTCTGCCTCAGCTTTTCTTACCCACACTGTTCTAATGGAATGGAGCTCTACCAAGAGACTTACTTAACATAGTGAATGTAAAAAAAGGATTTTCTAATTATTTTAATGTTTTTCCCCTCTCTGTGGAAGGTATTGTATCGCATTGGCAGCAACCATAAGGGAAAAGGCTCTGAGAATCAGCGGCTTCTCGCAGAGCGGATTGCTAATAACTACTCATTTATTTCTAACCCCATTCATTTGCTGCCCCTCCATTCGCCCCCCACATCCTTTGTGGTAGACCTTGTGGCAGAATTCTTAAAGATGATGTGCAGCGCCGTAGTCGGAAAATAAAAAGTGCCGAGTCTGTTTTTTTCTCTTATTAAGTGTGGTGTTGTTCAGTTCTCAGCGGGAACGTCATCCATCATGGTAACCCTGGCTGAAGAGAAATGGATTGCAGCTCCTGTGGTTTTTTGCGAAAGGGGTTTGTGGTGATGGGGAACAGACAGGGCTCCTTGATCAATGGGAATGATTTTGTTCCCTTCGCCGCACTCTCACCACTTTCCTCCCTGTCCCCTTTAAATGAGCTAACTGCTGCATTTTTCCGAATCATCCAGGCGTGCATTGTCTGCAGTCGGTCCGCGGTGTTTACGTAAATTGCATATAATGTTGTGGAAAGCGGTGCCATTTTGCTGCGCGTCATGGGTGCTCGCTGTGGCTTGTGGGCTGATGAGGGGAACGGTAAAGCTCTCTGAGGCTCTGACATCAGGCCATCGGAGTGCTGTGGTGGGCCTGATGGTGTGACTGAGTGCCTGTGTGAATTTGCAAGAGTGTGTGTGTGAGTGGGAGGGTCAGTGAATCCATTAGAGATCATGTGAGTTCATGTGCACGTACCTGTGAGTGTGAAACTGCGTTATTTAGTCAGTGAGTAAATCTGAGTTCATATGTGCATTTCTGTGTGTCTGCATGTGATATGGTCAACAAGTATGAATTTGCCCTCCATGAATTTTGATGGGTCAGTGAGTCCATGAGTGAGTATGTGAGTATGTATATGCATGTATGCGCACACCTTTGTGTATGTTAATGTGCAATGTTGATAGCGAGTGTGTGCGTGCCTTTGGTGTGGTGTATATGGCGTGTGATGAGATGGGCTGCTGTCTGCGTTAGTTTTGATCTCCTGATCCTGCAGGAAGGCACCCTGACCCTCTGTGCTCAGGCAGTAATAAAGCCCTGCACCCTCAGATCGCTGGCTCTGCATCTCTGCCTGCTGAAGTCAAACGCTCTGCCGCAGATTAATTCCTTTATAATGGATGTCAAGGCTTAATTGGTAAACAGTGACTTTGCTTTTTTTGCTGTATGTTATAATTAAACAGTTGCTTACTGCAAGAAATACAGAGTTTTTAATGTCCATTTGTTTAACTGCAACCTTGGAATTTGGAATTTGTTTAGTTTCTAATCGTTAGTTACCTGGTTGCTGTATTGATGCCTATTAGAAAATATAGTCATTAAAACTGGGTCTGGGTTAAGATTGGGAGGAAATGAAACCCCACAAATGACGCCCCCCAAAGTTTTTTGACACTCTACAAATTGGGCCTGATCTTTGTCATCCTGTTTCCCTAAAGGTGGGGGATGGAGGTACGATCCAGGATGCACTAGAATTAGGGATTTTGAGCCCAGAGCCCAGGGAGGACACCAGCTCCGCCGTACAGGTAAGACCACCCCTGCCCTGCCCTCCTTCAGAATTATGGCTGAATGCGGCCAAACAGCAGGGCTGCCATCCACTGATGTCGATGGATTAGCAAAAAATGTGTTGGCGAAGGCATGGATCACAAGTCTGCCATGAAGGTTAAGAAGCTGAGCTCACAAGCTGAAAGGCTGCTGGTTCAATTCCCTGATGTGCTGAGGCACTTAACCTGAAACACTTGAGTAAATACAATACACCAAGCTGCATAGATAGACAAAGTGCAGAATGTAAGATACTGTGTGTAAGCCACCCAGAATGAGAGTGTGTGCTGAGTGAACAAGTAATGTAATCTTGTGTAAGGTTTACTTGTGTGCTTCTGCACATTCTTTACAACTCTATATACTCCAAAGATGAGAGTAAATATCCCCCGGGGAAGTGGGAAGTTTCTTAGCCCTTTAGCATAATACAGCCCAGGCTTTTCAGATCCTCTGTAAACACGGCTGTGTAAACTGTAGCCCGCTGAGTCTACTCCCTGCTCATCCTGGCTTGGCACAGGGCTTTGTGCTGACCTCCCGCCAGACTGTGCTGTGTAACGGATCCTTTTCCCAGCCTGTAAGAATAAGCACCGTCCCCTGGGGGACTCTCAGAGAGTGGGTCCTTGCCAGGCCATCCCCTGTGCAGTTTAACAAGCCACAAGGTGCCACGGCCGATGCTGCTGTTTGTTCTCTAAGGCTTACTGATTTGAGCCATTTCTAGCATTTTACTCTGAATGGCTTTGCTTTTAATTTTGTTCCAAGTCAAGCAGACAGTGATTGGCAACACATGGCAGGTTCATCCGTTGTGTGGTTCAAGAATCCTAAATGTAAAGGGACAATGTAGTCCATAAACTGAGGAAGGGATGTCCAATTTTATCTGAGAATGGGTGGTATTCAACTAATCATGGGTAATTAGCTTGGTGATTCACGCCTTCTGGCCCTCATATCCGATAAATTTGGACAGCTCTATACCAGGGTGAAGGGTGGATAGGGGGGTGAAGTTTTGTGTTTCTGGGTTCCAGACATAATATACTAATAAAATGAACAGTGTTCAAAACCAGCCAACCCGGGGAAGGGTTGTTGCCCGCCCCTTTGATCTCTCCTCTCCTGACACAGTAATGTCTCTGGCAGAAGCGCTCTGTACATGAGTACATAAGGTTAGAGGGTGGAGCGAGGCTGTCGCCCATGTGCATTTCCAGTACCCCCATGCTTTGCCCACCCCGTGTGGCCCACTGGAGTTAAGCATTCCTCAGCATGAGCTGAACACAGAGGCACACGCTGCAGCAAGAGACCTGGCCGCTATTCATTTTTAATGCAGGTCCTCACCCCTTTGGCTAACAGGCAGAGAGGGCCCTGAAAGCACGTGCTGTATTAACCGGGAGGAGCCATGTAACGAATCGCCGGCGCTCGCTGAAAAGCAGGTCCCTTGCTGGGTTTGGGGCGCATCAAGATTCTGCTCGCCTGCCTCAGCCTGCGGGCAGAGCCTGGCGCTCGCTGGCGAATTCGGCGCGGCCTTATTAAAGCTGCATGGGACCGGCTCACCCGAACTGCCTCAGATACGCTGCCCTTCACGTCTCTGTGCAATCCTTCAGACCCCCTCCATGGCATCTCTCCCTCTCTCTTTCCCTCTGTCTCTCTTTTGTCTGCTGCACGCTCTCTGTCACAAGCCTATGAAGAAGGGAGCCCTGTTTAACAACCCCTCATCTCGATTTAGCTGCTTGACATCCTGCATGTCGATGTATTCACTCCTTCTTATTCAGAGTCTCGTTCTCCTCCCCATACCTCTGCAGCATTAACAAACGAGGATGTCCTTCATCCCTGATTGTCATTGTGCGAAGGCTGGGGTCTGAGGGAGTTTGTGGGAGTGGGAGTGGGAGTGGTGCCTTTTGAGGCCTGGTCTTGCCCTGTAGGTCAGATCCTGATGAATTCTATTTGCTGTGTAGGTGGAGGAGCTGTTGCGGGAGGTGGAGGACCTGAGAGAGGAACTGAGGAACAAAGACATGACCATCGCTCAGATGACCCAGCAGGTGGTGAGTGTCTTTGGGTGGAGGGTGATGGAGGACTACAGAAGAGTGGGTGTGACTAAAGCCTTAAAGCATGTGACGGGTCTTTGTATACAACATTCTGTGCTATTGTGTGATCTTTGACCTTGAGGGGTGATTGACAGGTCCGACCTAAGGCAATTCAGAGCGTAAAGATGACAGGCAAGAAGCAAAATGTATTTCTTGCCTTCGCTGGTGGCTGGTATCCAAATACTGTATTTTTCACCTTTGTTTGTAAGTGGCAGCATACCAAATTGCTCTGCTGCAGGGGGAAAAAAATTAACTGAACAAGCTGTGTTTAAAAATCTAATCCTACATGGTACAGTATTATCTCCTAAAGGCTTTGAAATTGGGTTTGTTCTCTGCGTAATTGGTGCCAATTTTAGTGCTTCCCCTTTTAAACTTAAACCTGAATCCATCTTGAATGCTTTTCCTCGACTCAGCAAAGATTTTGGGTTTTTTAGCGTGATGTTCAACCTGTTTGTGTTGTCTTCCTCAGTTGTATGAGGAGCTTAGAGAAACAACAAAGAGCCAGGCACGGCTGGCGTCAGGTATAGAACATGCAAACGGCAGCGCACTTGCCTTTAATCTGTGGAAAAGAGTAGAGAGGAGTGTTTGGTGGCTGAAATGGGAGCACTTGATCTTTTTGATGGTAGTGTTGTGTGTGGATGCCACATCTCCTTTATTCTATACCGAGGTCTTTTTGAAACCCTTTACTTGAACCATGTGCCTTAAAGCCAACAGGACTCTGTCATAAGCATGCCACTAGCAATGGCTTGTTGTTAGTCTGTGGATAGTTGGTCTATAAACCCTATCGGACTTAAACCCAGTCCCATAGCTGTGGACTTAACGTCGTATCCATCTAATCTCAAGACTTGTGAACCTTTGTTTCAGGCCAAATGTGCCATCATGGCAATTGTGTTTGACTACTCAGTTTCTCCAGGAGCCCAAGAGGAAAACCTGCAAAGTATAGCTTTACCCATCATTTCGAGGCACAATCCAATGGAGTTAATCCAATTAAACTCATCTGGTTTTTGTTCTAGTTATTGCACAGAATAGTGTTAATGTACTACATGTTGCTTTTTCAGTACCCTTTAAGCAATTAGCCTTTGACCTCTTTTTCCAATGCGGGTTAGGGTCCACTTACCTGACCCTTGAGGTGTAGTGGTGTCCATGGTAACAGGCTAGTGGCTTTTTTGATATTGATGCCATTGAAATTGCAAGTGACACATGACCTTAGACAAAGCTGTTTATGGGTTGATTTTGTTCTGTGCACAAGATGGAAGCCTTCAATGAACATGGCAAGTGGTGTGTTTGGGGGGGTAATGGTGGCGGGTCAAACTTCCCCAAAAGGTACAAATCTGCTTCATGCTATAGTCAATGGCTAGATCTCGCTCCCTTAAAGCTTAGGGGATAGAACTGCACCTACTGGTACATTGTATATTACATATCCTGGCTGCTGTATTTGCAGGCTGACTGACTCTGACCATGAGGATAAATGAGAATTGAGCTATTGTTATCAAACTCAAATGTCTTTCTCTCTGGAATTTGTACATGTGAAATCCTCTCTCCCATTCTCTCTGTTTCGCACTCACTCTCTCATCTCATGTTGCTTTGATCTCGTGTTCCTGGCCAAACAGAACAAAAAAGAAACTGTTCTGTATAGGACGAATAAGAAGTAAAAAAACAAATTTATTTTAAGATAAATTTATTTTGTTTTTTATTTTAAGAATTGGTATTGATATTTTAATGTACTGCTCCATTGCTTTTCTATGTGCAGCCTGTGCATGTTAAATTCATTGTATAACATTTACAACATAAATAGGAATGAATTTAAATAAATGCATAAGTTAAGAAAATATTATCAATTGTTAGTAAGGTTGTTGTTATTTCCTATTTTTTTTAATGAAATATTTATAATTATTTATTTTTAATTTTCACTACTTCATGTAATCACATAATGGGCTATATCTCAATTTAAAGGCAAGAGGCACTTTAAAAATGTAATAAATCAACTATGTTGTTTTGGCTAAATATTGATACATTTGAATTGTCATACATCTATGTAATGGATTGTAACTCATCACACTTTTTCCATGCATAATGACTATACTAGTTTATTGTTCAACAACAAATTCAAACTGTGAATTTAGCTAGCTAGATACCTGAGTTCAACTAATTGGGGAAAAATAAAAGTACTGTATAGTTTAACCTAAATAGTTATGATGATTTAGGTTTACAGAATAAAGGTGGTAGCTAACTAGATAGAGATTGTTGAAAAACACACAACTTTTTCCCATTTGTTGTCACTTCTAATACTAACATTAGTTCACAGAACTAACATAGTCACCTAACATGTTAGCCAACAGACGGAAAGTTCGAAGGGTTTATTAGGGAAAACTAATGAGGGAAAATGACACCACGATAGTAGAATTTAATCAAAATAAATCTGATTTGGGTTTACAGAATAAATTTGCTAGCTAGATAAAGAGGTATTTGGACATTCTAATTATTTTCATTTGCTGTCACTTTCTATGCTAATGTTAGTTTTAGCTTAAGAACTACGTTATATAAAATAATTATGAAGAGTTGTGTTTCGCTAACTTGATAAAGGGATTGTTGAAGTAACTTTTTCTGTTTGCTGTCCGACCATGAGCCATCACTTTTGAGCACTGTTTTCACATGCCTCATATGAATGCAGTCTGATGTCATCCTACCTTCAAAGCATGTCACAAATTCATTGTCTTTTGAGGCTCGTTGGCTGTCGGGATGCTGCCTTCAGAGGGAGGCAGCAGACAGAACCTTTCTGATTTGGGCACAGCCATAGCCTTCTTTACCCTGGGCCAGGTGGTGCCTTACTGGGCTTAGATGACCCTCCCAGCTGGGGGATGTACAGCCTCACCATAATGACTGTGCCAGTGACTGTGTTTCCCTGTGTAGTGCAGCGTTTCTTCTATAGTTTAAGAAAAATTCAAAGCCAGTTCAATTGGTTTTTTCTTTAGTTCGCCTTCCATTGTTCTCTTTCATCCACCTTCATATATCTTTATGTGTGTATACACATTTGTAAAAATGACAAGGAAGAGAAAGTCTTACATAATTAGATTTTTAAAATAAAATTTAAATCTTTAAAAGATAGAATTTGATATCAAAGGAAAAAAGATCAAATGAATATATTTGAATGCCAACAACTCAAATTTACTCAGAAATTACCTATGTAATATCTACTTTATGCCAACAATATACAAAAATGAAGACAACTTAATGCATTTTCTTTTTAGACAAATATTTTTCATTTATTACCAAGGTTTGCACCAAAGGTTTTGAGAATTTTCCAAATTATTTGGAAGTGCAACTATTTAAAATTATTATTATAGTACAGTAATAATATTATAGTTTTATTATAGTGATTTTAAATTTTATTTTCTCTGTGCCAATTTAAATTTATAATTAAAATATTTGTATTTGAGTATTTATTGCACACCATATTTGTGATTGATATACAAATGGAAATGTAACGCAGTGAAATTGGACACCTATTGTAAGAAGAGGTCTTTTTTTATTTGACAGTTCCTCCTCCCTTTTTTTCTTTTATCCTCAGGTGTGGTCTGATGATAATTTGTGTATGCTAAATGAAAGAAACAGTGCAGAAAATATATGTAAGCTCAGTGGCATTTAGAATGAATGCAAGCACAGTAAATATACTCGCCTGAGGCGTCCTCATTACTTACAGCTCGCGACGAATCGTCTCCTCCTTTCACCAGCATCTCTAACCCCTAAAGGAGTGCTTTCTGAAGACATTCAGCTCTGTCTCCTGCACTCTCCCTCTCTCTCTCTTGAGTGGGCTCAAGGGGCTAGTGGGAAGAGGTGGACTGTTGCTCTGTGCTGCATGAGCCCTCAGTATATTTGTAGTGTAAAGTAAGCTTTTCATTGCCTGTCCTTGCCAGACTCCCTCATAGCAGCCGGTGGGACATGACAAAGCATCCTGTGATATCTCTGCAGACCATGTTTATCGTTTGGGTTGGGCCTCCACCCCCCCCCCCCCACCTCCCACCTGTCTATGTGTGTTTTATTCAGCGTGCGCACAAAGCCCCCCCCCCACCAGCTGAAAATGGACTGTGGAAAACCCGTTGCACTTTATGCTCCCAAAGCTGTGAAATTGAAGGCTTTACTTTTGTGGACCATGATTATTTTGTCTTCTCAGGCTTGTGTTATCTCTGGGAAATGGGAGCGTCTAGTTGGAGGCTCTCTCTGAGTGGGGCCGGCAGCCGTTAGAAGCGGGGCGCGCAGGGTGTCATTATCCTGCAGTGCAGAGGGACGCAGAGAGAGGGAGAGACATCCCCGCCCGATGACTGCGCGGGGCCGTGGGTGTCATGATCTGCAGTCTGCTGCCTTGTTACGCTCTAACAGTTCCTTTCATCTTTCTAATGTACAGCCGCCTCTTGAAATAATGGCACGTCAGTGTCTCTCAGCGGCCCTAATTGGGAGGCTAATAGTGAGGGTGGTTTCTCCTGCACTGTGTCTGGGTGGCAGGTTCCCTTCCTTGGCATGAAATAGACTTTGTTGTGGCAATTTAACACACCTAGCTACACGCAAACCCATAGGCAAATTATACAAGCGTACATATGCGCACATACACTCAAATATAGAAATGCACACACACACACACACACACACACACACACACACTCCCCAAGCATAATTTCCCACAGACACTCTCAAACATCTGCACAAACTTGTGTGTGCCTACACCCCTTAAGCATTGAACAATGAACTGAACTCTATTTTCTGCATAGTAACCATGCTGTTTTCTTCCTCTGTTGCAGTCAAGACTATCTGCACATGCTGCTAGTTGTCAGTGCCAGCAGAAAAGGCCCGAGTCCAGAGGGGAGAGGCGGACCCATCATGACAAGGCTACCCAGACCCCCTGGAGAGTACACGGTGTAAGTCTTACTTCCTGTACGTTCATCCCCTCTGCCACAGAGGGAGTAACACAGAAACTACTGTGTGTGATGCAGCCAGCCAGCCACCCAGCCAAGCTTGCTGGTTCCTGACAGTGCCCTGCACCAGTGCTGCTGCCTACAGAGCGTGGTGTCCGCAGCATGGGCACCGGGTGGGGGGTGGGTTGGGGGGAGTCCCATGTGTCAGCGCCACCTGCCAAGCTGGCTGCTAGGAGGCACCCAAATCTGCTCAATACCCTCCAGCAGCCTGTTAGCGAGGCGCTTTATCTCTTCAACCAAACACAAACTGCAGTCCCACATGGGTGCCAAAAATCACGGAAATACCAATAATAACAAACAGGGCTGCATCTCTGGGGAAGAAGTGCCTTTTGTTTGGGAAGCCTGGGATAGAGTGTGCATTGACTGCAGTAACAAGCGTTCCAGTGGCAGTACCATGGAACTTCCATGGGACCACCACTTTGATGAAGTGAGATGCTTGATGAGGAAACCGCCCCCTGATTTGATGCTCAAAAGAGGGCTTTCCTTGAAATACACCCTGCAATGGGGCCTGAGTCACAATTATTGAGTCACAAAATGGTGGTGTTGAGGGGAGGGCACTTTTATTTACCGATGTGTTCCCTGAAGATTATTTGTATTAGCCTCCTTTTTTTTGTAATGCACTTATTGAGTTATGACTTTGAATAGGTAATAGGTGGCGGTTTGGGGAGCACGGTGCCTTTGCTCTGAGACTCGGATTTACAGCCTCGTTTACCGCACACCTGAGTGGGATGATAAAGTTCTCTGGGACGCGCTATGTCAGGGAGCCGCAGATAAGGCCTGTTCGGCTGCAGCAGTGCACAACAGCCCCGGGGCCCGCGGCCCACGCTACATCCGTCTAATTGAATTCCTCTGCGCTCAGACACGCAAGCCTCCCTGGCAGCATGCACAGATAAGTCAGGTGAAGTGAAATTAAAGCATTTCTTTTTTTTTCTGCCCCCCACCTTCCTCCTCCCTTTCCTCCTCTCACCCTGACTTTCTTCTCTCCGCTCCCGCCAGAAACGGATGCTGTTTGAAGGGAAACACGGTGTGTGATAGCTTTGACATTTCATTTTGCCCAGGCGTGCACAATTGCTCTGAAAGGTTAGGGTTGGAAATAGTAATGTCATTTTGCCTCTGTCTTAGATAAGGGAAGAAAGGAGTGCAGGGAGTAAACAAACAGGAGTGGGATGACAGTCATAGGAGAATGCCCCCACCCACCCACCCACTCTCCCTCCTGAAGACTGTTGAATTCCTCCCACAGAACAGGACATGTGTTACTGGGTCCAACGATAAGAAAATCCAGAGAGTAGCTTGCAGTGTCCGCTGTGAGCCCATGGGTGCCATTGATGCAGGACTGGTCTCTCTGTATTTGAGATAAATCTCATGGCAAGTGAGATGGTGGGAATTGAAGAAGCTCTCCCAATGCCTAGCAGTATGGGCCATTGTAGGTTTTACTTACAGCAGTTTATTGCATAGTGGGTGGAACATATCTGGTAACCAACTCCACACAGTGCACTCACTTTCAGCCTCTAGTGAGACTGCTCTAGCTGCTGTGCATTAGGTGTGCTGTTTCCATCGCTGCTCTGGATGTGAAATCTGCCCTCAGATGCTCATGTGATGTGTGAGTGTGCGATGATAATGGAAGGTGTGAAGGTTGAAAACTGAACCCTGCCACGGTACAGCTGGAGGGCAGTTTGGGCAGTTTCCTCTGAAAAACGACGGGCAATTTATTTGATAGTTTTCTTTTATTGCTAAAATTTCACACATGTATCTACTTGGAAATGACATTTTGAATCTCTCAGCAAACAACTAACCCCAGGAACTATTTTTTATTTGGATTGACCAAGAACTGCTAATATAAATCCTGCTCTCTCATAGAGTCCTTGAAATGCCTCCATCAAGCTGAGTACAGAATGCTAACCCTAAGTGTTTGTACCTTCATTATGTTTATGGTGAAAACTATAACCTAGTCCTGATTTCTCATCAAACCTAATAAACTGCACTGGCGCATTTGTGTTCATTTATGACTGGAAGCCTTTGTAAACCCCTTTTTGCAACATTATGTTTTTTTGTTTTTGACGAGCAGATAGTGTGGAATGCATTTACCCCACTCATTGTGACATATAATCTCATCTAATCATATCACTCTAAAGTCACATTAGCATCAAGGGGAATTGGCTTTCTGAGACAGGAAAGTGCTAGCATTTTCCATGTAAATTGGCAGCGTAATGCAGATGTACTTGAACTCATGGCAGGACCCCCTCGAGACCTGTCTGTGTATTGCAGATATTGAAGTGTTGTTGCTTTGATCTGAAAAAAGGTGGTCAAAATGTGGTACACATTGCACATGTTCACACTGCAATGTACGTTTCCATTTCCCAATGCTTGAAGTAACAGTGCTTTGGCCATTGTGAATGATGAAAAGCTGTTGTCTTGTCTGATCGCTGTGTTGCCATCTGCCATCTGATCACACCACAGCTGACAGTGACAGTAGCAGAGATGAAGCTTGGTTAAAACTAATGTGGTTGGTGCAACATGAACCGAAAGGCAGTGGTGTGGATCTCTGGGAGAGATGGACATTGTAAAATTCTCTTGGAGAGAATAGGAGGTGAACACTATTTTTATAGTAATATGTATATGTATATACTTCTATATATATGTATACTTTTTAAAATGTCAGTGCCTTTCAGCTGTGGATATTTGTCAAATGAGTGGGAAAGACAGGCTCACCTATGAAATATCAACCAGTAGACCTGCCAGTGACAGTGCTACTTGATGCATTATGTGCAATCAGACTTCAATTAAAAATTTAGATACAAACATAAGACGCCACACAAAGACAAAAGCAAAATAAGTCTATGGTAATAATGTGAATCATGGGATGAAAACACAGTAGCCATATTCAGGCATGGGGTGTGTCCAGTGTTGCAGCTTTATTGCTGATTGGCTGGTTGCTGAGGATATCATAGCTCACATGATTTCACACAGAAAAGTACTATGAAACATCTAGACTTCTGTATGGTTTTAACTAATCAGAAATCTTCAATTATAGAGGCTAATGAGGTGAAAGTGGTTGTGTGCTTGAATACACTATATTAAACACAGCATTGGAAAAGTGGGAGTATAAAAGATGCATAATTCAAATAAAGCTGAAAGTTTGAGGGGAAAATTATGACAAATGTCATGACAACATTTGGAAATGCAATATAATGAAATACCCTGAGATAAATGAGTTACAGTGAAACTGTATTAGGAGAGATGCAGTTTGAAAGTAATGCCCCTGTAAAGCTTTGTACAGACAACCTCCAAAGTGTCTAAAGTGGAGCCGGAGATCCTGGAGACAGCCCAATCGAAGTGCCCGTCATTGTCACGCAGAGATGTCGCAGCGACGAGTTAGCGAAGGCCCACTTTTCATTTCTCATCTTCGCCTCCACAAATGAAGCCATAGCAGGTGGCTGCAAAGTGGAGGTGGTAGGTGGTAGGGGGAAAGGGGGGTGTAATTGTGTAGCGGAGAGTAGGCATCAGACTCATTTCCACCATCATCCCCCCACACCCCCACCACCCCTCAGTCTGAATCCACAGCAATGGCTTGCTGCTCCACAGGCAGGGGAAC
The DNA here is from genome assembly GCA_022829145.1 of Albula goreensis. NCBI lineage: Eukaryota > Metazoa > Chordata > Actinopteri > Albuliformes > Albulidae > Albula > Albula goreensis. The sequence goes on from CM040759.1 coordinate 16,796,517, forward strand.
AGGAAATAGCCTTCCGTCTCCGGGGAGCCCCGGGCCCTGGCTCACTCCCTCAGACCACAGATCCGCTCAATTTAAAACACTGACAGAAAGAAGGAAAAAAGCTGAAAACCTGGGGAACAAATTACCTGCAACTGTCACTGGCGTTCCCCACGTTTCACTGATGATACTCTTAATCTGGAGGCCTCTGCTCCCGAGTCTCTTCTAGCAGGTGGCCAATTATTGGTGGTGAGCGTCCCGCACTCGCGTACGCTCACAGACACTCTCAAACATGGCTGTGTTTCCAATAAGGCTGACTGCATGGAAGGGGGACATAGCAGCACTGAGGCTGGAGCGCAACAGAGGCCCTCAGAGTGATGTCTGCAGGTGGAATGGAGCTCTGGTGAGATTGGAAGGCCTCATCTCCTCAGGAGGGGATTGGTGTGCTGGCCGCTCTGGCCATGTCGATGGGGCTCTGCTGTGCCCACACTGAGGATCAAAGCCTGTGTTTTCATTCAGCACAACCTTCCCCATAGGTATTCATGAGTGCTAACTGCTCAGGCCCCTGTCTGAGAAAGTGGAAACCTCCTTTATGCTATTCCTCCCAATGTGCTTTGAGGCTTGAGGAATAGGACAGAAAGGGCTTCTCTCACATTTGTGGCTGTGAAATCTTCAGATTAAAATTCCACAGGAGGGAGAGGGCATGGCTTTCTGACTCTGTGTGTGTGTGGGTGCATGTGCGTGCGTGTGTTTGAGTGTGTGCGTTCATGTGCACGAAAGTCTCATTGTACACTTGGATATGGGTTTCATATGCATGTGCTTCCACAGGGCCTCATATAAGGTTGTGTGAGTGTGTGTGAGCGAGTGTGTATGTACAGGGGCGTATGTGTTTGATGCGTGTATGTGAGCATTCTCTTATTAAACCTGCAGGGCTTTCACTAACGGGGCCTGTGCTCCACATTAACATGGCAGAGGTGGGTGTGGCTGTGGGGGCTCTGTGTTTCGGATGTGTGTCACGTCCTCTGTCCTCTCTGTTCTCTCTGCACAGGGTGCGTGGCCTGCTCCCTCCCTCTCTCCCTGCCAGGGCTCCCACCAAGGCACACCCAGGGTGAGCGCACTCCAGCACAGACAGAGTGAGTCACTAACACCCCCCACCACTGCCATCCCCCCCACCACTCCCCCTCTCTCATTCCCCTCCCCATCCTCTCATCCTCCATCCTGGCCACCCTGGACCCCCACCGCTTCGATCACTGGCCCGCCTGTTACCATGTCAGCAATGGAAACCATGTTTTAAAGCCTGCAGGTGTAGCTATTGAAATAAAGCACTGAATCGGGACAATTTACATTTTTTTTTTTTACCATCTCTCGCATGCCCGGTTTTCTACATTTTAACCGAAAAAAGATAAATCGTGATCATCAGAGAGGATCTCCTACATTAAATCTGCAGATGAAATGCTGCACTGTGGATAATTATTGATCCAGACTCTTCAGTCACAAGCAAAGCTTCTCATGTTCCTCGGGAACCTGTGTTGGTGTTAAATGAAAATTGCATCAGAAGCAGATGCGGTCTTGTGAATGATAGCGCTAATTATCACAGCGTGAGTTCCGTTTGTTTCAAATGGCAGGCAGAGCGCGGAGCTAACGGGGTGCAGCAGCCCGCAGCTTCCTGGCCGCTTCGCTGATGAAAAATTGGGGTGGCCCCTGACTCTGATGCCCATGCCTGTGGCGACCGGTGACTGGTGACTCGGAGGGCCATGAAATGTGGCTCCTCAAACCACTGGGCAGCTGCTCATGCTCTGTGGACAGGGGCATTCATCGAGAAAGAAACCTCCCTGCACAGGACAGAAATGCTTTAACCGCTCTGTGCCATTAAGTAATGACTGGCATCTGCCTTTCTGCACCCAGACCATGCCAAGAAATTAGCGCCTTGCACCATTACAAAATCGCTGTTGGAACACTGCTGTTTCCTTTTTGTTTTTTAAATATATACGAATATTGTGAAAATACTTCTGTGTGAAATATTAATTATATGCAGGTGTCTAGCTGCTCTGCAAGTAACTCATTTATACATAACTTTAATCCAGGCTGATTGCATGTAATATACAGTGAAGGAGGAACAGTAGTGTTGCTCACAGATGGTAAAAAGAGCAGCATGTTGTGATGGTGCTGTAAAATAAAGGAGAAAAAGTGGTAATGATTACAGAGTGATTTTATGAGTAGCACTTTGAGCAGCCCCTTATGAAAGGAGCAGAGTGCTGTGTTTTTCTCTTCAGTCTGCAGTACTAGAGAAAGAGAAATAACATTCCTCCCAGCGTTTCCATTTTTCACTGCTTAAGTGGGGCTGCCTATCTGCCCTGGCTCTCACTGTGCATCATACATGCTGCTGTCCTGTCTTGGCCCTGAGTAATTGAAAGTGAATAACTTGCTACCAGGGAGCTCTGTTTTCACTGGCTGGTCAGCCCATTGCAGACTAAATCAGCTATTCCAATATAATTTGATCTTCCTCTGCTGTTGTAGACAGCACGTAGTTCTTTTCTTGGACTCCTTACATCCTTCTTTTTTAGTCCGCCCCCCACCCCTCTTGACTGGTACGAGAGTTTGTGTGCAGTACTTGCTGGGCAGATTATTTACGACCATGCTCATGAGCAGCTTTCATAAAAACCTGATAAACGTCTGAAATTAGGAGTGTGAGCGCTTCATGGCCTGGACCAAGCACACAAACATGTCATGAAAATCTGCGTGGGGGAATTAGCAGCATTAACGCTGGTAATTCCAGCTAGAGGACACAGTGGGGACGCCACTGATTCATTATGCCGTGCTTTGATCTCCCTCCACAGGAGTACAGTCACACGTGGCGCTTTAAAGGGGGTTGGGGGACACATTCTGAAGTGTGGTTGTCATTTAAACTGTGCTGTTTTTCTGGCACACCCCTCACACCCGGTAAAACTGAGCCGGCGAGACAGAAACCCTCAATACAGTACAGTCATTTAAGGTTGTGAGACCATTTCCGAACACTTTGGTTTCCAATGCACAGTAACAACACAACTGTGGGGGGCAGCGTTGTACTTTGTGGCCTAAGGACAGCAGTGGATGCTGTTCTAGGGGATGCTGTAGTGTTGTGGTCAGGGCAAAAATTCATTAACAATCCCCTTCTGTAAATGCTTTCAGCTGGGCTGATCTGAGGTCAGCTTTTATGCATGCATGCCTTTCCAGCCTGGCAATGTCGACACTCGCTTTTGTTTGCTGAATGTCTGCACACTGCTTAGAAGACATAATAACAGCAAGAAACCCTGTGTGTACTGTGTGTTTGTCTCTCTGTGTGTATTTGAATGAATTTGTCTTTGTGGGTGTTTGTAAATGTGCTTGTGTGTTGTGTATATGGGGGATGTATGTGCGCATGAGTCTGTATTTGTATGGGTGAGAATGGGTTGAGGACGATGTGAGGGTATGTTTGAAGGTTTCTGTATGGCTGAGTGAGGTCACGCTGTCTGGTAAATCTGTGTCCTCAGTGCTCTCCTTCTGTCTCTGTGTGACCATATTCTCCTTCTTGTCTTTCTCCCTCTGCTTCTCCCATAATGCCTTGGTCAAGGAGTGGAGCAGCTAGTACATTACTTCAATGATAAAGCGTGGTACAGTACTGTTTCAGATTTCTGTAAACCCAGCCCACCCCCACCCCCCCCAGAAACGCATGCCTGCCGGGATACCCTCTTGCATGACCCAGTGACATGGCTGCCACATTTGCAGAGTCTGTGGTCCGTCAGCGCTTGTCTGACAGACATTGTCCTGGTGTTTACAGTGCTGTTGTTAGTGTGTGCTCTGTGTTCATACAGTCACAGGCTTATCTCCCCACTCACTTGCTCGTCTCTCTCTTTCTCTCCAGCTGTCTGTCTTCTGCTGAAGTCCACCCTTATCCCCCTCAGGTCTGCCGTTGTGCTGTGTAATCTCTGTCCTTCCTCTCTCTCTCACTCTCCCCATGCCACTCTCTACTTCTTAGTCTCTCCATACATCTCTTCTTCCTCCCACTCTACCACTTTGCTGAATTTCTCTTTGTCTGTTTCTCTGGTATATCATTTCCTTTTTCACACTCCCATTATATCTCTGTACTTTTTTTTATCTCTCAACCTCTTCCCTTCCTTCTTTCCCCCTCCCTTTATCCCTCACTGTCTTTCTGTTTATGTCTTTGTGTCTCTCCTCCTTGCCTGCCCCTCTCTCCCTGTCTGTGTCTCTCTTCCATTCTCTCTCTCTCTGTCCTTCTCTGTAATTGGAGTGAGAATCACACAGTTGCAGTGCATGTTTGTGTTTGTGTAGAGTGTCTGTACATTACTTCTGCCAGCAGTCTGTACGGTGCCATTAGTATAGTGCCAAGCCTGTGCTTAAGCAGGGACAAACCATGAAATAACATGGGAAACAACCAGGTGCCAACATAAAACGCATGCGTGCTGCCCTATACCACATGTGGCACCAGTAATTATGAAAGGAAAAAGGCAGAGAAAATGTTTTTTCCTAACAAATTATATTTGGCTGGCTTTTTCCCCTATCTACCTTAAACACAACTCCACACTGGAACTGCGGATTATTTGTGCAGTTGCCCATAAATATAACTTACAAATCAGCACTAATAGCCATGCTCTGTATAGAAATTTGTAGAATTGTGGAGAACAGTACAGTATGTACAATAAACACAAAACCCTCTTCATTTCTCATGAGAAGTGGCTGGTATCTTTGAAACGTTCAACTCTGCTCTGTAATAAAATCAATTAGCATGAAGGAAAATGGCCGTCTTGGGTGGGTTCATTCTCAGCTGAGGTTTTTTTGAAGTGACTGCTGTGACTGCTCAGTCTCTCAGATTGTGATTGGGACTGTGCATGTGCAGTTAGTCTTTTGAGCCTCTCTCTCCCTGTCTGTGCCCTGGGTTTGTTAGGCCCAGCCCTCCTGTGGGAAAAGATACGGTCCACATAGTAATGATTTTATTTCAGCGTTTTGAAATTTTTACTTCCTTTCGCCTCTCCTCTGTCCATGCTTAGCTGAGAGTGAATTGTTTTCATCCCCTCCCCCTTACTTTTTTATTATTTTTGTAAATATTATTTAAAATGCCAAACGCTTGTTCGAAGTGCTGGCGGATAACCAGTGTCATTATTCAAATGCATTTTGAGTCAGTTTGAGCGTAGAGGATAAAGTGGAATGGTCGGCACAGGTTTGAGCATCAGCAGGTGGGATTGGGGGCTGAATATGGAAGCTTGTCAGCATGCAGACATCCATCGCGTTTGGGGTAATGGGGAGCCGGAAGCGGGGACACTGAGCTCTCCGGTCCGTTGCAGGATGAATTCTCTCGCCATGCAAGGTGACTTCCTCCTTGAGACACCGGCTGGCTTTTACAAGGCTGTGCTCCTCCCGTCTGCTCTGAGGGGAAAAAAAAGTGGTGTCACCTTTTGTCAGCTGGTGCTCTAATCCTCATGAGCAGTCTTGAATTATTCATGAGCTCTGTGCCAAAAGGCCAGTGCTCCTCCTCAGCTTACAAACTCCTCCCACCCCCTCCAACCTGGTCATACTTTGAAAAGTTCCCCCATAAGACACAGAGGCCAGTAAGGTCAAAAGAGCAGAAACCCAAGGTTGGCAACCTCATGGATCACTCCTTCCCTTCCAGCGACACCTCCTCTTTGTTCTCTTCTCTGACTCCCTGCCAGGAATGAGCAGAGGCTGAAAAGAGAGAGTCCAAGACCCAGAGCCCAGAAATGATGGGAACGGATCAACCCAATCGATGAAAAAATCCTCAGCCAGCCATGCAATCTCTGATCAGCACGGTGATGAAACAGACCTGCAGAGGGGTGGGAAGAGCACTGCAGTGCTTGTTGGGCACCAGTAGGTGGTGCTGTGGGCCAGTGAATCCTGCCTGGTATCTTCTGCCTGATGGTAACAGACCAGTGGCTGCCGAAGCTACCGTGCTTTGCTCTGCTGTGATGTTGTACCGCACAGCCGTTGCCTTAGTACATGCTTATGTACACAGAATTGTTTGTCATGGATGAGGCTGTTGAATCACAGAGACATCATAGTCACGCGTTAGATTTATCAAGAAAGCTTTGATAAATCTGTTGAGCATCCAGCTGGGTGGACCTTTGGGCCTCAGAACGTTGGATGTACTTAATTAAATGATTTTAATTTTTTATGTGGAATTAAATTAATTTACATCTGTTAAACGTAATTGTGTGTGTGTTTCAATCATAAAGCCTGTTCTTTAAACATTCTGCATGCCCCAGATGAAAACACAAGCCAAAACTTGTGTTCTGAGCTATAAATACTCCTGATGTGGGTCTGTTCACATGCTCATATAGACATCCTGGAGAGGGATTGGAGCAGAGGGCTGGTGATATGGTGCTCTTACAGCCCTTTGGCCAATCACGGTCCAGACTGCGCCACGCACATCAAAGGCCTCCTCTCACAATGGCCGGCTTCTGTCAGTCCCGGCTCGGCTCGCATCTTACAAAGAACGGGGGAATTATCAGACAGAATTATTCTCTTTGAGCAGCAGTGGTTGTGTGCGTGTAACTGACAGGTGGAGGGGAAGGCAAGTTGGCGAGGTGGAGGGGTGTGCGTGTGTGGTGCGGGCCGTGTGCTGAGATGCTTTTTTTTTCCCTAACGAGCAGTGGTAAATGTTAATGAGGAGCCAGAGTTACACCGGGTGCCCCACTGTGGGGACTAACCTTTCCGTAACTGAAGATGCACTGTCGCCATGGATGCTCACTGGGGACCGATCTGGTGCCATTGTCTCTGCTGTGCTATCGTTTATCGCTCCAGTTCTTCAGCTAATGAAAGGTTTCGGCCCAGTTTCATCAGCTTCCCTTGCCCTGTCCAAACCCACAGCAGTGGTAATAACTGTGTAGTACCTATAGTAATAATACTGGTAATTTTAGTAGTAGATGTTGTAGTAGTGGTTGTGGTAAGTAGCTGTTTGTGATTTTTGTAAAGGTCTGAAATTTTCCTTTTCCCTCTTCCTCCATAGCCTCCAGTACTACAGCCCTCCAGCCCCTGGCCCAGCGAACGCCTCACCCAGGAAAGACTAGCAAAAACAGCCCCCACCGTGGACCCCAGTGACATCACCATGACTGTCGCAGATGACAGACAGCCCAGGGACCACCCTGGCCCCACCTCCCCCCCGGCTGCCACTGTGGGCCCCTCCCCTGGCCCAGACCAGCTCAGCCTGCTTCTCAGCTCTCGCCTCAGACTGGATGATGGTGGGGTCAGCACACCCGCTGCTGCCACGGCGATGGGAGCCACAGAGTCTGCCCACCACTCTGGAGCACGGCACAGGCGGGACGGAGAGCAGAGGAAACCCGTCCCACCCCCCACCCCCAACTCCACCCCCTCAGAGAGGGACCACAGCGATGGCCGGCCCCGCATCCTGCAGTCGCTCCGCCTCCATAAGAAAGTATCCGTCCCCACCCTGTCACAAGAGGGTGCCACTGCCCAGCCCGCCACGGGAGAGAGGCCAGCCATTCCCATGCCAGCCTCCGCCGCTCTGCTGAAAAAGAGGCAGCTTCCACCTCCGACGCGGGGCCTGCCCTGCTTCAGCTCGGGCCCCCAGTCCTCTGGCCCCGCCCGGGCCCTCACCATGTTCGGCCCGTCTCGGCCCCTCGGGCTCAGAGAACTGGAGAACAGCGCACCCAGGCCAGGAGGGCTTATCCCTCCCAGTCTTTCACGCCTCCCCAAACCAAAGATCCACTGAAACTCTCACAGAAACAACAAAAAACCCCCCTCCTCCCACCCTCCACCCCCCCCACTCTCCACCCTCCTGGTGCCCATCAGCCGCTCCTATTCCCAGCTCCTCACTCAGCAATGCAGCTGCTTGTGGCTATTTCCAGGGTTGATCGAAACATTGTCTTACAACTCTTACTTAGTCTTTAATCTATTGCTTAACGGAGTAGAAAATCGGATTCTTAGAATAACATGCTTTCAAAGCCAGGAGTAAGGCTGGCTGCATAAATCTGGGAGATACCTCTGAAAAGGAGAAATTAGTATCCGCCACCTGGCAGTGTGTATGGTTTTATCTCCTCCTCCAGAGGAGAACATCAATGTTCAATGCAAAAAAAAAAAAAACAGAGCAGGAACGACGTATTGCTCTCCATCCCAGCTCCAAGCACAGAGCTCCTGTCTGAGTGGGAGAGAGCGGAGGACTATGTCCTTTTGTCTCAGAAACGTACACAATTATTGCTGTGCCTGAATGCAAATGCCTCTATATGTGTGAATGTGAAATGTGTAGCCTTGTTTGTCAGCTGGGGTCGCATAGGAAGAATTTGGCCTGTCTACTGCTTGCTTCATGAAAGCCCAGGTTTCTTACCCAGTCACTAAATGCCCCAAAGACACCCCCGCCATACTAGAGGACACCCAGCAACAGCAGAGACGGGGCATTCACAAATGCTGTAAACCCAGCGAAATGTGTTTTCGGCTTCTTTTCTGACCGAACTGTCCTCCCGGGCATGTTCCGTCAGGCAATTTCTCTGCTGTGCTGGCCTTGTGCTGAAACACGTTTACTTCACGTGTGTGCGCAGATGAGTCCCTCCTGGCTCGGCAGACGGTTCTGCAAGCTTTACTGCAGCTGTGTTGCAGGAGAAGGGCTGATCACAGATACAATTGTGAAAGCATGTTGTAAGCCTTAGAGGAAATAAACCTCCTAATGCGCTCCCAAAGGTGGTCTTAAAAAGAGCTTTTTAAAAGTGCAGAAACTTGTATAATTCCATGCACTCAGATACATTTCCCCAAGCAGATATTGTGTGCTATTAAATGTTATCTCCCCCCCAAATCCCCCCCCTCCACACCCCTATGTGTGTGTGTGTGTGTGTGTGTGTAAGTATGCAAGGCTCTCCTGACTTAGGGGGGGTCTGACTCACTTGAAAATCTTTCCAAGTCCGAGTCAGACAGTGTCTAATACCTGACATCGGTGTGCTTGTGCCTCTGTGTGGAAAGAGTGCACCCAGACCGCTCCAGCAGCAGTGCCCGGGGGGCCCTCCAGGCCCTTGGCCCTCTCCTGAGAGCTGCTCTTGTATTTCTGTGCTTCCTGGAGGCCTGGCCTTTAGGTCGTTGCCTCCCACGTGGTTCCTTGCTGAGGAGAGAGAGACAGATGAAGAGCTCTCACAGCAAAACCTGCACTCTAAAGTAAGTGGAAGGGGCCTTAAATAACCAGGCATAAAAAGCCTCTCCTGGCTGCATGGACGCCCACGTGGCGGCGTATTGTTTCTGGAGAGGGTGGGCGACGTGGGGGCAGGGACAGGGGGCCATGGCCGCCCACCAGCGTGGGCCGGACGTCAGGGACGATGCACGCGCCTGGCCCTGTCCCCACAGGCAGAGCAGGATCCCATCCTCAGCTCACTCCAGCATGGCACTCTGCCTTGCCTGTTCCCCTGTAATCCCACTGCATTGCCCTTGGTGTAGTGAAGGAGTGTGGAGAAAGAGCACGTCCAAAACCAGCATGCAGTGCAGTTCAGAGCGGCGCTCAGCGGCTCTGTTTGTGTGCACTTCTCTGTGGGAGCAGAGGCTGTTTTCCACGCTAACACAATTATGAACTTACAAATTCTGTGCATGTGAGCCTTGATTGTATGTGTGTGTGTGTTGTGAATGTGTGGGTACTGTACTTTGTGCCATGTTGATTTGTGCTGGGGAAGTGGCCCTCCTGTGCAGGCTCTGGAAATTGCATTGCTTAGAGGGCACTCGATCGAGATGTGTGACTGCCTTGAAGCCTCTTTGGGCTTTTAATGAAGGTTTTTTTCTTCTTCAAGAGAAGGTTTTATCAAAGACTTTTTTTTTTCTATGCAACACAAAGGTACTGGAGGAAGGGCAGACAGGGAGGGGGAGGGTGGGTGGATCTGGGCTACTACAGATTTAAACATTCTCTTAGTTCTCCTGCAAGGACAGTATCACTACAGGATAGCTCCACCCATTGTGGGCAGGGCTCTCTCCTCAGGCCACATTGGTCCACGTGCGTTTGCAAGGTCTTGTAGCCCTGCAGGAGTCTACCAGGGCAGGTGCCTGCCTGTCCAGACTGGTGTTAATAATTCATCTCGGCGGGACTGCTGATCTAGGTTCAGTTTTTCCGTTTAACTCCAGATCGATAAGGTTTGTATATGAAGAGAGGATATTAGATGTGAGCTGAGCACTGCTATTCTGAGATGCTTTATGAATATCATGGGCCCAGAGCTTCTGCTCCCACTTGTGTGTTTGACTCCCCTTAGCAGGCTACACACAGATTAAAGGCTGGTGAGGGCTATTAACTTCAGCTGCTGTTTTACAGCCTTGCTAAATCCCTCCTCAGCCTCGACGCATCCACCTTGACCAACGGGCTCCCCCTCTAAAAGTCTATGGGATCACACGGGGGCCCTGCTGTGGGTTGACGCAGTTCGATTTGGACCGTCTTGTGGCCTCAGTTCACTCCATCCCCTGAAAGGGATGAGCTGCAGGTGGGAGCAACACAATGATACTCGTCCCCACCGGACTGGCCACTGAGCCTCGCTCTCTTGGGCCCCTGAGTTGTTATCGATAGTAATTAGAGGTGAGAGGAAGTGGACGGATCTGGTTACCTCATCGGATGCCTTCTGATTAGACAGAGACGCCAGCCATGCGATAATCCCTGAAGCTGGGTTTTAAGACCGCTTCGGCGCGAAAGCTCTTCCTTTCCATCGCTTACTCACCGGCTCTCTCGTAATCTTCTTTGTCGCCTCACTTCCTGTGCCAGGAGATGTGTTCGATCGCTGGGGTGCTTATCGGGAGTGGGAGCCCTTGCCTGTTCATGTGACGTGCAGGTGCTTGCCATTCAGGTGTGCAAAGCCGACCCCCACCCGATTTAAGACCCTCCCTGGTGCATTGAGTGCTACACACCAAGCTGTATCTGCTCTATCAAAACCTTTTCTTTGACACTGTTCTAGTTCAGAAAACTTAAATATTTGTTTTTCTTTATACTTTTGTCTCCCATTTGTGCCCCTCACTCAAAACTAATTTGTATACTTCAGTGAAATTTGAACATGGGAGGTCTTTGATGTAATCAATATGAGATTTACACCTGTATGAGCCTAGATGAATGAAGAACATAATTGCATGAGGTTGGTGCCTGAAGCTCAGTGCTAGAGTTACCTTGTGCTCTCCAGGAAAGTGGGAGGCAGTAGCTACGTCATGCATTTGTGCACACTATGAATAGTGCACTCTATGAATGTCACCGTCTCTGTTGCCCTTAACGTAATCTTACATTTGTGCATGTCCCTGTGTGTATTCTGTATTTTTTTCAGTGTTTTTTAACTTAATTTTTTATTGATTTTCACAAAATGGAAAAACCAACATAGCTGTTGTGGGTGTGTCCATGTGCACCTGTGTATGTGTATATGTCTCTGTCCTTTTGTGTTTTGTCATTTATATTTCCATATCTCCGCATCTGTGGGTGTCTGTCTGTCTGGATGTGCCAGTGGCTGACTGTGTGTGTGTGTGTGTGTGTGTGTGTGTGTTTGTGTTTGTATGTCTCTCTCTGTGTGCATGTGTCTGTGTGTGGTGTGGAGGGAGTTATGCCATGCATGTGTAAAGGGTTTTACTGCTGATCTGTAGCTCTTCGCTTCAGAGTCAGTCTCAGCCTGAGCATCACATTGTACTTACTCACTTCTTATTTAAGAGTTCAAGCTTGAAATGGTAAAATGGTCCAATTTAGAAAATAGCAGCTTAAAACAGCAGGAGGTGTTTTCTCCTCGTTAACGGTTGCTGCTTTTGTGCTCATTACCTCATTAGAACCTTATTTACACTCCCGGCCCTCTTTCTTTTCCCTGTGGACTGAATGTGGAGGCAGGCCCCTCCCCCTACCTGCCAGTCACATTGCAGTCACCCTGCTCAGTGTGTGCAGGTGTGGTACGTGATGGGAATCCTGTAGCTTATTAGCGGTCTACAGGGAGTGATTGAGGTATTCAATAATGTCAATAATGAACAAGCACAAACTGCAAAGAGGTTGTGTGCAAACTTGAGTTTAGGTAGGGAGTAGGTTGGGATGTTAAGTACTGGTGAACAGGGAAGGCTGGGGATCACGTCCATTGGTCTAAATGGTGTCTGTCTTCCATTGTCAGTTTTGCATACTGGGTACTTCTGTACATTTCAGGCAGCACCGATAACCACCCTTTCACTTTACCACTACTGTTCGTGCTAAAGGACTGAAATTTTCTTTTTGTGCCACACTTGCGCAACACTGAACTGCATAAATGCTCATTTTGAGAACATGAGAGTCTAGGCTTGCAAGAAATCTTACAAAAGATTGAAAAGATGTCCTTGGTTATCAATGGATATAGCAGAACTAAGAAAATGTTGAGAATAAGAAACACATTTTCATCTCTGTCATTTCAGAAAAAAAAAACAATCCTGCTGCATTCTCATGTGTGTTGACCCTGTTAATTTATTTTTTTGTGCAATACTGTAAAAAAACAACCCAATTTACAATATACCATTACCTGTATAATTAATATTAAAATTATTATAAACACTATAAATGTAATAATTGTCACTAAGTTGTAAACTTATAAAAACATCTCAATCAGAAATGCACTTTAACATGATGTGTTGAAACGACTTTGAGGTGAAATGGAACACGTTGGCTTCTGGTTTTGTGTTTTTAGAGTCCTTTTTTTGTTGGTTCTTGTCAAGATGGTGTATTTGAGAGCCCTAAATAAAGACTGCACCAAACGCAACACGAGTCCAGGCTCCTCTTTGTATTCAGCCTGCACTAGCAGCGTGTGCTTAATTAGCACTCTACACGGCTGCACGGGGACTTATTGAGTTGTTTTGAGTGCCATGGTGTGTTCGACTGGAGGGAGCAGTGTGTGATTCAGTGCTGGAGCTGTAAGCTTGCCTCCATGTTTAGCTTTTCTGGGCTAGAGAGGGTTATTGAGTGGGTAGAGGGGGTGGGGAGGGGAGAGGTGTGCCAGGCTCTGCCGATTTCCTTATTACGAGCCCAGGATCCATTCTCTACAGGTGGGGCCCTCATAGCGGGCCCAGCCTAATCCTGTTTCAGCGCTGGCCCTGCAGGACACCCGGGTCCGTAATGAAGTCCAATCCAATACCTGCACAAGGTAGCGTGCTGGGCACCCGGGATGCTGCCCGCCCTGGCTGAGCCTGACGTCAGAACCAGCTGGCCTGTGGCCAGCTGAAGGAAGACCTGCCACTTTTAATGAAATGAGTTGTTGATAGCTAGAGGCAAGGGGCGTCTCTCCTCACTTCAAGAGAGACCTCGGATGTTTTTTTTTTTTTTTTTACCACATTAAAAACCCATTTTGATTGCTAATAAATGCTACTTTGGTAATAGGTATACACTATGAAAGATGACATGCTTTATATTTGCCATAATGGGGTTTTGATGTGTTAATTCAAACGTGAGTGGAATCCAGACCACCAGTGCCTATTATATCAGTTTTTATGAATAACTAACTTCTCTAGACATTACTATGGGTTCTTTTTTTGTTTATTTGTGGATGGATAGGTTTTAGTATTTGTGATTTTCTTCTGGTGAGCTTCATAAGGGCAGTGCTCTTTTCTGGAGAAATCACAGAGCCACAGCCTGGGTGGGTCTGTCAACAATATGGTTGTTAACAACAAAGACATGGCCCCACTGGCTCCGTAAAGAAAGGGTGGAACTGTGCTTTGATCCTAAGTTTGCTCTTGATAAATAAGCAGAGCCACTGATTTTGAGCTGCCTGCGAGTTCCTCTCCTTCAAACTACTGACACGGAAATGGAATAACTGTTGTTTGAAGACACCTGCTAGAATGATCCATTGCCCCCCACCTGTGCTCCTGCCTGGTAGAGATGTCTTTGTATGAACTGATCTGTGCCGGTGGGGCATTTGTGCTGTGGGAGGGCACCAGGTGTCACCATTATCCTGGCCTCCCCATTACTATTCTGCCCACAGCCCTGCTGTGTGACCACAGGAGGCGCTGTGATATCCCGGCTTATTCCCCAAGTACATTTGTTCCAGTTTTTGCATCTCAGCAGAATTTTTCATTCTGTGGTACTTTTTCATTGGAAAGTGCTGCTACACTTTTGAGATAAGTAAGGACAGTCCAAAGGATGGTTGTTTTGTACTTAGTCAATAAAGTTTCGACAGGTCTATTGCCTGCAGGTGCATGGAGCCAAATGAACAAATAAGGAGGCTAAACAGTGCTGTTCTCACAGTCAGAGTAGTCGGCAGACTGAATTACAAAAGGTAGGAAACAAAAAAGTGTGTACACCTTTCTTCCACAAGCCACTTTCATCAATGTTAGTGAATCACAAGTACAAGGTTAATTATGTGGGAGTTTGGTGTGCTTAAATTGGCAGGGTTCATCAGGTTATCTCTGAATTAGCTCATACCATAAGTAGCCAGTGGCTCATGGTTAAAAAACAGAAAATATACAAAAGAAACAATTCATAGAAATACAGTCACCAGAAAAAAAAAAACACTAATGCATGTGCTTAAATGGATAGCAACGGATGCCTGCAAACATCATCTGTGAACCTAATTCAAATATAAGAGCAAATAACCAAACAGGTACAAGACCTAAAAATGTCTCTCTTATTCTTTCCCTTTACTTTCCACTTTAAAAAAATGCCATTTGGTTAAAAACAGAAGGTAAAAAGAGTATTACTCATTCTCATTTTTATTTACTATATTTGCGGTCTGTCTATGTATATGATATTAATATTATCCCCAAAATCACAGGGAATAACATTTATCTGACTCATTTCTGTTGAATTGTGTTTGTGCTGGTAATGTGACTACTGTAAAGCTTCTATGAATAGCCCAGGCATTTATGTGCTTCAGCAACCAAATGCACAAAAAGTCCCTTTTGGATACAGGCCCATAAGAGACACATGAAGTGTATACTTTGAACATAAATCATTCAGAAATGTATGCATTCACTCATGCATCTGTGGGGCAGACCCACTAGCAGCTGCTGATGAGTGGTATTTGTAAAAATGGAGTTGTGGATCACTTGCTTTACAGATACTTAGCTTAGTTAGTGTGTTAATATGTGATAGGTTATTTTACCAAAGTGCAATAGATATTAACAAAACTGAGTTTGCTTTTGTTGTTGGTAGCCATTCATACACATATAGCATTCTCGGAGCACCAGTGTGAATACATGGCTCTGCTTTGTTTGAAGCTTTTCTTGGATTTTTCAGAAAAAACAAACCCTTTTATCAGTGCTGCAATATTTTGTTTGTACATAAAAGCAACGAAACCTGGCTTTGATGGACCAGTTAACAGGCAGTTTTGTGATGAGGTCACTTAAGGAAGCTGCCTGGAATGTGACCAGCACTTTGTTTTCTGTTGGGTGAAATTGAGGGGAGGTCCGGGAGGCATCCGAGGACGCACAGATGATTTGATTTTCCCCTGGTCATTCTGAGATGTATTCTGTGCTTGGCAGGTTAAAATCATATTAAAGCCTAAGCGGAGACTTCATTACAGAGGGGCCCGGCGTTACCTAGGGGATGCGGGGCCCGGTGAGAGAGGGAGTATCAGCCTGTTTAAAGCTAACATCTTTTCTCTTCAGCAGCTCTTTGATTGACTGCCATATTCACCAGCTTCACCAATTACTGGTGACCTGTCATCCCCAGAAGAAAAACAGCCCCATGGTTGGTTGATTGGTTTCTTTTTTTTTTTTTTTTTTTTTTGTTTTTCCCTTGCGGCACGTGCTGTTAACTCAGGCTTTGACTTTCATCGTTCCCGACGTCCGTGAAGGTGAGACAAACTGTGAATGAGCTATTCTTAGGAAAAGATTTTTCTGCATTAAAGCCTTACACCCCATGCTGAGAAAAGAAACAACTCTATTGGCAACAGAGGATAAATCACTGGAACTTTAAACAAGTCCGATTTGGTACTTGCTGGAATTATACAGCTCAGAACCCAGATAAATGGAAACATTTAAAAATGAGCACTCACACAACATTTCATTTCTATTATTTCTTTAGCAGACTCCATTATTCGTGATAAATTGAAAAGTCTATGTCTCTGGGTAATGTGCATTTATAAAGTAGGGTACTTACTGAAGTAGTTGAGATTAAAGACTGAGAATAATGGTGAAACCTTAATGACACATGTATTCGTGTTGCCAACCTTGATGTTTACTGTTAACAAAGCAAGCTACAGGTCAGCAGTGGTATCCAGTTATGCCTATGCTGTTGAATTGTGCAGGCATCCCAGTGATGTATCCAGCCATTTTCTTGGTAGACATTTTGTGGTAAAGATGCACCACATGGTTTATGCTGAATCCAGATTGTGCCCGTGACATAACCTGTGGAGTACTCTGCTGCACCAGGGCCCAGGCAGGGAGGAGCACAAGTTTTTGTCAGCCTTCCCGACCGATGCATGATGGTGCTGAGATTAGACAAGGTGACACAATTTTTTTTTTTTTACCTCGAAAATAAATAAGAATAATAATAGAATAAAATTTTTTTTTTAGAAAAGAATGCCATTCTTAGTCAAAGTAGTTCACACTGACAGCATTCTATCCTTCTAATGCAAATGAATAAAAAACAATTATGCCCAATACCTTATCACTTCTTTCAAGTTTCCCTTGACATGGAATAAACTCATTGAAATAATTAGCATCAACCATTTTTTGTGGTGATTAATAACACTAAAGAGAACACATGCACACAATTTCTGAGGTGTTGTTTTTCATGTTTTGGTACCATTGATTATTTAAAATGAAAATTCCTGAGTAGCTCAAACTGCTGATAAGACAGCTTTATATTATTGGGTTTATAAGGGGAACTCAAGTACTCTACCTCCAAAGCATTGTGCTTAAAAAGTATGTTTGATGGCTGATATTAGCTCAGACCCATTTTAACTCATATTCAGAATTCAAAATTATGCTGAATGCATATTAACTCAATTGAACCAATTTCATACATATTCAGAATATGAATGCTGCCAGGTTTTAAAACAGTGAAATATTCTGTTGTGGGGATGCACCCTGTTGTGTGGTCCCCATTCCAGGGATAGCTGTGGTGGGTAAGCACCCTGACAGGGAGAGACTTATTCTGTGAGATTTCCAACAGTCACTGATGAATCATACTATTAATGACACTGGATATTCAAAAAATCAAGATAAAAGCTTATTTAAAATGATTTAATAAAATTACTATACTGTGGAAGCAAAACACTTAGTTACAAGGCTTTATGTACATTTTCTCACAACAATAATGTAATAATTACTGATTCGTGAAAATGAGTGTAATGTTGAATAAGTATTTCATTTTTCAAGGAAGACATTTTTTCATCTCAGCTTGCCCTTAATGGAATGTGTGTGAAACAAACAAACAACAAACAAACAAACAAACCCAAAAGGGCTCCTGAATATTGCACTTATTGTTTGAATGGATCATCATGAAAATTTGTTCTGCCATTTTGGATTGTTAATGCTGAGCAGTGAGAGACCCAGGCAGCCTTGTTTTAAAAAGGAAAGGTGAAGCACAGGCAGGGAGTGGCTGCTGTAATTTGCATTTGGACAGAGGTGGGGGCTTTAAATCAGCTCCATGTCTGGTCTTTGGTTAATGTCATGGGGCAGTGTTTGTTCAGTGTAGCAGTAAATCAAACCCCCAAACTTTTACAACACACTCTGTGCCGGGGACGGAAACAAAAAAGTGTAACCCAAAACTTCCACACCTCCTGAGTATAGACATGCATCAGAGATTTACTGGGACTCCTAACAATTTTCAGTGGCACACTAATTTAGTCTTTGCAGGGGCAGATCATAAATAACACTTGTATATTTTTGGGCTGGTAAACTCTGGGCTGGCAGTTGGTTGGGATCGCTGCATATGGAACCACCTGCCCGTGGTAATGGCTTACATTTGTAAGGCAACTCTTTTCTCAGGGTCCCAAGTGATCAGCAGTGAGGGGGTAATTCAGGGCAACCACCACGGGTGCATAGCATCAAATTCAGTGAAGCTGGGTGGCCATTTTTTTTTTTTTCAAAAATGCTCTCAGTAAGCAGCTGTAATGGAGATGTAATAACTGAACCATCTGATTAGAGTATAGGGTCACTACATCACCAGATTGAGAGAGTTTACATTAGAAATATGCCACAGATGCTTCCTTTTAACACATGTACCCCTTCCAATAAGTTCCATGGAGTTTTTCCAAAGTGAAAATACAAACAAAAAAATGACAACAAAAAAATGGAGAGGCTATCAGGGACATGGTGATTTCAAGTGATTCCAGCTATAATGGGGTTCATGATACATAATCATACCTTCGCTACTGTGAAAGCGATGCGATGGAACACATATTTACATAGAAAAGTGGCCACTCCAGGTCCACACCAATTATTTCCATTTATGAAAGAAAAAGTGAAAAAAATTGGGCTTAGCTTCTGTTGAATTGGGGCTTTAAAACTAATATAGAGAAAGAAGGCCCTTTTTGTCCTAACCCAATGTTAGCTAGCATGACCTTGGTTAGCCTCATTCACTCAATGCCCAACAGACTGTGGCTTTGACCTGAGTTTCCTCAGAATTCTCTACACATTCCGGTATATCTTTTGTAGCCTATTCTTTTTCAGACCAACGGTGAAGGAATGAAAACAATGTTTACAACCATGTACAGACATCTTGAGCTAAATTATGGATCTACACAATACACATTTGTGGATAGGTGCTACTGCACAGAAAAAAAATCTAGCATGGTCTTTCAATCAAACGTAGATATCTACAACTTCATAAGATCTAATAATTTAGACTGGTCATTTTTAAAATTTATATTCCCCATAAGGGGAAAAATGGACAATCCTAGAACTTCAAATACTGAGTATCAAACTCAGATATCACATTTTCTAGTGGTATTACAATAAAAAAAACAATGGTCTCCTACATTACCAATAGGATGTAATGAACCGCTTTGTGGAAAAGCTTCACCGGAATGACTATAACAAGCCTGCACTAGCAGCTAACGAAGGCTGAATTTGAGATATGTAAGTTAGCTGCTGTAGCTTTGTTCATTCACACACTCTTGACTCTTAACTCTTTTACAGAATGATGCAGCAGTAACAATTCACTAATATGTTTGGGCCAGTAGTTGCAGAACTGGGGCCAGTCACTTTCAAAAAACACTAGACCAGATGTTAGGCCCTCAAACATTTAATGCCAAACCCTGAAATGATCAAAATGCTTTTCACAAACAGACGGAATGTCTAGCCAGTGCTTTGTACTTTTCCACAGTATTTGTTGCAGTGGGCAAGCTGTTCCCTTGCTGACTCTGATCCTCACCCCACTATGGGAATATAGTACATGTTTTATGGTGCACAAATTTGAAATGGAGGATACAGCCACAGGCTATGTGTAATTAGTTAGTAATTAGTATGTTTAAAAAAGTAATTTGTGCTCTGGAGATGCAATATATGGATCTGACCTCACTGAAGAGTGAATTTTTTTAGTAGTGAACATCTATATTCAGAAACAGAGGAGAAAGTCCATTCACAGCTGTTGTTTTTGTTTTGCCGGCTGTTTGTGGAGGTGTAAGTGCAGGCACGATCCCTCCAGGGTTGGCATGCTTTCCGGACCCCATACTGGGTCAGGATAAGGGATCCGGATTCAAAAGTGGACACCGCTGACTGACTGTGTGTTTTGCAAACTGAATGACTGAGATTTAAAAACCTGCCTTGGTCCTTGCCTCCTGACTTTATCCCTAACTTTCCTTGCTGGTGCATGTGTTTGGACTGACTTTACAGATCCATCTCAAGGTTTTTAAATGCCTGAATTATGTCTGCTCATTTGCGCTTAGCTTAGGGCGCTTTTGTTTTGTTCTGTTTTGTATTTGGATATCACCACCGGCCGGTGCGATGCAGCACTGAGAAGCTGCGGCTCTGCTATCTTCCTCCTGGCGATCCTTTCAAATATTCACGTGGCTGCAGGCTAGATGGATTGTTTGGAGGAGAGCGAAATATAAGAGCACAAAGAACATGCCCATAATCAGCTCCCCGGACGCATGGATCTCTCCCTCTTTATTAATTCAGTCTTTCCTCCCCTCGCTCGTCTCTTTTTGCAACTTTTGCAAATTTGACCATCCGTCCTGCGGGGGCTCACGGGACATAGTGCGGAGGGGCTTGTGAGCACAAGATAAGATGAGCTGGTGAGGGCTGGGGGGGGGACTGAAACTCTCCATCAAAGAATCGTGTTTTGGAGACAATTTGAAAAAGAAATATATAATGGTCTAATCCTCGACGAATGATTTCCTCAAAAAAAAAAAGTAAGGGAATTTCATTGTTCCATCACCCTTGCAAAATGAAACGAAGGGCTGATGGCCAAGAGGAGGAACACATAAGAACATAATATGGCTTGCTTTTCTGTGTATTCAGCTGTAGTTCACGTTCCACAACCAGAGAGGGAAGGATTACGAGGGCTGAGGTTTGTGAGGAAGAAGACAGCGGGTATATATGGTATTTGTGTCTTCTTCATCCAATAAGCGTGGATACTACCCTCATATCCACTCCTTATATGGAGCACCACTGCGGTACAGACTGGAATGGGAGAATACAATGATAAGCATGTACACCATGTGTGGAATACTGAAACTATGCACCTGTCCTCTACAGAACATGCTATTAGCGATCATGCTTGTCCATGTGAACACCAGCTTAGAGGAAGGGGTCTCAGACCCTTGCCATACACAAGTGTGTCCGTATTTCATCAAAATGCCAAACCTGGCCTTTGGGATGTCAGGACTAAGACAATCTGGTGAGACCTGCACACCTGGGACCAATGGAGACCTCACACTGCACTCCTTACCCTTCACCACCTTGCCCTAGCCCTAGCCCTCCCTTGGAATGCACAATTCTGTGCCGGTTGCTGGATTCAACACCTCTGCCCTGTTAACAACCTGCCACCAGCCACAGTAAAACCTGCAATATACTGCCCTCCCAGTCCCATCTGCCTCCCTTCATACTGATTCACTCTCCACCTCTGTAGCGTTTGTGAATTAATGCACTCTACTGCATAGTAATTAAGAATGCTGTTAATGACGCTTTATATTTTCATCATATCAGCTTGATTGCATATAATTGGCCTCACCTCAGGTGGAAAGGCTGTAAGGCTTACAATGTAATAATGAAAAGAGAAAAATGTTAAATATTGTAATGATTTAAAATGGCATAAATATCTCAAAGTTTTTACATTGCAAATGCAGTTTGTGCTCCACAGTGTGATGGCTGAGGCTGAATATTCAAGTCACATCTGCATTACAAAAGCATATTTTATTGAAAAAATAATATTTCGGTTTTGTTTTTACAAGAGGTGCTTACTATCTCTCTTGAACTCTCTAGAGTACCCCTGTGAATAATAATTAATTTCTTTAAACGTTTTATAAAAAAAGGTTTGTTATCAGCGGTTGGAAGCTGCTGTATCAGCTGGATATTAATAATAAATAAACTACAGAGGGTTTTCCTAGAAGGCCAGATGCTCAGGATGGGGTTGGGATAAGCGGAGCCTCCAGATGTCAGTCTGCTCTGGCCAGGAGTATCCTGTGCCACCACTGAGCCCTGCCCAGTCTGTTCTATGAGCATGCAGGCACAGATAAAGGGGAGAGTGGATGTAATGCCTGCACAGATACAGGGGAGAGTGGATGTAATGCCTGCACAGATGAAGGGGAGAGTGGATGTAATGCCTGCACAGATGAAGGGGAGAGTGGATGTAATGCCTGCACAGATACAGGGGAGAGTGGATGTAATGCCTGCACAGATACAGGGAGAGTGGATGTAATGCCTGCACAGATACAGGGGAGAGTGGATGTAATGCCTGCAAAGATGAAGGGGAGAGTGGATGTAATGCCTGCACAGATACAGGGGAGAGTGGATGTAATGCCTGCACAGATACAGGGGAGAGTGGATGTAATGCCTGCACAGATACAGGGGAGAGTGGATGTAATGCCTGCACAGATACAGGGGAGAGTGGATATATCAGTGTGAAGCTATAGAAATAACAGCCTTGGCCTTGAGAGGAAAGTGCCCTTTGGAATACCTGACAACAGATGGGGGGTCTTTCCTCCACTCAAAATGCTAACTAGGACTATGCAAGCCAAAATGTTACATCAAACCATATGATCTCCGAGTATACACAGTATATACTCATAGTAGTACATCATAACATGGTAATAACTATAGAGAACTGAAGGCTTCTGATATGCCAGACCTCAGTGTTCCTATCTGCCCATCAGAACAGTCTTTCACTTAGTTTAACACAGGATTCCCTGTTGGATCCATTTTATAAAAGGAAAAAATAATCTTCCTCAGGTGGACCAGTGTGGCTTTGAACAGTTCTGTGTGTCCAATGGAATGGGCATAGACCACACACTTTGGTGTATTGGACTCTTAGCAGAGCACTTTGGCCTTCTGACAGAGCTGTGCAACCACTGCTGCTCAAGAGGAACATCTGAAGCAATATGAAATGAAATCTGACTATAATTATACACCTTGCAGAATCAGATAAGGGATGGGGGTGCAGCAGTGATTGTGTGGAGAGGGGAATGACCTGGGGGGATTATACAGTAAGGAATCAAAAGAACATTCCCATGGTCCATGTCTTGTAAAGGAATGTAGTGATTGTTAACTCATTGCTGAGGATGAGAATGTCCAAGTAAATGCATCTTGGGAAATTACATAAGGCACAGATGCTTTCTTAATTAAAGCATCTGAATTTTACAGAGAACTAACTGCTATTGATCTGAATAAAAAAATAATCATTTTGTCAATTCTATCAAAGATGAGTCAAGCCAGAATAGATCTGATAAGAGATACTTTGTACTTTGCAAGTTGTACGAGTTCAAAATTGTTAGTTTTCATTCCCCTCTAACAGTTGCAAGTGACAAAGACAAAATAAGTGTTTATTTCTTTCTTTAGGCTTAATATCCTGCAGGATATTATCAGTGTGGATTTCAAACCACCAGTTGCCAAAATGATCTCTGCTTAACAGATGCTGATTCTGCTATTATAGACCACAAGATTGAAAACTGGAAGGGGAAAACATGCTGAAATTAAATTTGAAGTATGTATGAATGATGTTGAGGAACCAAAACTCTAGTCTAAGTCGGGTCTCAAGTCTCACTGCTCCAGTCCAAGGCTGGATAGTCTGCAATGGCAAGGCAACAACTGCCCCAGCCTTGCTGGGGAATGATATAGGTTAGCCAGCTAAGCACCATTGGTCTCATCGCTGACCAGTGGCAATGCCTGGTCAGGGCTTACTGTGAAGCGTATGGTGGCAAATGTTTGTGAAATGCGCTATACAAATAAAAGTTGATTGATTGAGTTGATTGGTTAGGCTGGATGTCTGCAGATGCATGAACAGAGAACAGGCCGGCCTCGTAATCCTCTGACAACATTAGAAAAAAAAATAACTGTTCTCATTTTTCACTTTTTTTGCAGAGAAGCAATCTTCAAGATGTAAACTTTGCCTCAATGGCAAAATACAACTTAATGCGTAAATTTGTGAAAATGCTTGTAAAAATGTTTCACTTTAGCCAACCAAAGACGATAGATTGAACTTCTGTAGTTTACTCACTGTTTTCCTGGATCATTACAGAAAATGTTGGAATGAGTAATAATCCAAGAAAAACAGCAGAATGGAGGTGAGATGATAATTTTTAGCAGATGTTATTGACAAACAGCAGATTAACTGCAGGCTCTGGATAAAACTAGTGAAATTAGGTAAAGTAATGATAGCAATTGGTTTCTGCTACTGATGCTGAAATAATACGTTCTCTGAAGTAGAATGAACAGAATCACCTTTCAACAGCACAACCAAGCTGCACACAGCAGCTTCAATTTGAATGATTCATAGAAACTTGACAGCTGGATTGGAATTTTTTTACATGAGTTGCAATGAGAATCTGTGACAGTTGGAAACAGAGTCTTATTTATGAATGTAAATTGCTCATCTGCAATTCAAAAATTACCTGTGGTCACCATGAATGCCACATTATACCTCATGAGGTCCAGCCAGAGACAGGGATACAGAACTTTCTTAAAGACCTTTATTCTGCAAAATAATTTCATCCCCATTTGCTGAGACATCAAAATTAATTCAGCATCACGCAAAACTAATCTTGTGATTTCAGGGTTTTGCGGCTCCTCGCCTGTGAAGTTAAGTGAAGTAGTTCATACTCCCAGCTGCCTCAAACACTTCAATCAGCAGTTCAGAAGGTCCTGCAAAGTGTAAAATTGGAACATTTCTTCATCATGAACGAACGGAATCTGACAGGACTCCAGGAAAAGCTGGGCAACTCTGGAGTAGAGTTCACATTTAATCAGAACACTGACCCTCCCACTGGGTTCAGGTGAAAATCCCCTTTGGGACTCACCTGCAAATTGAAATAGCTGCCGCCAGAAAGGGGTGTGGCATCTACTATGAGACGATAGTTCTTTGTTTGATTAAAATGGTATTCCATTTCACACACGAATGAATTAATATTTTACTGAAATACACAATTAATGTATGCTGATACATTTGTATGCTGATACACGCAGATGTTTGTCAGTAATTATGTCTCAGGTGGTAGGTTGAAAAGGCTCTGTATTTGTTATTGTCTCTGTAAATTATGAATGGGCAGGCGTATCATCAAAATAGGCATGAGAGCAGCATACACCTAAGCCAATACTAATGAGTAATGAATATTAATGTGGGTGCATTAGTCAGAGGGGCCCACAAAACTAGGCCATGGTGATTGGTTGTCTGGGATATGGCTATATGACTCTCTCCCCTTTGAATGCAGACACAGCTCAAACCAAATGACACTTTAAATGGTCTAGTTATAGCCCTCATTACACATTTGACATCAAATTACTGCTCCTCCCAGTACATGCTGCCCTAGGGGTCTGTTTTTGCAAACAATTTCATGGTGGCATTCCATATTTTTCCTTGAGGATTTGGCTATACTGTACCATACTGTAATATACTGTTCCTCTTCCATACTCCTCTCGTACACTGACTAAACTCCCTTGTTACACAAACCCCTTTCACTTGTTTTATAGTACATGAATTGTGACACAGGCATTTAATCATTGTTTAGGATAACTCACTTTGATAACACTGACATAGCACTACTTTTTGAAAGGCTATATATAAACAGATGTTGAGCTGTCATGGCACATTCTTCAAATACTTGTGCAATTAAGAAAATACAAATTTATTTTTCCAATCTCCTTTATTTTTGCAATGTTGGATATATTTATCTTCATCATATTGGAGCACTGTATGTACATTTAAAATATTATTCTGTCTAGATGTGTTAAACATAAAAAGCTGAGATGGAAATGGTATGTTTGAAAAGTAAATATATAAAACCATGGTTTGTGTGAATGCATAACCTAAATGACAAAGCCAACCCCAATCATTGCCAAATGTTACCATTTTAACCCCATATTAAAAACATCTTCTCTGCACGAATCGTCATTCAATCCACTACTTTGAAGAGCCTGAGACTGATATTATTTATATGTCATAATGCATCTCGGTTGCCAGATCTAAACCCAATTGAGCATCTATGAGAAAACCTGGAAGGACGCCTGAAACGGCATTTTCTAATTTCATTAACTACTGGCAAGCCCTGACTGACACTATTCCACAGTGTATATGGGACACACCAGATTTACATTAGTCTGTCAGTCATTCCCACCACCTATATATTCATCCATGTTCAGAACCATTGGCAACCTTGACACAGATTTGCAAAAAAGTCTGTACAAAATAAACACATTAAATGAACTGACTGCATAATGGAGACAATGGATTTGCATATATCATGTATTTGCAGTTATACAGTTTACAAAATTATGAATATACAAAATTATGACATTGAGAACCCTGCACAGAGTAGCATTGCAAACAATGGTGTGAAACAAAAACAAGAAAACATATACTGTGGCATCTAAACATAAAACTGCACACATATAATACTTGAAACTAGACAGCCATATCTTTCATATTTTTGTGAAAAATGAAATGTTATGAATATAAGCCCACATTTCTCCACATTTACCTCCAATTGTATTTAACACTTCAGCCTAAATGAATGTATCCTGATGAATCAGAGGTATAGGGTTTAACACAAAGCATAAACACCAGATCGGCATTTCCTTTTACTTACATTTAGTTATTGTAGATTCATAGTGTTTTTACAGATATGGGGTGAAGATTTAATTGGTGATATGTCAGCTTCACTCATTTCCCACAGGGGGGCTTAAACCCTACAACCTGGTAAAGGATTTAATGGTGCTTGGATCAAAACACTGTTCTGCCAGTAGAGAGCTAGTCATGTGCTGTGTTTTTGGACCCTTGGTGACTGTTTAATGTGGTACTCTGTGAACATGGACCTCTGGCAACAGAGGGGAAAACGTGTCTTTTTTTATATATTGTATCTGCAAAGGGGGTACATACAAATGGCCTCAGATCTTAAACATAGGTGTGGCAGCAAGAAACTGGCTGTTAATTGGGTGGAATAATTAGGTGGAGTCTGAAAGTTACAGCGTCAACTCTGTGTTGATCTGAAGTGCCTTGAGCTCGACCTGATGGCAAAGTGTCTGAAGGCAGCGCCTTGCTCCTCCTTCTGACTGGAAAGAGCATCTTCAATGGGAATCTCCAGATGAGCAGCTGCAGATGAAGGAGTCCCAGCTCTGTCAAAACCACAAACGAGCAAGTCTCTTCAGAGAGCCCCTCCACAACTCACTCCCTTAAAAAACAAAATCTAAAATTCCCTGAACAGAGACTATCACTACAGAGACTGCATGTAATTGCTTTGTCAGCTTCAAATTTAGAGACAGACCGTGCGACCATACTGATCAAACAGGCATGGGGAACGTTTGAAGTGTGACCGATTTAGCAGATGACTTTATTAACATTATTTTTTTTAAAAAGCCCACAGCCAGAAAACTTACTGCATTGCAGCATTTAAGAGATTAAATACTGACTACAGGCCTCAGAGACACTGAGCTGTCCTAATGGCAGAGCTGATCTTCCCTCAGGCTGACCATGTGGCTAATTTGCAATGACAACACCTTGTCAATTTTTGTTTGTTTGAATCCATTCAGTGCAGCACATGATATACAGTGTACTTCTCACCTGTCTGCCAGCTATTTGAAAGAAGGGTAGAAATTGTGCAAGCTTACCTTATATTGCCTACTTTATTGTTCATATAGGATATAATAATGTACACTAGATCACCATATTGGTTGGTTAATCTTCCAATCAGCATCTACATATTTTATCAGAAGAATGCATAAGTCAGAATGAACATGGATTGGAGTTGTTTGTTTTATTTTTTATTGTGAATCATATTACAAGTGGTTCAAAGATTCTCATCCTTCTTAAACCCTATTAACTGATTAAAGAGTCCTTCTCCTCTTAATCTTTATCCCTCCTCCTCCACTTGTATAACTGTGCTTAACATAATTTAATAATCGTGTCAAGAGGGAACAGGGATTCCGTTTCAGGCCCGGGTCTTTGGTGGCCCACCACTGGCAGATGGAAGTGTGGCTGAAGGTAATAAATTAACCCATGCTGGCATGGTGATATGTCAGCCAACACAGAAGACAAGTGAGACCATTAAAATTCCAAAAGTGATTTTAATCTAGCCTCAGAAGAGTTATTGAATCCTTTCAGTGAGGCAGCACCGTGTCACCTTGCTCTTAACTCTCAGAGAAGAGATTAAAAGATAAATTGTATTCTGTCAGTCAGGCTACATCATAACCATATACTGTAAACGCATGCTTATAGCAATGATGTTTCTTATTTTTGGTCTATTTTTGTAGGATAGTTTATGCCATTTTGTGATTATTTATATGAGATAAAAAATGCATTATTTTTTGGCATATATCATATTGAGACATTTTTATTAGCAAAAGACTTTGTTACCCAACCCAACCACTACACCCATCCACCTCTGTTCCTTTTGGAAAACCAAATATACCAAAATACTGCCACCCAAGTAGAAGGAGATTTTTTTCCTTTCATGGCACACCAGTAAAATGAAACCGTACAATGGTGAAATCATATTTTCAAGTGGCAGAAATAACATCTGAAATAACTATCCCATAATTCACTTGGACCACTCATTGGATTCCTGGGAAGTTTTTTTTTTTTTTTTTTTGCCACATGCCCTCCCCACCTTTCGTTCCATAACTAAAACTGTGACTGGCAAACAACAAATCCTTTCTAGTCCCATTTCATTACCAGACAACCATGGATTTTTGTACAGCATTTTTTAAAAGAAGATATCTAAGTTCTCAGGAGTCTGATTCAAAGCCAATCATATATCTTGCAGATGTTCCGGGTTATTAAAGACACACGGTTGCCATGGTTTTCCCAGTGATGAGAAAGGGCCAGGTGTTTACTCTGCAAGCTCCCAGGCTGGTCCAGTTCAGGCTGACATCTGAGTGGACATCTGCTCTCCCACCTTGGGGTATCCACATTCAGGAAGACCTTAAATCATTGCTGGCCAATTCCGAAATACATTTTAATCTTTACCCCATGCGCGGCAAATGAGAATCCTATTGTGCTGCAACAGGAGTTTAATGTGACTTCGCTGGCACCAAGCAACCCATGTGCGAAAAGCAGCCAAAAACTACCCGAAAACCTGTGGATAAGGGGCTAAAACAATTTGGATCCTGTTATGTATATAGCATCATTATTTTCCACAAGCTTGGCTGTTAAAGTAAAAGCTAATCTGGTGTAGTGGAGTGTTTTTTTTTCATTTCTTTTTTTTTTGTTTCAGCTGTACTCAGACTAAAGTTGCACTTTTTTTTCTTTCATTTGATGATACAATGTTATCCTGCCAATAGTGAAGTGAATGTTACCATGCATGGTTTCGGAAATTTTGACATTACAGTTGGGAAAACTGAGAGGGTTGGAGGAGAGGCATTTTGGAGGACTGTGAATGAAAGAGACTAAGACTTAATTGGGTCTGCTGCTGACCCGCTGGTGCTTGCGGGAATGTTGGTTCTAAAGCAGAATGTGACAGATGGTCTTTCATGGCGTGAATCAGTCTGATGTGCTCTCCCTCTCTCAAGGTGCACTCTTCTTATTTTATTTATGAGGTTTTAATGTTGTTCTGTGCAGTAAATGTTTAGTGTGAGATTTAAAAAGCTCACGCCTCGATTTGGAGTGCACCCATGTGTCACTGGAAATGAAACCAACATTTCCCCCATTTATCGAGGTCACGATTTGAAGGGATGGAGACTGTGACAAGAGTAAAATGCTTTGTATAACTGGCCTTCAATGCCTTCAACCCCCTCTCTGCAGCCTTGTCACACAAACACAAACAAGCATAGGATAGTAAACTAAAAAGAGCAGTAAAATCCCTTTAATGTTATTGCTTTTGTTGTTTGTTGTGTTTGATTTGTGGTGAAATCACTCTGTTCTTCTCATATCTTGTACAGTTATTGGCTGTAGATAATGGTCTTGGTTTATCAATAAATGTGCATATCAACATGTAAATTAGTTTTGTATAAGAAACGTTGGTTCGGTCATAATGGGAAAATAAAAGAACCTGCCGCTATGTTGTAAATTTTGACATTTATCCTGCCGATGGCGCTACCGTGTTTCTTGTGGTGAAAGTTACGTCCTGAAAGTAGCCAACAGTGGGAACATGCGAAACTGTGCTTCCCTACTTCGTTCACAGGTCAGTAAATACCTTTTCCTCACATGAAAAAACGTATTTTGATCTATTTTGAGTGAACAAAGAGATACATTCTACACTGTATATATGGCAAAAAAGTAGGAGAGTATGTTTTAAACTTTTAATCGATTTCACTTGCTCGCGCGTTGCTGGCAAAATACCATTTGTGCTTGTGAAACTGGAACTGCTTAAAAGGTGATGTTTGTCGCTGTTGCAATGGATATGTAGGAAAGAAAACTACACATGTGCCGTAAGTACATGTTTATGTTTTAAAGTAACGGTTTGTTCAATCCAACGATCATTACCGGATTCAAAAGGCTGGTGGCTATGTGGTAAAGCTTAGTGTGTGTAATGGCGGATGCACTGTGAAAATCATAATCGTAATGGCGGGCATTGTTGAAATTACTCCTAGCTACAGATGGAAAGTTAATGTTGTTTAAAGAACGACTTAGCTTGTATTTAGCTAAGTATGCGATATATTGATTATATTATCTTACTGGGCAAAATGAATAGAGTTGTACTGAATGTTGAATTAAAGGCAAGTGTGACTGTGTTGATTTGTAGTTGACAATGTATACAAGGTATTGAGAATAAGTTTTATGGTGCAACAGGCTCAACAAAGAAACAGCTAGTAGAGTGAATACATAAAACTGTGCGCTTCTCTTATTCACAGTCACAACCTGGTTTTGGCTGGTAACACGATCTTTTTCTTTGGCACTTTTAACCTCATATATTCTCCAGTTCTCATATCGCTACACTCTTTTGATTAGCTATCTTGAGACCTGATCCAGCTGTCCATATATTTTGTAGTTGGCAATAAAGTGTGGTTTCAGATGTTGTAATACTGAACCACTTGTCTGATTGAATTTAATCATTAGTTTTATTTATGTGAGGGAGTGTTTAAGACAGTTGTGTATTTTTATCAGTATGTTTCTCATTTGAAAGATGTCTTCCCTTCTGCTGGCATTACCAGACATGCATTTCAGAGATGGGAATTTAATGACATATGCAACCTGCTGTGAGATACACTGTACTAATCACAGCTATTAGAGCATCGCATGGGTAGAATGTTGTTATTGATATTATCCCAATAAGGAGTGAATCAGAATGTCCTACATGTTCTTTAATGAGCATGGGATTCACAAGGGAGCATGTGAGTCTTATTTAAAATGCCTGCAAACAGCTTTCTTGTCCTTCTGTGAAGCTGTCTCTAATTACAAGATGGTGCAAGAATGAAATCTGTCCCTTCATACTTGAAAGGGAGTAGTCATCCAGTCTGGCTCGGAAAATGGCACAGTCACTGACAAAGGCTAACAAACTGCGCAACGGCTAAAGGAGGGCCCTGGCTGACCTGTGGCACTCATTCTGTAACCGAGGTAATTTCCACCCCTTCTCTGATGATTGTGGTTGTTTTTGTATTTTTTTTTTTTGAGCCAAAGTTTTACACCGGTAGAGGAGCAGAAGTTCCATGTGACCGATACTGTCAGCCAGCCCTCAACTTCCTCACCCACACAGTACAAATGCTGTGAGGCAGGTTTGAAAAATGGCTGGCTGTAAATTTGTGGGATTCCATAGCTTTCTCTGCTTTGTCATATATTAAAATACAGCATGGAATGCTTTTTCCTTCAATAACATGCTCCACTTACATAATATAAAGAGACAAAATGCAGTGGCGTTTTGAAATTCCACTGGACCATTTTATCCATTTCTAGCATAAAACAGGTCTAATAGACTCATTCAAAACAGCAATGTGTTTTGACTCACATTCAGAATAACCTAATGAAAATGTGTGCCATATTATACATTTGAGTTTGGTTAGTGGAAAATGAAGATTGTATACAGTGTGTATATTTACTTGGTTTTAGCAATTTTAAGATATTGTGGAACCTGAGACTCAATCATCTGCATACCTGTTATGATACTGTAAGCAAGAACTTTTTTGAAGGTTTGTGACAAGACTAATCACTAACCACACACCCCTAATATCAAATTCACTGTTTGGAATAGGTCTTCCAGTGTCAATTGCTTCAAAGACCGATGCACTTTGCATCACTCATTGGAGTTAATGCCCTGACCTCTCAGAGAGAGAAAGAAGAAGAAGTGGGAGGAGAGTAGGCCGGAGAAAAGGAATGGGGTGCAATTAGGCCACTGCAGGGGTAGGAATAACTCAGCCTGACGGTTTGGCGGTATGGCACTGAGGCTGGGGGTACGCAGCCTTCAGCATGCCGTAGCCCCTGCTCTGTATTTATGGACCCATATTACATCCTGCATAACCGTTTTAAGGAGGCCTCCAAGCAATAAAGGCCCGATAAAAGTAAGTTATGTGTGCGTCTCCGTCATTCAAATGGCAGGTGCGTTAAACACCTAAAGTCAAAGTGCGCACAGCCCTCCGTCAGACGCCATTTCAAGGTGACTGAAATACTGCCACTGAAGAATTTAAAGTTCAGAGGCAATGAGATGTGATGAATGAATTATTTACTTCATTCTAAATAATGTCACTGTACGCCCTACAAGCAGGATGAGAGCATCCATGTGAATTGGTCCCATGGGAAGATGGGAGTTTGGAAGCAGGTCCACTCAACATGCACAAGGTGTGTATTTTGACTCTGGCATCAAAGCACTGATGCATGACATATTTTAACTATACAGTTCTGAGCATCTTTTTTCCAGTCAAAAATGCATTATTTATTTTGTCCCCAACTTACCAAAAACAAAGAATGACTAAAGAAAAGCTGAAGGAATAAAGTTCCAGCTTCTCTCCTTCAAGATTCTGAAAATATATACTACAGAGGCACTTTTAAAGGTTAACCTTTATGACCTTATCTGAAAGAAAGCCTGCATAGAAGCTCAATCATGTAATGACTGCTGTGTCACATGGGTGGGGTCCTATAATCAGGGGGGCATAAGCCCATTCTTACTGTCCTGTCATCACAGTATTGCATTTTACAGAATGGATGTCAATGTGCTGACTGCGGTTTGACAGGTCAGGTATGAAAAAAAGACTAAAGCTAAATCATGGTCATCACTGGAAAAAGTCTATGCTACACTTATGCATTTCCTGGAGTTTCCTGGAGTTCATATCACTGGTATTTGATGGACCACAAGCAAAGAATGCATTGTGTTTGCTCTGAGGGGAATGAAATTGCTCTCACGCCCTTGCGCGCACACACACACACACACACACACACCCACCCACCCACCCACCCACCCACCCACCCACGCGGGCACACACCTCTTGTCAATGCAATGCACTGTGCTGTTGCTAAGCAACCCCAGAATCAAAGATCTGGGGGAGTGTCTATGAAGAAGAGGTAAGTGGACTATTGCATGTCCTGAAGGGTCCATATTAGGAACTGGTTCAACCTGGGGAAGATAGGCTGGTCATGTTTATGCTTTGAATTTTCCTAAAACAATGGATATTGTATGTCATGTTAGAAGCAACCTTCAAGTCAGTGGTCTCAACTCTTGTGGAGAAACTTAAGGTGCTCACTGTCATTACATTTAACAAATACCTGTAAATAAAGCACCATAAGATCTGGGCACAGTTAGCATAAGCAAATTATCTGTATTTCCACAAACAGCTGCATCAGCTGCACTGCTTGTCTTTTTTTGTCATTTGTTTTGAATTGTGTCATACTTCATGCAGAATAAGTTGAGCCTCTCTTTAAACTAGCAGTGCGGCCTGGAGACTGTATGCTGGGTGGTGAGTGAACAAGTTAGTAACAACAAGAAAGTCTGGTACAGAGGAACAACTAAGGACAAACCAGGACTGTTTTTATATTTTCCTTGTGGTTGTTAGCAGGGATTTGTAAATGCTACAGAACACAGCAGCACTCTCCATTAATGTTTCTCCCTATTACAGGCTTGATTTAGGCAACATCTGGCTAGATTTTCAGGCCTTACCAGACCTAAGGCTTTGACAGCAGTGTAAAATGTTGGAGCTGCACCCCCATCCTGACAGCCTTAAAGCGTTTCCCCCTTAAGACCAACCCTGCCCTGTGATTTAAAAATTCTTTGTCACTTCCATGTTTGCCTTCATAGCCTGCTGTAATTATCTTACCTGCCAGCTCCAGTAATACAATACCTGTCCTGGTTGGGTCATCCACAGGCCAGGTCATGGTGAGAGGTTGAGTTCTGTACATGAGTGAGGTTAGGCTCTATCTGCCATGCCCTCATCACTTTAAGGTTATCCGGCACTCTGTTGAATCATCATGACCATCTACTTCTAGCTCCATTGAGAAGGTTTGCATCTTATATTTACTTTAAATGTGCAGAGTACACACCAAATAATTTATGAAATACTATATTAAAAAATGTAATTAGAAGCTGGGCCACTCTTTGCCTTCTGAACAGCTTAATCGGTGTTGCTCTTATGGAAGGTTTTAATGGTTTCTTGTGCTGTATTGAAGTCATTTTTAATAAGGAAAGCTTCCAGCTCTGTGAGTGTTGTGAATGGGAAGTACTGTGTTTCAGGCTTGGTGATGTTTAGGTCAGGTTATGGAGGAGGCAGAGTAGGATTTAGCCTGATGCTAACATGTAGAGTACAAACACAACTCCCAAAAGATGGCTGCCCATATCATAACAGATACACCACCATGTTTAACAGTTTGGACCATGAACCTGTAAAGATGTAGGAAAAGAAAAAAATATTATTTTCGATAGTGTATTACTTTCTTTTTCTGTGCAGAAGTCAGATTTTGTGCTGATTACACTGGATTATTAATTATCAGTTAATTTTGCATTCTGTGCTTGAATGGTAGCTTGAATGGTATACTGTGAATATAAACTTTGTGAAGCCCCACATGTTCAGTTTCAGTTTAGGCTATAATGTAGGTGTAGAATCAATTTTGTGGTTTTTCAACTACCCAATGTCCTTAATGTCCATCAATCCTTGCTGGTAAGTTTGAGTTTACAGCCACTGTTACTCTTTCCTGATCCAGTTTTTCCTTATTTGGAATATGTTGTTATGTTTTTTTTTTTCATTTTCCATTTGAAAAATTAAATAATTTTGCTGTCTCTGTGACTGACACATCTATGGTTTTGGTTCATACTGTTTGATCTCTTTCAAAATCAGATCTCTAATGATGCTTTAGAAAAACATCAAACTGTTTATTTTTAAATGTTTTTTCAGTAGAATCATATTGGTCATTTTTACTGACATTTATGTGGATACATTTAAAATTGATTTATTATTCACTATTGGATTTTTGCATGGGAAAAAAATCCATGTAAGATTCATACACAAGTACTGTTTTATTTCATTTTCATTTCAGGCATGTAACCTATTTAGATGGAATTCTATTCACTTTCAGGAATGACACTTATATTGTTTTTATCTCCAGGTATTTGTCGGCAAGTTCTTGAGGAAAAAACAACAGATATTATGACTTTATTACTTCTGGATTGAAGACAGATGGAATGTGAGTATGTGCATGTACATTTGTGTGTTTGTGAGTGTATACAGTGTTTGAAATATTTGTATGTGTGGCAGCACCTCATACATTATTTGACAGCACACCAAACAGGGCCAGTATTCACTGTAACACAAACCTTCTTGTAATCATGTTTTCCTTGCTAGCTCACATGTACCTGTTTAGCAAATGTGAGTCAATATGACTTCCGTCAGCTGTACCTGGATTAAATAAATGACTGAGATTGCATGCTCCAATCAATTACCCATAGGGGGTTCTGGTAGTGACAAAATACACGCTGCCCGGATTTTCCCAGCTGTGTTGTCAGATGCAACATTTATAACCTCCAACATCAAATTTCACAAGTCTGAAAGAGGAGGAAGCGTTTGTACAGCATGAAACTCTGCATGAATGTGCATGCCTTAGAGTGCAGTGTATCAGAAAATAAAATACTGAATCAATAGCGATTAAGTAGAGTACAGCCAGCTGCCTTCTCATGCCAAACTGTCAGCTGAATCCAAACAGGGCTGGATTTAGTACTTTGATGGAACTCCTCTGGTGCATTCAGTTCCCCATTTCAGTAATGGGGACATTGTACTGTGGAAGGTGCC
The DNA here is from genome assembly GCA_022829145.1 of Albula goreensis. NCBI lineage: Eukaryota > Metazoa > Chordata > Actinopteri > Albuliformes > Albulidae > Albula > Albula goreensis. The sequence goes on from CM040759.1 coordinate 16,832,157, forward strand.
TTTGAATGAGGTATTAAATAGAGATCCTGTTTCACTGCAGCATAACTTTAAATGGCCCATGTGACCCTTTTCAAAAGCACTTGGGTGCCATTCCTGTGGTCCTGGTGAGATTCTCCCTAAAAATTGGCCTTCCACATTTGTCCACCTAATCATTCCCCTACGTCCGCTTACCTACACTGCAGGAGAAAATTGAGTTGACTGCCCAGGTTACAAAAAATGAAAATACAGTATGTAAACATACTATATTGTAAGTTGGTCAGTGCTCTGCTGGAGGCAGGTTGCCTGGGCTGTGAGGGGGACTTGAACATGGAGCTTCAAAGAAGAGGGACAGACCTCCAGTTTAAGTAAGGCACAGGGCACCAGTTTCTCTGTAAGGAACAGGAATGATGCAGTCCTGTCAGCACACTGTTATGAGAGCATCCAGTCCAGTATAGTTTCACCACTAATTGTCCTGGCTGTAAGGCTCGGAGGAGAATAGTTATAACTGATATATCCATAGCCATTATATCTGGTGACGTCAGTTTGAATGAGACTCTCTGCCAGTCTCTTTTGTGTGAAAAGTGCTTGTCTCTAAATGGCCATCCAGGCATTTGAAATCAATGAAACACAGCCTAGTTATAGATTTTGAAAAGTACCACTGGATGAAATTATATAAAAAGGTCATTTGAATTGCTTCAAGTGGCACATGTTTATAATGCATTTGGAGCTAAAACATTGAAACATTGGGTGAGAGTTTAAATCAGTCAGACTTCACTTGTGTGATGCTTGGGTTTTCCTTATTAGACCAGAACTTCTCTGTGCCTATACAACTCAATTGTGGAATGTGGTAATGCCAAGCAGCAAACTATAGCTAATTATGCTCTTTAAAAGTAGTGACATTTATTAAAACAAACACCTTTGTGTTTAAACTGCTATCAGGATGTCAAATTCATTGCAGCAAAGAAGGAATATATATGTGATTCACATGCCAGGCATGTGACTGTGGATGACATTCGATAAATTAAAGAATTAAGCACAAGGACCACAAGCCGATATTAATGTTATTGTAATCTGTATCTGAAATACAACAATATCTTATTCTAGTTTATAGATGTTCATACAATACTATACATGGTCTTATTATGTAGTGGGTGTAATGTCCGTCCATGTTTCCAAAGGTAAAGACCGTGGGAAAAACAAGTTTTAGGCTGCTGCTTAGTAACTGTTCTGTACTGTTTTTGACCTGCTACTGCTAGCTAGTCTCTTGATGCTGTGGCTGCATTCATACTACTCATATTACCATTTTGCTGAATCTTCTCTGTTCGTCTCTCTGTCATCCACTCCAACCACTCTCTGTCTTATGTTTCTCCTTTAAAGTCTGTCCTCTTTATTTCAGGGCCGAAGATTATCAACCTTTTTAAAAGCAAAAATGACATATATGCTTAAAGTCCTTTAATTAAGCTTTCCTCTTTTGTAAGTGACATGGTTTCAATTAAATGTATTTGTTCCCAAGTGAGGTCTGTGATTCATTCTATTCCAATCAAGCTCCCAGGGCTGTGTGCTTTGATGCTAGCCCCAACTCTTTGTAATGTTAGCTCTGTCACTAATCCCCCATCTCCCCCTTCTCTCTGTTAATAGCAAGAAACCTGTGATGTTTTTTCTGAGGATCAGAGTTTCCATGGTAACCACTGCCAGACCAGGGGAACCAGGCTCGGTTTTGTTGAGCCTATGAGCTAATTACAAAGTCAATGACATTTGCTAACATTGCAAGTGGGAGAGCCAGATTCTCAGGAAAGACCATGCCTAGGTTATGGTGCTCAGGACAACTTGTGCTGCCGTAGTTGCCGTTAGAATCACCAGGGGGCACTGAAGAGTTGTGCTGCATGTCCAAGGAGCATAATCAGTGGCTAATGTTGCATTTGGTTTACGGGGACTTGTGCGTGTAGCTACCATAGCAACAGATCTGTGAACTCCAGCAGCCTGAAATGCAGCAGTGTGTCTTATAATTTTAAGATTTACCTTTCATTCTTTATAATCCGTTATGATACAGGCTTGCATTTTGGAAACAGAAGGAGCTGCAGTTTTCAGAAAAGTGAACTGTAAACAGGAACGTGCTGTGGGAGAGTGTCTGAAGTCAGCGTATTGTAGAGTAAAAAAGGAATGTGAAAAGCAGCACAAAGGCGACAGGATCAGAATCAAAATCATTCAGCCACTCTCACCAAAGCTTTTGCTTTTATTTTGTTTCCTCTGCAGGAGAAGTGTAGCCACCATCCATACAAATCAGGGTCCTGGAAAATTTCAGTAGTCTGATCTGATTGCAATAGACAGTCATTATTTAATTCATGAAGTTAATAATGGTACAAATAAATGTCCAAACCCTCTGTCACCCTTTACTTTTCTGCAGTTCTCATCTGTTGCTTAATGGATCAGGCCATAGTGAAATGTTGAGAAAGTGCTGTTGCTGCATCCCCACAGTGATTGCTTAGGAAAAAATGAAAAGATTTCTTGCTTGAAATTAAACCCAACTGGGACAAAGACATTAATGAGCTATTTTCCTCCATGTTAATTTTGTAATGATTACATGCCATTTATTCTCAGAATTGTAGATGCACAAATATACAACCGGGTTTTCATTACTAAATCATTTCACATATTTCGCCGTACATGTTGCCAGCACAAAGGAAATGGCCATTCTGAATGTGTATTCAGGTGATTCATTTTAAACAGAAAAATGTTTTTTTTTGGGTTGTGAATGGCATAGGTAGACAGGATTTAAATTGAAAGCAATTATAATGTAAATGTGAGGTTTTACCTAATAGAGTGCTTTGCAGCACTACTTTGTAATTCATTTTGACTGCATGCGACAACTGTGATTAGAGTGGGTGGCCCTTCTGAGAGACATGTCCACATCGTGTGGTGGGTCTCGCCTTCCCTAGGGACCACAGCTGGCATTTTAGGAGGGAGTAAAATCCTGGAAGAAAAATACATTGTCGTGATTTTGGTAATGTTTCAGGTTGTATACATCTCAAGTGAATTGTCTTGTGATTAGCAAGTCCACTTAGACAGTGATTCAATGGTTAGAGTATGTCAACATGTGGTATTTGTATGCAAATGTTACATTTTTGGCTAGAAATGAAATCTCCCCAAAAGTTTCCTTGCCCGTTTCCAAGCAAGGAAGACGAGAGCAGTAAGTTTTCATATGTAAATCAGCCAAATGATTGGTTGCAGTCATATTCCCTTACGCTTTTAATGTAAAAGTGGATTATGCAAGAAAGATTTCAGAAAAATGAATATAATTATAGAAACTTACTGTAATGTCATTTCCATCGGTAAAAGTAGCTTAATTGAGGGCCAAGCAGCGAAGCTGCATATGCATCCATTGAGTTTCTACCTTTTCTTCTTCTACCTCTTCTTCTTATTATGCATAATCATCATCTTCTGCCATTGAAGTCTGTGGCAGCCCCTAGAAATGTAGGATAGAAAGTTTTGAAATTTGGCACATTGATTGGGGAAAGTCCCCTGATTCTTTTCACCAAGTTTCATGATTGTGCCTACAGCCAATGGGTCAAATTTGGAAGTGTGTTTATGCATGTAACTCTTGAACCGTATGCCCAATTTTCAAAAATGAGATACCATTGGATTCCTTGGGTCAAGCGATCAACGTCAATATTTTTTGTCATATTGGATTTTATGAAAACGTTTAAAAATTCTTCACAGGCCGCAAATTTTTTCTTATCTTCCCCAAAATTGGCACAGGTGATTTCTAGACCAAGCCTCACAAAAGTTATCAGATGGATTTTTGATTTTTGAAACCGTTTCTTGGTTACAGTCAATTGAAATTGATGGCAAAGCTGCCAAACAGAAAGTGTCAGCAACTCTTTGATGCATTGACACCAAACTTATATGGACTAGGAACCCTATTCTGAGGATGTCTAAAAAGATTGGTCATTTGACCCCCGATGTGGGGCTGCAATAAGCAAAATGCGTTTTGGGTAGTAACTTGATATGTTTGCCATAAAAAAGTAATTCCTGTGTCTTGTGATATCTTGTGAGATCCCAAGCCTGAGATATGGCCACTTGTCTTGTCAACCTAATTGATGCGGCTGCTATATTTGATTTTATCAAAAGACATTTTTCACGGGTCACACATTTTTTTCCAGTGTTCACCAGATTTGGCACAGATAATTTTCAGACTAAGCCTCAGAAAAGTTATCAGGTCTTTGATTTTCAAAACCGTTTGTCTGTTACACCCAATTGAAATTGGTGGCGAAGCTGGAAAACAGGAAGTGAAGTCATATCTCAGCAATGGTTTGATGTGTCAACATCAATCTTGGTATGTGGACTCAGGACCCCTTCCTTTGGGTGTGCAAAAATAACTGTTGATGTGCTCATCTTTTATAAAAGTGATTCTTATGTGTGGTAATGCCTTAGGAGATCCCAAGGCCTGCTACCAATTAGGTTGACATGACAACCTGTCAGTGGCCCTGCATGGCTGTGTGTGTGTGTTTGCATCACTAACAAATGATATCCTCATATTAGTTTTTTTTTTTATTATTCCAATATATATGGGAATACCAGGATAAGTAGGATTTTCCCTCTATGCGGAGTAACGGATTACTTTGATGCTGTCTGTTCGGAACAGGATTGGCACCACCTGTTATAATTATTGGTATATGTAGTTATAGTTTGCAGTTAGTCTCTTGTGACTTTCTTGTGGTAAATTGTACTAATGCTCCATTGATCTGTATGCAGTGTCTGTATTTGTATCAAGAGCTAATGGGCAACAGTCATACACTTGTGATGGACTGATTTATTTAATGTTATTGATTGCATACACTTCTAATGAACAAATCACAAATGCTTTGTTCTGTTTCACTACTGTAGCAGAGACAATTTCCACAGATCATAAGCCAAAACCGTGCAACTCTCACACCATGCTACAGTAATCATCTTTTTCATCCATTGTCAACAAGTGTCTTTTGTACCATCCTTATGTAGTCCATCCTCCGTTAGACCAAACTGTTGATCACAGCCAGAAATGTGCTAAAATGAACTGAGGATTTTGATTTCCAGCCTCTCTGAACTTTGTACTTCGTTCTTTATGGAGAGCATCATAGTGCTGTCTTTATTTTGCCTAATCATGATCATATTTGCAATGGTGAGCTTTGGAATTACCAGTGAGTTTTTAAAATACTCATTTTGCAACAAATACTGTGTATGCAATTGACACACAGTATTTTCTGTTCCCAAATCAAAGAGGGAAAGTCAGTGACTTTGGCTTTGTTAAGGACTTTCTCATTTCTCATCAAACTGAAGCAATGATTCCCAGCATTTAAAAATGGAATATCCTAACATTGTATGCGGTTTCTTATGCTGCACATATCTCAACAAGATAATGTCCCATATTGCCTGACAAAATTTCAGATGATACCACTGAATTGACACTGATCTTGAGACGAACAGGCGTTTTGTGGTAATAAAATGACAGCCTATATTTCTATGATTTTAATCCACCTGTCACATTTTTGTTAAAGGAATTCATCTTTTTTTTGCTCTCTCACTATCCTTGTACCAAATTTATTATGAATAGGAAATGTACTATGAATGATAGCAGTGAGAATAAGACATTCAAATGTGTGGATTTTTCCCAAAATCCAGTGTCTACCCTTTGACTCACAAACTGGGAGGGGGAAAATCCCCTAACTGGGATCTCTGTGTATCATTGTATTTTATGACAAATGTAATGACACAGTGGAGAAAGCTTGTGCATTTTGTCTTCAAATGAATTACTCATTCCTAGATGACTTGTCCAAACTAATTCCATTCATTTGGGTCTCTGTGTTTCACACTTTGCAAAAATAAATCCATGCATGAGAAAAGAGAAGCTCTCTGACCATGCGATCTTTGGACAGTTTTGGACGCACTGTCCCAGCTTTGATTTGTATGATTCAGTCGACTGCTCTGGTGGAGGGGGATGACATAAATCCGGCCTGGCGGTCATGATGTGAGTGTCACTCTCCAGAGCCGGATGAAGGAGTACACCTCTTTATGGGGCTCTGGTTCGCTGTCATCTGAACCGGGTCCTCGATGTGCGACGGCCCAGGAGGAACAGCTCAGCCTGGTGATCATGGCCTGTCCTTCTCCCCCTCTGCGCATCCAGGATTCCTGGGGATTAACTTTGTTGTGAGCGCATTTTCCAGTACCTGATAAGTGCAGCTGTCTGAGTGTTGGTGCTTTCATCATCTTGACAGTGTCTCTTAGGCTCCCATTGATCTAACCTCTAACTAGACGACAAGGCAGCCCTCTGGCATCGCTCTACAGCTGGGAGAGAATACATTCAGTAGTGCACCCCAGGAGGCCGTGGTGAAAAACTGTTCCCATTTACTATATGGATGAGAATGCATGTGTGCGTACGCGTGAGTGTGTCTACGTGTTTTCATATGTGGGTAAAAATTTGTATTGTGTATATTAATGTGTACAAAACCAAGCATTTGTCTGTATGTATTTGTGTACGTGTGGAAGATGCTGGCATGAACCACAATGTAGGAGCATGTAATGTTACTGAGGTGTTCTTTTACTGTACAAAATAAAAATGCCTAACAGAGCCATTATGTACTGTACAGCACCCCCTAATAATGATGACTTCCTCCCTGACCCAGAGCCTCCACGCTCACCTCTCTTGACAGCTACTTTGCTGTTTGTTTTTTCTTCCTCTTCATGTGCATTCAACATGAATCCCTGAAGAGTAGAAAAAAACAGATTTAATGAGACACAGAACATAATAAAGCACAGCAGAGGCAATGGTGAGATGCTCAGACAAATAGTTACAGGTAAGCATTAAACACAAGGTGCTGACTGAGGTTTCAAGAGAGAGAAAAGAGAATGGAGAAGAGATGTAGGGAAGAAGGGAGAGCGAGAGAAAGTCCTTATTTGGAAGAGAACATGAGAATCTACATATCCACTGAGGTGAAAGATTGGGGAGACCTTCAGCACCTGAGCATCGATCCAGACCCAGGCTCATTCTGGGCCACAAGACAAGAAAATGTTCTGTATAAAATCAATCAATCCATGAAAATGAATTTGTTATTGTGCATTTCGACAATGAAATTGTTTCAAAGTACAGAACAAAGTGTGTTTCCTGATTGAATCGAAAAACCAAAGACCCAGAAAAAACATGAAAATTATTGCCTCAACCCAGAAAAAGGTGGCTAAGAAATACTGGAAGAAAATCCAGTAGCACTTAATTTTACAGCTCAGAATAAGTGGGTAATAAAGTCATATAAAAACGATGACCATTACCAGTAACAGGAAAGATAATTACAGCAAAGACCAAGAGGAATTTAGCAGTGAGGCTAAGGTAGGATAGTACAGGGAAGCTGGAAAGCACAAAGGTCATCCAGTCAGCTCATGGTCTGGCTTTGAATCATTACCAGACAACTGTGATTGGCTGCCCCATGCATGGCAGTGGTTTGTCTCTGTCTCATCACACAAGACTAAACTACATAAGAACAACACTTCCCTGACAAAATGTCCTAACAGCTCAGCTGTTGGACGGCAGAATGAAAATAGTCATTGCCTGGCAAGATGAGCTTAATAACATATACCTGCCTGGGCTCTTCCAAATTGCTGTAGGGCACTGCAGTGATGAATCAGCTCAAAAATACGATTGGAAAAATCAAAATAGTGAAAAAAATGGTTCCAAAAAGATCCTCCAATCAGAATATCTCAAATCCATAGTTAATAGAGAAAGTGGAGTGGGGTGACGTCCTGCAGAGCTTCATGGGATGTGTTTTATTAATTCTGTGAGAGACATGCGGAAACACTTGGGGGTGTTGTGACAGCATGATGGAGCAGTGGGGGAACATAGTGGGAGTTGCATGGCTATCACTCCCATCATAAAGACCATCACTGCAGTGGTAAAAAATGGATGACACTTTTAAGAGCTTTTGAGTTGTAGTTGTATATTTCCCCTTTGGATTTCTGTATAGAGGCTTTCTGTGCTAGTCTGTCTTGGCTTACAAACTTTTGTTTGTGGCCTGGTCTTTTACTAATCTCTCTGCAACCCTAATTAATTTTCTACATTTTGTCTAATGTAGAAATGGTTCAGAAATTTCTCTCTCTCTCTCTCTCTCTCTCTCTCTCTCTCTCTCTCTCACACACACACACACACACACACACACACATCACACTGTCTCCTTTGCTCAGAATCATATCCTGAGGCTGTGTTCTAAAAACAATGACCAGTGCTGTTTAATGTGCAGGCCTTGTTGCCACTCTCAAACTGCTGGACTGTGGCCATTTATCTGTCTCCATAAACAACCATTAACTGGGAAACATCTATTTATAGGAATGTCGTCTAATGCAATCTAGCCGTAGAATTACCTTTAGAATCCAATGTTACCAAGGGGAATAATGGTATTTAACACATAATCTTTTTAAATACCACAGCCTCTTAATCAGGTGTATCAATCGTTTTCTTTGTGAGACTCCCAGGCTATAAAAAGCCAATCTTGTATTTTCTTTATCTGTTAACCTATAATGAGATTTTCACATTAAATCCATAGACTGTACATCTATTGGAGAAACCTTAAGCCACTCTCAAACATAATTAGAGTAGAAACAAATAAGATTTGCACTCTGAACACCTTGAAGCTAGGTTCTCACCACTCTGCGTTTGATTAATACAGCATGTAAGTGATTCACAGCTGTGGATCTAAGACTAATTATCTTCTACTGTCATGGAAGTCATTGTTAATAATCAAGATAAAGACAATTAACACACTGGTAAGGAACAACAGTGTGTTAAGTTGTCTTCATGATGCCAGCACAATTTGAAATGTATAACAGTAGCATGGATGTGGGCGCATAAAAAAGGCTAGTAAGTCTGGCTGCAGTTCCCATGATTGAAAAGTGTATCCTGCTGCTATTCTGCCCTCACAGCATTTTAAAATTCAAATGTACAGCACAATCCACTTGAGAGCATATCGGAAATGGGAATAACCTAGTTACAATAATGAAAAACTAAAGATGGTTCCTAGTCCATACTGCAGGGTCTCTTTACACAGGCTATCACAAAGGAGCTCTGAAAAGTCTGCAAAGACTTCCACACACCATTTCAGATGGTGCCATCAGCAGGAGAAACTGAAGGTTTCTCTTCTCTTTAAAGAAAAGAAGTGCCAGCAAAAATTCATTCCTACCCTGAGCAGTATACATTCTTATCAAGATCTATTTGCATAGCAGTTAATGTATTGTGTATAAATTATCCATTTTCTAAGCTCAAATAATGGAGAAAATGTTAACAGTTTTTGCTTAAAACATTAAAATGACTGACCAAATGAGGCGTGAGGATTGGCCCCTCTTCTCCCAGCAGTTGATTGTGGAGTTAAGTTGGCAAGTGGGTCTGTTGCGTGTCCTTCCACTCTAATTTGCTTTGTCATCATCAGGATGGCCCAGGAGGGCTGAATGTGCCAGTCCTTCTTGCACGCTACTTCCCCATACCTTTCAAATGGTGGCCCACTTCCCCCAATTACCGCCGTAAGGTAAAGCGGCTTTAATTCCAATCAAGCCCGACTCTCAGAGTCCATTACACATTTGCAACAGCGTGAGGGCATAATAAATACCCAGCCAGCCCCCTTGCTGAACATTAGGGACAATAAGCAGGGGATAATCAAGATCTAATGAGACGAATAAGACAGCTTTATTAATCTGGCTGCAGCAGGGGAGAGAGGGGCACCGCCAATTCCCAGTTAGGGTGCCATTCCATCGCCGAATAAATGAGTACCCCATTCAGTGATGCAGAGATGGAGAGAGAGCGAAAGAGAGAGAGAGTAAGAGCGAGGGAGGAGATGGGGAGCCCGGCTGTCATTTGTTCCCTGATTGTGATGTTATTGCAAGCTCTGGTGCAACACTGCCAGCCAAAGTAAACAAACAACGTGATGGGGAAACCACGGATGAGTCAATAATCAAAGCCCGACACAATATCTGACAACGACATGACAGTTTAATTAGAAATGAAATGCAAGATGACTTAACAACTATTATCTCTGTGTATTCATGAATATGGTTAGGAATGCATTTTTGTATTTTATCTTAGCTGTAAGAACTCCTCAAATAAGAGAAACAAGCCTGCTGAAAAAACAGCATATATGCAGTAATGTTGCAATATGACCTTTGTTCTCATACCATCCAGATGAATCTGTTAGTATGTCACTATATCTTGACATCCTAGTTCAAAATCACCATTTCCAGATATCCTGATTCATGCTGATTTGCATAAGTTCATCTGGCTATTTAATGTAGTATGCGGTGTCCTAGTATTCCTGCTTGCCTTACATAATGCAGAAATATTAATTAAAATATTAATTTGCCCCTCCCTCTCAACAGCCCTTAAGTAAAGACATCATATCACACCATACATTGTATTCACTCACCAAAGGCTTAAGGAAGGAAATGCAACTTTTTGTTGTTCAGTTGGTATGCCTTGCTAATCAGCAAACTGGTTAAAATGTGTTAAAACAATCACCAGAAGGTTTGTACTGCTTCAAAAGACCCAGTGTATATTTTTAGTATCCCGAATACTGTCTACAAAAGACAGTATTCCACATTCTCAATCAGTGACAGCAAGAGAATTATGTAATTTTTCTTTGACAAGGACATACATTGTACCCATACAACTTCTGCACACCTTAGTGAATGTTTGAGTCAATCTGAGTTGAAGCTGCCTTTTTAACGAGTTCATTATTTGCATCTGAAGTTAGCTTTGCTTAAATTGGTTGGATTTGAACTTGAGAAAAACTGCACAACATACTACTGAGAGGCTTTGAAAATGCTCCTCCAAAGTTCAAAGGCAAAATCCTTGAGCAACGAGGGCTGGGTAATTTTATCCCTCTTTAGCCGCAGCTTGGTGAATCACATGCCCTGCTGCCTGTCCCGCCCTGCTCTCTCCAGCACAGAACACTGACAGAGATTAAACCATGTTAAGTTTCCCCTCATTACAGAACACCATGCCCTGTTTCCAAGGGCAACCTTCTAATGAGGGTGATAAGAGGTCTTGGAGTGGCCAGCGGATCAATAGAGACGCTCTGTACATTTGAGTCAGCTCCCTGACTGAGCTCAGATGTCAAGACAGTTCTTTGATTCAGAGACGTGAAGTAGGGATCATGGGGAACAGCTATCTTTAAAGGTGGATACAGTAAAAGAACACATTCTGAACCTTCACCAGAATCTAAGGCCTCTGGGTATAAAGATCCAGGAAGGCTGTGTCTTTGAGTCCTGTGGACATAGCTAAGTTATAGACAGATGAACTCCTATAGATGAGTATTTTATATTTTGTAATTATACCATATCCTGGTTTGTTGTTTTACAATAGTTTCTCTCCTTGATTAATAGTATGAGTGGAATGCATTAATGAAAAATACCCCCTGGGGAGGGCAGCCTTGTAAATACCCTGATGACACAATGTGTGGCAGGATGAAAAAGGTGTTAACTGCACAACGTAAAGCTAGCTCGTTACAGCAGCAGGTGAGGTTCAGAAAGTTCATACAATTAACACTGGCAAAATGATGCAGCCATGCAGGAACAGTAGTACTCTATGATAACAGTGCTGTTCACCAAGTACAGAAAAAGGCTTTTTCCAACAGTTTTCCTTATCAATGACAGTGTTTGCTTACTTCATCATTAACTTTGCTAGGTAGCATGTATACAATATTGTGTTCATACCTCTTGGCAGTATATGCAACATAGGACATTGTAGAGTCAACTCAACTGGAAAAAAACACCTACCATGTGTTTTGGAATTTTGCACAGTTGTTCTCTAAATTGCTTTTGAAAAGTTTTAGCTGCAAAATTTCAGACTAATGCTTTGTCTCTGTTTCTCCAGAAAACTACAAATCATTTACTATTTGCAGCCTGGGCTGCCTTTTCAAGCTGTTTGTCCCAGTGATTGATTTAGTGCAAATCAGCAACACATCTCCCTCTGCTGTGGAATAAAACAAAGCACTGGAAACAACCATAGGCAATCTCAGCGAGGCCAGGCCAGATTAATTAGTAGTGCAACGGGTACCAACTGGGGTTTTTCATCACTGGCTGTGTGGAAATTATCTAGATTTTTTGAAAAACAATCCTTTGTGATTAGTATACAAACATCTTAGTACCCTATATTAGTCACTTTAACATCCTTAATTTACAAAATTTTATTTTTATCAGTATAAAGGACATAAAGGTATAATGAAAGGTATACATATGTCTCTTTCAATGCATGCTTTATGTGAGTAATACACCATTGACAACATGTGGCATTGAATGTGATATCTGACTGAATAACGTTGCTTCCTTTTGACTTCCATTTTCTGTTGTGGAATGAAAGCTACAAACCTCATATTCTACACTCTTGGGAATATTCATGGAATTTAAAGTTTCATTTTGATTCAAGCTAGTACCACTCAAGTTGTCATTATGAAAATGCAAATTTTTTCCTCAAACATTTCCCAATTGAAACTGCATGAGAGAGCACACAGAAAATAGGTAATTCTGAGTACAAGTAGTTCTGAGGCAAACAAATAAAAATGAAACAAACATGAATGTGCCTCACAATTAATGGCTCTGAATACGGTCACCTCCAGAACTGTGCTCATAATCATAGGTCCTAGTGATGTGACAGGCAATTACTTTTAGCGTGAAGATCAGTGCTGTGACATGACTTATTGTAAATGTGTAAATTAATATTTTGTTCATGTTGTGAATTCACAGAAGGGTACTGCTCTGTGTCTTTGCTGTACACTAAGTGCTTTTAGTGTCGGAGTGTACTTGCATTGAATTCAGCTGAGAGGAAAAGCAGTGACAGGGTGGAGACACAGACACAAACATGTCCTTCTCCTCACATCACACACCCTGAAACCAGCTTCTCCGCTGTCACCCAGACACACCTATAGTGCTTAAGAATTCATGAAAGCATGTGAAGTGGAATTGCCTGGGATGCAAATGCCATCCCTGAAGCTAAGAAGAACAAATATAAAACAGGAAAAGAAACTTAATGTGCAGAGGTAGACACACATTAATGTCTAAATAGTACAGTTGGCTTAAAAATAAATGTCATGGCATGCCACCCTCTATTGTGTTGCTTTTTTTCATTGTTTAAAATAGTTTCATCATCTCTGCTAATTGATTGATGAGTCTCTTTTTCAGTATTTGAATTTTATAAAACAGTTGATCTCAGATATTGATCAGATATGAGATGCAATGGATCCCCTGCTTTGTCCTCTCCAACTGAAGTTTGACACCTCAAAATGCATACTTAAAGGACAGACTATGTTTCCTGTTCTTTAAAACTGGCTAAGCACCACAGAACACCACAGTGCCACTTGCTACAATGGCAACAAATTTTTCACCTTGCACAGTTTTCCACTAGTTTTTCAACTAGTTTTGTCGGATGGGGGTCCATTTGTTATTGGTTCATCACCACTCTGCTGTGGGTACATAATTTATTTTCTTGATCAGGTAAGTTTTCACCTGAAGTACTTGCACTCCAATACATGCACGTTTATAGGATGGTCCAGAAATCTTTGTAGTGAGGTTGACTGCTTTTAATTATTTTACCCAGTGATTTCAAGAATGTCCTCTGGGAGAGATATTTGAAATATTGATGGGGGATTGGATGTCATCCACTGCTGGAAACCAGTTCATCCATTGGGAGTATGTTGGAAAGTGCTGCTTGTTTTCAGCCAAATGAGTAGATAAGTCATTGTCTGTTCTGGGTCTTGCTTCATTTCTTCTCTTAGGTTTTTGCAATGAGTCTTCAAAAAGAGAAAAGACATATATACCATACAATCTTTTAAAACATATAAAAATATCATATAAAATCCATTGTGTAATTGGAAGTTACTGTAGTCCCATTTCCTCCCACATTGGACAAACAAAGGACTGATGAATGACCTGTTGGGGCACCTATTACCATTCTATGATGCATTTGGAAAGTCCCAGGGTGGGATGTCTTTACCCCATTGAGGTGACACATTTGTACAGGATTTTGCTGCATGTCAGGCTTGTCTCAGTAAATGCTGTGTAAAGGGGGGATCTTATGGCAGTGGGGGTTAAGGCTATTTCAAGATCAAGAGCCTGTTGCAGATCAAGTGATTGTGAAAAGATATACTTACCCTTGGTCCATGGGGGAACTTTCCACTTGTCAGGTCTAGTCAAAAAGAATTTTTTCCTCCTCCCTGTGTCTGACAGCATACATTTTCTACTGCACTGCTCTGTGCTCTGGGGGAGGGGGGGACAGAATTAGGACCGCAGCTGAATTTTTGTGAGATATAACTGGAATTTCTCGTTCCTGCACAGCGTAAACCTTTTCAGAGTTGATTCACTCCAAAATAAACAGCATATTGGCCCAAAATTATAAAGTTCTCCTGACAGGCTTTGTGTTATTGGACTCAGGTTATTTTTCCTTTGCTTAGTATAACAATGTACTTTACATCATGGAAAAAAAAAACATTAAGAAGTATAATTATGTAAAAGTTGAGAATTTCAAAGGGAGGAGAGGACGTTCGTTGACCTAATTGGATATATTGTGGGATGCTGTTATATTGTTACTGAATTATCCTCATATTCCATATAGAACAGAGGAGAACAGGTTTCACTGCAGTAATACAGGTTCGAATATATGGCTGTCATAAAGAGGATTTACACTAACAAAAATGTCTTGCCAAGATTTTTTTGTCCTCTGCGATAAAAAGTATTTTTGTGGTAAAATTAGGTACTTCTGAACAAAACAGTATTAATCACATCATATTCTTTATGGATTTCTGCTTTGTATCACATTCTTATCTTTGCAATACAATTTCCCTCTTTAATGTAAGAATAATCCTTCTTCTCAGCCAAGAAATGGAGTCATTAAAAGGTTTTTACTTATGATTGTATTGCTCAAGTATGACACAATTCACAATCTTAGTTCTAACTGTATATATATATATATATAGGATATTTTGTATTTTAATGCCAAGTCACTACAGATTAATTGCTCTCAGATGCCATTATTTTCACAGAATTAATGTCTCATGGGTTCAAAATTAATTTATTTTACAATACTGTTGTACTGGCACAGCTCACTTAAAGGGGCTGCTTTCCAGCAGGGTTTCCCAGTCCCTTCAGAACCCTTATACTCTGTGTGATTCATTGTCTGACATTTTCATACACTGATGGGTTTGACCTTTTGGGGTTGGACCCCAGTTGGGCTGGATTGCTCTGTCTTTATGCCACTTCAGACATATTTAGGTTATGTCACTGTAGATTTTTTAAGAGCTGGATGTGTATCACTCAGCCCCTTTTCCCAGGTGAAATGTTTGGCTAATTTTTTTTCACAGAGCTGTCGGAGACACAGTGTAATTCAGTAACTATGGAGAGTCAACACACTGCCATTGTCCATGTCCTGATAACTCAGTAACTATTAGGTAAGTATTTATACCCTTGCTTCATGTACCATATGCAGTTTCAGGGCTTCCTACTTTTACAGAAGGGCTTCCTCTGATTATGAGCTCACAGCTGTTGGAACCCCCCAGCAATGTGGCTGCCTGTCTGCTTGTGAAGCATTAGTATCAGGCCTTCTGAGAGTGCGCCTAGGTGGAGCATTGTTCAGAGAGAGTCTCAGTTAAGCAGGGCTGTACCGTCAGCCTCCACTGCAGCTCTCTCAAAACATGTGGACCATAAAGCCATTTATCCTTTTAATTGAGTATTGAAAATACATTTTTAATTTACATGATGTGCTTGATGCCCACTGTGGCCATCTGCCTCCAGAAGGATGGGGATATATTTGTGTGAGCTGCTTCTACGCAGCAAACTAACCTTCACATCCTGTCTTTGGAACTGTAAGCACATTTTACTGCAAAACTTGTGCATGGTGATATCTGGACATAGTTTAATAGTTACAACTTGATTTGACATGTTTTTAATATAATTCTACATTTACAAAGGAATTTGCCACTGACACTGTAAACACTCATATATTGAAACATTGAAGCATGGGGCTTAGTGTTTTGAGATTGTGGGGAAAAAAAAACATGACTGCCAAAAAGAGCCCAACATTTCTGGATTTTCTGACTGTCCAAAATGTACAACTGTCTGGTGTATTTTTATTATTTTCACTAAGTGACAAACCTACAATGGCAATTTCAGGACAAGCAGATTATTTTGGAAAAAAAAAAAGAAAAACTAATGCATAATTGAAGGGAGATTTTCTTTGCTTGGATTTTGATCAGTGCTGCAACCAGCACTTCTAGCTCACTGGGCATGTCAATTAACCTGTCATGTGTATCCTGTAACACTGCTCTCCTCTTGTCTTGTCTTGCTTGGCAGAACGAGTCAAGTTTTTTCTTCTCCTGTGAGCTTTTGGTAAACAATCAATATTTCACAAGATTTCCTTGTCATCGGGTGGTGCTCAGAGGCCACAAACTGTGGAGAGCCGATGTAGACTGCATCGACTCTATTTAGGATTGTGTAAGCGTCCAGAGGGGCGGTCCGGGGCCCCCTACTAAGCCCTGTAAGAATAGCGGCCCAGGGTGCTGTGGATATCGATCTCCAGCATGACTTCCCTTTACAGCTGCACTCCTTATCGCTGGATACAGCAGGGAAAGCACAGTGTGGTGCAGCAGCACCACAACTTACAGTCCTGTAGGTTTTGATTTTTTTAATTCTAGGCAGGAAACACAAATTCTTTCAGTTAATAAGCAACTGTGAAAGTGGATCTTTTTTTACATTTTCTACTTTTTCCCACCTGTAGTCAAATACTATTTTATCAGCCCCACTGAGTGACACTCTCACAGACTTAGGGGAAGGAGACCATACACATGCGAATCCTGTGATTCAAGTAAGCACCTTCCCTCACTTCCCTCCCCATTGCATATGCAATGCAATCTTTTTTCCTGTGCTGTTGAAAGAACACAAACATATGATCAGTTAAGATGCAGCTTAATCCCTGTTATTCTCTGGCAAGGCTAAGGACAAACAAGGAAAATGTTAACACATTTTACTGCTCACATTATGAAGAAATGATTCTTTGACATCTTGAAATTTAGAATGAAGTTATTTTAGAATGAAGTTATTTTAGGTCTGTTAGCAATTGAATGTAATTATATTTGGAAAACGCAGCTCTCTCTTGCACATGGTTATAAACATAACTCTGTGGTAGGCGGGTAAACCCTGATAAGTAAATGGTGTTAGTCCATGTTTAAATGCTCTCCATTTTATTTTTTTGAAGGTATGTTTCTGTAATATTTGCTATGGTTGCAGAAGAACTCCCATGACACGCAGTGTTACTAGAAAAAAGTAAAAAGAAAACAATTGATCTCATGCTGAGCTCATGACCCTGGCTGGAATAATTATGGATGCACTGCATTCCCTTAATTAATGAAATCAGCCACAGGGGAAATCATTTGTGGACTTGGCTTCAAACATGACAGCTAAAATATTGTGTGTAAATGTCTTTGTGCAATTGTGTCTTTTCCATATAATGCTTTAATGAGTGTAGGTAGTAGTCCTTATGTTCTTTATGCCTTCATGTTGGGAACACAGACCATCAAGGTAAATGAAAACTCTAAAGCTACTGCAAACAGGCATGACCATTGGGCCAGGGGACAGAAAAGAAAACAGAAATGAGTGGACCAGAATTAGCCAGAGGCTACTTTATTCTCCCCTTCTGGGATAAAAGCTAATATAAAGAGAGAACAAAACAAAATCAAATACACAAACAAAAACCAGCACACTAACACACTAGGACCTGCACCTATGTATTATTGTAGATATAGTGATGCTTTAGGATTATCGTGGATGTTAAGGGACAAGTGACACCCAGTATGCTGACGTCTGATCTGACCCCTTGGAAAAAAATTATATATGGAGTTTGTGGTTAGGTATGTGGTCTCAATAACAGTAAGTGTGTCGGGATAAGCCCACTGAATTCATCCCTCACCTCAGCCAAAGGAGGAAAAAAAGTTCATGCAAGTCCCTATGATCAGGTGCCCAGATTGACCAAGAAAATGTGGATCTGCTCATTTGTGGAACTCTTTCATCCCTGTACATTCTCCTGAATGTCCTAACTGTTATTTATTACGTGTCATTATAGATTTCCAACTGGTTTGCAAGAACTTTATGACTCTTGAAACAGGCATATTTTTCAGTACATCTATCCCTCAGTGTTTATAGCCCAAACATTGACCCAGCGCCAAATCCTTCAGACTGGCCCTCCATCTCTGTGTTAAAGGGGAGTGCAGCTTAATTTACACCATTGCCTCCCCCCAAACAGCACCTTGAGGTACAGTGAGGGGACTTGTGGCGCCGACCTCTACTCTGCCCTTGCCCCCGTCTGTCACCGCCAACCTCTGCCCAAATCCGCCTGTCTCCACTGATAGGGACTGCTTTCAATTAACACCCAATGAAAGGCAGCTAATTCCCTTTTTATTGCACTCTCTCTGTTAATTTAATGCTTTGTCAGTTAATGCAGCGTCCCCGGTGTTCCTTGTGTGAGGACCGAGGCAGGCTTGCTCCGCAACGTGCGCAGGGTTAACAAGCTTCTCTCCGCCCCAGCTCCCGATGCTGTCTCCTGTATCCGTTTGTGGAGGCCGTGCTCCCCTGGGCAGGTGGCAGGGTGCAGGCAGCCCATCTGCGAGCCGCTTCCCATCCTGCCTCTGGGACCGCTATATTTAGCCAACGTTATTGCTTCCTGTCCAGAATAGGGCCCCTGCTCTCACGGGCAGTGTGAAAAAGGCTGGGGCACTGAGCATATGGGTGACATCTCATAAGCGATCAAAAAGAGAGCACCATTCTCATAGCATGGGGACACTGCAAAATTACAGCCCCCACTGAAGATTTTCAGGCAGAATATAGGGTCTTTGTGTTTCCATGGTGTGAGTTACTCATGCTTCATAACTGAAAATATTTTTTAAAAACTTACATTTTCTCCTTTCTGAAAATCAAAATGAAGTTTAAAAATATAATACACAAATACATGATTCTTGAATGGCAAAACAAAAATATACTCATGGGAAGATGGAGAGACAATTTTGGAGAAAGCTTCTTGTAAAATATCCTATTATGCAAGTATTGGATGTTATTTAATTTTTAATAGCTTCCATTTTTGTTTGCTTGCATACTCTAAGAATTCAGTTCAGTAAAAATATAATTGATTCAACAAAATGCTCATCCAGGTGCACAGTAAATTGCCCCTAGATTAATTACATGTCTCTTCAAATGACATTTACAGACTTCACAGATTACAGTGAATCACATTTGCTATATGTGAGCTGTAATAATTTTATAACTGAATTTTTGGACACTCGGGCCTGCAGGCGAATGACCCATGCCCCCCGCCATGCTTAGTTAATTACATTTCTGTGCTTCCCAAGAGCAGAGGAGCCTTCATAAGTTCTAAACAAATAATTTGAAATTCCACAAGAATCTTGTTGCTCATTTTGAACACAGAGAGAGCCAATTTACAGAAATTTAAGTCATTCCAGACCAGAAGGAAGAGCAGGGTCTGTCAAATGTGGAAATAAAAATACGTATTTGTCATATAAAAATGGAGTCCACAGCTTTTGACCTTATTTTAAAATGTAAGAGAACAGGGTTTCCTTCTTTCCACAGACTCTGCTGTTTGGTAATAGATTTCTTAGAAAGCTGCAATTCTTTTGTTGTAAATATGAAGAAAACTGATTTCTAAGGTGCAGACATAGTCTATACAGTAGCTGCATTTTATGGATACAGTTTTTGCTTTGCCATGGGTGCATGTTATTACTGACTTACTCATGAGAAAGAGGAGATTCTTACCCTCTAACGGCTCTATATATGAACATCATTTTGGGTGGATGCCGTTGAGCTTTGTGCTGGAATGTTTTGGCATGTAAGGCTTGATGGTATTACAGTACACAGGCCAGTTCACATAATATCCCAATGTCTGTCTGTATATTTCCAACAGCAGCATACCCATTCCTACTTCTTTAGGTAAGAATGCATCTCTTACCTGGGCACTGCCTGTGTGAAATCATGGCTGTGATGCATACTGAGAGGCAGGGGAAGTGACAACTTCATTATTTGACTCGAGTCTGAGGGCAAATGGAATGATACAACTGTACAGCACAAGAGCATCTGCAAACAGACCCCAGAGGCTGGCTTTACAAAGCAGCATGCTGCTGTAAGACACACGGCGCAGACTCTGGAGCTCACACTGAACCGTCCTTTAGCGACTGCAATTCAAGCTTTGCAATCTGCTGCACCACAGATCTACGCTGGTGTGTTGCCACGGAGATTCGGATCCCGCGACGCGCCATGCTGCACCTGCAAGGTCATTTGCTCAATGTCCGAAGTGACGGAGCTCATCTGAGGCCCATGAAAACGCCCCCCTCTCATGGTTTTCCGTGGCTCCTCCCTGTGGGGCACACGGATAATTCCCCCCGTGTGACGGGGCGATTCCCAGGTGCATCATTTTTACATTCAGTGAGGATTTCATTATTGTCATAAACCTCGCATTTTGTCCTTGCACTTACTGCTATCACTTCAGCTTGCAATGCGGTCCCAACACAGCGGGGACCCACATAACAATTACAGTGCTGTGATGACTACAAAGCAATTTCAGGAGGAACATGATTACCATGATCATAAATTTGCTTTGCCGAGTTGTCCCGGCCTATGCAGTTAAAGCACTGTGAGGCGCCCAGACTTCCTGATCCGAGGTGGTCTCATTACAGCTCCTTACTTTATTTTTTACTGCACTTTCTCTGAACTTTAACTACAGTTGTTTATCATGTCTCTTCCCTTCCCCTCCCTTTCTCAGAATTTCAGCCCTCCCTTTCTCATTAAGGAGTTTGAGGTGTAAACACAGACAGATGGCTCGGGAACCGAACAGGGAGGCTGTAACTCAGAGTCTGATTCAGCTGACGCTCGCTGCCGCTCTCTGAAAGTCTACTCATTACCATCCATGGACTGACATCACTGGAGATGCACAGGTATGTCTAATCTCAGATAAAAGAAGCAGCTCTGTACGGTGCGCTCTGTACATAGCTACGCACACAAACATTTGTCTGTATAAAGCCTGATAAAAAGCCCTGCTTATGACGAGAACAGTCTAATTACATGCAAATTAAGCGGAACATTTATTGTTCGTGTGTTATGGTTATTGTAAGTTTCCAGTACGTGCATCGTGAGTTTGCATACACTTACAATTTAAATCGGAGAAGAGAATGTTCAAAACCTGACAGAACGTATCCTTCCAACATTGCATCAGTATGACATGCCATGTAAATGAAATGTTAAGAATGCATGGGTATACATGATTCCACATTTATAACAGATATCATGTCCTATTTGTCTGATCTGTGTGAAGCTTTTCAAGTGTGCATGACAAAGAAAATAAAGTAAGACAAGACATTGGACAAAGGATAAGGTTCTTCTATGCCCTGTCTACACTAAAACCTGCTGTGAAAGCAACTCCTGTTTAACTGTTTAAAAATATTTCAGAACAAATGAAAACAAAGATACTGCCAAACACATCTTTTACACAGCCGTGTACTGCACATGACCGAAATGCAAGGAAGACGGCACAAAAACATCTATGTATGAAAACAGAAGATGATGAGAAACAAAACATCTAAAACACAAAATATTTACCTTTA
The DNA here is from genome assembly GCA_022829145.1 of Albula goreensis. Lineage (NCBI taxonomy): Eukaryota > Metazoa > Chordata > Actinopteri > Albuliformes > Albulidae > Albula > Albula goreensis. The sequence continues at coordinate 16,853,786 of CM040759.1, forward strand.
AAGACTACAGGAGGAATTATTTTAGGGAAAAAAAGATTGATGTAGAATGTTGAATAAACATATGCTTGGCACATCACATGTTGGATCTTAAAATAGGCCTTATGGGTATTGAGTCTTTTCAGATGCAAAATTGAGCACCAAAGAGGTCACAAAGGGCCCCTGAAAAATGTCAGCTCACACAGATCTGAGCCTTGTCCCTGATTAGAGTTCAGAAACCTGTGAAACATGAGTGAAGTTCTAACTCCAGAACATCAGTTCATTCATTTATGAAACAAAGCAGAACAGACACCAGCCTCAACTGATCTCTTTCAACTGAAGAAGTGACTTTTGTTCATATCGTTTCTGAAGGAGTATTGCTTGCATAATAAATGCTCAAATATTGCAGGTCTCACTTGGTTTTAAGTGGCCTTAGCTGTTTTTAAATATATGTTTTTATATTTTATATGTATACAAGCATTTGAGTGTGAAATACTTTGAACTTCCTTTTTCAAGATCCCTCCTATCCAAAACTTTGGAATACAGTTAATTTACCTTTCAGTGATTGTGTTGTGGAAATGTTAGTTTGTTTCCCTACAGGAGCCTTTGCCTTTGTCAGTAGAGTGCTCCCTTAAATGTCTTTAATTTATCTGAAAATTGCTTGTTAGTCTCTAGCCTCAGATGCATCTGGCTATCCTGTAGTCAAAGAGCACACTTGCACTGAGGTAATGTGACTGTCAGAAACAATTCTGTGAATGGCTTCAGTTAAAGTATGGGCATCAGAATTGGATGAACTATGATTAGCTAAGGTAAGAGTACCTTTGGGGTTACTGCAACAACACATTTCTTTGTATGTCACCATCTCCTGCCCTCTGAGGCCTTTCTCTGATGTTCCCATGCTTTGGACAAGAATAGATGCAGACAGTCACTTACAGGGTCTTCTCTGTAACAAATCTCTAGAAAGTACCTCGTTAGTTGTTGCTGTTTTTTTAATCATTCATTCTGATAAGTAGTTAATTAGCCTCAACATTTGTTGTTGTAAAAATGTTGATGTATTCAATCAACATTTGTGTTTTTACATTTAAATGTTAAATTTACAGTTTAATAGGTTCAGCATTGCCCAAATTTAACTCTTAAAAAACACAGCAATTGAATTAATTTGTGAGATCATTTTTAAGTAGTTACAATAGCTTAGCATGGTGAAATGTGGCCTGCATTTTGTAGTTTATTAACCTGCCAGCTGGAGATGTAGAACCTGCTCTGCCTTGTTTTCCTGGTGAGTGTCATAGCTTTTGCTCTGCTTATCTGTGGAGCTTAAGAAATGTTACCCAATCATAGGTAAGCATTGTGTGATGTAATTGTGTTCCTACTCTTTGTAGGCTTTTCTCCAGACACCCTGTGCTCCGTGCTACAGAAAATTCCCTCATTATCTCCTGTCTAGCAGAGAACAGACCCAGAGCGGGAGCTCCGTGTTTGCATGGTGTTCTCCCAGGGGTGCTTTGAGGTTTCAGTGGTCAGGACTCATTACGCTTTACCGCTTACGCAATTGAGTAGGGCCCAGTGCCATGGACAGCCAAGCGTCACTGCCAGATCGATTTCAATATGAAACACGGAAGTCGGAAAAGGGCATCCGGACAGGACTTTGAAATGGCTGCTCCCAAGAGCATGTCCAACCTCAGGGGCAGCAGTGAATTACCAGAGCATTAAAAAAGAAATGTAAGAATGCCAAAATTGGAATTGAGGAATAACAATCAGCTGACACATGCAGAACTAGTACACAAGGAAAGAAACCCATTTTCTCACTCAGGTCCTCATCTCTCTCTGCTCCTCAGGGTATATTTCTAAGTTTTGTACCTAAAGAGTGGGGTGTATCTGTTTCTTTTCTAGCATTAAATCTGAAATTTATGTGCGCAAGTTGGAAGTTATTAAATTTGACTGCTTCATTTCATTTTTTTCCTTGTTTTATGACCAGACATCCAATCATAAATATTGATTACAACTTTTGATTGGGAGTTCTGATTGTGAGTTGTGATCTGAAATTAAATATCTTGAATTTTATCGAGTTTTCTTACATTCACTATAATGTTATTCTACCCTATCTTTTATTCTGATCCCTGGTACTGCCAAATTTCTGCATAATTCCATACAGATTATAATGTTGATTTGGATTAAAGTTTGATATGGTTTGTGTATATCTGTGACCTTGAAATATGTTTGCGGATTATCAAAGTATACAGATTTCTGCTGATCTGTTAATGTACTGTCAACACAAAGATGGTTTTAAGCAGAGGCCCTCTCTATTTCACTCCCAAAAACTTGCATCTGCTTATGTGCCTCGTGTGTGTGTGGGTCTACCATGGGGTGACAGGCTGAATGTGGGTCTACCATGGGGTGACAGGCTGAGTGTGGGTCTACCATGGGGTGACAGGCTGAATGTGGGTCTACCATGGGGTGACAGGCTGAGTGTGGGTCTACCATGGGGTGACAGGCTGAATGTGGGTCTACCATGGGGTGACAGGCTGAATGTGGGTCTACCATGGGGTGACAGGCTGAGTGTGGGTCTACCATGGGGTGACAGGCAGTACAGTGACTGACAGCCTATTTTACAGAGCCTCAGTGTGCCATCAGACACAGAAGTAAGACAAATCATTTGTTTCAAAGCAGGGTGCTTGACAAACAAGAAGAAAAAGAGTCAGACGTCATCACCAGTGGCAGATGCAAACCTTACTTTACCTTGCATCCTCCACAATAATGACTCTCAGACCTGACTTTCTGTGTCTATAATGATAGAGATGGTGCACCAGGAAGTGGGAAAAAAAGCAACAGAAAGGGGCTGGAAGTTTCATCTATAATAAGATGATGGTACATCCTGGGCATTCTGTACAGGGGAGGAACATTTCTAAGGAGCATCTGTGTATATTGAAATTCTTTGACTGAAAGGACAAATTCAGCCATTCTGCGTTGCTGGCAGGCCTGAGAGTATAAAAGGCTGATGAGAGCGACAGTCTTTGTGCATCAATGCAGTAATTTGGTGCAGTTTTGCCACCATCACTGCCATCAAAGGTAATCGTTGGGACCTGCTGGGATATCATGTGAAAAGACCAGGGAAAAAAAGCAAGAAAAAATAACACAAAAACAGCCATGCAAGTTTTTTTCCCAGCATTTCCAGCCAATGTGGGCATTTGAGAATATAATTGCACTGAGCTATTGTTAAGCAGCATGCTTCCCTGAGAGCTTCTGAGCTGGATTCATTTCTGTGTTCATGCTCTCTCTCCACAATTGATCACATTGAATTCCACCGGAGCCAATTACTTCTCTCAGCCATTTGTTCTGAGACCATATGAAGTATTGATGATCACATTCATTATGCCAATAGCATTGGTTACCACTCCCCCTCAGAGCTGGAAAACGAGATGGTGTCCATTACAAAAAATGTAAACAATTATATCTTTGAAATGGAGGAAATATTAGCAGCAAAAATGATAAAATAGATGGAAAGAGTGCCTGGCTGAGCAAAATTATTTTCAATTTATGTTGGGAAATAATATCAATATGAATAGTTTAATTCTTTTATTTGACAGATTCCTTAGGTTCTAATGATTAGTGTTCAGGAATCTACATAAACCTGCTATATCTCCATAACAGCAAATTACAAATATTTCATGCTTCCCTGGGTATCCACTATGCAGTAAAAGTGAGTATTCCATTATTACTGTCAGTATTCATCAGTGTCTGTTGAAAAGAGTAGAAGCAGTTTGTTAGGTGTTTTATTGTGGGTATGAAGGCCATGCAGTAGAGATGTATGGGTAGAAATCAGATGAAGCTCATAAATTACATGAACATAAAGGGCAAGATGTATTGGAAAGATAAATTAGTTACAAATAAAGTCATGAAGATCACTGGCATGTGATGTAACTATGAAGATTAAAGCAAATTGGGATGTGAGTAATTTCATACTATAACAGGTGCACAGTTGGAGTGATATAAGTGATAGAAATCTGGCTGTACACTTTATAGCATTACAATACACTGAGAAGGGTACTGTTTTCTGGTGGAATTTTACTTAAGCTGTACACCATAAAGCCTTCATGATTCTATCATAAGAATGACATAACACCTGTCATAACCATTCATGACAGCGTCTTACAGCTCATGATAATACATGACATAACTGCCACAAAACATGCAGTGATATATGACAATTTATGTCACAGGCCAGACTATGCCAGCTGTGGTATACATTATTTAATGACAGGAGATTTATGGGACTAGTTTCATAGTTTCATCATATGGTGCAGAATATGCAGTAAATTTCACAATTGATGATCCCAGAGACATAACAGCAGTACATAAAGCCAGAAAATATATATTTTTTAAAATATTTTTTTAGTCTGTCCCCCAAACATTTACCAAAACCTTCCTGGAGCTGAGTATGTGGGTGGAATTTATTGCTCACTGACATCATTTTAAATAATATCTTAATTAAGAAAATATATAAATTGCCTGCATAACCATGGCCATAAAAGTTGTATTAGACCATTTCAATGATTTGACATTATTTCTCATTTTAAAAGAACAACTTAATATAAATAATCCTTTATTTATATTAAATGATTCTTTTCCCACTTAAATGTTGTTTGTAGAAATTAATATCTTTAACCTTATTCTAAGGGTTCCAAAAAGGACCCTTTTGAGATATCTGTATCAAAGAAGAACCTTTAAGGGTTCCCCCAAGGGTACAAATGTTTTTTTTCCCAACCTGTATGCAAATATGTGTGCAAAAAGCCATGGAAGTGGCTAGCTTTCCCGAGTTAACAAGTTAGTTTTACACAAAGCAAGATAAATTATCACAGTCACAGCTTCGAACACAGTCATTAGTTGAAAAAGTCCAAGACAGTTTTCCTGTAATTGAAGCAGTTAGCATACATTGGACTCTAGCAAGCTAACTAGCTTCATCAATATTTGAACAGTTTTACTAATCATATTAGCTGCAAGGTATATCTCAATGTAGCCATTTAATATGTGACATAAGGACAATTCCTGCTTACGATAATGGCATAGTCTATAGAGATAACGTGGTCAAGTGATACCCAGTTTATTTTATTCTCTTGAACAACAAAAAATCAAATAAACAAACAGAAGAAACTGTCAAAAAAATATGAAATTGGTAACCGAAGGACCGTGTACCTCTAAATCAAAAACTGCCAAATGGATTGAATACTGATACTGAACACAGATTTTGTCAGCCAAGTTTAGACAGTTAGACTTACTTACTTAGAGTGTGGAGAATCCCCCCAAACATACATACATTACTAACAGGGAAGCCTGGGCGTGCTTTATTGGCAATGTTTTTTTGCCCTCTAAACTGACCCCCCTTGCATGCAAATATAGAGTTACTACAGTGCTGCAATGTTATATAAAACAGGGCAGAGGGGAGAAATTTACTGGAAGTCGAGATGAATCATTTCATCTCCACTAAGTGTCTGTCTCAGCCTGACCCTCAGTCTCATAATGGTCAACCACCAACATGCACAGCTCTTTTCTCAGAACAGCAGATTCAAGGAACTCAACAAAATCCTTTAACAAAAAGTAGTATGACTTTTTTGATATCCTAAAAATGTTTTTTACCATAGGTCTTCATATATTTCCTTCTGTCCAGATAGGTTTTAAGCTAAATGTACTGTAGCTGTGATCCTTTCAGTTCGGTCTCAGATAGCTTTTTTGCTAACTCAAAGTTAAATAACAAAAGTACAGAATGGGAATTACCTTTTCTTTCATTCGTAATTCTCTTAACCCAGAACTGCTTTTTAGCATGGAAGCTTCATGTACTAATCATGTACTAATCATTGATGTGTTATATGTGCACAACAGTTATATTAGCAGGACTAAAGTATGGCATAAATTTGCCATCCGCCTTTCTCAGTAGTTTCAGGTAAGAAAAGCAACAATAGTTTGGGTAGGTTGTGTGAGCAGGAATTTTAAGTAGGTATTTAGAAATGGACTTTTGAGCTTATTGGTGCAACATCATTTCATATTTACAACTGGAACGTGAAATTTCAGCCACGCTCCACTACAGAGGCAACTCTGCAAATGATAATTTTCATGTCCAGCTTTGTTAAGCAGATCAAACGCAGACACACAAACAAATAACACAAATACAGCACTGCATAAACCACAAGCCCAGCATGCAATTACTGCAGACTGCATTATAGACAAACAAGTCAAGACAAGCTCCCTCTGGGAGGCGCTTCACTCACAACGGTGTGAAGCTGTCCGGGGTTTGACCTTTTCAGCTGGGAAACGTCTGTCGCTCTGCACCCCTAAATAAAAACCTGGGGTGTCTCTTCCCCCTTTCTTTAGCCATTAATTAATTAGCTGGCATAATTTGGGGTGCACACTTAAGGTCTGCCACTGGAGCTCTCAAGCCAGCAAGGGGCAGCTGTACCCTGAAGCTGAGGAAGAGAAGCAAAAGGTCAAATGGCTTTCCTGGGCATTCAGGGGAGGAAACTTCACGCTGAATGAGCATTATGAATTCTAAGAAACGGCTGTACTGAAAAACAAACAAAGAATTAACTCAGGGCTCCCTGTAAAGTATGATTTTACACATTCCAAATTTCATAGGACAGTACTGAACCTTGAACAATTGTCCTGTGCCCCTCATTAACAAAAATGTTCCCGATTTAACATCTTATTATTTTCATGAAGAAAGTATGATCTGAGTAGTCACGAACTACAGTGTCTGATATACTTACCTGAGAACAAGCTGGTCCCCCTTTTCCCCTCAGTAAAGGGAGAAACAGAATAATGCAGAAATGGCTGAGGCATGGACAGGGTGAGAGTGCAGCATGGGGATACTGGCTGGAACTCTAAGCGTGAACAACAGGACTTGGGTCTCATCAGACAAGGCCATGTTTTTCCAATCCTCCATTGTCCAGTTTTTGTACTCTTTATCCCACTACAACTGCAGCTCCCTGTTTTTTTGCTAAGAGGATTGGAGCTCAGGTCATTCGCTGTCATACCCTGTCTGTGACAAGGTACAATTACTTGTGTGTTCTGATGTGTCTGTCTCAGCACCATTTTTGTTTTCAGCTGTAGGATAACTGACTGTTGCTTGTCTGCACAAGTCATGTCATCCCACAAGGACCTCCTTCATTAAAGGTCTGTTTTTGACCACAGGGCTGCAGTTGTTTTTTCAGAGAGCTTCAGTCAGATTGATTTTTCAAAAACTCATACGAGCATGTGTAGCGTTCAGTATCATACAATTCAAAACATTTGAATTATGTGTCTTCCCCACTTCTCCATTGAGCTTATTGTTTTCTGCTGGCATTGGAAAGTCATGAGCATATTTTGAAAATCTTCTGGTCAGAAAAAGACAGGTGTTAAAAACAGACAGGAGAAGGAGGTGAATGACAGAGAACGTAAGAGCATTTCCTCTTATACATTTTCATGGTTTGTTTACCCATACCGATAAAAATACAATCAAGAGTATTCAATATAATAACGACACCACAGAAGGCCTGGTTTCATCAAAAATGGTCCTCAACATTAACAAAAAATGCCAAGTCTTAGTTGTTTTCTCCACAGTGTTTTTTTAATCATTTTGATGATTGTTGAATTCAAACTCCTTTCAATGAAGAAGAATTAAATAGCAGTTATTTTCAAGTTATAGTTAAGGACAGAGGTGACTGAACCAATGTCATGTTTTTCTTATCTTCACTTTCACCTCTCTCCACCTCACATGTTTTAGCAACCATCTGCTCCTAACACACGCTGCATTCACATTAACCCTGCACTAAACACCCCTGACAGTACCCACAGTGGTGCATAAGCTGCCGAGCTCAGATTTGACTCCTTAAACATGCACATAGATGAGGATAAATAAGGATGCACTTCTCTATATTTAAACCATTGATCTGTAACATCTATTTAAACAGACAAAAGCCTTTGTTTTTGATGTTGTGGAGAGTTGCCAGAGAGTTAGGGTGTATTTAGTTTGAAGACGAGTAGCACACAACTGGTGTATGATTGATAGTTCACATTGGTGATGCATTAAATGCCACATTCGCTGTTACTCATTAATAGTTTATTTGCATCAAATAGTGTTGCGCCTGGATCATCCGTTTGCATTATCGCAGAGAGCTGTGCTGCAGGTCTGACACCTTCAAAGGAAATATTTAACACGAAATGACAGAGCAGATATAGCGGCTGATACTTAATGACAGAAGGGTAAAGATATTCCACCGCCAAAGGGGGAAGGAAATGGAAAAAGAGTTGCCAAGGGGCAGCAGGCAGCATGATTTAAGTAGTGGACAGATTTCCTGATGAACAAGATTGTGTCTGTGTACCCTGGAGAAGAAGGAGCTGTCTCTCCCAGATTACACATCTCTGTGTGCAATCCATCAAAGCATCCTTCTCCATCAGTACAGAACCCAACCTGGACAAAACTGCTAAAGTAACTCTGTGTGCCCTGTTTTGCCATACATTGGAACAATACACAAAAGTGCAAAAATGATTTCATTATTTGTGTTGTAGCTTCTATGCTGATGTTTTGCAGACACCTTTAATGATTGTTGTTTTCTCTGATCTGGGTATTGCAGAGAATGAGGTTTGGTGCAGTGGGCTCAGGGTTTGGAATAATTACAGAGAAAGCTGTGCATTTCACACAGAAGGGGTGTTAGTGGAAGTCTCTCAGCTCTCCCTGCCTGCTGTAAAGTTGCTGTGCTGCAGGGTGTTTTCTGTCAGATGTTTGCCTCTGATAATGCGGGAACTGCAAGAGAACTCCCTCAATACCTCTTTACTCCAATTAAAGATGAGCACCCTATTCTCTGTATGATGTTTTACAGGCAGACTTCAAAAGCTTTTGTGGCTTTCGCTTTTGCTGCCGCTATAAAACAGATTAAGATTGCAAAAACCTCCCTGTGAAGATGAGCGTTTCTTCAGAAAGACGAGAGAAATCACCTCTTTATCTGTGTGGGGTGTGTCAACAGCCATTTTCTTTGAAGGGTTCTTTCCTGAAGTCCCACATAATGACATTCGAATGTATACACACTCTACAGAGCATTTAGAGTGATTAGAAGACTAAAAGCAATTTTGCAGAGTATTAAATTACCTGATGGATAATTTCCATCTGAGCAGATGGAGACAGATAAGTGACAGCATGGGAGTGAGGATACACATCCCTTCTTAATTAGCCTACATTTCACATCACATGATGCAGAAGACTTTCATATCAGAAGATAAGCAACCTTAAGTGAGTTCCTCAAGTAAGGGCATTTGAGTCTTTGCTAAATCTCAACCCCCACCTCATAATTTGATCAATTATTGGGTGTAATGAATGCCATATATGGTGGTACAACCTTGAAAGAAAACTTGATACTTTAAGGAGCCCTCTAAAATACATGTTATATGGAAGTATAACACACATTTAGCCTTTAAACCAAACCTGTACCAAATTCTGTAGTGTTACTCATTATATTCCACAAGTACATTAAAAATAGGCATTACTGAAATAGTCATGTGTGATGGTGGTCAAACCCTTTCTTTCTGGATGCAAAAACCACACAAAAATAAGAAGGATCTTAATCTAATTGACTTATGTTATCTCCAACTTCAGTACCATGGCTAGCGTATTTTTCACATTACAACTACACAATGACAGAAAAAGGGCAATATCATCATGTCTGTATTGATTTATCTATGTATCCACTATGTTATATACATGTAGAGCAGTCCTCTTTCATTCTAGGAAGGAGCACATCACAATGTCAGAAATGCAATTTAAGCACATCACCACTGTTATTAATTTCACCAGTAACATTGTTTTCATGGATCGTTTGCACTACAATATATGATATTGTCTTCAGAGAGAAGGCTAAGATAAATGTATTATTGCTTTTGTGAGATTCCCTCCCAAAGAGGACATCAGAGCTCAGAAACATATCTTTAGGGTTATTTTCACCATTCTATTTGTGCATAAAACTTTTAGCAGATTAAAAGAAGCCATTATCACAGAGTTGTGTTTTCAATACATGAAGCTAAATACAGAAAAAAACTTCTGCTGTGGAAAGAAACAGTGATAAATATAAAACAATGTTCTGGAAACAGGATAGATTACTTTTTATATTTCTCAGAAATCCCACTGGCATTGGCAATATTTCCTGTTATCAGTGGGTTTGAGCCATGGGGAATTTTCCTGAACCATAAAAAATGAATACAAATCTAACAAAAAAGTACACAGTCAACAAAAACAGAAATGAAATACATGAAAAAATTTAATGTAACTCAGGAATCAGGGTAATGTTTTTATGCAAATTCTTAATGAAGAGGGGATATGAACTCTTTACAATGACAGTCTCTAAAAGAAGCCAAAGATTTGGAACCAATGAACTGTTGAACACTGCTGAATCTGTATTGTTTCTCAGCGAAAACATGAAACCTGATTTGTATAGTTGAATGTACCAATATCTGTATGCAGAGAACATATGTCACATAGAAATTTCTTTCATATTGACTGATACCAACTGTTTATGGCTCCTATACTTGCAGTTATATTTGAAGGTATTTGTTTGGAAATTTGTTTTTAAATGATACAAACCCATCGAGTGAGATGTTTTGTTTTTGAGTGTATGCTTAAGTACCCTTTGGATGAGATGTAAGAAGAGTATATTTGCATACTGTAAAACTTGCATACTGTAGAATGGAAAGTCCATCAAATTTAAATAAATTATTTTTGACATTCAGTGCAAATGTGTTTCAAAATGAAGGAAAAATAAGACAGCAGCCTACACTATGCATAATAAATCTGTATGGGAGAGAGCGGGTAATATTACATAATATATCACACTGTTCACAAGGTCAAAAGTTTAATATTTAAACATTGGAGATGGCTGCAAAGGTTGTTTCAGAGGCAGATTGGTGAAGATGTAAAAGTTTTTTAATTTGTAACATGCAGGGAATAGGTTAAAATATTCTAAAAGATCATTAGAAACCAGGAAGTATTACATTATGTTAAAAGAAGAGAGGGAAACACACTGGGAATATGTTTAAAAAATGAGATGAATACATCTGACAGACCTGGTGGTGGTATATAGCAAAGTACTGCAAAGCTTGTAGAAACTGACTGATAAATAAACTTTGGTGAAACTTTGGAATATGAAGTAACATATCCTGAAAGTCATGGACTCACACTGGTGTTCAAATGAGCATCAGCTCCTTTAACATGCCTCTTTTGCAGGAGTTTGGAATATATAGTTTGGGACTATAAGCAGAATTCTATGGAATATTCATAGTTTACAGTGAAGGAAACATCCTCAACAAATCTCCATGATTTGATTTTTTCATAAAAAATATTTAAGGTGTTTATATGTGTTAGGAATTGAATGATCTTGAACGATCAACATCGATGAGGACATCAGCATTACATAGACAAATAGGAATCAAGGATATATACTTAAAAATATACAGTAGAATCTCTGAGATATGGAATTCAGGATAAAACAACACGAATAAATGGGGTGCAAACCCAAAATTAGCATTCTAATTATGCCTTATCAGTAATTGTCATCTCTAGTGACACATGCTGTGGCCAAAACAACAACTGGCGCATTCTGAACTTGATGGCTATGCTGATTTCTATGGGCTGTGGTGGAGCAGACGTTTATGGTGTCTGGCCACTAATTTGTGCCCTGTGACCGTTCATTTGCTGACATTGAGAAGTAACACAGGGTGATGACGCTGCACACCCCAAAGGATGTGTTTGGGATGATATTACAGTCAGGCCCACATCATCCATACAGAGTCATGGAGTCATGGAGACTTCAGGCTGCTCCCTGATGCAGTACTCAAGCGACCAGCTGGGCTGAAGATCACATCTTTCTTGTGGTTCATGTTCACAGGTACCATTTCCAAATTTACTAAAAAAAATCTTTGTAACATTAATGAAAACATCCCTTGCCTTTTACAGAGAAAATATTGTGTATTGAATTCAATTACTCTATCATTAAATTAATATCAAAATTAAAATACATTTTAATCCCTATTGCTTTTGTCTGTAACAATATTTCAGCAGCAGAACCTTGGAAGCTTTTCACAAGAGGGAGCCACAGTCAGTCCGAAGGATGGAAGTCATGGCTGGTCACAAAACCAAGGAGAGGAGGACGACCTCCAGCTCCCTCATTCTTGAGGAGCTACTCCAGGGCATAGGAAAGTCCACTGCCAATAAAAAAAGATAAGCACCAGGACCTCCTGAAAATGGTGAGCTAACTGCCTGCTGCTGAAAGATCTTTTTATGAGACACTGGAAAGCGAGGCATAGGAATGTTAAATCATTTTTGGTTTTGCTTTAATTCATGGCTCATTGAGTCATGGTAAGAGAGTTGTTAACTTTGCAGGATTTAATGTTTGTATTGCTTTTTTGTTAATGTATTTGTTTTTTTTTTGGGCCCCTGTCCAGTCCTGAGCCCCTTGAGTGATTCAGGTCTTTCATCCCTTTATGACACCCCTGCTATGTGTCATATATGCTGTTCCTGAATAAATTCCAGTGATGACCGGAGATAGACTGTTCTTCCACATTCGAGAAATTAAAGTAGTTACAAAAATCAGTCAAAAAATCAGGCTAAGAAAACCAAGTGTGGCTGAAGGAAATATGTTTGTTTTAATTATAAATACTTAAATACATTCTGATACACACACACACACACACACACACACACACACACACACACACACACACACACACACACACACATACACACATGGTTTTAGTTGGGGGTGCAGCACTGGGGGGCACAGGAGCTGGGATTTCATTTCAGGTATATTTCTAACATCTATTGGTGCTGTCTGGCCACTGCCACCCAAATAAATCATTTTGCTTTTTTGGTTTGTTTTTAGCTCTGTATACCAAAGAACATGTTCACTCCAGATAGCTACAAGGCAAACCAAAACAGCAACAAAACTGCTGAGAGGAGAAAAAAACTCAGAAAGAGGAGCAAAGGTTTACAAATGTATGCATGATGCAGTCACAAAAGAGGTGAGGCCAAGAGTCTCAGAGTTGAACCTCATGGCTGCAGCACCCCTACTTCCTACAGCTATGCCAGTACCACTACTGCAGAATGGACCATATGCCAAATCTATACCTGCCCTGGTAGAGCAACATTTCTTGTAGACTCCACAGTAGTTCCATTCATCACAATCAATTAGTTGTTATAGTCTAGCTAATTTTAATAGTTGGGCTGTCAGTTACAATGAGAAAATAAAGATCCATTATAAACTTCCCGATATCTTGATCATCATGGTGATGCATTTTTATTGGCATTCACTTATATTTAAATCACTTCTTAAAAGGTTGAAGCCTATACTTGAATTTAGTGGACTGGCTAGTATCCAGCAAGTGTTAGTTGCTACGGTTTTTAGTATCTGGGTAGTATTGCTCCTAAACTACAGACTAGTGCATTTGGTACATTCTTATGGCTGCAATCTGCCTTTGACAAGATACTGATTTGTAGTTTTTATTTTATTTTACATCATTCTGCCTCCAGATTTTATATTTTATTCTTTTACTTAATTTTAGTACAACAGCAACTGAAAAGTGTATCTGTTCTAGCCTGCTGTAGTAGCTTTGTTTCACCTTTTACACAGACAGTCGAATGCTTAGTATTAAATCCCCTGATATAGTACATCCTTATGTGGTTGATTTAATAATATACATTTTACTGTACATATATTTTTTATTATCAAGGTATTATTTATTATTCATCATACATATCCATTTTATTGAGATGGCTTTTGGAATGCTGCATATTGTTTTTCAATGTGATGCTGCTATTACATATCCTTGTCATTTTTATTAACTTACTTTATTTGTGGAGTTGTTATATACCTGTCACCATGGAGGAATTTACCTGACAGGAAAAATCTAGTTATTTTTATTTTTGACACTGAGCAGGTACAAATTCTGTGAGGAGACTGGTACCCATATTCTCTCACTTTTCCTTCACCATTCTGAGGAACACATATTAGAGCAGTCATCTAAACACAGAACCAGTGTATTTGTCTTATGTCTCAGTGATACGTGGCATAAAAACAGTTTTAAAGATGGATGTTTATTTAAATGGGTTCTACATTTATTTTTGTGGCTAATAACAATGTTGTAAATGCACAATGCACAAAAGTAAGATTTTGGTTGGTGGACTCAGACTGTCTGAGACAGTATATTTCACAAAGTGAGACATGCATTTGTTTTGAGTGTCACGCTGTCGAACCTTTTACTTTGCCCGGTTACTGGGAGAATTTATTGGACATTGTGATTCGTAGAGCAGATCTTGACAGATTTGGTCCACAATCGTTTCCGTCTCCCTTTTCCCTCCGAAGAGATTTATCTTTCAGAGCAAATGGCATAGTTGACTTTGAGAGGCCCTCCCTGTTGCAAGATATTGTGGAGACACCATGTGCCTCTCCCATTTTTCACCTCCAAACCAGATTAAGTTAACAAGTGGAACAGTCGCATAGTGACACTGGATTCCATGGGCACAGACCTCTGGGACGGTGATGAATGTCCTATCAGAGACCACATGACCCTTGACAGATGAGACTCAACTGAAATAAACCAGTTATTAGTTAACCTTCTGTCAGGCAAGGAGCCGTCCCGTTAAGGAGATTCAATGCATTTTGGTTGCTTTTTCTACTTTAGTTTTACTTGGACTTTATTCTGTTTTTTGCAATAGGACTGCATCCGTGCTCTCTTAAAATTGAAAAGCGCACTCTTTACAACCCTGTCATTGTCACAAGGCCAGTGGTACTCCAAACACAACCTATTTACTCTGAAAATGTGGCTTTTCCGGTATGTGGAAATTGGTTTTCCTGAGTGAGACCTCGGCTGTATCCAGTGGCATATGGTACGGATATTCAACACGGAGGCTGATTCTGTGTGTAGCAGTACTGGCCTGTGGGGAAAGTTCTCAGCAACAAAACCTGAGTTACAGACAGAAAAGAATATATGACCAAATGTGTGAGTCATAGCTGTGACCGCAAACCGGAGAGTGCGCATGCCATCACATCGCTTGGATATTTCACAAGACAGTTCCTTTATCTGATGCCAGGATATTCAGAGAGGGTAAGAGACATGATGTGTTGTCAGAAGCAATACCAAAGCAGTGATCTGATAAATAGGATAGTTCCCAGCAGCAGCAGTGCTTATGCAGCGTTGTGCCATATGGAGGAGAGAGGAACTCTGCCACATAATCTAAATCGCTCAGGTCTTTGTTTATGACCTCAGCGATTTTATCAGCAAGAGCGCGATTACCTAATCAACATGAAATTGAGGGGGCTTGGCTGTGTACAGCACAACCTGAGGTTTGAAAAAGCATGGGATGCTCAAGTGGCAGCAGTGGTAATTGATAGTGTCTCCAAACCTAAAGTTATGAAGAGTATACAATGCCCTGGCTGAATTTTACTTTTGGAGAAAGTCATTTTTATAGCATTTTATTTCCATTGATGCCTTGTAATTTGCTCTGATAGGGGCTGTCTACCTTATCAATATAAATTACATAATAATAATAATAACAATAATAATAATAATACTGTTATTATTGTTATTATTCAGGGAGACATAAAACCAGATAGATAACTCAGAAAAAAGCAAGCCATTCGCTTGATTTTAACAGGGGACTTTTTAAGTGATAAACTGCAGGGTTTTTGCCAGCTAGCGCTCTGTACCCATGAGAACGGAGCCTGTGATCTGCACCTCGTCTAGATATGAAAAGCCGAGCACATTATCCTGCTGTACCCTTGAGAGCAAGCAGATTTCACCGGAGCGGACAGTGTTCTTTTTCAGCCTCTCCCTCAGACGCTGTCTGTCGGCCACGCCCCGCGTTCATAGACTCGCATGGGTGTGGGCTTTTGGGGGGGATGTCAGTATGATAAGCAAGCCGTGCTGGAGCTGACAGATTTATCTCCTTTTTCCCAGGCAAATAATAACAGGAGATGGAGCCATCCTGCTGCTCGAGAGGCATGGCCAGCCTGCTGTGCTGTTGGTCTGTACGTGAGCACAGATTAGGACAAGATAACAAAGCTGAGACATCAACCCTGCATCAGGAAACACCCACTTTAGGGGCAATAAATAAATAAATAAATAAAGCCATGCATGTAATAGAATTATTAACATGCAGTTTCCGCTGCGTGTATTGTGTCATAATTTCTTGGTCATTGAAAGCGGGCACTGCAGTATGCCTAGTAGTATATTGTAGTTCTGCAGCTAGGAAATAATGTCTTTGTTTGAAGATAGCGTATGCCATTAGCAGGTACATGCTAATAGGTACATGGTAGCTGAGAGTGAGGTCCAGCTTGCTGTGGCTGTCAGGACTCAGGAGCTCTCTGTGAGGGAATGGGATGTTGTGGGCCTTATGGATGTATTTTTGTGCATGAGTAAGTTAGAAGGGCCAGTAGGTAGAAATACAATGCTGGTTAGGATTGCTTATACAATTATATGCTTTGATATTTTGTTGTTCCTGTTCTGGGGTCTGGTTTGATGGAAGGATGACATGGAAGGTGCGTGTTAGTGAGGTAGTGGTGAAATTGCTCAAGGGCGCTGAACACTGAGATGCCTGATTCGTAGCACATGGGGTGCAGATAGTGGGGTCATCGGTGGTGATTTATCAGGCGATGATCAGGTCTGTGTTGAACTGAAGACCATGCAAGTCCCTGCGCTGCTGGTGGAGATGAATGAGGCATCGCTCTCAAGCGTCCTTACTGGGCTAAACTGAGAGGACAGTTTCAGTATTTCCTTAGACATCCCCCCTACAGTCATCAGATTGTGTGAGATGCAGGAATACAGTTTATGATGCATGGGACGCTATGTAATCCCTGGCATTGTTTGAAAAAAAGTGGGGAACTTATGGGTTGACAGCCTTTAAAACTGCATTCAGGTCTGAAACTAACATTTGCAAACGTGACCCAAACTGGTACTCATTAGTAGTGACAGTAAAACATCCCTTGCTGATCTTGTTTAAATAATGCAATAAACGTTGAGTCGCCAGAAATACATCTTCACAGCAAGGTATAAGAGAAAATATACAGGACCCACTGTAATGTTTCTGTCCCCGTCTTAAAAAAAAAAAACGTATCGCTGAGGACTGAACAAGATTAATTATCCAAGGAAACCCACAGGCAAAGACAATATCCAGATGTGAATGCTAGCCCTTTGGCCGACACAGTCCCTCAGTTCCACTCATTAAATCTCAGCACCAGGAAAACTTATTAAAGCTAAGTTAAATTTGCAGGAAAGTAGTCTTTAGGGCTAGTAATAAAAAAGCTGAGCCCCCGTTATGGGGTAGTTGGAATTCAGATTGTTTAATTTCTTGACCTTCCCTCCCAAACTTCCAATTCAGCAGGCTTTGGAGCCCCTGGCAGTATGCAAGCTTTAATATTTTAGCACAATTGAACGCAACCATATGCCACTTTAAAATTTAGAGCAAAAACACCAGCACTGCAAGGGGTGAGTTTCCAAGAGAAGAGATAACAGAAATTTCATTTCAATGGGACTAAAAACATGGCCTGGATTTCAATAATGCAAAACATTATCAATATTTTTTATGTTGTTTCTGCATCCTTTTCATCTCTGGTTTTTAAAGAAAATGTTCATGTAATTTAGCTGCAATCAAGTCTAGTCAATTTGAATTCATGAAAAAATATCTATAGTATGTCAGCATTGGCAGTCACATTGACTATATGAAAGAAATTATTTCTCTTTAAACACACTTTAGGAGTCTGCATTAATGCGACATACATCTTCAATGTAACATACCTATGGTTGCCATGGGAACTTCAAACCAATTACAAAATGCATATAATTTGTTCATGGAAAAAAAAAGCCATGAGCACATTGTCACTTGGGAAAAGTGACTCTCCATTAGGAAGTGAGGTTATAATAAGACTTGATGTAGACTTAAGATTAAGGACAGTTCGAAAGGATAGCACCATTTGACTTCATTATAAGTCCATGAACATTACAATATGATTATGTATGGATACGGATTTAGGTAACAAGGAAAACATTAGGATCAGACAAAATAACATTAAAGCACCAACACTTAAACATTGACTCGTATGTTCTTGCAGCAAAGACACCAAGCTCCTGACCCTCTGTAGACTGTGAGGTAAAGAAAAGCTCTTGGTCTGAATTGTGGAGAGCCACAATGAAATCAGTTTCAGAGGGAGAGTCTTGATCCCTCAGCTGTCAAAGAGCAACCCTGTGAACATTTGTAAGAGGCATGAAAATTTACCTTTAAAGAGGAATAATTATTATCAGTCCTTGGGTCAGATTCCTGTCTAGTAAATGTAAAAGTACCATGTCCAAAAGGGAAAACATCTTGGTTCAAGTCATTATTAAAATGTGTTTTGTGTATTTATAAAAATTCCATGGTATGATTTGTCTTCAAATCTTCAAATGCTCTCTCACCCCCAGTAGAAAATATGTATGTACATTAGACCAAGAAAATGAGAAATCTCCTGGGACTGGGGGTGGTTCAGATGACTGAACTTTGTAGATAATTACCATTGACATTAAAATACAATTAAAAGAATTTCAATTGGTTGATTAAAACTTACAAAATTGTTGCCGTATTTTTAATGAGGCTAATCGTTTTGCTGTTATTTTTATAGTCGAAGGTTTCAGTGAAAAATTGTCATCTAAGTATTCAGTGTTTATATTAGCTAAAAAAGAGTAGTGTAGTGTGTAAACTTGTGAAATTAATATTTGAGAAATATTTAAACATTCTCAGATTGTCATTCCCCCCTTCTTCATCATTTGTGGTCATATTTACAACTCTTCCACACTGTGCTGACAAGCAATTCCTTCAAAAGAGCACGCAGGCAGCAAGATGAAGGAACTTCACATGTCCATGAACTGCTCTGTGTGACATCAGTGCTGATAAACCACTGTGCATGTAAGATGGACTTCCTGTCATTTTGAGACTGAGTCAAAACTGAACACAGAAAGTACTGTTAGAAGAGGGTTCTTCTCCTGTCCTGTTATTTTTTTAAGGCGTTTGATAAAGCCAGTCCTTTGCTCCTCTAGTAGGCTGGGACTAACCTTCACAGAATGCAAATCTCTCCTTTCTCCATTACTTGTAATGGAAGATTCCAGGTAAGCCAAGGTAAAGAAGTGGTTGTGGTAGAACAATAGGCCCTCTGCCAGAAAAAAGATAGGAGGAACAACCAAGCTGTGTTCCTCAGTTCTCTTAGTGTAGGCATGCAACTGACATCATCCAACTGTCCCACACCAGACACAGCTAGCCATCAATGCCCTGAGAGTATAAGACACCTATTGTGCTTGATTAGTATATGTATTATCTTTTCTCACAGCTCTCCTATGTATGTCTTTTGTGAATCATTTGTAGGCAAATGTTTTTTTTATTTTTTATTACAAGTTGTGTTGTCTTCTTATTCTAAATGGGCACTACTGTACACCAACCCAGGAGGAGGATTCCCTGACAAATGACTCTTCTAGTTCATATGTTATCCAGCCTTCGTTTTTCAACACTGTGGATTGACCACCAATTACATGCTGCCTATGTTGTCTTCAGTTTGCGAATCAACAGGCCCTGAGCTAACCAGGAGAGGGTGCTAGAGAGCGATGAGACTAACTAACTAAACTGTCTTATCCCCTTCATTCGCTGGCAATGCTGAGCCCATTGCCTAACCATGGCAGGCAACGGTGCAGCTGGGACTCAACCCCCCTGGTCACAGGACTCATGTCTACTTTCTGAACTGATGTCTTTGCTGTGTGAGCCACCCAGAGGCCATTGTAGATAATGTACTGGAGGGCTGAGGCTGTATTTGGTGCGTTGCTGTGCTTAAGATTTTGTTTTGTGGCTCAGCATCTGTGGAGTGGGTGAATACCTGGGGACAGGGGATCGGGGAATCATTAAGTTGGGACAATGGGTTAAAAGTGGGCACTTTGGCAGCCTGGGTTTGATGTAAATTGAGCTGTCAGCTGGGGGAATAATGACAGAGCGAAGCTGCTGACCGAGAGAGTTTAACTGCGAGTGACATTTAATATGAGCACTGTCGCGTTTTTCCCTACTGTGGGGAAGGGGAGCTATTTTCAGCTTCCTTTCTTTGGCTGGACGCTGTTGCTTCTTGGAGGCACATCACACTATACACAGTGTGTTTCCTCGTTACGTGTCTTATCACTTACAGTCCTCAGTCTCCAGGAGAGAGTTGTTTCTTTTGCCGTTGTTGTTGTTGTCAATGACACAGCAGTGTCCTGTTAAGAGAACACAGTGGCAAAACCATTTTCTTGCTCAGATAGTAATGACAGAGGAGCGCTCTGCTGAATGCACTGTAATTATTCCCAGGTTTGACGCGTATTTAATGGCAGTCTGATAGACATGCATTCTGTCAGCCACTTCTTTCCCCACTCTGCAATCACCCAGCTGAGCTGCCATTGTGTCTGCGCTGCAGGACTGTCCCAGTCAGATTACAGGCACCTGGTCATTCAGTGGAGTGACTTAAAAGCATAACTGGTGAAATAAAACTTCTCACACCGCTGACATCTGAAGCCACCCCTCCCCCGGCTTATGCCATGCATTACCCTGCGAGACTTTAACCAGACCCATCATTATCATCAATGCCACTTGGGAGCAACATTTACTTTTTTGTTTATAATACTATTTAATTTCATTGATGACCTGATATGAATTTTGTTGCATATATGTTATATACCTATTATATACTGGGGATGTGTCATCCTCATTAGAATTATGGTTATTGTTGTGTTAACTATTTGATGCCTGGCAGGATACATAATGTATCTGAGCTGGTCTACCACACATATGATTTCCAGAGCAGAACTTAGCAAGTTAATGGAGTCATAGGTAAAAGTCAAAATTCCAATTCCAGTTGTCCATCTTTACAGTAATATTTCAATTCTGTCTATTACAAAAGGTGTGGCATAGGCATACTAGTTCTATTTTTTAAATATCCAAGTTCTACTTAAAAAATAAATACAACTAAAAGTGCCCTCCAATTCACACTCTTAAAACAGCAAATTCCAATATGTTTGAAAATGCCCTTACTTGAACATGAAGGTAATCCTGTAAACCCCAAGCCAATATAATTTGTTTTGTAGCACCTCCCATCAAGAAAATCTCACAAGCCCCTTTGATTTGGAAAAGGGGGTGGGGTAGTCTGTTACTGTCTGTCCTTCTGAGGGTTTCAATCTCAGGCAAAGCCTTAATGAGTACACATGTCAACGACAACATGTAAACTGCACTTGTCATGGATGAAAGCAAATCCATTAGGGACATTCCAAAGAATTAGGACTTCACCATTCTTTTATTTGTTGTTGTAGATGTTTGTTTATTTAATGAGCTAAAGATTAAAGTAAGAAATGCTCTAGAAATCTTTGATGTAAAGTTTACTCTGGTACAGCCAGAGTTCATTGAGATAACCTGTTTCCTACTTCCTCATTCTTGTCCTCATGAAGCATCTTAAATAGGTTCAGACTACTTTATACACTCATAATGTAATACTTTCTGTTCTGAAATTGTGAACAGTGGCAATTGTTTGTTCAAGGTCACTGACAGCTTTAATATTTTGATGTCAAAACTGTGTCAAAAGAACCTGCGCAGGACTTTGGGCAGTTTAAGTTGTTCATTCCTTCATTACATTCCTACAGCCCTTTGTGACATGGTGACAGGTGTTGGCACCATGCCGAGTGGTTAGTAAGTGGGTAGACCATCAGACAACAACGAGGTGGAAAATAGGCATTGGTTATTTCATTCACTGTGGTACAAATCAAACTATGAAAGAACGCAAGAAAATAACTGCCTCAAAGTAAAAAGGCTTATGTAATTTAAGGTGTTTTTGTGATAGCTAGGCAGCAATGAGTTCACAAAAGTCTTCCTCTATTCCAGGAACTGGAAACTGCTTTAAAAATTGTGATGAATGTAACAAGCAACAGCTGGGCTGATTACCAATCAACCTTAGCTGTGCATGCTGTCATTTGAGACCCCACAGGCTGAATCTGGACCTCCTGACAACAGCCAGAGAACAGGAGCCCAGCAAACTCAACCCTCTGACCTTCATTACATTTCAAATATAATCTCACTGTTGTTACCATTTTATTTATGCTTATGAATATGCTTAATAACATGATACATTTGACATATCCAGATAGGAATTACAATGGAATTCCTTAAAACATGGATTAAGACATGGAATGTCATGTGTGATTAACTTCAGACCGACTTCTCTCAAATGCAGTCAGCTATACGAGAGCTTTCTCTTTTTTTCCATTTAATCAAATCATGCCGTTACTGCTAGTGAAATTGCTAACGGACCTCATTGTTTACTATGGATAGCTGCTGTAGTTAACCTGTGGGAACCACTAATGAGAACAATGAGTCAAGCTACGATTCATAGATGTATAAAAGGCTTCCCAGCAAGACTGGGCTAGACTTTTATCTCACAATATGAGCCGCCAGAGCACAGCAAGATTTATTGGAAACGCATACATTCTAAATGAAAGAAAAGTATAAAAAACTGTTAATTAAATTCCAATAAAAATACAAACTCCACAAGCATAGATCATAGCAGCTATTAAAAGTAATGAGGTCAGCAGACCAGGGACATTCCACAGCAAAGGGTTCTCATGTGAACTAATCAAAAACAAGGAAAAACATACAAGGTTATAGTCTTTGCAGACTCTGTGGTGGATAATTCTTAGCAGTTATTTTATCGTATTGCAGATAGTACCTAATCTTAAAGAGACTTACGTATTAAATACATGGCAAGACAATTTTGTTTATGAAGAGTGAAGAATATACGTGGATATTTAAAAAATAGAAAGAGTATAACTGTGCCAAACCTTTTTTTATAGACAGAAGGGAAAAAGTAATGTAAAGAAGGACAATTGTAATGAAATTAAAGTCCAATTAAGGTGGGGGTTTAATTCCACATATTATGCATTCTTATTAGGAATGTCAGCCAGCCAAAACAATTGCTGATGAACTTATACTCTGTTGATTTATCGGTGTTATCTCCAAATACTGAATCATTAAACATGAATCACATAGATGTTGTTGTTTATGACATATTCCGTATTCAGAACTATATTAACCCGTTATCTGTTGTTTTTTTGTTTAACTTTGCGCTCCTGATATGTCTTGATGACTTTCGTGCTGTTGTTTTCTTGAAGTCTTTACCTGGGAAACAACTTCAAGACAACAAATAGTAAAGGTTTCTGTCGCTTTAATTGAGAGGGGAGTAGATGTATTGATGTGTCAATATGTTTTACATTTAACAGCTGCTGAGCTTATAATCTTTATTGCACTTAATATACTAATTTACAGGTGATCATTATTTACACAGCGCCATATGGTTGCTTTAATGATTAAAATGGCATGTTATAAATCACTAAATCATTCATTTCCTCAAAACCTCTCAAGATAGTTACCCCTTGTGTGCATCAGCTCGATCATGAAGAGTTATCTTTGGCATTATTAGAAAGAAGAAGCAACGTAAATGTTTATCTCTCCACAAAAGAACACAAATTGCATTTGAGGAGCCTGGATGGGACCCAGAGGTTTGTGAAATGTGTTTGGTTCCATACGAACAGATTCTAAACCTCTGGAATCAAATTCCTCACCTATGGCAGATCATTGTACATACGATTCTGGGATCAAAATCCTGACCTAAAACAGATTATTCTGCACAAGATTCTGGGATCAAATTCCTGACCTATGGCAGACCATTCTGCACAAGATTTCTTTAGTCTGAAGTGGCTTGGATGCACTGTTGCTGCCATCAGGGCACACACAATCTATACAAATCAGTAATGTGCTAAAGGAAATAGGTGAGAATTGCCTGCTCTCAAAACCTCAAGGCTTTGATTAAATGTTTGATCCCAGAAAATTAATCCAGTGACTGAAACAACATACAATAGTAACTGAGACAGTCAGTTAATATCTTGTCCTTGACAAGTATATCTCAGTCAATAAGATTTTATACTTGAAAATATGCTGGTATGAGAACAAATTTGAATCTCAATACATATTTAGTTCATTCCTTTTTGTCTTTCTCATGAACATATGAAGATGCATTCAGATATACATTTTCAGAGAATAGGTATGAGACTTAAGTACCCATCGAGTAAAAGTACAGAGCCTCTTCCTTCATATCTTTTGTCTGCATTTTTATATTGCTCTTCAATACGCCCATCTCTTTTCAGCTGTCCCCTTGCATCACAGAATGAGTACTAAGAGGTGAGGAGCAGGAGCAACCGGAGGGCAAATTTGAGAACCTGACCCCTGAACATGACAAAGGGATAACTACAATACCTTTCAGAGCATCAAGGCAAAAAAACAACTGCTAGAGTGCAGTATGGAGGTGGTGTGTGAGATTACATCTCACTGTGCTGTTCACATCAAAACCAAGCCACAGCAAGCACACATATTTTGCCACAAGCAGGCCATCCAGTGTGATGAAAATTGTTGTTTTTGTGTACAAGTAGAGTAAAAGCTTTTTCTGGGGGTGCAAAAATTGCAAATACAATTTGCACAAAATTCTACCTTTTGTTCAGCATTTACTTTCCAAATAATAATTGGGTGTAATAGGGTTCTTTACTATTGTGGATTGGCAATGAAATTTAAATAAAAAGAAAAAACGATGATCAAATGTGGCCAAACTGGTCTGAAATGAATAATTCTTGTTTAAAGTGAAAATCCATCCAATATAAATGCATTAAATAATCTGACTGCACAATGGTTACCTCCATTTAAAATTAGACTCAGTCACAGGCATAGTTTTTAATGAATCGGGATATGTCCCTGTAACATGTTGCAATAACATATATCTAGAATGACACTAGTTTAATTTCATGCAATTCACTTTCACATTACACTGACCTTCATATTAAAAAGCATTCATGTGAGGAAGATATCCTGCTATTCATTGAAGAAAGCCAGTCTGTCTGATAATATTGTCATGCAATCCATATGCTATTCCTATATGGAAAGGTGATTTGCATTAAAAGGTTCAAACTGATGCTGCTGTACTTGTCGGTTAATTCTCTGCTTCACCTACATGTCAATGCATGGGTTTTCATAACCTTGACTGTAATAATGCATTGTTAAAAAGGCAGAATATCAAAACCTGCCATTATAAAGCCAGCATACCCGACTCAGGACAAAATTCTGACCAGTCATGTAGCTCTGATACACGTAAAATAGCTCTGATTGCACTGATAATGTAATGCCTTGGTGGACTGCTCATGCACCACAATTCATACATCTGTCATGAACTGGGCTGGTTTACAGTGCTGAATGGTTGTGAGTGACCTGATCGATATCAATGTCAGGACCCGTTACCCATGATTCATAGCAGGGATCTGGGGGTAAGCTGGACCAGGACAGGGTTCATGGACTAGCATGTGAGTCAGCAGAGCATCTGGATCCTCCAGCTCCCTCTACTTCACAGCACACTGACTGCCCAGCACTCACAAAAATTGTGCAAGCTGCCAAATTTCATTTACTCTGTAATGCATCTCGGTTCAAAAGAGGAGCAGTGGATCTCAGGTTTCCTCTGTTTGGGCTGATATTGCATGTACCATGTGCTGAGCTCATCTGTGAAATGTCTTTGCCTCTGTGATGTGCGAGCAGCTCAGGTCCAGATGTCTTGTTGAGTTATGTGCATGCCTGTCATCCTCATAGGATGGTGAAATTATAAGCATTATAAGAGAATATCAAAAAAAAAAATCAATAAACTGTAGCCCCTCAACCTTTCATGATGCATTTTATTTTCTACTCTTAGTTTATGATCTAATAACTCCTCAGTGGTCATCAGATGATGAAGATGAAAATCTGGCCGATGAAGATAAATGGACCAGGGTCTCGCACAGTTTCAAACACCAGACAGCCAAAGCACACCTGAGTGATGACATACTACAGCATGATCCTGAAAATTTGGCTGTTGGCTGATGAAATTCATTCTTCCCCATAGGATACAGAAAAAAAATAGTTGAACGACATATTCAGAACAACATTTTCTCTTTCCACTAAGGCCAAGGAAATAAGACACACAAACATTTGAGCAACATGTCAAGGTTATGTTATGGTAGAAAAAGTAAAGTATTTTCTATTTTTCTGGAGTTTCATCTCCACTGTGTTGCAGTACAAGTGCCAGTAGGTTTGAACAGAGCAGAGATTGCGTGATGTGGGAATAAGGACTCATCTGTCTGCCCAGGTGGTATTTGCTTGGGGCAGGACGGTCAGGGTGTGGTGGTGAGGTGTGCTTTTTTCCTGCAAGGGTTTACAACAGAGGAAGTGCCCAAAGTACTGTAGCTACATCTGTTGGTTTACATTTGTTTTCTATTGAACTCACCCCCATCCCCCAGCGGTTTCAGGTCAACTTCTCTGAAAGTCTGTTTTTTAATGCTATATCTTCCATAAGACACATCCCAGTATGTTGAACACAGATTGCAACAACCTAATTTGTCAGCTTTATCCTGTACCTATGTCCAAATGATAAATAGCATTGGGAGTCTTTCCTGCACAAAGCTATTTTCGCCATACATTACCCCAGGATGGATTGCACAGCTTGAACTACATAAAGACAACACTAGATAATTCATGGTTTTGAAGAATTTAAAGATTTACCACTTACAGATGTTTGAATATGTCTTTGCCACTGTCGGTTTCAGCCTTATTATTCAGCCAGACAACTACCGGGTACTAGGCTATATTTTGAAAGTGAATGGTTTCAAAACAAAATGTCTGTGTAAAAATAAACTGTCTGAAAGACAGACTTTCAGTTAAATATCAATTATCAGGCTTTAATTACATGGCTTTTAGCACATGGCTGTGCAATAATAGAACAGCTACCCAAAATGAGCAAGATGATCTACAAAATCAGTTCTGATTGAATGAAATTAAATCTGATTAGGCAAATATAAGCCTGAAAAGAACACTTTAAATGAAGCCTGTCTCATTACCGCCCTGGTTTTTAAAAGTAATACTAGAAATGAATACTAGCATAAATACCATAATTCCCACAATACTATTTACATGTCATAAAATGAATGTATACACATTAATAATCCAAGTATACAATGGTAAACAGCAGCAGATCTACAGTTCACACAGTGCGTTCCTCTTGCTAGTCATGTAGATCTCTGTGGATGAATAAAATAAAGGTTCCTACTGCATACTCACCAGAGATACCTGGGAAGGCAACATTGGCAATGTTTATTTTTCAGTAGTCAGCAACCCCACTGACATTTGATTGCAAGTACCTGACAAACAGAGGGATCAATGCCCTTCAGATTATATATTATTTTAGTGTATAATTGTAGCAATGAAGCTTTAGTCCACACACACACACACACACACACACACACACACACACACACACACACACACACACACACACACACACACACACACACACACACACACACACACACACATTATATTGAGGTAAAATGTATTGGGAAGATGAACCAATGAATAGATAAATAAAATAAATCATCAAAGGCATTTTGAGAACTCTGAATAACCTCTGGTGTTTATGTGCCCTATGCTTTTATGCTTAAACAAGAAATTGTGTAAAACTGAATGTTATACATGGAGTGATGAGAAGAAAGAGGCTGCCAGTGTACACAGGAGGAATCTCTATGTGGGGGGGATCCCATGGGGGGCAGAGGCACATTCATGTGGGAACCCCTGGGGAGGAAGTTGTCGGGGAGTGAAAACTGGGGAGTCCCGCCTCATTTTATCATTGAGATCTGGCTGCATTTGAGAAGTCAGAGAACTGCATGCTCATCCACAACCTTTGTTCCGCTCCCTTATCTCAATTTCATTTGAATTAGATTGTGAAATTATCCGTGGCTAATATTTGCCTCCCAAAAGATTATAATACTGTCTGACAATAAATTAAAGTTCAGAGAAGATATAATCAAGAACATCCATCAAAATGTGATCAATGCATTCATTGCTACAGAACCTCAGGTCAGCATGGAAAACTGCTAATACGGATTCTCCTAATGAATTTTCTAATAGCTACATCAAATTAGAATGCGTCATCAATGTCGAATGAAAACCTTGTTTGTCCAAAATGCTAATTTCTCATTTCAACGTTAATGAAGGCAACGTCACAAAATTTCAAAATGTAACTACATTTAGGGTTGCGTGTTTCTGTCATGCTACAATTGCTGTTTTATAATAAAATAAAAGGTTTTGCCCACTAATTTATCAATATGTTCATTAAAAGGGGGTGAAAACTTACCAGTCAAATGATGTATGTGCCTACTTTATGTAAAGTTCATGTGGTAGGATCTATATTCACCTGGGGGGTGCAGAACACTGCCCAGTTAGCAAAATGAGAACGGCAATGACAGCAGTGTGGCTGACCTTTTTGGATTTCAACTAAACCCCATGTATCCTGAAACAAATGCACTGTAGCCTAACTCCCAGTTCCTTATCCATGTTTCTGGAACAAAAAAATGTGTAGGATGCCTGATGGCAGCTAACAAGCAAAAGGACAGATTGGGAATTCAAAAGTACTGCCCACTGAGTGCTGGCTAATGCCCCTCCCACTCAGTAAAGTGGAAATCCTCCAGCTTTACGGTCATGCACTAATCCTCTTGACAAACTGAGCGTTTCGCTATCAGAAGGGAGAGTGCCTTTAAATAAGGGGGAGCTCTGATACGCAGATGGGCGTGGTTCCTCTGCTCCTCATTTTCAGAGGGATTTTGAAATATCTGTAAACAGAACTTGGCCTGCCATTTTTCTTCCCCTCTAATCGTGCCTTAACAGAGGCCGATAGAGATAACAGCGCCGGAATCCTGAGGCTTACAGAAATCTGGAAGCCTGAAGCATCTGATGAGAGGGCTGAACTGTGCTTAATCTGTGTGGAAGCTTCTGTGTGGAAGATCACAGAGCGTGTGGCCCTGTTGCAGAAGGTAAGGAATGTTCAGGAGCTGCAGAGGGCATGGGCAGGTTGCACGACTGACATGGCCTCAGGGTGAAAAAGCAAGCGTAAGATAAACGGTGCTCCACACCTAATGCCATGCACATCTGTGGAACATCCTCCTTTTTCACACATTATATCAAAACTTGAATATATGTCTTCTGTGCAACAGAAATGATGCAAATACATCGCCACAATTAATTTGGCAAACTTTGGTTACCTGAATCCTTGCAATTAATTTGAGTGAATAACTGAATTTGATACACACAGGTGCACTGTGTATATGGACCAAAGTTTTGATGGACCCATGTAATGCATGTTTTGTAAAGCCAAACCATCACAATTTTGTAGTTTAGCAGCGTCTGATTTTTTTCATAAAAAAGGAAATAAAAGATTTTACTCACCATGGGACATTACATATGCTCAAATGAGCATGTCATGCTGATCTTTTGAGACTGGTGGGGTAGAGCCACTAAACAGCTAATAAGCACAACATGCTGATGTGTGCTGTGCAGCTCTTACTCTGGATAACTGAACATTACTCTGTGGAGGGATGCATTATTTAGGCTGATTCTGTGGCACTATAATGGAACACAGGCTGCACATGTGAAAATGGGGACACACAATTTTTGTGGGCATGCAGTCGTATTTGCATGCATGTTTAATTGGGCAAGACGGAAACAGTATTTGTAGGTCTGATAGAAATGTTAATAATTTGGAGCAGAATTCACTGACTGCTGATATATTTTCCAATATTAACTACTTTGTGTGTTGGAGTGGAAAATATACATTTTGTAATGTAGATACCTCAAATTTTGAACAATATACTTTATTTCTTCATACATAAGTAACCAGTACACCTTGCCTTGTCCAGTTTTTCCTTATTTGGCATACACTGTGAACATTTTTCAAACTAATTTCCTAATTTTGTGACTGATTTTTTGACTGATGCATGTCAAATTTGGGCTATTTGACTTCTTTCAAAATCTGTCAGGAATTTCATGTTTCCATTGAATCTCACAAACTTAGGCATCAATTTTAAAACATCTTTTACAGTACAAACATATTGCCAATTAGTATTGTAATTAATATGAGGTGTTTTCTTTATTTTGTCTACCTATATATGTCTGCATTTAATGCAGCCACTTTCACCTTCCCTGTTACAGTGCTGCATCCCAACGGGACAAATATAGTGTGAATTTGAATGATATTCCAATGTATTTCAGCCTTAACTGGTATGCCAGAGCATGGATGTGCCAGAAAGAATTTGTCAAAAGAAATGCAACATTTGAGGAAAACTGACTCCAAACAAGTTCCAAACATAAATAACAT
The DNA here is from genome assembly GCA_022829145.1 of Albula goreensis. Lineage (NCBI taxonomy): Eukaryota > Metazoa > Chordata > Actinopteri > Albuliformes > Albulidae > Albula > Albula goreensis. The sequence goes on from CM040759.1 coordinate 16,884,055, forward strand.
GCCATTTAAATTGAATACCATACACACTATATTTTTACATTAAGTTGCAAAAATATACTGAGTTTTAAGGGTACCAAGCAGTCAAGGCTATGTTATCTGTATGCAGCTCCTGGGATATAACTAACTCAGACAGGCTCCTGGTCTTATTTGCAATATCCAAGAACAGTGAATGTTGAAAAAGAATTCAGTGTATATAATAAAAATAATGATAAACACAAGCAGAGCAGAATTCAGGCAGAGCTTTATTTTCTGTGAATGAAACATTGTGATGCAGTAAATGTGAGTGCTGGTTGTTATATGATTTAGCAGAGGTTAAAGGTGGTTCTTATGGGGGGTAGAAGATATATACAGACTAGGTGAGCTGTTTTTTTGTAATTAACATAGAATTTGACATTAATGGCACCCATGAGGTGAGTTTTCTGTGTTATCACTGGATTTTAATATTCACAAGATGAGTATGAAAAAAAAAACTCATAACCCTGTGGCTGTACAGCACCCCGTATGTATAATTAAATCATCAAGATGAGAGAAAATACTACCCAGTCGCTGACCTTCCCTGAACCCATGGCTTCAGATGGACAGCAGTGATTTTAGAGGGCTGCTGTTTGTCCTTTCATTTTGTAATTGTTGCTGGAATAGCAGAGGGAAATAAAAATTAATTAACATTTGTGCGTAACTTTAAAATAGATGAATGAACTTTAAAATAGATAGAACTAGACAGATAAAACGTTTGTCCAAACAAAGTTTGGCAAACTGGTTGAGGGGTAGGGGGCACAAATCTCCCCCTCTCTGGACCCTGCTGTTTTTGCCACCCATGGAGACAGGATATGAAGCAGAAGAGAGAGTGTGTGTCGTGTGTGGTTTAGTTTTGTGTTATCTGCATTGTGCTGTGAACTCATCTGAAACACAGCCTTCTCAGAGAGGGTTGAATATGGCCTGCTACACAAATGGTAACTTGCATCACATCACAATGCGCTTAAGGACTGAGCCCTGTAGATTTTGGTTTAACTCGTGATGTTGAGTTTAGCCCATGGGGTATTTGGTCGGCTCCTGCCCTCAGAAAATGACAGATTATTGTACTTGTCCTAGAGAAGGTCATTGCTCCACACCTCTCATATTTTATTGGTTATGCTGCAATGGCAAAGTGCTATTATTTGGTAGCAAAATGTATAATAAATCATATTGTTCTTTGATCCCTACTGCTTACAGCACCCCCTGTCTAATACTGTTACACATACTTTTTAACCAGTGGGAGGAATCTTTCGTCCTGTAGATGTCAAGGTGGACTCTTGGCTTGGCTGTTGAGGCACGGACTTTTGATGTAAACCAGGTATTGGCAAGGAAGCCAGTGAGAAGCCAGGACAGATGACTTTTTATTAAGATCATTTAAACTGCAGAGTGATGCTGTACTGTAGGTGTATTGAGGGTTTGGTGGTGTGGGCTGTAAAACCTCCTTGTACCATATGATGAACACATACCCAGATGGATCATGTACAAAGTCAGGCCAGTTTCCAGCCCACATCTGGTAATATTATTTGAATAGTGTTGGGCTAAAATACTAGAAGGATAAAAAACCCAGAAAGATTAAAGTCTTTTAGTGTCCAAGACGTGTGTGCTACTGTTTAGGTTCCTTGTCAGTGTTAATGCAATAGGTGCCGGCAGGATTATATCAGGCAGATTGGTAAACCTGTGAAGTGATTCAATTATCTGATACAAATTGATTTTCCTGAAAGTCAACTGTTAGCAGCCAGTAAACATTGTGATGAGACTGGTGTATCTGATAAGGATCCATTTGAATCATGTCTTCACACTGCAGGCTTCTGTTACCAGGTCTACAGGATAACCTGATGCTCCTCAAACACATCATCAGCAAGTCCCCTTCAGCCCAAATCATTTTATGTGGTTACATCATTTCGATAGTACTTTTCTTATCATACATATCAATGTTATCACAAGATCAGCTGTTTAAATTATGTACAATAATTTTAGCTTTGAAAAGCTTTTGTTTTGTCCACATAGTTGACATTGTTTTATCAAACTAATATGAGAGTATATCACTAAGGCATTCCCCTCCTACTATTAACATATAGTAAGGAAGTATATATCAGATATTTGCTGGTAGCTAGGCAACATTATGTTATGCATGATTCTTGGCAAATTGTGTTGAAAAAAATGATTGTCTGTTATGTTTTTGGATGCAGCAGTAACCAGGGTGTTCATTTTCATACTCTACCGAAGGACCCTGTCCTTCAGGACAAACCAATCAAATTCATGTGCAAAGGCTGTCATTTTCCAACTTGGCAAGTATCCCTCCCATAGATAGTCGGCATCTACTTCCCCAGTGTTTAAATTTTAATGCAAAAGAGGATGTTGCAAAGGTATTGCTCCTGAAGTTTGGCACTGTTCCATTAATTCATCTGAGGGACACTGGCAACAGGAGTCAACATGAATTACACCGTTAACATCAGCCCGTTTGACTTACGGCCATGGAAGCATGCAATCTATGGGCAGTATAATGTGGTGCAGTTTATACAGGGAGAGGGGAATTTTTTGTCAGAGTGAATATGAAGTCAGTTACTTTAACCGCACATTTAGACTTTGAGGGCACTCATACAAGTAGGAAACTCATACAATTTCCATTCTTTTGTTTTATGTGACAGAAATACAAAAGACTTTTTGATAATCAAGCATGCTTGCTAGATATTGTGGCCTGTAACTTATGTAAATTTTAGTAATAACATTGCATAGTTTTAGAAATCATTGCAGGGGAACAATGCTAAGCACACTCTTTTTTAATAAAAGAAATCAGCATAAAAAAGATGTCCATGCAAAAATTACAAATCAGTTGCTACAGTATTCTGTCTTAACTTATTTCACACCATGCCACAAATCCATTCAGAACAAAGATTCCAGCACCTTCAGAAGCTTGCAGCATCTTTGGTAGCAAGCCAGGTCTATATTTCTTACCAGAGTAAGATCTCTGTTTTATAAATGTGATCTTTTTAAAAAATAAGGGCAGTCTTGGCAATCAACACACGTGAACCAACAGGAGGACTTGCCTCCTTTGTGCCACAAGACAACCTGAATCACTAAGGAGGGTTTATCACAAGATGAGATCAAAGCACAGAAAATCTTCTGCTTTTATATACTCATCCACACAGTGTACAGCCGCAATGAACTGGTGAGATGAGTAACCAAGTAGTCCAAAAAGGCCAGCAGTGCTTCACTGCAGAGAGCCGTCTGCAAACCTGATAATGATGCATCTGCAGCAGTGGTCCTGGAGGTTTTTTCAGGGAATGGAAATGAACCCTTGATTCTAAGCCACCCACATGGTGTTTTAACGTGTTACTGAACACGGGGCTCCTAGAGGCATAGGCCCTCTGCAGGTGTCATGGTAACAGCGGCTTTTGATTCTTTTCTTTGCCTGAATGAGAGCTGACACTTAAGTAGGACCTTTGAAACAAACCGCAAGTTACAGTGATGAAAGAGGCTGTCGTAATCACATCTCGGCAGTCCCACTGCCTGCACAATCTTCTCTCAGTTTGGATTCAGTGTGTTGCGTGATCAACAAATCATCTATTATCTTGCTGCTTTTCTGGTGTCACTTTCAACATTAAACATTTAAGGCCTAAAAATGGCCTATGGCAAATATCACATAGCCTATCAAAGTGTTATGGAAAATAATACTTTGGAGAAAATAATAGAAACTAATAAGAGAATACCAGAAGGCTCCAAGAACTCTCAAATACAAATATAATTATCATTTATTTTATTGATATGAAAAAAAATTAAATGTAGACAGATTTTGCTCAATCTTTTTTCTTTTTTTCTCACCTTCTGGGTAATTTTATGATTTCATGCATATTCTATAAATTATAGTACAATCACTCCTGTATCCGAGCAGTTCTTTCTGATATACGCACATTGCACATTTCAGGATTAGAGCCAAGACACTTAAATGCATTGAAATTCAAAGACTTCACTGGCACCTGAGATTAATATTTAAGTCTCCTGTTGGTATGTATGAGAATTATTCATACGATACTGGAGCAATTCATACACCTTAGCTGTGTGAGAGCACACATACATATACAAAGCGAGGACACATTTCCTCAGCTTAAACATGATGATGTGTGACAAAGATATTCATTTTCATATTTTCAAAATGTTACTGTAACCAAACTGTTTTCAGTAAGTACAAAACACATGCTTCTTTCTCCGTTTTGTGGAGAATGCAGCTTGCCTAAATAAATAGCTTCAAATAGGATTCAAATGCTCCAGGCTCTGTCTTCACCTCCTGTTTGATACACTGAAATATGGATGCCAGTGTCGAGGTGCATATAAATGCAATATTCATGTTAGGCAAACATCCATCTGTAAGAGACTGCATGACTCTGAAAGACCGCCAGCCATTAAGGAATGTCAGTGACACATAACTCAACTGCTTTTGTGTAATTTTCTGCTTGTAGAATCTCAGTGCAGACAGCTGCAGTGCGAAGGTGCTTCTGAAGCTCCTTGCTATGTCCATATGGATTGACCCAGTATGTAGCAGGTCCACCCACTCTCAGATCATGTGTGTCTTTGGAGCATCTGAAATACAGCAATGTTTTTATAATAATAATATTCATGTTTGTATTCCAGGATCACATTAACATGTGATTTAAGATGGCTGTAAAATGTACATTTTTACTGCCAATTCTACTTTAATGTTGAATTGGAATGTATCATTTTCATGCCTGAGGAAAAATGAAAATGCATTATGAAATTACATATTTCTTCAAATGTGTATAATGTAGTGTATGTTTCCCTGTTCTGAACATGGTTGAAATAACTTTATAACATGCAAATACCTTCTCATCATGCAGGACCCTTCATTTAATTAAATATCTTTCACATAATTAATATTTGTTGGTCATCCTCAAAGAGCACAACAGTAACACACACCACCACTTTGGGGGCACACACACATTAAAGTTATTTATTTGGACTCTTAGACAATCAACCCCCAAAACAAGTGTAGCTACCAAACATTAACAAACTGATTTGAATGAACCATTGAGTTTTGCGTCAAATAGCAAAACCCTTTGAGTGGCAGAAACAAGCCAGTCACTAATTTACTGCTAATCATAAACTCACCCATTTTTCATGACATAGTGCTTCATCTACCATCTCTCACTTTACTGTAAGAGAAACTGGATTCTCCTTTGATGCTACAAGTTCATACATCTCTTATTCATATGTATTTGGGTTATTCTTGCTGATCTTTGAATGGTATACAGAATGTATCTTTCTTTGTCGGGCACAGTTTCTTGTTTAGCACATGGAGTAGGACGAGAGGAAGACCACCTGATATCCTTTATCCAAGGATTTATATATTAGTATTATTTGGCTTTACATTAGTATATTATGACTTGAGTGTGAGAACTGTCAGGTTGCAATGTAACTGAATTCATTCTGGCATGTATTTCCCATTTTATTTTTACATCTAGTTTGTGTTTGAATGTTTTTCTGTGTCTGCTATCACCACAGGGAGAGTGATTCAGGGGAAAAATCATGCATGTAGGTTTCCATTTCTTAGAATGAGAGAGAGAGAATCCTCAGGAAATCTATCCAGGTTCCCAAAGCAAAGCCAAAAAAAACGTACATGCCACATGTATGGAATCAAGACGATTGGAATTTCTCCAAGTTACATGCCCCCTTCCAGAGGATACCATTTGCTTAAATAAAGAATATTCTCCTGATTTGTATAAAACAGAAGAATAAACAAAACATATATTATATCCATTATGTTGTAATTATGTCCGGTGGTATCTTGTTATATAAAACAATAATTAAATTATTTTGACATGTGTAGCCTATATATGTGGTTAGTTGATAAGGTGAGGTTATGTTTACTTATTGAGATATATACTTGGCAGTCTGAATGTTTTGCATGGTTGTTAGTGCACACGTGCTCAACCCTGGCTTTGGCATTGACAGAAAGCAGTGTAGGAGAATGGAAATGATTGCTGAGCTGCCAGTTTCCCTTGCAAGTTCCCTGCAAGTGCTTCTTGATGCAAGTTGCTGGAATGGATTTCTTTGTGAAATGCTCGAGAGAGAAAACGATCATGTCTTCCATTAACTGGCTAGTTGCATTTTTTTAAAATGAAGCCTGGAACTACGTTCTTATTCATTTTATGGAGTCACAGCAACACGTTCCACAGCTCATGAAACACACATAGCTTTGCTAGTAAAGGGCGTCCTTCACACCAAGTATTAGGTATCAAAGGGAATAAAGATGAACAAAGTAATGCAATGAGATGTATGTATTTTAGGGTTTTTTTTTCTTTGTAAAGGACTTAAAACACTCCTTAAGGATATGTTACTATACCAGTATCAAAGCAACTGAGCAACAGGCATGATTTTAAAAGCAAATTTGCCTCCAGTCAAACAACATGAAATTGTATTATTCTATCTATGGTTTATATCTATTGTATTCAGTCGGTTTTTGTAATGCAGGGCCAGATTCTGTTGGCTCTGTATTTAAAATCGCTCTTAGCTTATCTCAGCCAAGTTCATGAGGATTGCTTTTTATTAGATCCTGCTATTTGTTATCCTGCAGACCAAGAAACACAACAACATGGTTTTTATATTTAACACACCCAGAACATTGCTGCATAACCTAATTATCCATCAGAAAAGACATCTTCTGATATTTATGCTTAAATAAATGTTGATTTTAAAAATAAACTTCATGACAGATGCTGAACTGAACTATGCTATGAGAGGTCCTTGCCAGTGTATTCAATGTTATAGAACACTGCCTCTGTGTTCACCAGGTAATGTGGACAGAAGGAGACACAGTTATCTGTTCTTAATATGGATGTTAAACACACCACCTCTATCCACATGCTGGGGGGCAGGGGGGAGAGGGGCCGTTCTGTTGCTATGGTCACGGCGAGCATTACACTTATTGCATGGTGTTTTCGATCCTGCTCCAGAGAAATGAATGGAGATTTCAGATGGCGAGCTGGAGAATTACCATGGGCAGGTTATTCAGTCTCTGACTCACTTTACATTTCCCTCTTTCCTTATATAAAGCACACTTTGGGGTGACCATTACCGAAGACACTTTCATTTGATAGCCCTGTCTGTGCTGTTCAATAGGAAGAGGGCCCAGTAGTGACCAAGTTTTGCTGTTTAGTCTTGCTGAACATGAAATAAATGGCTTTTAGTTGACAAGGGAATTGGGTTTCTCTTTGTATTCGCTATGTTATGTTTGCTATGTGTTAAGCTTGGGAGGGCAGAGCAAAATAAAGCTACATGTTGTTTTCCCTACCTCTGATGTTTTAACAGGACTTTGTTTTTACAAGACAGACCATCATTGTGACAGTTATCCCTATTTAGCCTATCTACAATGCCTTTTGTCCTGAAACTCTCCCCAGTTTTCCACCTCCTTCAATCAGCAATGGGAACAGCTTCTTCTGTTACTTCAGGGGGAAGAAACGCAAGAGTGGACCCAGTCAGCCGCTTATTTCCCACTCTTTAATAAACCAGCTTAGCTAATGCATCAGAGCATTGCTGATACAAGTGGACCACAGGCACCTGAATGGACTGAAAGCGTTTTTTAAACATCTCATATACTTTCAGAAATGTTCATTTCCAGCAAATGTATTCCATCTGTGATTGTAAACATGATGTTTGGGGAATACAACACAGAATATAATGTTCATTTATAAAATGAGTGAAAAACTAAACATCTCAGTCAAAACCATGTCAATGGGGACAAATCTTAGGTCAGTGAATTGACTTCTTTAAGCACATAAGAGAAGAGAAGCAATTAGTATTTTGTTCTGTTCCAGACCAGAAAGAAATGACAGAATGCCAAAAGCAATGTAAATCAGTGAATGCATTACAGGAATAAATTTAAATTCATCCAGTGACAACAACAATTTTTGTAAATTGTTTCTGCTTGCAGAAAGAAAAGCACTGTGAGATTTTGCAAAGGAATATTTATAGTGGCAAAAAAACCCTTCCAATGTGTCTGTGAGGCATGTTAGGATGCCCACAATCATAGCATGTACTGATATAACAATATAAAAAATATATATTTTATAATTATTAGTTTAGTGGATATGAACAAGATAATTTATAAAATAAAAGGGACATACTAAATCATATCAGTTCAGTTCTGGCAAGATGCTTCATGGTTTTTTCTTTTCCTTATCCTGATATGCGTTTCTGCCCTGATATGAAACATCTTATGCAAAATACTTCCATACTTATAATAAAATCAATTTATAATTCATCTACCCTTGTGGACAAGGTGCACAAAAGTTCACTTAAAATATAGACTACCGATGCATGCAAATCAAAGCACATCATACTGTATTCATGAATATCAAAATGAAGTGAATTACATTTGACTGGAGGTCTGAAGATGATGATGTGAACTGTGTACTTCCCTCTCCTGTCACACTTGCTAGATGACAGAGCACCCAAATTCAGGCCAGTGGATGCCTGCCACTCAGAGTTACAGTAGACAGCAGCATAGACTCTGGTAAACTTTCTGTGCAGAGTGACTGTACTTCTGTAGTACAGAACGTCTTGATGCTACCATGCGCACGCATTAAGGCACAATCACAGCAGAATCCAGCATTTACATAACTGTACTTTGTGTTGCATCAGCGCAGCATGCGCTTTATGAAACCTATGCTGAAAGAGTACAGAGATAATCTCTTTCTGTTGCAATTGTCAGAATGGAAAAGTCTTGATACAAAAGGGTATGTAGAATCAGAATTATGATAACCACATTGCTCTTGGAACATGCAGTGCTGCACACAGTAACACTAACAGATGAGCATCAGTGGCTTGACAATAGGGGTATAAACCTTACCGAGAGGTAAGCAACCATTTTATGGTGCCTCAAGGATTTGTGTCTGGTTATTACTGAATGAGGTCGTACATAATGTACAATGAGCAGGATGCACTCAAACCGAAAATAACCTAAAAGGAAATGGACAGCAGATCCTAGCACAATACACGGCAAACGTTTTAAATGATCTGACCTATTCAGTCATTCTAGCCTAATGAAGACCAGGTCAAAATGCATTACAGCACACTGCACTGATGGAGAGTAACTAGCCATTATTCATCATCTAATCTGAGTAAATACAGTAGGTGAGAGGCTGAGAAAAATGGAAAACTAGTATTGTGGAGGCTACAAGCTTGCCATCATGTTGTATTCTTACACCTGGGAAAAGTGGAGGACTCCATAGGATATATAACATAGAAATTGATTTACAAATAGAAACATCTGAAAAATCTTTGCACTACAGCACTGTTGCATGATTTAGATGCTGTTCACTTTTGAAAATCTATTCTGGCCCAAAACGGGCCTTAATTAGAACGTCAAAAACACAATCAGTGTCTTTATTCCATACGACTGTGCACCTGGAGGCAGCGGGTGCTGAACCCTCATTTCTGTGGCAGTGTAGATGACTTTCATGGCATTGCACAGATATTTTCAGAAGGCTGACCCATCTCATGGCTCTGAGACAAGGCCTTACATGAGACTCTGAGCCAGGGCTACAGACTACAGATGTGTTGCTCCCTCTCTTTGCATTGCTCTTAAATATACAAGCATGTAGAGATGGTATGAGCCTGGCGGCAGGCAAGGGAATAAAATATCACCATGACACAAGAAAAAAATCAGCTTACACATGAGAGGGTGATTATATTGAAGGTTACAGCCCTGGATTGTATTTTTAGGAAAATGAACTTTTGTGTGAGTGAACTGTGTTTTTTTACTATCTCAAGCATAAGTCTTTTCATTACTCCTAGAGGATCAAAATTGTCAATGGCCGCAATAATTCACAGTAGCCCATTAAAAATCCATTAAGAGCACATGTGGTGACTGAATGAAAAAACCTTGGGAGAACTTTCAATTGTAATCACCACTCAAGTACTTAGTTTTGGCTTTTTCATCTTACCAGGAAACATTATAATGACATAGACATTCAATTTATTTATAATACTTCAATATCACTGTGAAATATTAAGTATAACATCTTCTTTTCCTAATAGAAAATAAGTAGAGTAGAAATGTAAAGCTTTATTTGACCCATTGCTTCTGGATAGGGTCACTTTTGCAAATGTGCATCGTTCTCACCAGACTTTTTAGCTCAACGTGGTTAAAAAGTATTCTGCTGACTTAATGCAAAAATGGTCCCTATGCATAATCTCTATCATAGAAACAAGTCCTCACTGTAGGAATAATCACTGTTTGTGAATCAATTGTAAATAAAATCACCACCACCAAAACAATTGTGCAGTGTACATACAACAACCACCACCAAAACAAGTCTGCAGTGTATATCTAACCACCACCACAGAAACAAGTGTGCAGTGTATAGATAATCACCACCACCGCCACCGTATAATGTACACTTCTTCCATTTGGATGCTGTCAGTTCCCATTCCCTCTCTCAGCCTGAGGAGACTACAAGCACTTGAAACATCAGTAGCGTCATTAACAGATAGGCTCAACTGAGGTGGAATTGTAATCAGCTCAGGTGTTAGCCATTGCCTGAGTAAGTCAATAAACGTACAGTCTGCCAGGCTTAAGGGGTTGGTTTTTGTGTTACTTTTAAGGTGTTATATATGGATATGTAAAGCTATTAGACTTCAATTTTTTAAAACAATTTTGGTTTGATTTTGTATATTTTTATTTTTTCCATGCTGGAAAAGGGCATAATAAAATGGCTTTTGGCCTGTTTTGGTTCCATATGTTTCTCCCCCTTGCTCATTACCCAGCTCCGTGGCTACACTTGCCACTGTGACACAATCAGGTATGAGTGCAATAAAACTGAAAATAGATATTTAAAAACATGCACATGATTGATTGAGGATTTATACAGAATAAATCTGATATGCCAGAGTGTTTCTTAGAGACGTTATTTTTAACATATTTTTCTTTTGCACAATTGTGGTAATTAGACATTGTTTTCATTTCCATAACAGCAATACAACATGAAAAGAAACATTGAGTACCGAAGAAATAATAGAATATTGATTTGTGGAGAAGTGTTAATTTCCTCAAAAATGTTATTTTATTTTAGCAAGCTGCTTAAGTAGTTTTCTTCAGGTTTAGATTACATAACGACAAATGAATGAAAATCTCTTACTTAAAGAAAACTTAAACTCCATAAAAAGAATTACAACCAATGATTACTGACATTCAGTGTCATTTCTCTCCTTTGCACTGCATATCCACAGTTAACCCTGTATGAAAATACCAAAATAATGAACACTCCTTCCACAATGTATATAAACATTGGGAGGAGTGAAAAAGATACAGATTTTATAGCACCTGCACACATTTACACCTTTTGAAACTGATTGATACTGCAGATATACAGAATAGGATACATGATAAGAGGTAGAGGAACAATGAGGATAACAATGACCGCAAACAAACTGAAACAAAAACAATTGCTGCATTATAATTTAAACAGCAATGGATTCTCATATTTTTTCCATCCCCTGTTTCTCACCTGATGTATATATAACGACTAGAATCAAAAGGAATTATTGCTATGACCTCCATTAAAAACTTCAAGATAAACACGACTAGGTCAAGTCAATTGCTTTCCAGGATGAATGGGACTGTACTACAGCAGCCATAAAACACAATTTATCATCTAATTAGTATACATCTGGCTGAGTGAGGTTTATCTTTCATACAGCATCCACTATAGGAGAACCTATAAGTATGGTCTAAGTACTCTTATTTTCAGCCACCAGCTAATGGTTAACATATTTAGTCATAAATTGTGCACCTTGGTTTAATTACTCAATAATGTCCCAACAATGTATTATGGCTGTCTCCCAGTCATGATGTATAGCTCCTTGTAAAGAGAACAGTAACATTAAATTGCACTGGGGTTACACCTTTCAAGCTTTCCATTTTATCATACCTGTAACCTTCACACATCAAGGGAGCTACATACAATACCTGGGTAGAGCGGTCATTTCTAACACCTCACCATAGAAGCCAGCTTAATCGCTGGCACACAAAATGTTAATGACTTTTATTAGATGCGCAATGCAGACATTTCCCCAGTTCCTCTTGTGTAGGAGCCCTTGTGACGTGACACTTTGGTGTGAGTGCCAGCAGCATGACTCAGCAGTGATCACCTATCATTCACAGAAGGTTACAGAGGGCGTCACAAACACTCAGGTATACCTACCATATGGTCCGTAATGATCTCCATGGCTGACCACCTGCTGGACTTATGGACATTGTTGGCATTGGGTTTGATTCTAGACTGCTGGGCGTGTGTCATTGGTCATTGCAATGGAAGTGAATGCACTACTAATGGTAGACATTAAGATTTGGGAATCTTTCTATTTTGGAAGAATATTAAGTTCAAAAATGAAATAAGTATGGATGTTTCAGTGTAGGGCTCCGCAGTGTGCTGTGAAATAAAGTAATAATAGTAACCAGAGAGACTGGTGTAACTTGTTTACAGATGGATCTATTTTTCCCGGTTAACCAATAGAAAAAGACTAGCAGCATATTAGCTAACTTTACTAACCGCTAGCCTATCTAGCATTAGCCAAATGTAATTAACCAGATAACTGACTTGTATGTCTTCCCACTGACAGCACATTCTTTGTAAACTTGTCTTGTTAACTAGCTCCAGACTTATGATACCAGGGTGATTGTGTGTGGCCATTTAGCTGCAGAGGGGGAAAGCGCTGCTTACTTATCAAACCCATTTTCAGTAACCTAAAATATTTGGCAGTCAGTGAAAGATCAGTATCTGATCTTTCATCAACCAGAATGGTTTGAGGACACTTTGCTGAATCATTACCTGAAAAAAAAAAACAAACACTGAGGGAACCATGCCCAAACCCTAACCCCAAACCCTAATCCTAAACCCTAATCCCAAACCCTAACCCCAAACCCTAATCCTAAATTCTAATCCTAAACCCTAATCCTCTACAGGAGAATATCAATCATCTGTGATCTGAAGCTAAAGCACAGCAAGACAAGCGTCTGAAAGACACAAGCGAGTACATTTACTAAATCAGAAAAGAAATTTAGCACCACAGTCTGAACCATTGGAAAAAGTAATAGACATATAACATTGGACCATATGAGCAAAAACATGTACTTATTGAACAACTATAGAAGGGAAACTAGCCAACCAGAAAAGCTCGAAACAAGAGGGGTTGCTACAGCCTGCTACTGCCACAACCATCCCTAGCCCTACTGAGACGGGGGAGACATCACGTCTGCAAACAGAAGCATGGCATATACATTTTTGGTCACTGTTTCACTGTTTGTTTCTTCTTGTGTGAACATCAGATTTTATTTTTTTTTTTTTTACAATGCTATAGTTCATTTTTAGATGCAATTAACATAGTGTATTTTTTTGTACTGCACATATCAAATGGAAAATCCACTGATTATTATGTTTACTTTAAAAATTAAGTTGCCAACTTTTGTTTATTCTTTCAATTGATCTCAAAGTATTGTTTTTGCATTATTCATTTTCCTGTGAGAACAATGTGTATATATATTTTTTTTTTACTTTTTCTTGCTGTTTGTCCAAAATATAATTTTTTTCCATTCGTCTTTTTTCCAAACAATTTCATATGAGTTCCTTCTTTTTAAAAAGTTCTTGGCAGTATTTGATTGCTGGCATTTGAATGGTGTGTGAGCATCCATTGAACATTTTTAAAGTAGTTTATTTATGCATTGAGCAAAGAATTTTTTTCATTTGTTTTGATGTGAGCTCAACAGTAGTGGAATAACTAGCCCATTGAAAATCAAAATCCCAAAAAAGGAAACATTTCGATTGTTAGTAATACATATACATTTTTTGAAATGTTAATGTGTATCAGTGTAAACAGACAAGTCACATCTTTACATTTTTAAGGCCCATTTGTGTTGGGTGGCCAACACAAAACCAAACCAGATCCCCCCAAAAACAAATTCTTAAGATGAAAGTGTGGGTATAATTATTCACCATACTTCCCATATGTTGCTGTGATATCTTTAAATGGTGTAAATGTGGCATTATAGAAGCTACACTACCTCCAAGCAGAAATGCTGACAGTAACGCTATGTAGAACCCATGCGATGCATGCGATTTGATTTCCATAGTGATGGTGTCATTGCATGGGGCATGTATTGCGAGGAATTTTAATATCCCATGTAGCTTTCCAGGCATTTTCTGAAGATATGAACAGTGTGCAGAAGTGAATGTTATTACTTTTATTTGAGGTTATGTAAATTCACCACATGGGAAGTTCAAACCTGCAACTGTTCTGACACTATTTTAAAATGGGAAGCTGAAAGGAACAGATGTCTGCTTGGCTTAGGTGTTTCAGCCTCTGAACCGCACTGTATGGTTTAACACACCACCTTTAAGGAGACTATTTCTGAACAACCTGTGAATACTGAGAAGTTATATACTCATCACAAGTTAATTGAAGATCCTTACTTATGCAAAATATCATAAAATATCTTTTTTAAAATTCTGAATCAGTTCAATGCCTCAGGATATGTGAGAGTGGCACACATTGGATTGATTATGTTTCCTGTACAGTAGTAATTATAGGATTACAGTAACCCCAGGGAATGGAGGTATATTGCATTACATCAAAAGAAAACATGGCATGCAATCATCAAACACATACAGGATCCAGACATGAAGACAATTAAGTCCTGAAATATGATTGTTAATAGCATCATGTGCAGTTTATCTTTCAAAGCAGAATCTAGCCAATAAATGACACATGATGAAAAATAAAACATGAAACTTTCAGCGCAAAATTTGGCTGTTGCTTTTCTGTCCTTGACAGTGCTTATCTTTTTCATATACATATAAATGAACACATTTGTTGACCTCTCAGAGGAAGTTTTTTATACAGCCTTTAACCTTTTTTGCATGCTACCAACAAAGTGAATGTGCTTATGTTAATCGTAGATTCATCAAACAAAAACCACCCACAGGTCCCTGAGGCCAGAATCTCAAAGGGTTAATAGGAGGGACATCCAAAAAGAATTCCATTCAGAATCTATTCCTTTCTCATGATTCAAGTTTAAAGAATCTTTTGAATAGTCTGTCACCTTTGAATTGGGAGCCAGGCTCTGTGATGTCAGCCAAACAATGTTTTCTTACAAAAATGCAATCTGCATGATAAATAGCATGAGCATGTTATTTCCTGAGAATTCACTGCCCATATGTAACAAAGGTAATCAGTTTTAAAATGGAATAAATCCCATTTTCCAACCAGCCCTGAGATGATAGATGAGGATATAAAAAAGCCATTAAAAGTGTATGGAGGTGAATGACATTTCCCACCTTGTGATATCTGTCTCTCAATATTGAAATATTCAAACATAGAATTTAAACATAGCTGTCTCACCGTTTTTGAAAACAGCCCTCTCTTTCGACAGAAAATAGAAAAGCAAACATCTTGATGTGTGTGACTGGCTTTTTGCTTTCATGGCTAAAAGCAGGAAAACATCCATGGTTTTATTATAAAGTTATTATATGGTTATAGCCACAGTGGAGCCGTACTTTGGTTTATAAATAATTCTGTTTAAGAGCATCGGGTAAATGAATGTAGTTAAGTGAGTGAGAGCAGTTATTAGTTTGGTGAGATAATCATATCGCTTACTATGCTGTGTTGATGGTGAGGGTGCTGCTGCGCAAGGACTAATGGAGATGAGCATGCAGTAATGTCAGAGAGAAAGTAAAACTCTGCCCTCCCCACCTCAGCCCACAGCTGGAAGAGGACTATGACTAGGTATCTACCACAGCACGCTTACGACCCTGCTTTCCATGTCATGTGGATTGAGTGTCCACGACTAAACATAGCTGCAGACCAGAGTAAAGCCTACTGCTAGTGAGCATGTCTCTTGTGACTGTGATTTTACTCCCAGGCCAGTAACTTTATTTTTGCATTGATGGCGAGAGAATATATCTACTTTCTCACCTTTCGATTTTAATTCTACAATGGCTAAAACAGCTCTTGTTTGTCTGTAAGTCCAAACAATACTCCTCTTGCCCTTGCTATTCTGTCTGTATAATATAGATTTTCAGATTTTCCCTGACACAAGAAAGTCAATTACTCTAATACACTGTTTACTTTTTTCTTATATCCCAATGCACTTACTTCTTAACATTAAGGGTAAGGTGCACTGAAGTTAATAGTCTTGGCTTGTGGCATTTTGTGATGCTGTTCAATTGTAGTGGTTCTCTGTTCAAGAGCTTCTCAACTGATACAGATTTCTGGTCTTTTCTCATCAGTAAATATCCAAAGTTTGCAGTTACTTAAATGTGTCTACATGCAATATATCACAATATATATATTACCTATATCCTATATCACAATATTATATATTAGAGCATGATGTTTGGACTTTGTATGACTTTCAGACTCATAGCTGTTAGCTGTTGTTGCCTTAGAAACTGTGTGATGTTTGTCAAAGGGCTGATTAATTTAAAATCTTTATCACATGAATAAAATAGCACAATTAATTATCATGTAGCATACATGTGTGCATAACATCTAAGCCTATCCAAATCTTGCTTAGCTGAGATGGAGAAGGAGACAGACAGACTTTTGGTATGTTTTTTTTTCTAAAAGGTTGTGTGATGTCTCTTTAGACACAACAAAGGTATGTTGTATTAATCATACATTTATTATAGATTAGAGTAATATTGTTCATAGTTCAACTCTTATACACAATATGTTTTAATAATAGTTTACTGTAAGTTCAAATATTTGTTTGAACAAACATAAATAAAGAAGAAGAAACCTCCCCATTCAGCTTGCAACAATGACATTGGCTAAAAATGCATTTTAAACCCATATCAGTGAATTCTGATATTAGGCCCAATGGATGAACACGCCTCTCTTCAGAACTGCCATGTGCTGTCAGAGGGCTCTGATGCTGTGAGCATGTTCCAGACTGATACAGCAGGCTCACAGTGTGCCTCTGTCCTGCCTGCCGAAGCGTTTCCTCTCAGACAGATACAAATCTAAGTAATGGGGCATGGCAAAAAGCAGTCAGACTGTGAATATTGCGCTCAGAATGAGCGGTGATGAAAGACTAGCAGAGACTAATCAACCCCAAACTGCTTTTCCCTCTCTCCAGGCCAACCTTTAACGTGATGTAATGTGAGCTGATGGTGGCAATCACGGCTCTGTGACAACGGGTGACGTCAAGACTCCTTCTGTGTCACACATCATGATACTCTTATTTGTGCACTCCTCCTTTTTTCATTCGGGGGCTTTCAAACTGCTCCAACCAATATCAACTATTAATGGCTCTTACCATACATACAGTGCCTATCATAAGTATTCACCCCCTTGGATGTTTTACCCTTTTATTGCTTTCATTAATCAATCATGGTCAATAAAATTTGGCTTTTTTCACACAAAAATTTATCGGAAAAAACTCTTTTATGTCAAAGTGAAAACAGATTTCTACAAAGTAATGTTAATGAAACAAAATTATATAAAGAAAAATAATTGTTTGCATAATTATTCACCCCCTTCAAGTCAGTATTTAGTAGATGCACCTTTGGCTGCAATCACAGCACTGAATCTGTGTGGATAAGTCTCAATCAGCCTTGTACATCTGCACACTGCAATTTTGCTCCATTCTTCTTTGCAAAACTGCTCAAGCTCTGTCAGGTTGCACGGGTATCGGGCATGAACAGCCCCTTTCAAGTCCAGCCACAAATTCTCTACAAGATTGAGGTCTGGGCTTTGACTGGGCCACACCAGAACATTTACCTGGTTCTTTTAAACCATTCCTGTGTAGCTTTTGCAGTATTTTTTTGGATCATTGTCTTGCTGGAAAATAAATCTTCTCCCAAGCCATAGTTCTCTTGCAGACTGAATAAGATTGTCCCCCAGGATTTCGGTGTATTTTGCAGCATTCACTCTGCCCTCTATCTTTGCAAGCCTTCCAGGGTCGGCTGCTGAGAAACATCCCCACAGCATGATGCTGCCACCACCATGCTTCACAGTGGGGATGGTGTTTTTGGTGATGTGCAGTGTTTGTTTTCTGCCAAACATAACGTCTTGTCTGATGGCAAAAAAACTCAATTTTGGTCTCATCAGACCAAAGAATCTTCTTCCACTTGACCATGGAGTCTTCCACATGCCTTTTGGCAAACTCTACTCGAGATCTAATATGAATTTTCTTCAACAGTGGCTTTCTAATTGCCACTCTCCCATAAAACTTTGACCAGTGAAGAACCCGGCAGCAGTTGCTGTATGCACAGTCTCTCCCATCTCAGCAGCTGAAGCTTGTAACTCCTTCAGAGTAGTCGTAGGGGTCTTGGTGGCTTCTCTCACTAGTTTCCCTACGTGCACAGTCACTCAGTTTACGAGGGCGGCCTGATCTAGGCAGATTCACACATGAGCCATATTCCTTCCATTTCTTGATGATTGATTTCACTGAACTCCGGGGATGTTCAATGCCTTGGGAATTTTTTGGTATCCATCCCCTGAATTGTACTTTTCAATAACCCTTTCCTGAGTTGCTTGGAGTGTTCTTCTGTCTTTATGGTGTTATGGTAGCCAGGAATACTGATCAACCAGTCTCTGGACCCTTCAGACACAGGTGTTTTATACCTCAATCACATGAGACACACCCACATCACTCAGGTTATCTTCAATTCACTAATTGTGAGACTATTGGCACCAATTGGATGGACCTCTACTGAATTTGCCCATTAAATTTAAAAGGGGGTGAATATTTATGCAAACAATTATATTTCTTTATATATTTTTGTTTCATTGACATTACTTTGTAGAACTCTGTTTTCACTTTGACATTAAAGAGTTTTTTCCAATAAATTTTTGTGTGAAAAAAGCCAAATTTTATTGACTATGATTGATTTATGAAAGCAATAAAAGGGTAAAACATCCAAGGGGGTGAATACTTATGATAGGCACTGTATATGTATGTGTTTGTGCTCATCCTTCTTTGCACAAACACATGGATTATATTACACTGGGGAAATGTTTACTCTGGTGAAAGGTGTTATGATGCAGAGTCTTCTCTGAGAGATGAATAAATCAAAACTGTTCCTCCTGCTTGGCAGGATACAGATGATTATTACCATCACATAACAGCTTATAACAATAGCATGATCCATGGTATCATATCACTGGTTGCCTATTTCCTGTGCACACTATAAATGTGTACAAGCATAGCACTTTGCCTTTTCACAGTTATGCAGGACCAACATCTATATCTAAATTGTATATAAACAACAAATAAACTTCCATATACACATGCTCTGTTGACATGTTCATGAAAGATTTACTTTGGATTCCTTGCTTGTGGAATTTTGAGAGCGTTTTTGTTTTTGTGAGAAACATTTCTTCCTCTATTTCATGTGCAGAGCTGTGGCACGCTCTCCACCTGAACTCTTTCATTGAGACAGTGAAGCTTTGCTCTCACAATCAATAATGTTTTTTGGACAGGTTCAACTAATTCTGAATGCCCATGCCTGTCTCTTTGTCGTGGCCCTGAGTAAGATTAAGCAGGAGATTGGATTTTACAAGGCAGAAGGTACCATTCAATCTTGGAAATAATCAAGAAAAGCAAAATAAAGAAAAAAAGACACAAACTGAAAATACAAACCATTCATTCCTTTTATTTAATTCCTATTATGTTTCCAACAATGAAGTATGATTTGGGGAGGACATGTATTTAGAAATGTTATTGTTTACGAGTAATCCAGTGCATCCCAATGAAAAAGACTGTCTGCTTAAATGTTTCAATTGCACATTAAAGTGTCCTTTAATTTTCTTTAATGTGCCTGTGTATATTTACACTCATGCAAGTACATATTATATGCTTTAGTGTGGACTTGTAGTCCTTGCTGAGAGAAATTCATACATCCTTCAAACAGACATACCTTAGATTTAATAATAATTAACAGTACCATGTCACCTAAAACCACTGCAAAAACTGCTGAATTTCCAGATGCCTCATTCTGACCTGTCTCACATTGTTACATCAACCATATAACAATTAACAGGTCATCTTTGTATTTTATGAATGGGGACAACATGAAAGAGGAGGAAAAATAACTGCAATGTATGTTCATGAACCATAGAGGCAACAGATTTAAAGCTACGGGAACTTATTTCAAGGACTGGGTCCACACCTGATCAAAATAAAACAGACCTGAATCACTGATCTACAAACAGTAGTATCATTGTGCATCATTTACTGCTGCATGTCACTAGCCATCAATTAGTGAAATCAAGGCAGTAGGTGTTGTGCTCTTTGGCTCTCGCTGTGCTGGCCTTGATGTTGAACAGCTGGTTGTTCAAGTGCCTTTTACAACCTACACAAGGACAAAGCCAGTCACAGCAAGGTCAACGTCTTTCAAAAGAAAGCCATTCCAAGATCGCTAATGCATGTATAACCCTTGGACTTTCACTTCAACACATATTTCTGAGCGTTAAACTGAACACTCACGCTGCTTCATCTTTGCAGTGTATAAGATGTCAGAAAATTATCCATAGTAATATGCATATACAGTTACAGCACATAATTTTAAGTTGATTGCAATGGTGTCTGCCTCTAGTCCTAAGTTTCAAAGGACAGCAAAACAATTGTAGTTATTGAAGCACCCTCAGAATTCCCTATAAACTTTGATATTCATTTACACAGAGCATTAAGGAAAGCGATGTTAGGTTCCAACTTACATATACCACTCACAATTTCCCACCCTACTGGCTAAGAACAAGATGAGCGTGGAGAGTGAGAGATACAAATCCGAAGGGGAAGCCAAGTAAATACAATGGAATGCATTCTTAACCAGGGTGTCAATGGTGTGAGAATGACCTTTACTTTGCCATTCAGCAAAAGCCAAACCGCCATTTACAGCTGTCATTGTCTTCAAAGAAATGACTGACCAATCTGACCAAAACTCCCACATTCTTTCTTTTAAAAGACTGTATTGCAGTGCTAAAACAAGAAACAATAGTATCAGTGACCACGTTTGAGGGCACAGAATAATGTGCATAATGCAGAATAATGAATAATGCAAATTACAAACACTGCATTTATGACACAAACTTTTTTGTCTCTTTTGTTGGTCTCAACAAAAATAGGAGTTTCCCTAGTATTCCCTAGTATTGAGCATGCTGTGTTGACAGAACCTAAGTAGTGTGATTAAGGTGCTCACATGTTCCAGTCATCCTACAGACTGCAGGGAATATCAGAGAATTCCATGTGCGTTAATGTGATTATGCACACTGCAATTATAAATGTAATCACATTGTAATGATTGCAGTAATGTGTGGTTTGAAATGGCATCAGAATATTTTCTTAGTCACATCAATGTTTTCATTTTAATGAGAGGAAGAAAATAGTGATTTCAGAATGAGTCATATAAACAGGTTACTTCAATCATTTTAATGTGGCTAAGCTTGTAATCACAGTTATTATCTGCAGGGTGAGACAATACATGCTGAAGGAAATGTTCCATTTGTAAACTTAATGAATTACGAAAGGTGAAGCATTATTTACCTCTGTTGTAACAACACTTGAAATTCTCTTGAGTTTTTAAGACTAATTGAAATACCTAAGCAATTCAATGTCCACATCAGCACAGAGATGTAAGCAGTTGTTTGAGAAAAGAAGCTCAGTGTAAAATTGTCTCAAAGGGATTGGGAGATCACTGCAGTTTTCTATTGCATTTTTTATCCAGCACTATATGACCAACCACAAAACTTTATTGGCTTAAGAGTCAGTCACATCTGATTTAATTTCAGACAAAAACAAAGCCACACTTTGAAAATGGCTCTCAGACTGTGTGGATCTGTGAGCCGAATGAAGAAAAATACCCAAACCTGACTGACTGCAAAAGCATTTACTGATAGTGTTGAGAGGTTTGAGTCGCTCCAGGATTCTCTAGTGTAATACTTTTAATTTCACAGAAGAAAATAGAAATGGATCCAAAAATCACAGAACTAACAGCCAGAATATCCAGGAAATTGTACACTTTCCTAAATTAACTTGGTGTGTCACTTCAGTTGGGTTTTGCTGCATCTCATGTGTGTAAATGGCCCTGCTGAATGAGAACAGCGATCTGTGCGCCACTTAGTGTTCTCTGTACAAGTACTGCATGGTCATTTTACAACATTTAAACAGGTTTCAAATGAAAAATCTGGCACCAAGGGTGTTTTCTGGCTACCTGTCTATCCTTAGTGCCAAGGTCACAGAGAAGCTGTGTGAGTGTCATTAATGGCACCTCCTGTCTAAAGCAGAAATTGTGGAGGCGAAGGGAAGATTCACTGATTGTGCAATCTGAATAGAAATTGAATGCCAAGTTCCCTGAAAAAGAGCAAATGCAATGCATGACTTAGCTATATCCCTGCAACAATATGTCACCTGTCAATGACATCTAAAGAGACATTATTTACAAAGCACATTCAATAACACCAGGAACGTATAGACGCAGTATTCAGTGTACTGTGAGGAGAAGGTGGTCTGGACATGGATTACAGTGTAATTATAACATTATAAACCAAGCATTACATATACAGGATGCACATGGCATGAACTGTATAGAGTATGTATAAACATGACATATTGGTTTTAGGAAACATCAAACAACATGTAACATTTCCATTACAAGTATTAATATTATGTAGCTAAAGAGTAAATGTTACAAGGGGTGACAAAACATCATTATTTAGGATGCTAGGCAAATTGTGATGTCACCTAATTTCATTTGCTTCATGTTATGAAACAATTCATGTTAGCCAATGGGAAATGTGTCCCTCATTAACACTTAAAAATCAATACGGTTCTAATTTTACATGTATTTTTACTCAGTTATTATGCCCGCTACAGTGTTTTTTCCTGGACGTTGGTTTATGCAATTTTTTCCTCAGGAGAGGATTTGCCTGATACCTAGGGCTTCAAATAAATTAACTTAAAATGAACTTAAATTACCTGAAACATTTTATTGGCAGGATGTTTTGTAAAAATATCATGAGGGGCTAGACAGAGCCTTATGTTTAATTAAAATGTAAAATACTGCCCAAAAATAAGAACATTTGCTGTTTGTGAGGCTGTAATATTGCATAGGAGAGCCATGCTGGACTGCACCATTTGAATTTAAGGTACAACAGGAGGATTTTTGCTCCTATCACTGAAAAAGGCTGTTTGACATATTGCCTCACCCCTGCATGCACATTAATTATCCTTTGAGAGAAAAACAGAAAATAAAAAAAAACACCTGTACAATAGTACAAGTGCACTGGTTCAAGGGCATATGGGGGAAGGTGGGAGTATTATGAAATGCAAATGTGCAAAACTGTTGGCTTGCATTATCAATAATCGCAGGCAAGTGATCTGTAATCTGTACACCGAGAATGATGAAGCGGAAGAGAATGAGAATGTAGCAAGAGATCTAGGAGCAAAGAAAGGGTGAACATCAGTTTGGCCTTTTTGGGATGGAGATGATTGTAGGAACAAAGGTGATTTGAGGTAGATGGGAGATGTTGAGATGACTGTATTTTTTTTCTGACAGATAAGGTGAAACTCCAGTATAGTCTGTTATCATGCTGGCAAATTTTTTGTTTTTCCACAGCAGAAACTGACATTGCTTGCACTGACATCTCAGTGAACACAAGTATGTAGACCATATACATTTACACATTCTGTCTGAACATGTTTCTTTTGCAAGAATGTTTCTTCTGCATGTTTATGACCTGATATCTTAAACATGATCTTTGCTAATTTATGGTGAATCAAAACAACACAAATTGACTTTGACTTTCTTGCCCAACTGTGATAACATTTCAAAAAGAGGGAGTGGAAAGCATACCAACAACATTCTGCTGCAAGGGAAACCTGGCAACTCTGCTGTGGCATTTGTCTGGATGCACACACCCTGGATTCTACCCCGTCAAATCGCCAAGTATTAAGCTTTCTTTTTCATCAATTTTGCAAAATGTTACAATTCTTCCAGATGCCTCCCAGAGGACTGGCAGATCTCTGTCTACGCATAAACTCTTTTGCAGTTCCCATGGAAACATGTCCAAGAAGAAGGCATGACTAAAATGAGGAATGAGCGAGAGACAGAGGAGAATGAGGGAGAAGGAGTGGATGAAAAGCATGCTGCTACCTTCTAGGAGCAGACAAATTTTTCTCAGCGCTCCCACTTTACCATTGGTTTTCGTGTTAGTCGCCCTACAAATTAAATTGCTATGGGAGGGCTTTGTCAGCCTTTTCTCTCAGCTTGTTTTTTTTTCTTTTTGTTTTTCTTTTTGGGGAGGAAGCAGGGAAGATCGAGGAGTGGTTTTTGTCAGGGAGCTGAGGCAGGAAGGCTGCCGGCGCTAGGTGTCATCCTCCGTCTGCGTCCCTGTCACTTTCTCCTGCGCTGCAGTCACACACAATATCCCGTCCTGCAATACATGCCTGTGGAGTTCTGTGACCTAACTTTTAACAGGAAAAACGGAAATATCAAAAACAACACTGCACCAACCTTGGGCTATAGACACCATGGGCTTCACATGCCATATTGTATAACCTGCATTTTGTGAATGCAGTTTGCACGTGATCAAATGCTGAGGTAGTGCAAGACAAAACCCTCTTCAGTTTCTAACATGCTGATATTATAGCAAGATATATAATGCATAAATTGCAGAACTATGGAAAGCAAACAAACAGTTATAAAATAACTGCTCTCAGTAGATGGTACATTTTTGTTGTGTGAATGCATCTATTGTTAAGAACGAATTTCAAGTAATTGTGAGCATAATAGCTTCTTGCAGGCCTGCGTGTCTAACAATGAAAACAATTTTCTTTTTCTGGTTTTCACTGATGATGTACTGACCTTTGACTCTGGTGATAGGATGAATATAGAACAGCGTCAAGTAGAAGACTAAAGTACTAGACCAATGACTGAGTCCCTGTCGTTTTGACATGGTGTAAATCGAAGTGTGCAGAGTTCTTCAGAGGAGGGTTAGAGAGATGGATACTCCACCTTCAGAAGTGTATGGACCTAGATGGAGGATATGTTGAGAAACAATAGCTTCGCATTTTGATATTTTTGTTTAATGAAGGTTTCTATGATTTTGTAGCAATATGTTTTGACTTACCTTTGTACAATAACTCCATCTATAATGGACAAGAATTGAATTTTCTGCTGTTTCTTTTATTGTTAACATTATGAAATACAAACTAATTCACCAGAATAACTGTCACAGATAGAACAGCTGGTTCCCATTATGCATGATTATTCTCAAAACATTTATGTATTTATCATGTTTTGGATGATTTCCCCATTCACATCTGCTGAATATATTGACTTGTAATCAATGCAGCACAAATTAACTATTAATTGTATTTTACCTGTACATTTCAGTTCTACAGTTCTACATTATATTTGCATCTGAGACTCCACTTTCATTTTTTTCATATTATTTAGCAATGGGATGTTCTATTTAGGTGAATATCTGATGCTGATACTCAACATGAACCATTCTAATCATATCTGATAAGATACCTGAACTTCAGTTGTTTAGATGTTTGGATTGAAAATGTATAAAAAGTAATTTATAGTATGAAACAATAGGTTAATCTCATGGAAGACAGAGCATCATATTCCCATGAATGCAGACAAATTATGCAATGTACAAGGGTGATTATAACAAAAGACAGTTATAAAAAACATTTTCTATTAGTTCTGAATTACATGATTAATGACATGTACCTAAAATCAAAAGCATCCAAAACACTTCAGGCTTAAAAGAGTACAAGTTGACAAATATTCCTGTTGAATGAATAAATATAATGTGTTTTGGCTTCCAATACCATAGTTACATTATGGCCTCAGAGATATGGAAGTCAGACAACTGAAAACACCAGGCAACCAAACAGGGTTTAAACCCACCCAGCCAATATATCTACGTGGGCCCCGAGTAGGTTTTATGGGTTTTTCATGCACTTCAGAATTTGTTGTTTTTACATAGGTACTTACCATAAAACTTCCATTAGCCAACAAGTCTCTAACATAGTAGTCAGGTAGTGGAAGCACATCACCATGGGAACAAGCAAGTGATTCATCCATTCCAAGTACAGAAAAGTATGCAGCTGATGCAAACTAGCTAGCCTTAGCAACAGCAGGTACAAAGAATAATGGGAAAGCATTTATTTAATGTATTGTGTAAGCATTCTCTAATTGATGTGCTGTGTACATAAATACATGGATTTCTTAATTAAATGTTTTCTGGTTCGTATATGGTAAGGATAAAGGGTTGATGTCTAAATTTTAATGTTTGTTTAGGTTTTCATTAGGTTTTCAAGTAAGGTTTGTGTCATTGGTGTTGGGATCAAGATTAGCAGGAGTCCTTCAGTTAACCCGAGTAATTACATAGATGTACTCCTGTAATGTATATGCTACAGGACATTTTGCTTTTGCATTTACATGAGAATTAGAGTGGTTTATTACTAAATTTATCATTACGTTGGTCCTCGCATTATTTGTCCTTGGTATAAGGTGTTGAAATGAAGTGTTACTGGATTCATTAAATATTCTGTACTGGATGCCTGGATCTGGAACTCTGGATCTGAATGGCACTTTCATAAATAATTGCAGCAAATTACAGCACTGCCTCTCTGAATCCTGTATTTTATTTTCTTTATAACTGCAGTTTGTAAGCATAGATGTTTATGTGACAAAGGCATTCAAAAGGTATTGCCACACAAAGCGTATTTATGCGCTTTTTTCAGCACTTTGTGAGAGTGATTATTTCTGCCAGGGGCATCAAAGTTAGACTCTTAGTGCTGACTGATGAATTGTGCTGTACATGTAAGACCTTACAAGTTACTCACTGTGCCGCACGTGGGGAGGACTGATATTTTAAGAGCTACAGCGGCATCGCTGAAAGGAAACAGGCCAAACACTTTCAAACTGGCAGGAGAGATAAGCGATCAGGTCTCCGTTCCTTTCACTCTGAGACGAATGCTTTTTCTTTGCCTTCCCTCAGAGGACAGACAGACAGAGATACCATCTTCTGTTTGGACTTGCAACATTAGGATGCAGTGTGGCAGGAGAAATGTGGAGTAATGATATGCCCTGCACTTGAGGAGGACCATTTATGAAAGACAGGTGTCATGGAAAGCTACACCTCTGCTGTCACCCACTTCACAGAGACAGACGCTAACACAAGCCCTGTGATCACCAATATGATTCCAAATTATGCTATTAACTCCCAAGTCAAGCCTGGAGTCGATCAATGTTTGTCTATAACTTTGATTCACAGTAATGCATGTGTTTAGTTAATGCATGTTTTTGTTGAATCCTGGCCACAGAAAGAATTTCTCATCAATGGAATATAACATTCAAATTGTATCTATTGCATGAAATATGTAGAGCAAATTACGACCATAAAATGTTGCTGACTGCTTAGTCCTAAAACCCTATTTGATCTCTATGAACTATCAAGGTGTTTTCATTATACATTATACATTGTTAAAAATTGTTCATGTGATTTCATATGAAATACAAAATATATTACTAAATAACATTTCTTTCTCATTTCTTATTGGCTGTGGAGTGTACATTATTTTTCAATAACCAGATCCCTAGGAAGCAGGTCTAGTGAAGATTTAATTACCATTCCTAATTACCAGTGTAGTTACATTAGCTTAGACCAGAGATCTAGACTGTCTCTGACAGTATCAACATACCCAGGGAAACAGTTATATGAGTTTGGCTGCCATTTATTTTCTGTGGAAATGATCATTTTTTCTAAAACATCAGACAAGATGAAAACCATTGGTGTCAGCCACAGAACATAATTATTTAATGCATAACTTAGTTTATTAATATAAACGAAGTTATGTAACTAATGACCCTAGTGAACATTGACTAATAATCAACAGATCTTCTCACTTTGTTATCCATTGTTGCACAAGATTAAAATGGGATTTCAAGAGTATCAGCTCTCCTCCTGCATAAATTAGAGGTAAAGAATACTGACATGTCATAATGCATTAGAAAAAATGACTTTCTATCATGATCAAATACATGCATAACATTGTTATTACTTCCGTTCCCTTTTTATCATCTCATTCAGTCTTAATAAATAACCTGAAGGAACAGAGGCATCTGAAAACAGGTCAATTGTTAATGTAGCATAGAGCTGGCAATTAAAAACAGATCATTACAAAAAGGTGCTGCTAGCGCCTGCCTGCATCGCTGCCTGGCTTCACTGTACAGTATGTAACACTTTCCAAGGGTGTCCTCCCCTCCTTCCTCTGTGCTGTGTCTGTGTCATGGTGCCTTGAATTCCATCACTGTCAGCTTCCCCTTAAGCTCTGTTTATCAGCCTTTCCACACATCTCCAGACAGTCAGATAGCATCGGGGGCTCCTGTTCTAGATAGCAGACACACTACCAGATCTGTCTGAGAGTGCATTAACAGTCTCATTTCCCCTCTCCATGTTAAGATAGGAAATGATTATATTCTGTGTAAATGTAATATGTATTAGAAAGTTTGACAGTAGCAAAGACACTGGCACCACGCATTACATTGCACTGAGTGCTAGATAGAGGGGTCAAATATGTATTTATGAAAGAAAGTCTGTCTTAATTTATCTCTTAATAAACCGTATTGCAACCAATAAAACTTTTGGCTTTAAATAAAACAAAAAATGTATTTATTCATTTATAATGAAGATTTTTAGTATTAGAATATATTAATTTAAACAAAGATAGTGCATATTTTTGTTCCAGTGTGGCATATTGGTCAAGAAACATTACATTAGAAAAGGTCTGAATTTTCTAAACTATTGTGTTGGATTTGGTCAGTGTTTGTTACATGATTTGCTGGTTACCAGTGAAATTTCCAAACTATGTTGGTGAATAAAAAACTTGCACTAGTGCATTTTTTTGGAAGTGAAATTAGAAGATGAATGTCAATTGAAGTTTAGCCATGCATTATCTGTAATATATATTCCCTTGGTGTTTCAATGTTCAAACGTGTTCAAAAAGATTACGGAAAATGGAAAGGTTACGGTTATGGAAAAATGAAGAAGGTGGTACATGTCTAAATCCTGTCATTTTCCATGACTTTAATCACCACATGAACTATGTACAAATAACTTCCTAAATTACATTTCATCGTGGGTTAATAATGGTAAACTCCAGCTTTACAAGATATGCTGTTCAGTTTAGTGATGTATAGTAATGCTGTTTTAGCAAAATTATCATTATATTTCATATTGCATTAAAACATATTAAATATGTTGCTAAAGAATGGAAATAATTCCTTTTTCACTATCTTGCTGGACACCTTGAGAGGAGAACTACAGTCTTACTTTGATTTAACTTCTTTTCAGCGTAACTTTATGTCCTCAATATGCTTGCCTCAGGGGCTCACAGGAGCCTGTTTCTTCAGTTTGTAACCTGGGCTTGGCAGAAATACAGGACTGTAACGTTTGTTTGACATTTTAAAATTCACTTTCACATCAAATGTGGAAAAAAGCTGAAGAGTGGGGCTGTGGCCTAAAGGCCAGTGCTTTGTCACTTAAGACAATTTTTTCCACATACTTTCACTTTTCACTCAGCACAAAGGATCCCTGGGGAATGAAATTATCTTTGTCTGACAGCTAACAAGAGAATAAAACACACTCCCCTCTGCAGTTCATTACCCATTCTTCAATGCTTTCATCTCCCAACTGCAATCTATATCAGTGTCACTCCTTTTTCCATAGCATGCGTTAATAATGAACATGGCTTAATTGGTCATTGTAAACCCCTCCATACCCCTTTCATATTCAATTGCCTGTTCAATTGAGCTTTTCTTTAAAGTAGAGGCCTCAGAATTTGGTACACAAAACAATCAGCATAGCTTTCACAATAAAACTTGATCATAACCCTTTTCCAGTTTCACAATGTGTAAAATGTACTGGAGAAACTGAAGCTCAGAAACTTTTAGACCACGGGCAATTAGACGGTTGGAGTGGGTTTGTCACCTCCTTCATTATTATTCATATACTGCTCCTTGATTGACATATCGATTCAACTCGCCAAAACAGAGTCAAAACAACAAAATAATGAAAATTCTCCAGATTTCCCATTAACTAGCTGCAGCAAATGTCATAGATTACATTTCATATTAATGTAATGTTACATTTAAATGTGATTATATGTAATGTATCACTATTCTTATGGCTATACCTGTGTATCAATTGGTTTGTTAGACAAACCATGACACCACAAATGATGGCACTGTTATTAGCTAAATACAATTACAATGACGGTGCAAACTTTGTAGACATTGATAATATATAAATACACTATATTTTAAATGGGAAATTAGTGAAAATGCAACTAACAGATCCAAACACCAATGCTGGTGGTGAATCTATGTAAGGTCCATAAGTGGGCGTGTACATGACCTTCTACCTGTACCAGAAGACCAATAATAGTCCAACTTTGGGAAAAGTCATGTCAGAAAATCATGGAAGAGGTCTGGTGGGAGGTCCAAATGTTTTCCACAATCATTGTTGAGTTATCTTTTACTGATAGTTTCAAACAAGGATCATTGTTCTTTTGATTCCTATGGTGGTAAATTGAACATAATTACTCAAACATTTTGACTTTAGAATGTCCTGTTGTAAAGTTGTGCACACTGGCATTAGTTATCAGTGATATCACGAAGACTTGTGACAGTTATATCACAATATATAAAATAGTGTAAGTGGTTACATATTCCATGAACATGTACTTTTTCCTGGCTACTTTCCATTTTTATACACCTACAGCTTCTACTACTTTGCTATAGTTCTACTACATGTTTGAACTTTAATAATTATATGTTCCTATAATCAGTACAGTTCTGAAAATGTAAAATGCAATTTCCTGAGGCTCCTACCTGCCAAGTGCTTGAGGTGATTCACAAAATACAGCCGACACCTAATTAACTGTGCTCTAAAGTAAATGTCTGCTTTTTGGCATGGGTAAGACTTTGTTAAAGTTGAAAAGCTGGCAAAAAATTATTTAAAGGACAAAGCATATCAAATATGACTCTGGGGATTGTTTTTGCTGTAAAAGAGGAGGAAAAGCAAAGAAATTAGACTTGAAACATGACACAGCTGGGGTTGTGGATAAGTTCACCGTAAAGTGACTGGGAGCATCAGATTTGGTCAGAGGGTGTTGACTATGCATTACTGACACTCCAGGTATGTGACATACTGAGTCACTCATGAAGCTTCTATGTCTAATGCCCAACAATTAATGCACTTTCACCTGCTCAGGTTCAGGGAAACAGGGAAAGAAAGAAGAAGAAGATGTGAGTAATGTGATAATTCACACAGTTATTCAGAGGGCTTATGTACCTGTGTTTCCATGTACTCATTCACGATTTTGTGACATAATTGATTATAATGATATTAAAATTCATGTTATCGTGTAAAAGAAAGGTTCACAAGGTTGAGCAACTGTGAAAATTCCCCCGGAAAAAAGAAAATGTAACCAAAGACTTCTTCATGGAGTCTTTCCATTATGCACAAATGAAATGTTTCTGGTCTCATTACAGAAACATCAAAACACAGTCTTTGTGGATATGACAAATTGCATGCACTGAGAGCCTGGTGAATGGCAAGCAAGCTTATGGGTTGCTGTGCATTGTGATGTGGGTAATGGAGTCATTCCTGTTAATTCAAAGACCTTTGTGACTGTGAAACATTCAGAGAACATAATTTATGAAATATAAACAGTTTGTCTTTTTAAAACTACATATGACTTGGATTTCACACTTGGATGTACTTATTTATATAAGAGTAAAAAAATATCTTCATATTATCTTCCTTTTCACATTTTGAAACAGCAGAAGTTTGTTTTAACGTTACTTTTTAAACAATCAGGAAAAAAAGTTCATTTTCTTGCAAAATGCATTAAACTCAGGCAGGGGGTGTACCTGCATCATTGGCTTCATTTAGCCCTCCCTCAGCAAATACTGATTGCATGATTTCCTCCTTCCTTATCTTTACTGTTGTTTGCAGTCAGGGTCCCTGGTGGCCGGTGTGGTGGAAGCACCCACAGATGAGTGGGAACAGAGGAGCCGTTGCCACAGGGCAGGAGAAGGAACTGAGCTTATCGTTATTCTCTCACCTGCAATGGAGCCTAATTATTCGCTTCAGTGGGATCGTCTGCCAAACAGCATGCGTCCTGAACAGATTGCCCCTGCATAGTGATACAGCAGGGGAATGTGGGAAATAAATTATGGTCACAACAGTAAACTCTTTTGAGAATTATCAATATACAAACCAACCCTACAATGGAGGTGGATGTTGACTGAATACATTATAAGGGTGTGGCAGCAAGAGCATAGATGGATTTCTTGTTAAACCCCATTTTGTGTGGTTCAGATTGATGAGAAAGTTCTTTTTTTTCTTTATTTTTCCTCAAGTTTGAAAAAGGTCTATTTGCTGGTTTTAAAAGTGGATTATACAGAATGTGGCCACATTCTCGATAAGTATTCTTTTAACGCCTGGTATTAATGTGAAAACTGTATGTGCATGCAGTATTCACATAACATGGAGTAGATTTTAGAACTTGCATTTACACTGAGTATTAAAAAGTGTGCATGCTGGCCACTTTGCAGATGAGTAGAGGTCAATCTTATAAGTGCAAAGGCACTTCCCCTATTTCCCTATTGTTTGTAACAACAATAATTTTTACATGGAAAATTCCAGCCTGCCATCTGAATATGTTTACACTTCCACCAAGCTGGCAAGCAGTAACTATCCAGTCATGCTCTGCACAATGTGCAGACTTCATGCATTTACACCTGGCATTAACATGTGAAGTCTTCATTTTAATGGCATGCGTTAAAATGGTTATCACTCAGCAGTTGCCACGTCATTGCTGTGGGTTCCTGATGATTAAAATGTCTCAGTTCTTTAATATATATGATGGATGGGTGAATAGAATGGGTGAATGACAATGGCAATGAGAAGTACAACTAACAAAACAAGATTAAATAGTTTATCCCTCTTGGAAAATTCAGTCCTTCATTACTTTTTCCTAAATGCCTTTGTTCTTGATTGCTCATATTTTAGTTTTATTCGTATAACCATTTGAAAAAGTCATTCAGATCAGTGATGTCATGTTTCAAAAACAGAGCAGCTCAAGTGGCTGTATTTCCAAGCATTACATAAAAGTTTTAACTTCTAATTCTTATGTCTGTACTGTTTAATTGGGTGGGGAGAAATTAAATGAGTGCTTAGCCAAGAAAAAAAAAATCTGTAAGGCAGCATAACAATGAGTTCAGTTCAATGAGTCGTTCCCACAGCAATTCATTGCCAGGTCAGCCATGTTGTAGATCACGATATGGATCAGGTTACAACACATTTCTCAGCAGCGCAGAAGACATGGAATCTGTCAAAGTGATGAACACTCATCCATCAGTATGGCATTTGCTTGGTTCATGAAATTCACTTGTGTCTACTTACCTATGCTCCCTGATGAGACAATATAAATGAACATGCTTTCCTGAAATGCTATTACAGATGTGCGCTGTGCTGCATACAGTTAAATAATCTGCATAGTCACACTGTGCCATGCTTTACATCCTGAAACATGAACCCAAGGATTTATGTCAATTTAATAAAAACACAATGTGTATTCCTTTAGGTAATAATATTGACATTCAGCTTTTGATATAAACAAGTTTCTGAATGAATTAAACTATATCATGTTCTATTCACTCAGATTAAACTCCATTCCAGAACTTGGCCCCTATACAGTATAACAGCGTGCAGACAGTAGCTGTACTTGATGTTACTTTGTTTAATTAAACCGTTATCACCCTTGGCTTTGTAACAATAGGCATGACGCTCAGGTTGCTCCATAGAGTATTACATTGACCATTGGCTGAGCTGGCAACAGTCTAGTTTAAATATGCTAATATGTTTTTAACAATACCTCATACAAAAGTTTAATGGCATGGTCCAATCAATATGAAACAATTGTACTTCTGTGTAAGTACATAGGTTACATGCCATGTGAGACTGTATGCTTACAGTGTAGTATTCAAAGGTAGAGTACACATGGTTATACCAACATTCTGTCCACTTTTTACAAAGTGGGAAGAAATTTATTTGTTGAGTTGGACAAGGCCTTATTAAGCAGGTTGTTTGTTGTGTAGAACCCACGATAAACAATCTCTGTCCTGTCACCAGACCTTGTTCCTCATTCTCCGAGCACAATAAGAGCAGTGTGTAATCACAGCCTGGCCTGGAAGTCTGTGCTGCAGTAAGGCCATGCCCTTGATTTACAATGCTCCATAAAGCACCAGGAGCTGTGAACATGCTGATAAATATTAAGCTGTTTTCAACCAGGTTAAAAAGTGAAACAAATGTAACAAGTGTTGCATATGTAACAATTTCAGCTATTGGCTGTGGCTGTGGCACGCACTGACTTGCTGTCATTGTAGTTAATGAATTCAGATTTAGCCCTTTTTAGAATACAGCTCACATCTAGGAGCTATGCCACACTGGTAAATGTAAGGAGGCAGCAACTGTGACACACCCCCCCACCATGTCAAAACTGGAGGTTTCATAGGTTTAATAAATAAATGTATTTTATTTATTTATTTTTTTTATTTACTACTACTTACTGTGTCCCTTCACATATATAGTAATTTCAGTCATGGTACTTTAAATCACTTTGTCTATATTTATGCCAACTCTTTACATATCCTCTGAATTACACATATCATAGTTTAGGCATATCTTATAACACATTTATAACTGTCTAGAGCATAATGGATGGGAGGATGGGGGAATTGGGAATAAAAATTAGTTTCTGCACTTAGGCCTTTTTCTATCTATATATTATCATCATGAACACTTCCATTTCAGATGCATCACATATAGCTTTAGGTCAAAGCCCCTGTTTATTATATAATCTGTCTATTTTCAAAGGTAGTGAGATAACATTTCACCATGTCAGAATTAGGATACATACAGAGGGGATTTGAAGCGACAGCAGCAATATGATATTGAAGTGGTTTAAGGGAAAAAAGGCATGGATCTTTTGTAATATATCAAAAACTGTAATACAGGAGGCCAGGGTATCATCTGGATGAGAGCACCGTAGTGCTTTGACACAGTTTTTTAAAAAATACTTTGCGTTAATGCTTTCCTTTTATACTTTGGAATAAAGCATATATGACTCTTTTCTTCTGTACTTACTCTGGCTACATTAGAAAGTATCATATCCACTCAGAATTTCTGTTATAAGTGTATATTCCACTTTTAGTTAATTTCTGTGAGCATATCTGACATTGGATTCATTGTAGAAGCATCACAGTTCATCTGCTACTCTCCACCTGAGCACAAGCTGTCAGTACAGGGGGCATATGTAAGTGTAAGCGCATATGCATTCAAACTTTTTTTTTTAAATTATTTTTTACCCCGATTTTTTCCTTTTTTTTTACCAACCCGAACTTGTTCAACCGAACTGGTTGCCCTCACTGCAGCACCTGCTCTGACAGCGTTGGAAGGAGAGGCCGAGTGCGTGACTCCTCCGATTCACATTGCAGCCACACAACTAATTGCACACTGCCTATGATGATGGAGGAAGACACAGTCAAGGTACTGTACTGTTCGTGTCCAGCATGACAGAGTGGGCGCTATGGTGATGAGACCAACGAACATTAGCCGGCTTACCCCGTATCGAATCCCAGGCGAGGCTGGCCAATTGTCGCCTTGCCAAGGGGGACCTCTGACCATAGCCGGCAATGGCGAGGCCGGGCAACGATTTATCGTGAGAGCCATCCAGAGGGCCGCATTAAAACTTTTGAAGAAGCAAACCTGAAATCTTTAGAAGCAGAGAAACTTTAGGGGACAGTGAAATTCCGCGACAGCTTGTCCATCTCTTCTGATGCATAGTTTGTCCGCATTGATTCACAGTTTAATTAGACCAAGTCAAACTTGCAGGAATGGCAGGGTTTTATGGGTTCATTTCAGAGCTGTATGTGGTCATTGCAGCACAGTGTACTCTAAAGAGGATGTCCAAGAACTTGTGTTATGCAAGATGCTAACTGTGATACTTAACAGAATGAGACCTATCAGTAACACAGCTCCACGCCTGCCCATGCTGTCCTTAGCTCACCTGTAGAATAGATGTGGTGAAAATGTTTGAAGGTCCCATATTTTGATATGATTTTGCCCTGCTTTTATGGCCAATGAGTTGATTCCCTCCTTCCCTGACAACAGAAATGAGAATGCTTGTTTTTTGCATGTTTTATATCAGGAAGTGAACTAAGGAAGACAAAACACTGGTTCCAAGCAACAGACAAATCTATGGAAAGGTGTGTATGTGTCTATTTGTGGAATAAGAAATTGCTTGTAAAATCTATTTTCCTCTAAGTAGAATACATGATCTGATCTCACACTTACTCTAGGACTACTGAAGAAAATAAGTAGAAATTCCCATGCTGAAATCCAATTGCCCCTTTGGAGAGGACAATAAAACTGTAAATTGAAGCTAATTTATTCATGCTTTCATTTTAAATTCTGCATATATAATTTCTGTCATGAAATCAAAGGAAGCAATACTTTTCTTGTGACCTGAAGTTACAAACTAAATAAGAATCATCACATCATGGCTGAGTGTCTAACTTGCTGCCACAAATATGCCCCAGAGGAGGCCTCCAAGCGATTGTGCAAATCAAAGATAATGAGTTTAGCGGAAAAAGGCTCATATTAACCTTGTCAGCTTTCCTTTGTTTTTTTGTTCTAAAACTTCATTATCTTATCTTTTGGGGACCAAGTTATAGAGCCATTCCGATCTAAAATTGCAAAACATATTTGGTTATAAATTCAAGAGTCCCAACCCCTTTGAAATTCTTCATAAACCTATTCCACTGCTGATGTATAACTATACGCAGAACAGACAGACATAAAGCCCAGTTTAATAGATATAATCACTAAAAATAGTTGCAACCATTCCCTTGTTTTTTACAGCATTATCATGACGTTACAAAAATAGCATTTAAACACCCCAATCATTATGCCTCTTAATTTATCAAATAACATTGCATGTTTAACACTTTAGAAACTACTGTTGTCATAACTAAAGATTCACATCTCTTAAATTGTGTTTCACCTTTAGGGCCAACATAGTCACATGCAATGTTTTATTTATTCTAGAGTTATCCCAAGAGAGTTTAAAATGAAAATATGTTGTACCCTCTGGAAATTCACATTCCTTTTCTTACAGTTTTGAATCACTGGTTTTATTATGTCAGCTCTGCCAATTACAGTAGTTAGTGCAGGGAGTGCTACAAGAGAAATGCACTTCTGTGCATCTATCATAACAACACAGCGTGCTGCATTTCAGCGGGGAGAGAAGACCTCTGTCATTCATAGAAAATGGTAACCTGTAGGAACCTGATAATTACATAGGGGCAGTCATGCTGCAGTAAACCAAGAAATCCTGTTCCTTACCCAGCAGGTCTGATGAAACCACCCCCATCATTGCATTGGTTATGGTTGGTAATGATGTGGCCCAGACTACAGTAATGCTGTCTATGCTATAAGACCTTAAGTACCCTAAGTTCAGCCACTCAGCCCTTACACTTCATTACTTCATAGCTCCATTACATGTTTTATATATGTTTCTATATATATATATATATATATATATATATATATATATATATATATATATATATATATATATATATATATATATGAACCATTGCTAACTAACATTTATGTTTGGTATAGACATATTCTGTAGATGTGATATTCTGTAGAAAGCAAACTTGACAGACCTGAGGACCAATTAGCCTTCTGTATGAATAGCAGCTGAACCTACATAATCGGTTGAGTGTGACGCTGAATGCAGTGTTAAAACAGCACAAACACTGTGACGTTTATTAGCGTTATAAAATAATTTTATGCTCTGAGCGAGGCAGCGGCGAGGCTGAAAACATGCCTCGGAGAGGAGACAAATTTCATTCATGCTTAAATTGATCGCCTCAATGGTGCACTATAAAGTCAATATACATTATTTTGGTACAATCGTGGTCTGCACTGTGGGAATCATTGGATGTGATTGATGACAGCTGTTCTGAAGCTTCCATTCAATGTAATTGCAGGAAGTGAGTTTGGTTTGCAGTCGCTTTACATCTACAATGGCACACAATGGAAGGTCCTCATGTTCAGCCGTTTTGCTTTGAAATCCTGCTGTAATACCGTCCGAAATGGGATAATATTAAATGTTTGCCAAATGTTCAAAACAGAGGGTGTCCATATGGTAGGAGGACAGCCATTAAAAATCCATTTCCATAGCTGCTGCATTTCATTTACAAATCAGTAGATGAGTTTTTCTGTCCACTGCTTTAAAGTTCAACCTGCTGTGCTTATTTTTATTTGCTATGCAGGTTTCTTAACTTTATATTTAAATGTTTCAGCAGAAACTTAATTTTAGATTCTCTCCTTATCTTAATCCTTGGAAACTGATGAACAAAAAAAAAAAAATGGTTTCCTTTAGAACTTCAGTTTCCTGAAAGAGGCCTGAGATGTCACATGACTATGAGAATAATCGTACCTCAAAATGACTATGGCTGAAGGCTCCAATTCAAGGGTGTACAACTCTATTCCATAATAGTGTGTATGATGGTTGTTGTTTCTACTAATTATTCTTAAAAGGCTGTAATCACATAAATACTTCCATTCCAGTGCACTATAAAACATTTTCACCAGTGTTTTAAATTCAATCTGCATCTGCAGCTCATGATTTCCCCAGGACTGTCAGGTCAAATAAATGACTGGAGCTGATTAAATATGCAGGAGCGGGATTTGGCATGACATCTTGAAACAGATTGGCACTAGTTGTGCACTCTTGCTTTAATACAGTTCCACCCCTGATATCACAGGCAGATAAAAGCATTCAGAATGAAGAGGTCCTACGTCTTCATATTTGTAATGATGTGCAATGTGCTACTTTACATCTTATAACCCTCATCGTGAAGAGTCCGTACCACCAGATGGCAGGTCTGCATATGTTACATCTTTATTCCGAAGATCCATATGGAGCCATAATGTTCCATTTCAATCAGAATGTCAATGTGATATGAGAATAGGAACTCTGACACAGTCACACCTGCCAGCAATGTCCTTAGGAAGCATCCATGATAAAGAGGTTCAAAAGCTCTGTTGGAGATGACCCGCACCAGAGCCCTCAAACAGACAGCTAAGTCAGCCTGACCACACAACACCACATGTACCAGAGCACAGCTGGTCACATCCACATTATAAAACCTTGTAAAAGCTCTCCTTTTGCAGTGAAGGCATTCATGCTATTTGCACCCTCTGGATGTATAATTCAGCCCCTCATCCCTGTGCCCTGAGAGGGGCTGGCACCGCCTCTGTGCACCTCATCCGGAGTGCGAGACATAGTCTGAGAGAGAGGGCTCGAAATTTCTCTGCAATACCTTGGGGGGCAAAGTAAGGATATTTTTGGTGTTGAGGGTGATTGCACAGGTGTGGCACTATGTGATTTGTGAAGTCAGCAAGGCTAGAGGAGAGGACCGTCTGCCATGGGAAGGTCCCTTACCTGCTCAGCTGAGCCACTTTAAGAGAGGGGAGGAGGGAGACAGGCAAAACTGTGAGACAAGCTGCACTGTCAGTTATTCACCACCTCTCAGCTATCAGTAGCAGTTCTTTATATATTATGGCATTTATACATATATCCCATCAGACTGCAAACAGATTAATATCTCTCACTATTCAAATATACAACCCTACTCAAGCATATTAAAATTTAAGTGTATCAAAATTGATATTTGAACAAGTCAATCTTAATTTGTCATGTGACCACGATGTAGGAGTTGTGCTTTTTTATAAATCCACTTGTCTGATGTTAAATGCACAGAGGGGTATTATAACCAAGGGAATCTCACACTCCCTTTTTTAAAATAAGATTTCTAAATGTTTATCAGTTTTTCAGATGAGGATTATTAATTCATTTTTCTGATAGATTCAGATGGTGCCATGCTGGCCTGGATATGGACGTTAAAGACCCCTTCTGCCGTCTTCATCACCCCCTGTGTCATCCTTTTATCATAGTTGTTAATCTGAGTGTAATGTCCATACACATAAAATAATATGGTACATTAAGAGCAAGAAGTGACATGAGAGATCTCCTGCTGTTGCCCATTTGACTCAATCCTAAACTCATCATGTTAAATGCAAACAGGCAGGGCACAATGCAGGTATATGAAACAATACACTGCCAGGGTTTACTGACATAGTCACCACTGAGACATTATATGCAGACATGGACTAGTGACATACTGTAGCATCAAAAATGCTGTTATTAAAGGTATTATTATATCAGTTTCATTTACTGGTGAAGTAGCATGTAGTGTTTTGGTAAATGTGTTGTAAGCGGTATGTATTTGCAGTGACATGAAACCTTTTATAAGGTTTATTTATAAGGTGCATTTTCAACATTATGACTGCATTATGCAGCATGAGAATAAACCCCATCTGGTTATGAACTCTTTGTGTTTACCTCTATGTTAATTAATCAAACTGGAACTGAATATATTATGCATGAAGCCTATGTGGACGTTGCATTGCTACTAGTTTGAAATTATAATTTAAGCATTATATATTTAATTATTCATGGACTTATAATTGAAAATTCCCTATCTTACTAATGTCTTACTTTTTAAAGGAGAATAATTGTTACCTGAAAATCCAATTATACAGCATTTCCATTCCTGTTTAGTATCTGAGCACTGACAGGGTGTACACACACAGAAACTGAACGCCGGTTTCCACCGGCATCCTGGGGTTGGACACATGCAGCATTCTGGACTTTAACTTCCCCAGCCAGGAGGTTGTGGGTTCCAGTTTTAAATGAGTCACTGCTGTTGCCACCTTCATTTGCACTTAACCCCTGTAGCTGTTGCTGATCATAAGTAGAGATGTTCACTGGCCTGAATGAGTGTCTGTTTGTTTGCTAACACTGAAAGGAGAGGCCTATCAGGTATGCAGACGGGTGTGCCGTGACTTGTATGGTGCCATTCACGTGCTGTCAACTTTCAATAAATCGACGCTGTGCCTCTTTTGTCCTTTTCTATTTCCCTTTTAAAACTGTAATTAGTATACTTAATCAGTGTCTGTTTTTTTAAATCAATGAACCAATCTGTCAGTGGCTATTTTTTTCTCTCCTGTGTGTTTTCTTGTAACGAGGAG
Source organism: Albula goreensis (assembly GCA_022829145.1). NCBI lineage: Eukaryota > Metazoa > Chordata > Actinopteri > Albuliformes > Albulidae > Albula > Albula goreensis. The sequence goes on from CM040759.1 coordinate 16,925,341, forward strand.
AAAGACTTGCGGAAGGTGATCCTGGTAATTAATTTATATTATGTGCGGCATTTCTGCAACATTAAAAGAAAGTGGCCAGACAGGACTCTCACATCACTCATAAAACCTCAGCTAACTGAGGGGGGTGCAGATTCCATCGGTGCAGAGACGGGCATACATTATGCATATGAGTGACAAAGCCGCTCTCTCTCAGCAAGTTTTGCCCGAGGACACCGACACACTGTTCAGAGAGGACGCGACTCACTGCGGCATCCATCTTGTCTTTGTCATGTCTTCTCTGACCAAGGAGACAGGGAAAGGGCAAAGGTAGGCCTGATCTCTCCTACAGAAGGAGTCAAATGTATTTCCTAGATGCTCTTTTGCTTGTCCCTGGTTTGTCCCACCATTTTTACGAGTGCAGTGTAACACCATCTCACTTCCTCAGGTGTGACTGATGGCGCATTGCATATGGAACAGCCTCATAATCATGGCGGATGGATAGATGGACGGATCAATTTTTTAGTACACCATAGTTCTTCCAAATAGTGGCATATTGATTAACTGCTCGGCATCTCATCTCACCATAGCACAAATGAGCATATGAACCCAGGGCTTTACTTTGCAGCTATGCATGAATGCATACAACGTAGATCATGGCTTTGCTCCAATCATGTGCTACTGGGTCACATCAATCGATGGTCAGACATACATATGTATATATTCTGTTGTAGTCATATGTATGTATGAGTGTGTGTATATATATATATATATATATATATACACACACACACAAACACTCACACACACACACACACACACACAACATTTTTTCTTGCATTAGAATACGAAAACATGCAAAAAAGTGTTTGTGTTTGTAATACCTAAACAGTATTTTTAGGTAACAGTGAGGTTACATGCCAGTAAACAAAGCAATATATAAAATCATTAAACTCTGGCTGTTTGCTTTATTAAGAGGGGATGGCTGACAGCTGATAATAGATAATTATTCATAGCTTTTCCCAAGATAAACCCTCACTTCCTTTATGAAAAGTATAGAACCCAAGCCACTTCTCTGAGCATTGGAGGATGGCCATTTGAAAAATGCTGGAACATCAAGGGAACCAGAGTCCATTCAGGTCCAAATAAATCAACATAACTCAATATGTTGAATTCTCCTTGTGAATATTAAAACAGAATGTAACTCCCATCTACCATACTGCATTGACTTCCTCACTACTCACTGGAGACCATTCTGTTTGTACTTACTTTAGTGGTCAGGCAGCGAATTTATATACCTGAATATCCTCGACATAAGACAGATGCATGCGTTCATATGTCTATATATATATATATATATATATATATATATATATATGGGAGCACTGTAACACAGTTTCTAATAGTGACTACTGTATTTATTGATGTATAAGTTGCATTTTATATGTACCATATGCGCCTAGCTATTGACTTTCATAAGACATTCACAGCAAGAGGAAAATGTTGGAACACGTTAGGGAAATAGGGTAAAATAGCCCCAAGTCTGAACTCTGTGTTCAATAATATCACATTATACAGATGGCTCATCACTGCTTGCAGCTTGAGCTTGACAAGCAATTAACAGAGAGAAGAGAAATGCTGTGTGGACACTGTTTTGCAATGTATGGATACCTGTGAAAATTCACAAGAAAGCAGGACTGGAAAGAAAATCCACATCCAGCTTTTGGCTTTTCATCAAAAGCACTGTGTCCAGTTTTACATGAACTTCCTGTCAAAAGTGTGAGAAAACAGATTTTCTGTCAAGCTGTGAAACTACTCAAATAACTTCTTTGAGGATTTGGCCAAAGTTCAGAAGTGAGGTTGGGTTCTGATAAGCTTTTCATAAAGGCAATATCCTTCTCTTGGCTGTTTCTTGAGTTTGAAGCTTATGTGTATTTGTAGGAAATGTCTTTTGCTGTTCAGTATTATGATGTTTTGCATGGGGTGCCAGACGGAACACAGAATGCATTTATTTCACCATGCTGCTTTCCCCTGACATTTAAAGCAAACCGCTGCTGTTTGAACACACATTTATTTTGAATCTTTACTTAACTTTCTCTTAACAGATTTTATTTAAAATTGGAGGACTGATTTGTTGCAGCTTTTGACACTTTGTAATTACTTTCAAGATTTCAATTTACCACTGCCCGCCATGTTGTAATGGTATTTATGAGTCTGACATCAAATGGCCAAAAACAAGCATCTCTTTCACTGTTTCTGTAGGGACAATAAGCAAAAGTGCCTGGATCAATGCTTTTCCATGATTGTCTAAAATGTCCTCAACATTTGCACCAATTAGCTTTGTTTAATTCAAAGTATTATTTAATCTTGGCCCAGTGCAGCAAGCTGGGCTGAGTATTCTGTCAGATAATGTGCAACGTTTGTGAAGGGTACTGGAGGGAAAATACAGCAGGAGAAAAGAAGGGAGAGCCATCTTTTTGAAACCCTGCTCTGTGCTTTTGTCAAATTAAATCTGTGCCACTCACAAGCACTGGTGAATTGTTTGACAAGAATACCCTTCCTAATTTAAAGGTTGCTTGTATACTTATTTCACAGCTGTGTATCTTAAACGAAGTGATGTGTGTGAAGATTTCATTCAAATACACTGGATAACCACTCCTTACCAGTGTCATAGTTAAATACTTTAGAAAGCCTAAATGAATGCCGGTTGCATGTCAAACAGTCACTGATTGAAATTGATTGCATGATTTGTCTCACAGTGAGGGCAAATAGGGCTATACAAAAAATTATTTTGTGATTTTGCCACATCTGTCGAATGTTCATACTGGCATATTAGAGGGAGCACTTGACTTCTGATTTATTTAGCATATTTTATGGTATTTTTGTGTTCACTGCAGTCTAAATATACAACGAATACTGTTGTTTTTTATAAATAGTGAGAGTAAAATGTATCTTTATTAGATCTATGAATCTATTAGATCTAAGATTGCATTGGCAGAATATCTACTTACTACAAATTCCAGAATGCATTGAAAATATCCAGCACCTTCCAAGTAGTATGGAATACAGATGGGCATGACACAGAACTCATAACTTTATTAGCTGCTTTGCACTTTTACCATAAAACATCGTAGTCCAGAGATATTATTTGTTATCATGCAAGGAATTTTGGAGACTGACTGGCATCTATAATGTTAATGTTAGTTATAACTACACTAACTATGCACTACACCTCAATCTAAAACTATTAGTTAAAAACCACTGCTCTTATAGATGTTCAATAATGTAAATATGGTAAAGGATGAATATATGACGAGATGATCATCGATATGAGTATGAGAACTTACTACCATATGTCTATCATTGAAATGATGGTCAAATCCTAGAAATTTACTTTCATTTGTTTGTGGCACAGTTTTTATTTTTTATTTTTTACCATTATCCATGTAATGTTACCATGGGCAAGCAATAGCTTTTTCGGCTTTAAAACAAGACTTAATTCCAGTAGGTTTGGATAGTCATTTCACATGACATTATGCAGAATTGCCTTTCTCCATAAGATGATGGTGCTTTGTTGTTTCGCAAGCAATGAAAATCTTGGCCTACTAATTAAATTTTATGGTACAATAGTTAAAGAAACATTATGAAACGTAGGCCCACTTATATTATGAGATCAAAGATAAAAGTGACATATCACCTTAATCATTAATTTAATGTAATTAAAATACATTTACGTGGCCATATGTTTACTCACAGTAGCTATTGTATAGTAGAGGTGTATCTGTATCTGTATGAAATGTATTTTCTAACCTACTATTATTTGGCAATGCAATTTTTGTGCTTTCAAAGCAGCAGATTAATTTAATATTGGCATATAATTATTAAATATTTATATTTATTTTTAACTAAACTAAGCTTCATGAACGGTCAATATTAATTAGTTTTACTTTTTTAATTACTAATACACTTACAGTTAAAAACTACAGGTGTTAAGCTTCATTTGGATGTATGGGTTGTGAGGGGTTTGAAAGAAATCAAGCTGCCACTCCAGGCTAGTTCACTAGTCTCGCTAGTTCCCACACATGACGCCTCCTTCTCCTTGATGCAAGTTTCCCTGAGTGATAGGTGGAAATGGTCAGCTCTCAGCTCACTGCCTGCTTTGTGCTGATTGGTGGTGACTACAGAATATTGCGATCATTTTTATGTAGCAAATGAAATGACTAGTTAGTGAAATCAAAGTACTATCTTGCAAACAGAATTGGCATTTTTATCTTGTGGACATCTACAATGATATGAATTGATATGAAGAAACAACTGGCTGACGCTCAGACATATCAAAATGGCTTTTTTTCTGGATAATAATGAGCAAATTTGGGTAGTGTATTCCCAAATACATAACCGTATTTGGGAACATCCCTAGTGCATAGGTTTCTACATATATCCTTCAAATCTCTGACTTAAACCAAATCTATAGAGATGGCATTTATGCTTAGAAGGATAAAAGCCATTAGTATTGTTCATTTTGAGTTGACATGAGTAAAATCATTTCAATCATGATAATTACAACATAACAGTTGAAATCATTTGATTAACATAGAGCTGGAAACATAGAAAGGATGTGCCCATTAATGGCTGTGATGACTGACATCAACATCCATTAGCATTCACCTGCTCCATCAATCAGTCACATTGTACATCCCATTATCCTCTGTATCTAATTTGTGTGATCCATGTGCCACCATATCTGCCTCGGTTAATCCAGCCTGAAAATGATTTGGTTGGGGAGCTAAAGCACATGTTGCTCATTGAAAAGACCCACATTGTCCTTTGGTAAAGGTCAGAGCTCTTCCCACAATCACTCAAGTTTTCAGGGCTGACTGAATATGCACATATTCAGTAAGCTGGCCAACCAGAGACTGGCTAAACAGCAGAGAAATTTCAGCTGACTTGGCCAAAAACTACTGTAAATGGGAGCCATTTGGGGTTGGTTAATATAATTTACACTATTGATTGCTTGAGAGACAGATAGTAATCTAGTATTGTGTTGCAGGATAAAAACTTCACTGGAATGACACACCTCTGCTTGTATCCAGAAAATCAAGGTGGATGTCTGGAAGGCTATGAAGCTCAGAACTTTAAAAAAATGCTTATAGTGTACCTTCACCCTAGTAGATGGAATTTGCACCAAAATTCAAATGAAAATGAATACACACACTGAGAATGGCTGTGTTACTCTTGGTACCACCCCATTTCCCTCATAGTGTGAGCGGATTGGTCCTCTTGTACCTGCATGGCATAAACAGGGGGAGACAGAGGCTACTGCCCCCTCACTCACCAAGCAGCCTGATGATGTAACCATACGCTAACAATGGAGCGGCCCATCACATGCCTTTAAGAGAAACTGAATTCTGGAGACACATTCATGAGCTGAGACACCGAGCTGTGGAAAAGTACCTTTCTGCTCACTGAGTCTCATTCTCTTCTCACTAATGATTTAGAAAGTCTCCTTTGTATGTTTTAAAAAATTAAAACCTTACATATTTTGTATACTTTATAAGGGCATATGTCACCATGGTGACTGTTACAGAATGAGATGGTCAGACTTATATTTGTTTTTTGCATGCTACACTATTTTTAAGTTGTCAGTGTTCATAAATAGCTGTGAGATATAAGATTCATCCTGTTATGACAAAGAAACAGAGCACTTCCATACCATAACATAAATGTGGAAAAACAGCAGTGTGAAGAGCATGGGTTTATAGAAAATGATTTTTTTTTTTGCTTGAACTGCCTTCAACAAAGGACATCTTTTAAATGCAGTAATTATTGCCCTCAATCTCTTTGAAATGAAAAAGTCCTGTCTGCCTATCACATGATCCCAGCCCAGCTACAGTTTCTCCATTTTATATCTAAAACAAGATTATTGCATGCACCAGCCTTCAAGAAAACACACACATATATATATACATTTTTTTTCTTAGGGATTAAGGGAAGTGATCATTATCAGTGAATTCAGTTGCATTAGAAAATGAGTGCCCTTATTTACCATAAGGCACAACACAAGTAGTACTAGTTGACTAAAAATATTTTTTAAAATGCTGTTTTAAAAACTATGGACTGGGCAGACAGGTGTATCAGTCGTAGTAAAAATATAGATAGAACTTACAACTGGATTAAAATAAAAAAGGTCTATTAGATGGAACACTAAGAGCACATCCAGTGTCTAGGCTATAAACTACCGTAATGAACATTTCATTCTAAAGGCATTAAATTTACTGTGAAAGGAGACAGGATCACAAAAGAAAAGGATGAGAATTACCCCAGCCAAATGCATATCTCTCCTCTCCTAAACCAAGCTAAGTACCTCAATAGCACATTACAATGTTTACTGTGTAAAGCTCCTTTTAAAAAGACAAAACACAAATATGATTGCCATTAACAGCAGAATTATCAAACCTTTGGATAGGCTTATCAAAGCCAAATGTAAAAGTACTTTGTAGCACAACATACTTCCACATTTCTCCGGTAACAGAAAAATTTAACACATTGATGACTATTTCCAACTTGAGATTTTTGATATTCTCATCTTGAATATAAATAATTATTATTCTTTCTATAATTTTGCGAATTTACAACAGTCATTAAGCAATAAAGGTATTTGTCTCTCTCTTGAATGCTAGATTCTGCATTCTGTGTGTGTCTGGTTTGGGCCCAACTTTCCCTTTGAAGTCGCCCCCAAAATCAGAACAATGAGAATGATCCTGGATATCGGTCTGTAACTACCCCTCCCTAACATGAAGGTAATGTTAAATCTCACATCAGAAACCCTGGAAAAATCTCTGCTGCATTTCTATAACCTAGCTGTTGGAGAGAAACTAAAAGCTTGCTTTGTGTGTGTGTGTTTTTTTTTTAACGATTGTCACTAGATATGAATTTCCAGTTTATACATTGTCCCAGGACTGAGCTCAGGGCAGGAGCTGTCAGAAACACCCAGGTGAAGGTCTAAAGCCAGTCAGCTATTCTTCTGCATGTATGGAAGCATCAAAAAGAGACCCAGCGGAATCTATGACAGTTCCCCCTACATTAGGTGACACTCTTGTATCGTCATGCTTACAGCCGAGTGCACATTTGTGATGTGCTGAGGAGGATGGAGTCATTTTAATTCAGGCAAATGTCTTTATGAATTCTGAAGAAACATGCCGTGCATTGGTGATTGCGTAGTGGAAGACTAGCGTCATTTGTTTGGCCCAGAAACTTTGGTGCAAGGTCCTTCAGCATCCTTAATGTGTCTGTCTATGATAAAACACAGCAATGAAAAAAATGAAGTCCAGGCTTTAGTATTCAGTATTTGTTTTGGCTGACTGTCTTAGTAATTTGTTAATGAAAGGGGTTGAGGGCTCAGTGATATTGTAGGTTATTTGTTACAAAATACTGGAAAATGCTTCTTGCTACATCGTTTCTTCTGGACCAAACGTACAATTACTTTGGGACACGATTCAAACAGAGCTTTAGATTTTAATTCTGTAGTGAGTGATGGCATTTCAACTGGCAAAACTTCTGAAAACCACAGATGTTTAAAAACTCTCCCAAAACCAATAGAAAGAAAGAGGCAGTAGAACACTCAAGAAGGCTTAAAGTTCTGAATAAAACAATTGTAGAAAAAGGAGATTCTGTTCCAAAGATCACATAGAAGCAACCACAAATGCAAATCTGATTGGCAGCCTTCATCTAGGCAACTGAGGCATGCAAATTAGTAACAGATTTTGCAAGAAGCTTCAAGACAAAGGAGCTGCCTGGAGGAAAGATGCGCATCTCAAATGTAAATGGCCCAGCACGGACAGCACACCACACTGTGTCATAGAAACAGCCCCTGATATGCATTTCATGTCTTCTTGGGTATACAGCATTTTTTTTTTTTTGAAATCTCTTTTCATATTAATTTACTCTCTTAACATGATGATAATATTTATGTTCATATTTAAGCTAATATATATGATAGGGCTGCCATTTGAAAACTTCTTGTTTTTGAGAAAAGAGTACCTTTATGTGTTAAATAACAATTGTATTAGGAAAAAAAGAATGTATTTTTCCCATATGGTTGAGCATAAAGTACATTACACTATAATTTTTTTTGCAGTCTTCTTGTTCAGCTTCATCAAGGGTACCAGTAATTCTACAGTCAACTCCCTAGGAAAGAACAATGGCATTAGGCCTGTTCCCATAATGGTCTATAAAATCAGAGATAACTTTGAGGGGAATCTTGGACTAGTCCTCTAAGCAGCACAGCTCTGTGTCTTTAGGTCCATGCTTACAGTATTCAGTTCAGATCACAGGTTTTCAACTTTTTGAAGTCTAGAGACTTAGATTAACTGATAGTTACTGTATTTGGCTGCTTACACAAGACACTGCAAAACAGCATCCCATAAAGTCTGTCTGAATGGGACACTGCAGACAAAGTATAGCCTCCCTGTTCTTTTCAGCTGAGGAACATTCTTCCTGTTTGGAGTGATATAAGCCGTAAGCCCGTCTTGGGTGCAATTAATGTGTGTGCACTATACACCACTGTTATAGGTAACTTTGCCCAGGTATGTAAATTTAACGAAGAGCCTCTCTGACTCACCTGGTGCTACAGCATTATGCTGCAAGAAACCTTTACAACAAATCATTTCTATTTCAACACAATAACATGATTTACTTGTGTATTTGAGTATTAAACATAACTAATCTATGTTTTATTTTTTAGTTCAAGCTTTTTTTGTTCATTTTCACCAAGAGTGGCTATAATTTCTGAGATTCCAATATGTATAGCTTTTAAAGTGTAATACATTAAATCAGCTCTTGAAGCAGACAAGCAGCACTGCATTCAGTTCTGTTCCAAGTTTAGCCCACTGTTGTTTGTCCTATTATAAAACAGTTATTTAACCTCTGCCTTCAGTGTGTTTCCTTCTGTTCCTCTAATACATTGAGCCCTGTTAAATTCCCAAAACAGATGCTCGAGAGTTCTTTGTCATGATCGGCAGCCAGCAAACTGTCAGGCTGCACTCTGCCACTGCAGCCTCCCTAACGAGGTGCTAAATGATTACACCCGTGCACCCTGGAGGTGAGCAATTCTGCTTCCTCCGCAAACAAACTGTCCAAGCCCCACCGCTCCCCGAGTGATGTCACCAGCCAGGACAGTGGGCGGGGCTAGCAGGGAGCAGCTGAGGCTCAGCGATCTGCTCTGAAACATATCCAAAGCCAATAACTTACTGCGTAGATTAAAAGCAGTGCTCCTCTGGGTTGGACCTAATGTATCTTAGTGTTTATGGTGTATGGGCATTAATGGATTGGCACACTTTTCTTTTTAATCTGACCTGGCCTGTAATTGATTTTGTCTTGACAAAAGTAATAAAACCATTTTGGTCTCGGCATACATTCTTTTGGCAACACATGAAAAGATTCTCCTTTTTGCACCATAACAATGCACCGATATCTGAAATTAATTGTCATTAATTGCCAAATGCTAATTTAGTCCTGTGATGGTTATAGGTACCTTCCATCCAGATCTGTTGAATCATTACCATATTCATAAAAGGAGGGGGATTAAGTTATCCATCAGTGATATGCTGTCACACATTGAGCTCTGATGGATAATTATTCAATGCACTATTGCTGTCCAGTTACTATAAAGAGGAACTACTCCGGCTTTGTTCTGAAGAGCAATATCACACTGAAATGCTTCCATATGATTACAGGGACATCCCAAAGGCAACAAAACCTTGGGAAAACCACAATTTCACTCTAAGAGGAAGTTCAATTACAATAAGGCTGGCAAAACCTGACAACTATGTGTTTATTCTTCTTTTAATTAATGACTCACACTTATTTAAAACTGTAACGTTCGGTTTTACTGATGGGAATGTGTCAAGCAGCACATCTGAATCAGCTCGAGAACAGCCTTCATCATGGAGTGATTCCGTTTTCTCTGGTGATACATATTTTGTGCCTGCATTCATTTTAACAATTGTCAACACCAGACAATGCTTATGAATGTGATTTGCAATACAATAGAGCTGTCATTTCTTGAGTGTGTGAGTTGTCTTAGCAGCTCAGCTGTCCTACTTGCATGGTGGGAGAATGTAAGAAAGGAATAGCATAATTGGGCTATGTGGAAGTTCCCTTTTGAAAAACTATCCAACATTTGTGCCAGTTTTTTTGTGTGCCCTGTTGTAAATGCAGCACTGATGTTTTTAATTCTTTATGGTAATAAAATTTCTATTTATTGAACTGACAAATGCTTAAAGTAATTAGATCAGCAACTTGTTATTTAATTGTGTTCTGTAGGCAGCATTTGGGTCCTTAACTCAAAATTAGTGCAGATAATGTACTGGCCTGACTGTAACAAAACCCAAGCTGGAAGTAATAATTTAATTTTCAATCATCTTCTCCAAAATAAGATTAGCAATTAAATAGCTCTAATTGGCTTAGGTTTCATATTTGTCCCAGTATTTTTGTGATAATTTTTTTTTATGTTGTAATTTTTGTTGCCCTATAACCATATCGGATAGAGTAGCAATAGAGGAAAATATAACAATCTTTTTAGGCAAGTGTATACTCAGTTATGCCAATCCATAAATATAAATGTACTTCAACACAAACACTGACACCTGCACTTACACTAATGTCAAATGAAAAGGAATGAAATTTATTTGTCCATGAATTCCTCAATAAAGTCCTCTTCTTTTTTCACCCATTTTTCCCCTTTTTTCCCAACCTGAATGTTCAACAAACTTGTTGACCTCACCGCAGCACCCGCCCTGATAGCTGAGGGAGGAGATGTCGTGCATGTGACTCCTCCGATTTACGTGATGACGCTCTTGCTTCTTTTCACGTTGTGGTCGCACCAACAACCGCACACTGCCCATGATGTCGGAGGAAGACGTAGTCAGCATACAGAAAGTCCTCTTCTTTAAGATTAAATGTAAAGGTTGTTTATGCATAGACTGTTTACATTTCTGCTCTGCAGTAAATGTGAAATCAACATTATTCCCCCCATTTTCCATTTCCCTTAACTGCTTTTACCATCTATATTATTCCAATGCATATTTCATCTGTATATTGTTCCTTTAATACTGCAAAGAAATATATTAACATATTAATATATTAATTACACACCATCACATTCCAAGGGAAAAAGATGATGTAATATATGATGCATTTGGGGAGATATATGATGCATGTGTTGAATGTAGATATAAGTAGATTTAACATAGCACAGCCATTCCTTTCTGAAGCACATTTTATGTGTTCCTCAGATGTGAGAGTGATTATGGCCTGTATGGGCAGTGGAATAATATGCTCTCTACCAAAAGGCTATCAATCCTGTACAGTAATCAGACCCATCTGAGAGAATGTTTGACTCTGACATTATTGTACATTATGAGAGCTCCTTTATTGAGTTCCCTCTGGTTCAGGAGAGTAATTGCTGTAGCTGAAATTTTATTTTAAAGGACTACTTTGATTATCTTTACAATGGCCCACTGTGGTGTTAACTATCTGTTTCAAGGATAAAGATGAAGAGACTGTCTTCTACTTTACTGTGTATAGTTGTGCATATTAATCTGAATTTGAATAAATCAGAGTATGTTCTTGTTTGTATGTAAACCATCACATTTACTTCTTCCAGCACAAGACATACTGTAACTGTGAATGTATTCACTAGAATTAACTAAGTAGACTGAAACAGGTGATCTTTGATGTTGTTTGTTCAATCTCTAATGACAGCATATCAAAAACATGCAAAATAGAGTTTCAGAGTTCCCATGGAATAACACTGGCAGATAACAGCCTGGGATTCACCACAGTGATGACTCCTAAACCTCCCATGTGTTTCAGACTATGAGATAAGCCATGGACATCAAACATGCTTACGATGTGTAGTCTGCTCTGTCCACACATACATAATGGAACAATGAACTTATAATGTGTTTATGTGCAGCTATTTTTCTGTATATTTTTTGTACAATTTCACCTCTTCCCTGTGAATGACACAGTTCAGCTGAATGTCTGTGCCGGTCTTCCACATTTTGAAGTTCATGGCTTGGCATTTGAAGATTGCAAAGTTCAAATTCCTATATATTGCAGAAATCCAGGAGTGTCTTTTAAAAGCCAGGCCACACCAAAAGCGCAGACCTTTCAAATCTCTCCTCAGATGTCTGAAGTCTTGAATTTGAAGGCACTCCCCTCTCAGGGAACAGATCCTTTGCCCAAAATCAAGTGGCTAACACTCTGAAATGGGTAAATCCTGCATATGTCTCCAATCTGAGCTCTAATTTAGATACATTATTTGATACAGCTAGCTGATACAATTACATTCCAGTGGAAATTGCAAGCTGTTCAAAAATACCACTGCATACACCCAGGCTCATAAATACCTCATGTACAATTCATCTGCATGTTGTAGTATCAACTAAAATTTAAGTACATTTAATTTTAATTATCTTCTACTCTAGAGATGCTAGATTGAAGATGTCCTTTCTTTGGGCAAGACTACATGTAGTGTTACACTTTTAGTCCATTGAATAGAGAAAATTCCTTAAAGGAATATACTATATTCTGTATGTATTGATGTACACTACATTTAATCTTACATTGGTGGGTGAATCCAGGAATGCTGTTGATGCTGCCCTTTTAATTCAAAGTGTTGTAGAACAGGCACTTAAAACTGAACTTCAGCATGCCAAAATGATACTACTTATGACCCACATGCAGGATTAACAAAAAGTCTTAGCATGACCTTTCATTGCCTTTATATGCATGAGTTGAAAAAGCACACTTGCTTAATGGAGGGTGTTTCAGAAAGTTAAACGCTGTTGAGAGCAGTGAGCTTTTATTCCTAATGGCTGATCATACATTAGTCATAGGGACAACTGATCTGTCCAGAGGGTCTGGAGAAAAGAAAAATAAAGTGTTATTGGCAGTAGCAGGTGCCTTATTTGATAGTAGTCATCACAGAAGCTAATTGGTGCACAACATGCTTATTTGTGATCATGCCATACTGGTCTCTTAGTTCAGTATTCATATATTTAATACAATGGCATTCTGTAGCACAGTTATTAACACCGTGAATGTAGAATGTTAATCTTTGTGTCTATTTGCATCACACTCTCTCTCACAGACCGCACTGGGTAGCAGCCAACGAAATATAAACTTTTGAAAATATGATTATGTCTTCTTTTTTATTTGCTGTTATGTAATGTGCAATTATGAGATCCCTTGCTAGATATCTACTCATATGTCGGTTGTGAATAATTTAAAACTTTTTTTAGTCAAGTTATGTATAAGTAATTTACCATTGTCATTCATAATGACTCAACATAACCTGTGTATAGGTACTGAGAGCAAAAAAGGACTTCACATTTTAACATAGAATGTAGCTTATTATCTCTGCTGCTTATTTTTCACTTTTTGTTCCTTTTTTGCTAATATTATTTGTAATGTCTGTGACCTCTGTGTATATGTAAGGTGATATTGTATTATATTTCCCCCAGCTCTTCAAAGAGATAAAATGGTTGATATCTGAATTCTGAAGTGCATCAGTCAGAGAAAGGGAATGATGTCCCCAAACATCCACAAAAAGGATTCAAAATAGGCTGTAAATATCTGCAGGATAAAGTCAGATACACTCCATGGCATCTACAATCACAGAATCTAAATGTTACTGAACCTTAATGGGAAGTTATGCAGTGTATAGTGCTGTGTGTGTTCTCACTTCCATCAGCAATGGAACTGAAGCTCCTCTCTATAAGAAAGGTCTAATATCCCACTAGAAACAACGCCTTATAATTGAATAAATATTTATATATTGGAAGGTAGCATCATTAAAGTCTCTTTCTGTCCTTCATGGTTTTCCTTTTTATAGATAAAGTGAAATGATAAAAGATAGACAGAGACTTAAGGAAAGTGAAATGATAAAAGATAGAGAGTTAAGGAAAGTAAAATGATAAAAGACAGAGACTTAGGGAAAGTAAAATGGTAAAAGATAGAAAGGGACATACGGACCTTAATACCCAGGAGCTCAGATAGTTTCTGCAAGTGTATTCAAACATTAGAATGATGTAAAGATAAAATGGTGACGTATTTCAAAATATTTCTCTTTGTAAAGCAATGACAAGGCCAGTCAATGTTACTCAAAAACTTGAAACAATATATATTTTAATCTCTGAGAACTTCATTCCTAAACTTTTCAGATTTTTTTATTCTTGCAAATCCTGTTGCATACAGACCCTTGTGAGTTAGAATGTTTGCTACATTTTCTTGATAAACCATCACTTCTGTTGTGTTGTCTTTTCATGTAGTAATGTAGTAATATGTTCATGTGTGTAGAGAAGGCAAGCTGATTGATGTCACTGCTCTACAAAGTAGTTCAATTCTATACATGACAAGGCACTAGTATGGTGTAAGAATTTAATGACACATTAAATGAAGAAATGATTTTCAGATTAACTGCAATATTCAACAGGGCGAGATGTTATGGCCTGTACATAATATAAGTGCTTGGGCAAGCTAAACTCATTTTTATGATTGTGTGTGTAAGTGCCCATGTACATTATATCACAGCAGAGCACTGATACAAGCGCAGGCCTTATATAAGAGGGCTTGTGAGACTCCCTCAGGCAGCGCCCATGTTTGTGAGCTGGCCTTTTCTGAATATGGGTAGTAGTCAGAGTTTGAATCCAACATAAATACAGCTTGCATTGAGATGGCTCAACTTTTTCATCTGTAACAAAATACATTTTGCCTATGTTCAGAACTGGATGAAAGGCTGAGGCAGTTTATTTTGGACGTCCTGAGATGAAAGCATACATAAATAAAACATAACGGAGGAGCTGGGAATCAAGACAGAGGAAAATAAAAAAGAATATTGATTTTTCCCCCTAAAGTGATTGCTCCTTTCCTTTCTCTGTCTATGATTGCACCCTCTCTGTCTCTCTTTCGCTCTCTCTCTCTCTCTCACACACACACACACACACACACACTCACTCACTCACTCACTCACTCACTCACTCACTCACTCACTCACTCACTCACTCACTCACTCACATATTATCCCTGACCCCACCTCTCATGTCTTAACGTTTGTGAAGTCTGTCATATAGAGTCTTTCTTAGCCGTCACCCCCTCAATGTGAATTGCTCATGTTTGAATATCTTTGCAGAAATTCGATAGCACTGAGACTGAAGGACAGGAAATTGTAAAGTGGTCCTGTGGTTACCAGGACCACTTGTGAGATCATCTCGATAAATGTTGCTCCTTGGACCTGGGTCCACTCAAACTTTGTTACAGGTTAGGCCGTTAGTTTTATAGATTGGTAAGCTGTTGTAACTTCAAATGAACTATCACTGTTTTTCTGCTAAACCCCTTGTGGTGAGCATCTGCTGAGAACACCCCTGAGCTCCAGCAGGGCGAGTTCAGCAGGGGGCCTGCCCTCTGCCGCCCCACAGCGTGTTTCACACCCAGGGGCTGGCCTGTGCAACATTTTGTAAAAAAGGAGGCATTCATCAACTGACAGGTTGGAATAATGCATATATAGTCTGCAAGAGAGTCATCATTCACGCTAATTCTGCTGCAGGTGCATTGGTTTGAGTATCGCCTGCACAATGTGTATGCACAGAATACCATATCTGTTGGAAGCTCAATATTTAAAAAAATTGTGTAGCTGTTACAGTTAATTCAGATACGTTATACCACATAAACAAATATGTTCATTATGTCATGTGAATTGCTACTTTTCCCCTAATTACTGATATTTTAAAAGATAATTCACTTAATGTTTGTGTTTGCTTACGTTCAGATCTTAACCTAGATATAAACTGTGATTCTCACATGTAATCACCTCTGACAAGGCCTATAGATGAAACAGGGAGACCATACATTTTCCTGCTGAAATATGGACATACGAGAGCTGCAGTCTCTGGGGGGTTTCGCATGACAGACGGACTACACCTACACGTATGTTCATCATGCTGAACAAGCGCTCCTCCAAGCCTGCACCTCTGATTGCCAAGAGAATGCATCAGTGGAGAGTTTAACCTATTCTGAGCTCCAACAATCTGTCCCCGTTGAATCACTGATTTCCTCTGGTCACACATTATCGCTTTTTACAGATGACGTTCTTGCTGTCTGGTTCTCTAACCAAAACAGCGGTCAGTGGTCACCTTTTGATGGCTCCCTTGTCAAAGCTGTAGGTTTAAGAATCACTCATGCCACAAGCACTTTTAAAATTACTGTCAGGGATAAATATTTAAAGCCTTGTCAGATCTGACCTCAAGAACGTGACAAAGTGCACAAGATAAGGAATGCAGCAAGTCTGTTAGAAACTTTTGAAAACCTCACTTTGCCTCTTAGACAAAAATAACAACTGAAAACACTGCCAGAATGAATATTAGTGAGTATTAATTGTAAAGGGTTCCTGAAGAGAACAAGAGAGAAATGAATTAAACAGAAGAAGTAAAGAGATTGTTCTGGGAAAAGTTAACATTTGATATATATATATATTTTTAAATGAGCTGACAACCCATTTTTATTGTTGACATACTGTGGTCTTTATTATTTTTGCAATGCATTTGAAACTTCTGTATCCATTTTTTTTAATATTGATGTTTATTGAAATATTTTTATTTTATTGAGCTCAGAATGATTTTTCCTTCTGTCAGTTCACATAAAATACATCTCCCATGATCCATGTTCCTGTATCCAGCATTGTGTGACATAGGGTTCGGCTTTTTGTTGTTAGGGCGCATAACATCCTTTGATTCTCAAACCTTGACTGAGATCAGGATGTGTCAAGGCTCATCCAAACAAATCACAACACTATGGCAGGAGTTCAACAAAAGCACTTCAAATGCCAAACGGCTGGGAGACACCCTGGACAGGTCACTGGTCCATTGCAGAGATATCAATATTCCCAGTGTATTAATTATTCCTACACCTTACATACATACTCACACCAAATCCCTCACGTATTTGATATAGGAATTTTAACTAAATTATTTTTATCAGATGCAGTAAAAATTGTAAATAAATAAATAATTGTGTGTCTAGTTTTGTGGATTTTGTAGATATAGTCTCTTAAATTGTTTGTGATTTCTCCTAGAGCTCGCACAACTCAACAGGAAATATCCATTATGTGTGTCATGTCACATTTGGCGAAGACATGCCCTCGGAGACTGAGTCACAGGACAGTATCTTTGGGTTTATGTTCATGTACACATGAAGTTGCTGATTTGTCCAGACAAATGCATTTGAGTCAGAACTCCTTGTCTCTACCTGGATTTGCAAAGTAATTTCTTGATCCAAAGCAAAGTGATTTATTGTGGTGTCCCTGAGATCTCTGAACTGTGCTAGAAAACTGATATCCAATTTATCAAATACCAAAGAAGTGCTTAAAATAATGTAGACCTACCAACTGTTTTTTCTTATTTTCTGCTCATTGAAATTCACTGCTGCTCTTAGTGTCTCCCTTTTTTTAAGATCAGGGACAGAAAATCCCAGTATTTCAGCTCCACAGCCCATTGGTTTTTATAGTTATCCTTCAATCAGCAACCGCTTTCCATCTGCAAAGGTTAGATGACTTCCTCTTCAAATCATTTAAACTAAACCATTAGCAGCTGAGCCCAAACCAAACTGGCTTGCAGGATTTTAGGACTGGAACTGCACAGCCCTGTTTTACATCAATGTAACAACAACCATGAAGCAGATATTACAATGGTAACATTGCATGAGAATTTCTTTTCCAATTTCCAATGCATGACTCATGCTTTGTGACAGTCTTAAGAGACTGACATTCAAATGTCATTCACATTCTCATGTCAGCCATTTCATTTATTCTTTCACCACATGCACTAAAAGTCATGGTCATGAAAACTCATTAAATTCTCGGCCCGTCTCAGTTCAGAGATGGAATTTGATGTATTAAATTAACCCATAGTAAATGTTGACAATTTCTGGTAAGTCACTGGGGAGAGAGTACCACTCCGACTGAGGAAATCACCACATCTGTTGTCCTGTGTGTTTCTTGTATTGAGGGGATCATCTTTATAATCCTCTCCAGCTATTGCACATTCACAGCTTACTTTTATATGGTAAAATCAAAGAAGCTCCATTAAAAAGCCAGTGGGGAAATTTAGTCTGTGTCTGCTTCATGCAAAAAAATAAATACAAAATGCAAAAAACCCATATTGCTAATTGCTGTTTTTTAATCATTCAAATGTACAAATAGCTTCTGTCTCTAAATTTGATTTTATGACATTCTGTGATAATTGACGAAAACTCAATGTTCATCTACTTAGTTGGACTGCCATCAAGACAGCTACTTAACAAACTGCAAGCTGCAAGAATCCAGGTATATTCTAAATTGCTTGCTACACTCATCGGCCAGATGTCTTGCTAATTCGAATGCCTGCTTTTCGGGAATGTGAATTTGCATTGTATGTGTATTTCATTTATAACATTGGTACAAAGCTACTTACCAGAAGATATCTTTAGCTTTTTGGAGCATGCTGATGTTTATGGGTTACTATGTTTTTGTCTTATTACTGAATGGAAAATAATTATGATGAAGTGTGCCTTACTGAGGTAGTGTAAGTGAAAGGAGGTGTCCATAGCTTTAGGTTTAAGAGTTCCAGCATTATAATTTGAAAATACAATACCTGATATAATGTCAATAAATCTAATTTATTTTTACTGCAGAGGAATAAATGAATAATAAGAGCAAATTGTGATTCACAGACACAGAAATTCCCCTGATAGTGAACTATGAAAAATTGATATCTGGTTTGAGTATGGTTTTAGAATGAGGAACCTGTGATGAGAACTGTAGCTATTTTCTGTCTAAAAAATGTATTTTTGTTAAAATGTCAAGAATGACCTGTTAGACCAGCCTTAATGCTCATTCAAATAGATGGGCATTCATTGGCATTCAAAGTTTGTTGTTTCTTGGCCACTAACGCATTTCCCCAACAATCTTCAAAATCAAAACAAAGCATTGTATTGCAGATTAAATTCCTGTGTCTTTGCACCCTTGTTTTCTGCTGTTGGTAATGTTCAAACCTGTAAAAATAACTGAGCCTTCTCCATGGTGATCTAATGTGGTATGTAACGGGGCTGCTAGCCTGTTACCGAGTTTTCCAAATATTTTTATAATGTATGGACAATGTAAACACCGTTGGTAGTTACACGCCAGTTGCTTTATTAATTGCAGTTAGTCAGCAGAGGCCAGCAAAGCCGTGCGAGTGTATATCCAAATGCAGAGGAATGTGTGCAACAAAGAAAAAAGTTTTTAAAAGGGGGACGTGGGGGGGGGGGGCATGGGCCGATAACAACATAATTAAGCAGTTTTACTCTATTGAAATATTTTTAATGCAACGGATAATAACATTACAAGCAGCATGATCTTACCGCTTGCCTGTCTGGTTTCTCAGAAGGTAACTGGGTGCTGGGTGAACAGGAGGCAAAGCTGAGTTCCGGCAGCTTAATTGTATTAGTAAACCGTGGGGTGGATTATTCCATTTTGTGGAATCTGGATAAAATGTCTGGTTATAAATGTGTATGGAGCAGGATGGGAGGGATGATTGTTAAAATGTATTTCTGTAATAATGAATGTGCATAATTGAGGATAAATGTATGGAATTGAAATACTTTATATCACAGTGTAAATGAAATGTGTTGATTTCTCCCGGCGATAAGCTGTTGTTGTTTCAGTACTAATGTTGGTGTAGGTATCACTGAAACCCAATGTAAATAGGTTTATGTGTATTTGTTTTGTTTTCCTTCAGTGTAGTTTTTTCCTTTGCTTGAGTTTATTTTTTGTTTCTCAACCACCTGCACTGCACACAGACCTCACCTTCACCTGCACGTCTGGGATTAATAAACACCCACACACATTTTTGGTTCGTCTTTTTTGGGACTTTGGCCTTGGCTGCTACAGGCGTTCCATCACATGGTACAACAAAAAGTATTCCCGAATTCTCTAACAGTTGTTCATGAAAAAATCTTTTGTTTTAGTTCATATGGCCTGTGGATTAAATACATGTGGAAGTAATAATGAATTCACCATTGGTCCCATATTTCTGCTTGGTGCCCATGCTGATTTGGAATGGAATCAAATGGCCCATGTCTCTGTCTTCTCCATGGTGAATTAACATTAAAATAAAGCATGTGGCTTTAAAAATGGAGGAGACTTAAACCATGAAAAAAAGACTAGCAGTTATTGAAGAGATCAATTAATGCCCAAAAGTTCATGGCTTGTCCTTGGATTAAAGGAAAAACCACAGAAGAATATTTGTAATTAGATCAAGTGAGAGCAAGATGGGAAAATGTACCCAGGTTTTAGAGGGTGTTTTTAAGGTCATTGCCTCTAGGTACAACTTTTACAGCAGGTAATCCACAGCTTTATGTTAGTCAATGAGCTTCATAAGTGAATGGGAAGGCTGTGAAAGGGCACTATAAAACCAATAGATGCTTTTTAAATCAAAAGATGCTCTGGTTAATGTCGATGTTGAAGTCCTAAAGAAGGAAGCAACAGCATAAAAAAAACCGGTTTGAAGGTCACAGGACATTCATACACATTCAAGGTGAACAGGGCTTCTCTTCCTGGTTTCCTCATTTTTTTGAAGTAATAGAATTTAATCCAGCCTTCTCTGTCCTTTTGTTGGCTCATCTCTCAGCTAAGAGAAGTATCAATACAAAAAAGTTAATGCCTCCCCAGTCACGAACGGTCAACACTGCCTGGAAATCGTCTCACAGCAGCTATAAAAAATCCCCACTGGGGGCGCAAACGCCAGGGCAGCATTGTAGGCCCTCTCTGAACATATTAGTCTCTGAGATGTGCTGTAACAAAAGAATTCAGCACTAATAAAGGGGCCAGACATGCTACAGTCTTTAACATACAGCAGACTGCATGCTTGAGTTGAACATGTTTCAAATGAACTCTTCATTTTAAAATGAACCAATGGTGAGGTCAGCTGAATTCATAACTGAGTACTCTGGGTGCACTCAGAAGAAACCTAAAAGCACATAAAAGCATTAAACACAGTGCTGCTGTATAAAAAAGGTATGTGTAAACATAATCATTGTGTAAAGAAAAGGTGATGAGCATTTATGATAATAATGCTACATAAACATGAATAATTCATACTCCCTAATCAAGGAAATGCGTTACACATTACTGGATATCTTAGGATTAAAAAAACACAACCCCATTATATATTTGAGATACAGTATGGAATCCATTATTATGGAATTATCTTTTCAGAAACAAGTTATATGTGAAAGTATGTGTAAGTACATGAGCACAGAGAAGTGCAAAATGGAAGCACACATCACAATGGTGCGGAAGCTGTGACATCCTGGAGGGTTTGTTTTTCATAGAGGTGGGGGTGGGGGGTGGTGGGGGTGCAGGGGCAATTCAAATGAGACAAGAATGTATGTAAAGCGATGCTGTCCTGTTTTGACACAGTAGAGTGGGGAGGCATGAGGATGTCTTTGATGGAGACTGAGGGGTGAGCCGTTTTGCTCATTTGACCATGATAACCTTGACATGCTGTGGTCTTTGGAACATTCCAGGTCCCCATCCCCTTTGGTGTCCCCACAGAGCCCTTGTCACCGGCCTGCAGGGGGAAACATAGCAGACAGCTACCAGTGCCTTTTTCACACAAACTTAAAAAACCTCTTTACTTTCTCCCAGAGAAGTGAAGCCCATTTCCTGTGGATAAAGCGGTATTAAAAAAAAAAACATAAATCCTGATGTGAGACTTGATTTATGCCACAGCATTATTGCTTGTCTTCTTCTGACATTGACAATGCAGCATCGACTATTACAGAATCTAAAAATAAGGCAGAATTCTTTGCCTTTAGGTGTTGTGATTTTCGCTTTATTACATGAGAGTAATGTATTCCCAGAGGCTTAAGCTGAACCTGCTGTACCTTGCTTTTGATGCAGTGTGATTCTGATCTGAGAACAAACACTTCTATGTCTTTACCAAGAACATGGCTCAAGACTTCAAACACTGTTTGGCTGGTGCATAAATGAATACACTCTAGAAACACGAATAAGGAGTTATGAACAAAAGTTAGCCTCATCACATATAACTTGTTTTTATGGTAGATTTCCTTTCCTTGTGTGATGTTAATAGTTGATCCAGTTCACCCTTTTATTGGTTGTATAGTAAATATTGTTCATTTGTTCAGATTATATATTAAGTGAGACATGACATTTGCCGAGGTTAAGATTTACATTTCATTCTGTTACCCTGACTGTAGTAAATGCGCTATGTATAACTCTATAAATATAGTATTATATGATATGACAGCAGTGGCCAGGCCATGCATGGCAATCCTGGGATCATATCTTTACTGCTTGTTATTTTAAAGATTTAGTAACTTGCTCAAGGGCAAAAGCACTGTATCCACTTGGGAGCTGAATCACCCTTAGATATGCACCACACTGCCACCCAGGAAAGACTGCCAAACAAAGCTGCCACCTCAGCTAATTGCCATTCACATGACCTAATTAATTAACACCTATCATTTCCCCTCCAAAGGCCTTTCCCTTTTAACTGCAACCTGGCAACCTCACACACGCACACACACACTCACACACACCCTCATCAACACACACACACACACACACACACACACACACACACACACACACACACACACACACACACACACTCACACACACCCTCATCAACACACACACACACACACACACACACACACACACACACACGCACCCTCCTCTACACACACACACACACACACACACACCCTCATCAACACACCCACACACACACACACTCTCATCACACACACACACACACACACACACACACACACTCCTCCACAAACACACACGCACACACCCTCCTCCACAAACACACACACCCAAAACACACACCCACACACACACACACACACACACACACAAAGAGACACGCACACACACGCACACACCCTCCTCTACACACACACACACACACACACACACACACACACACACACACACACACACACACTCTCTCCTCTACACACACACACACACACACACACACACACACACACACACACACACACACACACACACACACACACACCCAAACTCACTGGCACAAACATGCACTCAGGCACACACTCAGGAACAGTACTTGAGGAGGTAGCTGTGAGCAGCCCTACCCTGCAGAGCTTGCTAGCTAACTCCACACATGCTCACAGGCGGGACGCCCCTGGAGAAACCCAGACTGAAATCTCCCCTGATTTTGAACAGGGCGATGACAGTGTTGCATGAGAATGCTGCTCATCCATGACTTTGTCTGTGGTTGCTCTTTTCAGAGGAGGCAAGGAAATCTGACACACCCTCTGACGGGATCAAGTTCAATGATTGCTTTAGGGAAGTGTCTCATATTTGAAAAAACTATGAATATATTTTGTACCTTCTCTGTTTACACTGTAAACAGAAATGCAGATTTATCCATGTGTACAATCAGAATATTCAGACTCTGACTCCTGAGCTAATTTACAAAATGGCATTGCTATAAGAGTATAATTATTTCCCTTGGCCTGTGACCTTGCTCTTAAATTTGGCTATTTTATAATTCTATTAAAGTTTAATGCAGGAATGTCTTTGATTCATTAATTGAATCTAAAACATGTAAAATCTGCAAGTAAAAAACAAATCTTCTAAGATCAGCCAGAAGACTACATTAACAATACAGTGTATGTGTTCCTTGCTATAAATCAGACAGTCACACAAAGCTGAAAACTAGGAGACTCACACAACTAAGTCTTCAAAGAAAATCTGATTTGACAATAATAGACTGTAGCAATCAAGTGCTCCACTTTAATTAATGTCATAAAGCAACAAACGACTCAAAAGGAATAGCAATTATTCCAATGGCTTTTTAATTATGTATTCAATAAAGCAATTCCCATACAAACAAAATAAGTTTAAAGAAGATTTATTGAGAAAAGAGACAATACATTGGATATTTTTGAAGTTGGGCTCTGGATTCAGGAATGGATTTGCAAAAGACAAACAATGGCACAAAAGACAAGGAGAAAGGCTTAAAAGTTGGAGATGGGGTGAGGAAGGGCAGGAGGGATCCAAAAGCTTTTCTCATAGGAGAGTGCGAAGCTATGTACAACTTTTATATACAGTTACAGGCAGTGTAACATGATGAATTATTAGTGTGAATAGCTGTCACATTCTCTCCAGAATGTTCTCCACATTCACACATTTTTGGGAGCTGCAGTGTTACTTAGGACATCTGAGTTTGTTCTGTTTGGAGAAAAGGAATTTCTTGTGTCATTGACAATTCATTTCCGTATTTGAGATGATCTGCTTTATGTTTATGAGTGTTTCAAAGTATGAATTACCGCTGCCAGATGAGTTGTTATTTTTATGTCCATATGAAATAAAGGGTTACCTTTAAAATAAAATAATGTAAATGAGAGCCATAGTCTAAAGGTCACATGACTGCGGTAATTCATACTTTGAAACACTCATAAACATAAAGCAGATCATCTCAAATACGGAAATGAATTGTCAATGACACAAGAAATTCCTTTTCTCCAAACAGAACAAAAACAATGTTCTGTTACCTACTGACAAAAAATACACACAGCAAATGCACAGCCTTCACAGTTTACAATAACTTTTTTTGGATCTGAAAAATGGTATTTTTAAGTCTATCATTGCCACATCTGAGTTACCACACACTGGTCATGACACCTACTCTCTAGTGCCTCTGTAAAGAGGTATTAAAGTTTGTGAGATTGATTTCCTGCAATGTGATTGGCTTCAGCAGGCATTAACGGTCAATAGTTGATTTGGCTTGAATCATTGCCCCCAATTAGAGCTCCATCTACACAACACCATGATTTGCCAGACCATTGTTTTATAAACAAGGCACATCTCCAGAAGCTGAGTGGGTTGATATCAGAGTGTCAGGCTAATCAGGTTCATTGTATCAAAAGTTAATGAGCCTGATACGTTATTTATATTTCCAGGTTCAGTAGCCATTCTAATAAGCAGTGAGTCTGTAATGCTGTCGGCATCACCACTGGGATACTATCAAATCTACATTACTGTTATCTCAGCTGAGACATCAACACAACATTTGATTGGCAGAAGCTTATAGGTTAAAGTAGCTTCACTGTAATATGCATTAAGGTGTGCTTCAAGTTATAGGTTTGACAAGCATATTTGGGAGGCAATCACTGGGAGACTTTTATTCATTAAAAAACAAGCAAAAACTGGTTTGTGTGTGTGTGTGTGTGTGTGTGTGTGTGTGTGTGTGTGTGTGTGTGTGTGTGTGTAAGAGAGAGAGAGAGAGAGGGAGAGGTTTGGGATGCACTAATGATTTTCTCCCTGCTCTTGTGCTGGGCTTCTGCTGAGGAGAGCATCAAACTTTAATACTGTGTCAGGATCCTGCATGTCTCTGTTTGGATTATTGATCAGTGCTCTCAGGCTGTTTATTGTACTGCTAACTCTGACAGGGAGCTACCCACATCTCCAAACCCGCCCTCCCCCCCCCCCACCACCACCACCCCCCTCTGCACTGATACCGTCTCTCTGTCCTGAGGAAACAAGCAGCAGCAAATGCTTTGGTACTTTAGTAACACAACAAGGAATGCAGATGACATTGTGTGCATGACTATTTTTTTCCCTTTTGTTGTAAAAGGCAAGTCTAAAATCATCCAGACATTTATAACTTGTTACAGTTGGGGTGCAAAGCTCTGTTTTAGCCGTTTTCATGTGTAAGTATTTCCTCCACAGCTACTCGAGCGTTCAGTGTATTAACGTGGCACTGGACTTCAACTTCAAACGCAGCAGTTTTTCTCTTGTCTTTTGTCTCCCAGCATGAAAGTGCTTGAAGTCACTGCAAACACTGCAGAGCTGTCACTTTGGACAGCAATGGGAGTCATGTCTGCTGAATCACTGGGATGCATGAAAGGGAGACGGATCCCGCATCTCTTCCTCATGCATCAGACTGGGGACTCGTCCTCAGCATGTGCCCAAGTGCAGCTGCAGTGCTGTCTGACCACGCTCCGCCATGTTCCACTGGCATATCCAGCAACCTGATTTTAATTCTGAGAAGAATGCGTGCTTCGTGAGGGTCTGTGTGAAGTAAAAACATTCTGATGAGGTACTGACCTCATCTGCCGAATCCCCTCTGTACCTTATTTCTGTCTGCTAGGTTTAAAAGGGTTGTTTTAAAAAATATATATATTTAGGACTATAATTTAAAAAATTCTTCATGTTAACGAGATGGTTGTATTTATCT
This sequence comes from Albula goreensis, assembly GCA_022829145.1. Taxonomy (NCBI): domain Eukaryota; kingdom Metazoa; phylum Chordata; class Actinopteri; order Albuliformes; family Albulidae; genus Albula; species Albula goreensis. Next base: position 16,951,641 of record CM040759.1, read on the forward strand.
TCAGACTTGCAGTTTCATTGACTTAGGAAATAGAAAACATGATTTTGCTCCCCAGGGCACAGAATGAATTGTTTATGTCATCCTGTGTTGACTTTATTTATATTCTACAACAAGGATGAGTGTCTTGAATTCTGCCAAATAGGTAATTACAATGCAAATAACAAGTACTGCTTATACTGCTAAAGGACACCATCTAATTTCAAGTGCAAACTTGTGGGTGACCGGGGTGCCAGAGTAGCCTTAGCCTTGTAACCAGAAGTTTAAGGTGTCAAATCCAAAATGGGTATTTGGATAAAGCCACAAGAATTGGTAATTCATTTCAGTTACATTGCAATGCATTACAATGCAGTCATTCAGCAGACCCCCTTAACCAGCATAACTTATATCACAACACATAATGCATCCACATAATAAGCAACAGTGGTAAAGACCTGGCGAACAACACTGCTACCCACAAGCACCATTGCAAAACATGGTTAGCTATGTCATCCTATGGCCCCGAGAAAGGTCATTATATACATGCCATAATATCACACTCATACTGTATGATACTTTGCAAATATATAATTTAAGTTTTTAATCCCTAGATAAGTATGCCAACTAAGCACTGAAACAATTAAATGTAATGTGGTTGCATTGAAAAGGCAGATCTGTGATATTATATGCAATTAAGGAATGTTAATGGAAGATGATTTTAACAGGAATGTAAAGTGCCATCTGTTGTTGTTTTTTTTCATTAACCCAAAGATAAGCAAACTGCTTCTTGAGTATTTTGTCTTAACAATAAACTCAGCGTTGGTGCATATTTTCCCTCATCTTGAGTTAAGTACATCACATTTTGTTATAAAAATGTTATTTGCTCCATAAAGTTGTCTTGAAAACAGAAACGGTGGTGGGCATGGCATGACACACACATTGATATGCAGGCAAACTCAAAGCGTCCTTCTTGCTCCTTAATAAATTTTCCATTTAAATATGTAAACATTTAAAATGGTAAAAATGCACTGAGAGAATAATATTTGAAAAAATAATATTTGATTATTTCCTCTAAAATTTCAATCATATTGTGGAACCTTATGTGACATTGAGCAGACTTGATGGATTAAAATGATGACAAAAACAAAGTCAAAATTATGCAAGTAAAAAGAAAGTGTGACATGCATGCAGTTTCAAGCTACCCTGAATAGCACAGATGAACTTACTATTTTATTAATTTTATTTTAGTATCTGAATGATCTTTCAGTCCATCTTACATCCAAGCTAGCAAGGCGCCATACGGAGCCTTTTTGTATTGCCTCTATTTATACTCTGCAACAAGGAGCATTGTTAATAATCCTGCCAAATAGGTGACACTGCAAGTAAAGATGAGTGCTTAGCTTATGTTGGACAAGGAAACCAGCTAATTCCAAGTTTAAACCCTCTAAAGGTCATATAGGTTGTAGTGTTGCAAAGTGGTCAGAGACCAGGCCTTGCAAAGTTTTAAGCCCAGACTTGTTACTTGAATTGAGCTGTCTGAATGGTAAATCAGACAGCATCCTTATCCAGAGTGACATGCAGTGGGCAAGAGCATTAATGCATCTGCAGACATTATGAGTAACAGCAGTGAGAGACCTGGCTAACAGCACTCCCAGAACACAGCCAGCAGATGTGACATAATGAAAGCACATATGTGATGAACTGTGCTATTTTGACACTGAAATTGGAAATATCAACACCAGAGCAAGTCAACATTAAACACTGATACCTCAGCTAGAATTCTTATTTCCTTCATTTGAAGTTCAATGCATCACAATTAGTCAAGAAAGTGACTTCATTCAGCCAAACATAGAAAATGGTGATTATCAGCTACATAAACAGATATAATTTCTGTATTTGTATATGAAAAAGCGCCATGTCTGCTTAGATCATAGCATCAGGCTATCACAAACGCTTAGGTGCATTAGTGCTTCAGAGACTCTTTTGAAAAAACAACATTTTTTTACAGGCAACTTTAGGAGAGTATCAGAAATATACCACTGAAGGCAGCATCCCTGACGGCAGAGCAAGTAAGTGAACAAGGCAACAGGCCAAAGCAACTTTAAGATCATGACCTTATTACTGACTATTTTAACTGCGGGCCCAGTGTCAATGACTGCATTATCTGGCAGGGGAAAAGTTTGTTTATTTAAACAGCATTATGCAAAATGAATATGGTAAAAATCTAATTTTGTATGCAACCAATAGACAAGCATCATAATTTATTTTAAAAATAAAAAAAAACTTGATCTTGAGTGCTCAAGATTGACTACCTTTCATAGTTTTTGGTAAATAATATGAGCCATGGTAAAGATGAGCAAAAAATACGATATTAGATTAAAAACACATGAAATGAGCTATATTCTATGTTTACTTTTTTTTTAAATTGTATTTTACAGGTCATATGCATTTGTTAAACAAACAGTTCATGTCCATTCAGTGATAACCTCAAGTGTACGAAAGATTATCAAAATTACTGGTACCCTAAGCTTCTGAAGCCCCCTTTAATGTGCTGTTTGGGAAAATTCCCATTACAGTTATTATATTTGCTTCAAGCATGACCCACCAAAATCCTGAGACTTATGCTGCATTCCTTTCAGGTACTCCATCAAGCCTGTCAGGGAACATCTTGCATTTGAATGATTCTCAGTGGACTTTTCTGGAATGAATTGAGTCTAGCTCTTATTTACTTCAGTGTAGATTGGACTGCACTGCTGACTAATAATGACAAGGTATTCAAACACAGAGGGAATAAATCAATCTAAAACGATATATATAAAACCCCAATGCATGAGATACAGATGGTTTATGCTACAGTAGGATTTCTTTTGGCTATTTTCCTATTGACCACTATGGGAAAATTCCCACAGAGAACATCTCTGTAATGTATCCATTGGTATCTTTGTGTATGGTGGAACTATATTGGTATCGTGTTATTCTGATTCTCAGTATCTTGAGATGAACAAATTGAACAAAAATATGCAAGTATGGATGTGTTTGCTGTTGATATGTAAAGATATTTTCTAAGTCACTGTTTAACATCTGTCCACCAAACAAATCAAGAGCACAGATCTCAGATGACTAAGCTTAATTAATTGTTTAATTATTCTTGGCCCTTCAGCAACGACATGAACAAAGAACTAATTCATTGTGACCAATTACCTTGAATACAAATAAATGAATACATTAATCATTGAAATGCTGAGTAAATTAAGAGTTCAATCGCCAAATACTAATTAGTATTCCAAGTTCTTTAAAAAAGTTGAAGTTTAAAAAATGAAGAAGAATGATCATTTAGAATGAAAAACCATACTTGTAACAGGATGCCAAGCATCTCCAAATGACTGGGCCCAGTGCAAGCTAAAACCAGTGCAGAATCAGAGCCGTGAAACATTGAACTAATCACTTTCATTTGAAAGCTGACCCTAATGGACTGAGGGTGAAAGGTGTTGATTTCATGACAATTGTGCAATTTGCAGGAGATTAGTAGAAGGCTTGGATCCCTGATACCGCCTTAATGAAAAGACCAAGGTCGTGCTACATCTCCTGAATATCTCAAATTATGTTCACCCATGTTTGATTAAGACATGGCAATAAACGAATGGAGGGTCACCATTGTGAATTGTAATCAGATGTCTAATTCTGAGAGAGGGAACGTAAATTCATACTTAATTGAAATTTGGTGGAACCCATGATAAATGTGTCATAAGAAAGAAACTGGCAAGTAATGAGTAACTATTTTGCATACAAATATAAAAGTTATAGAGTGTTGTGGACATTATAGGTACACAGTACGCAGTTTAAATACATGTGGTATTAGGACAGTAATATTATGAAATCATTTATTTATATAGTTTATACCTTTTATACATATTAATATTTGGAAACGATTTACATTAACTGCATCCTCGTAACACATTCATAATGCAGTTACAACAAATTCATAAATGGTCCATAAGATTACATGATAGCCTCATAAAGCATGCATAAAGCTTTCCTTAAAAATTACTTGACGGCTTCAAAATGTATTAATAATGAACCTTCATTCTGTATTCATAAGCATTACATTTCAAATTAAAAGTATTTTAAATGCTTTATCATATATGATAAATAGCATGCTATAAGAGGTTATGTAACAGACTATAGAACTTCAGCATAATTGCTACATAAATCGTTCATGTGTGATTCATAAGACCCATAAAAACATGTGTATAATATGTGTATAAAATGCGTATAAACATGTCTTTAATGTGTTTGCTTCATATCATCACTCGATATTGGCACCTGAGGTTTGGCAGAATAACTGCACCTTCATAACTCATTCATAGTGCATTAGAAAGATGCACACACCAGAAAGAACACAGCAGCTTCATAAAGCATTCATAATAACAGTCTTATGGACTGCTCATGAATGCGTTGTGACTGTATTATGATTGTGTTAAGAGGGTGCAGTTAACAATGTAAATTGTTACCTAATATTTTATGCATAATATTTTATTAATTTGCAAATAAACTGTATACCATTTTTCCTAAAACTATATCTTTCTGTTGGACACTGCCCTATTTGAAAATGTTTAGGAAATTGGTGCCAGGGTAATAAGGCATTAGCCCTTGATGCAATGATTCACCACTCAATCCAGAGCAAAATCCTGACCATGCCAATGCTAATACTGACTGAAGCTGAAAGCCCCATAACATTTCTTTTGATAGCATCCCTTTAAGCTGAAATCCAATTTCCGTGTCAAATCCCTTCTTTTTTTACATTTTACTTTACAAGTGACCAGATTTGATTTGTATGCTCAGACAAGCCACTGGCTTGTGAAAACAGCTGAAATTGTTATGTTGGTTATTATTATTTTCGGAATGGACAGATGATGTAAATTAATGCTGTGGAAAAAACCCTCGAGGGCAAAAAATATAATTTGATTGATCAGGTACAGGTCATAAGAGCAGCAATTGCATGGACTGGAAAATCGGATTTTGCTGTTTAGACTTCAAGGAAAATATCAGATACAAATTGGATGTGGGTAAAAAAAAAACAACTTGAGTCACTTCAAGTCTTAGTGTGCCATACCATTGGCATTAATTTGGTCAGGAAAGGCGGGGTTCAATAAGCTAAGGTATCTCTCTAATTGCTTGTTACTGCACAATACAGAAAATCCTCCAGACAATGTGGTGTCTGAGTCTGCAGAGTTAATTGTGGTGTGCTCCAGTTAGACTGCTTTACATTTCTACATTACTGAACAGAAAAAGCAGCTCCTGGCTGAACTTTTGAACAGATTTATAGTATAGTTAACTATAGTTTTCAGTTCAAGCTTTAAAATGACGGATGATGATAGACATGTTGGAAATCATGATGTCTCTAATGATATTGAGGAAAAGTGTATCTGTGTGTCTTCTGTGGTGTGTTTAATATACCCAGAATTAATGTTTCAGGTACATAATGTCAGGGTTCAGAAGGCAGTCCTAAAAATAATAGTATCTCCAGGTGTCAAACAGGTTTATACACTCAATCTTTCAAGGAAAGACTGCGGAATGGAACAAGGCAAGTACATGGCATACAATTACCAAGCACAAAAGGGAATTGAGTCATTAATGTAGCTGATTCTATGCTTGATGAACATAACATGGAAAGCAATAGAACCTGAGCAGAATTATTGCTGACTTCAAGCATGAGCTGGGCAATCTTATTTAAGACAGAGCAAATGTATAACACATTGCATAAAATTTTGTAAAGCAGAACAATGCAGACCAAAATCAAAACTTCTGTTCAGCTCTGTATCAATTTTTAACAAGCAGTTCATGTTTTTATGGTTTTTAAAAAATGTTTTACCTTGTGTGCCCTTGTGGAGCAGATACAGAATCAGACATACAATTTCAGATCAAAATAAATTTCAAAATCAAAGTATGAATTTCAAATTCATTTTAATTTAAAATGTCAAAACTCTGAAGGGCAATAGAATGCACAAAGCACAACATATCCTTATAATGCACATAACACGTTGAGACTAAGCCCATGCACCTGGGAACAAAGTGCAGGTGCAAAAACTGTGCCCACAATGCATATGACAATAATATTGGACATAAATTCCTTTTTTGGAACTGTAATGCATTTTTCTTCTCAGCTGCCTTTCCAAATTGTAGGAAAGTGCTGGCAGCTAATATTATATTCTTCAGACCAAATTAAATATTAAAAATTGAAATTTGGAGGGCGGAACCTGGTTCTGTATGAAAATATCAGGCATGCTTCTGCTCAGCTGGTTCAGCTTTATTCAAAGCATGTCCAAAGTTGTGCACAGGTGTAGATGAGATGAGTTTGCGACCTGCTGAAATATGCTCAATAATAACTAATGAGATGCTTTATAGCTCTCTGACAAAGCTCGCCATGCACCTCGGAGAGGCACAATTAATCACTGTGCCCCGGGTGATTTATTTAGGAACACACATTTACATTTGGTGCTTTCTGACACTGATAAAGCGGAGCAGCAGAACAGAAGGCACCCTTTTCCTACACGGAACTGACTGGCTGTCTGATGCCGGTTCATCCTTCCATTAAAAGGAGCTGAGTATTGACTATAAACCAGAATGTCAGGGAGAGGAAGCTGTTAGTGTAATCTGCAGGGGTAGCCTCATATATATATATGTGTGTGTGTGTGTGTGTGTGTGTGTGTGTGTGTGTGTGTGTGTGTGTGTGTGTGTGTATCATATATGTATCAGTTCAGCTTTCCAAAGATGCTCAATCTGAAAGCACAACCATCCATTTATTTTATCTGCAAATATGCATTACCTTGATGGTAAGAGCACATGGCCCAAATTGTTTTTATTTTAGAGGTGTATGTCTATAAAAGCTTCCCCAGGAAGTTTTCTTCCTGTAAATGTATACTTTAGGTTCAATTTCAGGTGAAATCATGTGGTTCAGACCTCTCCAGAATTTGCATCCTCCTAACTATGAAACCTAATAATCTTATATACATAGCTTGTATACAAGAGTATATCAAATAAATTTGAAGTTTTGAGAAAGAATTGAGAATTGTATTAATATTTTATAACGAATAAATCCTTCCATTTATTTTCCAAATCCTGTTGCCCACACCCTTTGTATTTTCACGTAATTATATTTTGTTGTGACTACTAGTTAAAAACAGCGAACAAACATCTGAAAGTTCAATTTTAAGATTTCCATTTGATTTTCTTCTTCACACTTCCTGCAGTGTTCCTCAGATCTTCAGCTATTTAAAATTAGAAAGACTCCCCGTCGGGGTGGTCTGGGTAAATTCAGCTGTTTTGATTGGCTTTATTGTAGTGTAAGGCTCTGAGTCACTGCGGATTCTGGTTTGTGAGTCACTCAGCTCTGAAATCAACACCTGTGGAGTTATTCCTTTTTTAAGTCGTTATTTTAGCTTGAGTGAAGTGCCTCACAGTGCAATTTCAATATAATATTCTGACAGTAGTCTGTGTGAGAGGCTTATCATGGCAGGACCCCTGAAGGGAAAGTGACCATGGATGTATTAAATGTTCTCTGTATTAAATGTAAATGAACAACTGCACTTTGGGTCAGTAGTATTGCCTGCCTCACATCATATCACTTTGGGGATTTCATCACAAGTTTCTCTCTGGGGACTTAAAAACAAAATTATAAGACTGTATGTGTTAAAGAATATTTGTTGTTGATATGATGCATGTTTCTGCCAGCAGAGGGTTTTTTTTATGAAGCTATTGAAATTCACTTAATCTGCTCTCTGCCTTCCGGCCCATCCCTCTCCCTCAATCTTCAGTTCCAGCAAATATTGATCCACCAAATTACTTCTCAAGGTCAGCACTGTGTGCAGCGTGGTGTTGTCAGAGATAAGACCCTGGCACTGCCTGAGTCACCTGGGCCGTGCGGTGAAGGGGCACGGCCTCAAACCCTGGCCCAGCCTGGAGCTCTTTAGACACAGTCAGAACAGTGGCAATCCCTCCTCTTCTCCCCCTCTTCTCCCAGGCACCATACTCACTCAAACATCTGTGTTACATGCTTATACAGGATAAGCACACAAACGCACACACACACGCACAGAAACACACACATGCACACACTCATGCACACACACGTACGCACACAAACACACACACGCACAAACACACACATGCACACACACAACATGAATAATATACTCAAATGCAAATAGATAGTTGGGATTGCTAAAACATCGATTTTTGTTCACTGATGAAACACAGGTAAGCAAATATGCACAAACACTCACGCACAGATAATTACTGAAGGGTTTTTATATGGGAAAATCATTAACAACCTGCTGAGCACAGTGGTGTAAATTACACAGATCGGGAAAACATTCATTCCTCTGCCTCATGTCATCAGCTGCAGTGAGAATTAATGCACTCTCTTCAGGGAGGGAAAGGGTTAACCCTTCCACACCCCTGCAGTTGCAGACTAAGCAGTGCATGACTGCCTCATATCCCAGAATGTGAAAATGATGGATATTACACATTTAGCTGTGGTTATTAAGACCCTCCTGGTTAAAAATCTATAGAGGGGCTGATGGGTAGTTTTGATGGTCACTTCAGAATACTGACCTGCTGTTAAGCGGTCCCCAGTCGCAGCATAAAAGCCATGAGGTCCTGCTGTAGTCGAGGACTCAGATTGTCTGCTCTAGTGCAAGCCACAGTGCAAAACCTGAAAGCTGTTTGAGGAAGGTCAGATGAAGCTGCTTAATTATTAAAAGGCTCCAATAGCAGCAATATAACACTTTAATTGGTAATTATATAATGTTTGATGGCAAAAAGAAACAACGCACGGGCAGATCAGGCAGCACTCAAACAAATCGTTTGTAACCACTTTCTGCAATGTGAATGCGTTATTGCTGTAGTGTTTCTAAATGCACCCCAGCATTCTAAGCCAAGAGTGAGCTAGCATTGCCAAGCAACGTTTTCTTGGTCAAGGTAAAGTAGATACAGTGTTGGTGCTCGTGCTTCTTATGACTTTCCTCGCTCAAAATATTTCTGAAAAACTGCCATCTTCAGTTTACTCCATTCAATTTCAAGATTCCTGTCCTATACCACCTTTCAAAATCCCAGATTGACCCATTTTCACTGCTTGTGACTTAGCATTTAGGTTGATGGATGAACTGGTCTGAGACACAAAAATTTCACTGCTCTCACTGCTATTTCTGCTGTGTGGGATAAAAATGACTCTAGCTCTGGGATGACCCTTATTATTTTTTATTTGGAGAAATGTTGCGTTAAGGGTCCTATATAACTCACTGGATTATGATCGCTGACATATGTTATCGTGAAGTACTTAGGCTGGCTTAATGCAGCTCTTTGTATGAAAGTGTATTCCATTGTCAGTAACAATCAATAACCTTATCGACAAAGAAAAAGTTTGATTAAATAAATACATGGAGCAAATGTATTTATTTTTTCTCTGTAGAAAGACAGTCTGTTCTGAGAAGGACAAAGAATTGCACTGTTTCCTCTCATGTCCTTTCTTTGGCATCCCCGGACTTTAATGGCCGCAGGGCTGCAGCAGTGCAGCAGGGACATATATTAGACTTATCAGGGACCCACTGAGGGCATGGGCATCGGCACACAGTCCTCCAGGAGCAGTCTGATGAGAGCCTGCAGGCTAAGGGCAGGGGCGGGGTGAGGCAGGCAGCAGAATTGAGTTGAAGATGTGTTTAATCTTTGCCAGGACCCCATGGTCGCAAGCAGCACTCCATCCTTGTCGACACTGTCATCTTTCTGCCAGAGAATGTCCCAGGTGTTCCATCGCCAAAAGAAAAGTTGACAGTAAAGGGTAAGCTCTTCTCTCTGGTTCATAAAGTCTTCAGAAACAATTTTTCTCCCCCTGAAATTATGAAATGCTCCCATCCACAGAACTTGAGTAGGGTGGAATGGCATTTAGTCAAAAGATATGTCTATTCTATAAATACATGGATAATTTCTATATATCATGGCTTTCTCAGTTATCAGACGTAAACTGGGATTTGAATCAAGTGTTTGTATTTATGGAATATTCCATTGACTTCCATGTTCATATGGTGTCATCGCCCCTGGTGAAATTAAAACTCTGATAGATTCTGCTGTGGCATTGGTCACACTGGCTGTGTTAGCCACAGCCAGAGGCCCAGGACGTTATTCAGTGGTCTTATATTCATTTCATGTTTTTGTTCACGACTTGTACCCTGTATATGCACAGATATTACACATTGTATGGACACATAAATATTGGTCATAGAGATATGTATTATGCATTTAATAAAAATGGGGCTTTGAATTGTCTTATTCCAAAAATGGAGCATATACAGTAGGTAGGTGGAGTGATGCTATGTGTGCGAGCTGCACAGAAAACCTCTCTATTGCAGCATAATGCTGGCGTGGCCACTCTGTGACCCTACATAAGCAGCCAGGGACACACAGAGGCAGAGATGGATTAAATATCTGGAGCAGACAATAGGAGCGCCTGCAGCCCATTCACTGTGACTAGAACACATTGACAAAAGCAGGGGATAGCTGTATAAGCAGTGCCCGGGCGCTCTCCTGCTCTCTGACTCCTCCTGCAGTCTTTTCCTTTGGCTGTGTTCAGAGAGTACACACTGTACATCTGAGAATACACTGATGCAGACTGCAGGGTGACTGCATGTCCATCTCATTCCCTGTCTGGAAAAAACTGATCAACAGCCCTGAATTATAGCCCACTCATATACCAATACAACATTTCATGTTGTAAAAAACTAAAATATTTTCTGACTTTGGGTAAGATTGGCATTTCCATAAAACAGTGCGCAATACATGGTCACCCATGCTGTGATCTTAGTTTGAGGAGGGACCGTGACATAGGGAGGTAGGCATTTTATTATCCTTTATTTAACCAGATAGTCTTATTGAGCTTCAATAATCTCTTTTATAAGAAAGACCTGACCAAGACTGCAGCAGCACATAAAGTTACGGTTACAATATAAAAACCACAGGCTGAACATAGTACCATATACAAAACATAAAGCAGAGGGAAAACAGCAAGAGAAAAGCAGCAAACAAGTGGAAACAAAGGCACTAATGCCAGATAATAGTTCATTCTGTGTATACTTCATTGATCCATGCTGAACAGTCACAGTTACTTCATTATCATTCTGATTTGTGTTAGTACCACCTATCCTCCTAGGAATAATTATATATGCTGTGTATGTGTATTTGCATAATTGGTACACCTCACATGTGATCTTTCTGTGGGGTGTCCTCTCCTCAGCCAGGCTGGCCCTGAGTCCAGGTGCTGGTCAGTTCTCCACTCATACATCCTTCATGGAGGGACGAAGTGCCCCACTAATTGCTACTCCTGTGCACCTCCATGTGGACATCGCTCACTGCTCTGCCCTCCTGGAGTGTCAAGTGCTTTATTAGAGTAGGGTGTTCATTCGCTTTTGATGTACCTGATAATTGTATTCATTACCATCATGTCCCTTCAGTCCTTAAGGTCAGGCGTTGTTTCTTAGGCTCTGTAATCACTTGGAGTATGTCCTTGAAGATGTAAATTACACATTACTGTATAATAAACTGTGATATTTGCATGTTCTTATACATTCACAATTTGACATTTATTTAACAAATCATAATGGTCTATATATCTGGTCTATTATGCATTATGGTTTTATGATAAATAATTTTGCAATCACCTACACAATAACACTACATGATCAATTGCAGGATGTTACATAAGGCATCTCATCTTTCTATTTGTCTTCTTTGATTAAAAGGTTAAGTGCAACTGCTTTTGTTATCCAGCTAATAGTCTGTCATTAACTAGCAGGGATTAAGTTACATAACCACATTCATATGGTCTCCCCTCATTTCTGTTCATCCATATCATAAACTGCAAACTGCATCATATCTCCATTTCCCATTGTACCCCATTTTTCAGGTCAGGTTTAATTCTACAGTAATTAAAGAACAAGCAGGTGTCAATTTGAAGTTTAATATTGAACATATGTGTGTTTCAATCTATGTGTTTTCCTCTTCCTTGTGAGGGAATCTCAAAATACCATTTTTGTACATTATATGATGTTTCCTTATTTTTTAACATGGATTTTATGTATAATGATTATATCAATGCTGCCAAGGCCTGCTGAGAAACATTATAATGACAGCCTGTTATTGCTGAATGTAGTCTCAGAAAGACTAATGTGTGGTGGGCTGGGACATTGCATTACAGATTGCATTGGCCCAAAAGAGGGAACAGTGCCACACTAAATGAATCTAGGTGCGGGAACAGAGGGACAGAGATCTTCAGCTATTAGCCTAATCTGGCTGCACAAGTGATTCATCTGCAGTACATGTGGCAATGATTCCTCCACACTGCAGATGTAATACCAATTGCACATTACCTATGCTAATCATAATTACCTTAATTAATGCCCCCCCAAAAAAGTGCTGGAGTGGGGGGTGGCTGAAGACAAAAAGTGCTCTTATTCCGAAATGGTAATATGCACATACAGGTGCAGACATAAAAGGTGACCTTGTGCACATTTTCCTCATATTCATCTTGTACTCTAAAATTTATTGTCCAGAAATAGCAATTATGAGTTTACTGTCCAAACACTTATGCAGGGCGGTGTAAGTGATCATGTGTTCATGTGATCATATGATACAGGCATCAGTTTTCCTATTGATCACTTTCATATTATGAAATCAAAAATCTTAAACATGGTGCACTGAAAACAGAAAGTAAGAAAAGAATATCTGCTCAACAAGCAAGACATGTTTTAATATTACATAACCATCCTAAAAACCATCAATGTGGCTCGTATCACATCAAACATGGGTTTTGTCATTTACAATGAGTGATATTTCACATAGTATGTGTGGAAACTGGCCCTGATGCCGAGGCAGATGTGACTGTTTATATTCTCCCCATACTCCTGTGAGGCAGAGAGTGAAACTCACACTGGCACTGGGTATGTAAATGAGCCAGATGTTCTGAGATGTAGCGTTTCATCATCAGATTCAGATCGTTTTACTGCTGAATTTTATTGTGGAAAGCCCACTCTGCACGTATATACGGCATGGACATCAACATGTACATCCTCTCTGGCTTTTGTTGCATCTCAGCCATTCATTGGTCAGGGGATGCAACTGAACAAATAAATGTTAATGTGAAACATTATAGCTTTAATTCATCATCTTCAAGAAGGTCTATATAGTCATCTTAAGAACCCTAAAACAAAACCTCAGCTTTGCAAAGAAGAATCTTACATTGCTGCTATTTATGGATACCTCTAGATACAATTTAACAATCCTAATATTGATAACAAGTAAGCCATATTATTTTATTTGATAATATTAATGAGCTTTTCCTTGAAAATATCATTTCTTGTCCTGTGTTATTGAAAGAAGGAAAAAATACATCATTTTAAATGGGATTAAATAATGAAATCACATTTGCAATAACTTGCATATTTCCACAATTTCACTATTCAACATCTATTAATTTGAGTAGAACTCCATAAGGATTTATAAGTGAATATAAATAATAGTATCAATTAAAATTTGCAGCAAAGATGTATTGAGATGTATTAAATAAATATCAAAGGATATTCAACGTGGTTTCATTTTTTTTATATCTAAGAGGTAGAGTTAACATGATATGAAAATCACAAGAGCATCTTTACACAAACTCCCCCAACCCCCAACCCCCTGCAGTGCCGTGCATCAGGACCTCTGCATGTGAAATAGGACAAGGTGCTTGGGTTCATTGGCTGCTAACGGTTCACTGGAAGCTGCATGGAGCACTGGGGTGTGAAATTGAGGCACTTTAAGAAACACCAGGCCCCGTGACTCCTGACACGGAACACCTTTTGAAAAATCCCACCTCAGTGCTGTACTCTGGCAGCCAGGAGGCCGTCAAAGCTTGGAGTGTCGCTGTGGAGATGTTAGTATGGCAAGTCAGAGATGTCTTTATTTGGCAGAGGGGATTTTGTACCTTAAACACCCTCCCCCTCTCCCTCCCTCCCTCCATCCTTTCATCACTGTAGACAGGTGGAGGACATGAGGGTGTAATGCTAATAATTTTCTGTGCCTTGGACGCATGCTGTCAGCTGTCCCATGGCATTTCCACAGTATCATTGATGGAACTTTGAGAGCAGAGGATCACATTTTAACTTGCTCTGGGGAGCTCTGTCCTTAGCCCACCATTGTATTTGGTGCTCAAAATCCCCACTTTCACAGCTTATTCCTCCGTACGCTCCCTTTTCCGCCTTCATTTGATAATAGTGGGGCATAATGGTGGATTAGTTCAGTTAAATGGATCGGTTGACTGACAGCTAATTAAATCTTCCTTTAGATCCTTTATCAAATCTCTTTTTAGATTATCGTGACTGATGGTGACCACACACTGATTATAAATCTGGTGCCATGTCTCTAAGCATTGCTCTCTCTCAGCATCTGCCAAAACCAATGTGAGACAAATGAGGTATGAGGACTGCACATGATTACTGCTACCAAACCATATGAATGAAAACAATGATAAACAATAATAACAGTGGAGTAGAGCGTTTGAACAGCGATGAGCAGAGCTGAATTGTAGGGAATTGTGACCCTTACTCACAAGGTTTGTCTGCTCTGCGCTCCCCGGCCCCAATTCCTTCCCCCCTCTGCTCCAAAACCATTTAACCAAAGTTCATTTGCAATTTTTTGTTCATTTCAAAACATTTACCCTAGGTCTGACTAATCATGAACATATTCAGTATATTAATGGTAAATTATTCTAATTAAGAAACACACCATTTGTTCAATAACATTTCCAAGACTTTCCATTTTTCATTCCTTAATTGAGAATTATGTTAGAATTAATGTTATTTACCAATTAATAAAATATATTCAGATAATTTCAACAGCCACTGGTCATTATATGACTTACCAAAAAATATTTACAGTCATAAAGCACTCCTGACCACGTTATGAGTGGCAGGAAAAAAAATAGTATCTAATTTTCAAGTTGTTTTCATTCCTGTTTGTTTGTGTAGCTTCTAGACATGTCTCCTCTTTATGTATGTTTGAGTGAAATCCTTGACAGTTTTGGCCTTCGCCTGGGTTTGAATGTTAACTAGATCCAGACTGCAGCAGTTTGGCTGATGAGTCAATGCTCCAGCCATCAAAGAAAGCCGTCCCTCAGTAAAAGGATAGGTAACAGGGATGCTACAGATTAAAGATATCAGGATGGGATGCAAATGAACCTTCAGTAATCAGGTGAATGTTACCATGATTCTCAGAATACGGTTATTTTCATTTTTATGCTTTAATTAAAGACAAACACAGGTTGCCTAACATTTGGGACAATTCTACAAGTTGCTGGATGTCTTGTCACTGTATGTTACAGCCATCAGAGTATTCAAAGTATACAACAATTCTGGATTTTAATTGTAGAAGGAAATATAATATATGCATCAGCATAAAATCAGCATACTATCAGTTTAAATAGATCACATCAGAAAAGCCATTGTTGTCTGATAATATTGGCAGTGCGCTTAAAACATAGCTGTCTATCACAGCTGTGTCCCCTGATGAAATACACTTACAAACCACAAATGGAGACATTCAATGGAGACTTGGTTTGTGCAACCAGCAGGCTCCATGTGTCTGGTTTTCTCATATCAGGTGTGGTGCAGGCACTGATGAAACATACCCCCTCCCACACACGTGAAGCCCCTACTCACACTATGACCTTCCCCGTAGAGGGACTTCAGCACCCAGGACAGCGCCACAAATCCAGAGCTCCCATTCAGCACCATAGCCCTTCACTCTAGCCTGGGCAGCTCCAATCATGGGGCATTTGTTTCCACTAGAGGGTTGCTCTCCTGAAGACGGCCTCACTGTATCACTCAGAGAGCTTTTGGACTCCAACTCTGACTTATGCTTACAGCTCTACTCTGTCAGATTCCAGCTTGGAAGCCTCGCCCATTTATTTTTATTAACACTGGTTTCCTGCCTCAAGTGTGCCTTTTCTCTGTAGATACAAGATACATTGCAACACCAGTCTAACAACTGCTGTATGCATATGACATTTTTATAGATTTTTTTATCATACTTGCGGCAGATCAAAAGAAATCTTGTCTAATTATTATCTGCCAGATGTGCGTGATGGCTAACCAGCTGCCAAATCAGGTGCACACTGAATTGTACATACTGAAATGAATACATGATTTCAAGACATCATGAATGAAAGAGAAGAGAGGAGCCACAAATTCACTGTTCTGCATTGTCAGTATGTAGGACAGTTGTGAAATCTTATGATACCCACTGCAGAGCAATGAAGAAAGACATGACTGTAGGAAGACAGGTGATATTCAGCATGGATCTATTAAAGGTTTTGGTTTAATTGCAGTTCCTTCAAACATGTGAGACTAACTTCACCTGTCACAGGGAAGCGATTTGTTTGTGCGAACAGAGAAAATTACACTGGTAACTGAGCAGGGAAATGTGGAGAGCTTACTCATGTGTGACTCCATCTCAATGCTTTGCCCTTCCATGTGCTTCCTCGCTCACGACTCCTCTTTCAAGGGGAAATGGTGAGACATATAATGGCCATCCATAGAACAAATTAGACAATTAAACTAAAGCTGCAGAGAATTAAGATGAGCAGTACAGAGAACAGTCACAGGCCTTAATGGATGCTCTGCACTTAACCATGCGAGGGTCAACATAAATTTTCCTACTTGTCTTGCATGCATTTGTGGAATTAGTTGTTTTCTGCATAGTTTTGTGTCTTTATATTTTTTATTTGTCATCAACATCATCATAATCTTGGTTCCTCTCCCAAAGGTAGGAGAGTACAGATATTTCCCCATGCATCCAATTGATTAAAATTAGTAGAAACTGTTTAACAATAAATAAATAAAGATATTAGACATAATTAGGTATTGTTCCTGGATTCCATACCTCATAAAGTGTGAAGTGTCTGTCTGAATTCATGACAGTCCCCAATCTCAGGTCCGTTCCCAGCCACAGGCTGCAGGGCGTCTGTGAGCACGCCCCAGTCCGGTACGAAGGTGTCCTGGACATCCCCAAAGGCTGGAGTCAGGGGCTCCCACAGCCGCCGCGCGGAGGAGGACACAGATAGAGGTAGTATCACGTAATGATCCAGAACGCTCCTTCCCTCTTTAGAGGGAGAGATTCATTTTCATTTTTATTTTTCACAGCTGTTTGAGATAAATCCATAATGAGGCACTTCATCTACAATAAACTCCAGAGATTTTGAGACCGAAGGGTCTGTTCAAATTACATAAAGTCAACACAGTGCAGTCCACAGACTAAATGAGAAAAGCAGCAGCCTACGCTGCGTATGGGGGGTCGTGCTAGCTTTATGATTTGCTTGTATTTTCTGACAATTTGATGTGTTGAAAACTTATTGAGGATGACGAGTGTGGAGTGAAATTTAGATGCATCTTGCATGTGTAAATGTAAATGTGATAATATTACTACCAATTCATTAAAATTGCAGCTGAACCGGCACTCAGGTCACAGGGGTATAAGGGTGATAAGGGTACTAAAAGGAGAACAAGGGTGGTATGGCATACCTGCCCCATGCCTCACAGCAGGTTACAGAATGAATGTGCACTGTGATGGAAAATATTTATGCTGATGAACGAAATGGAATATCTACCTTTCATCCTGGTGCCTTTCATTTTATGGATGGTCAGCCTTAAAGAGTCTTACTGCATTTACAGTATTTCGCTTTTCACTGTGGTTGCTAAAAAAATGACCTTTTCAGAGACACCGTGGCCGGGATGGTATTTGGATGGCATATTGGAGTACTTAATTTCCCTACTGTCAGCTGATGTGGCTGAGGAGCTGTGGGGTGACCCGCTGATTTGGGAATCAGACTTGCAACTCGGAGGCTGTGAGTGCAAATCATAGTTTCGGCACCCGAGCAAGGTAATTAACCTAAATGCTTCATTAATTATCCAGATGCATAAGTGGATAATATGTAACCCATCCAAGTCGTCCTTGAGAGGGGGCATCTGCTAAATGAATAACAATGACAAAATGCATGGCGACAGCCCCTGCCTTTTATTTATTAAGCATAGCTGCTTGCTGGAGTTGGTATTAAAAGTTATGTCCCTCTAATGCGTTTTTTTTTCTTTTTCGTTACTCCTCCCTGCCATACTAATGTACGGTAGAAGGCTGCTTTTCCATTTACTGATCTGGTTCTGATCTCAACAGACCCACTGCTCCTCCTGCTTGTCACTTTCCCTGTCTGGCACTGATCCTTTGCTGAAGCTGCCCTCTTTTGTGTGTGTGTGTGTGTGTGTGTGTGTGTGTGTGTGTGTGTGTGTGTGTGTGTGTGTGTGTGTGTGTGTGTGTGTATATGCATACTCAACAGCTCTCACCCAGCTTAAACCATCCCACAGTGTTAGCTGGGCATGACCTTTTCTCCACTGTTCATCCCCTTCATATTTTTTCCTCTGGTAGGCCTCAGGTTCATCTTCTCTGCGGACTGATGATTCCTGTTCTGTTTCGTTGCCCCAGGGGTCGCCTAAGGTCCTCATGCTCCAATGGATGCAATTCTTCTCCTGGTGCTTTTTCATGGCTTCCTCCTCTGTGCTCTTTGCCATGATCTCTGTATCATAGTTTTTTCTACATTGGTATTCTGGGGTTTCAGTCACCTGATCAGAAACATATGGAGAATACAACTTTCTGTGATGCTCTGGAATTCCATCTTAGACACCTTTTTCCACTTCCATTCACTAATTGTGATTGTATGACTGTTTCACACAAGAGAAGTATCACATGTATCAGGCAGAATTCCAGACATGTATACAGTCTGTGCAATGATGCATACCAGCCTAAATGGCAAAACCGTGGTGGCCTAGTTCACTTGTAAGGGAATTTACATTTATAGTTTTTTTGTACATACAGCAATATCAGTACATCCCATGCTGATACATCACATGTTCACCATTTGTGTTATAGATGCACCCGCACACACTCAAAGAGCACATCATTATGTGTTGTGGTTACCGTGCCTGGAGTATTTCTGCAGCATACGGACATTATGCTGCTGAGTCCCAGTCATTTGCTGTATATGATGTAGCAGTTTGCTGTTGCCGTTTCATAACAATCCCAATGGGGGTAACTTTCCCTGCTACACTCTCTCTCCAGCTGTCATTAATATTCATAATTGATTAAGTCTGGATATAAAAATGCACCAGCAATTACACATTTCTCTGATCCTGAAATGTATCATTGGTGGGTTTCAGCTGGTCTATTGGAAAACAAGTGCAGGTGTTTTACATATGGAGGCAGAGCAGGCCCTCTGTCACTGCACTAACCCCCCAAAGGATGAGCTCTGAATTTATTTCCATTTATTTATTTTCTTATTTTTTATCATGCAGCTGTAAGCTTAATGTAGATGGTAGGACAATCAGTTCATTGCAACTGTCAACCATGTGATTTTTATGGTTCTGTGAATTCTGTGCAGGTTCTAGTGTCTTTTGGTTAAAATGCCCTTTCAAAAACTCCATATGCCAAAGTACTCCAAATAATTAGTTTATTAGGCCAGTGCTGCCAAACCCAATTTGTAGCCAGCACCATGGAATCAGTGTACTATATATAATCCAGGTAGAGTAGTGTACATAGAGACGTAACTGAAATCTGAGCAATTAGCTTTGACAATAAAATACTATTGTGTCAAGCACAATTCATTTTAAAGCACCAGCAAATATTTTGACTTTAATCAAAACATAATTTGATATGAAGCCCTCAAGAGATTACAGAAAATTAGATTTAAAAATTCATTCATCCTATCTGGAGAGACATTTGTAATTCAAAAGTCCATTTGGATTCACTCGAGTAATTTCTTGTCTCTAAAAAAAATTGACTGGGTTGGCCAAAAATAAAAAAAAAACAATTAATTTACAAAACATTTACTTACAGCCCGAAAGACTCAGTGATCATTCTTCGCAAATCAAATCATGGGATTTTTTTAGATAAGCAAAAAAAAAAAAAAAAGAAATGTAATAGTATTTAATGGCACAACTCTTGGTAAGTGTTGGTGAGTGAATATGATTCTGAGAGGATTGAGAAGACTGAAGGCCTCTACCCTGGCTCACAGTTATTCTGAATTTTGAGCCAAACGTTGTGAAATTTTGAACAAGGCCCCTCTAGACCTACAATGTCCTACCCAAAAAGAACACAATGATGGCAAGCCACAAACCAGTCAAATGAAAGCCTCAATCAGAGGAGACCCATGGTGTATTTCCTCTCCAGAAAAATGAAGAGATCCTTAAACCTTCCTTGGATGTCTCCCATCTGGCCCCGCAACAAATGAGGACAGGGAAGCTGAAAAGAGACACGACTGACTACTGAGACAGCAAGGTTTATTCTTGGCTTCATGTCCCTCACAGCATTTCTCCATGAAGGGTCCGTCCTCTCCTCTGCACAGCAGGAAAGGTAGAATTAGACAAATTGTGAAGAAAGGGAAAGGGCTTGCAATTTAACCACCTGATACATGTGAAGGTCCAGTAATTTTGTCCAAATCCCTTATTATTTTACATGTATTACAGGTTTCTTTTTGCCATCTTGACATTTTCAAACATGAGATTTAGGCTATTCTAAGAGATGTACACATAAAATGATTGATTTTAAGTCAATGAATTGCAATATGACATGAACCCAATTGCCTCCAGACCTGTATTTTGTGCATAGTACATAAGGGCATAGTGCAGTCCCCAGGGTATCCCATAGTGCCAGGTATCAGTTGTGTCTCCAATTTTTATTTAATTTTTTTTTTCGCCTAGACCTTTGGCTTCTTTCTGCCTTTCTTAAACCTAGTGGAATTTTTTATGCACAAAATACGGAGAAGGATAATTATATTTTGTACATAAAAATTCAACTATTATAACCCTTTATGTAATGTCTGTATACATGAATATGCCCCTTACACAAATGTTAGGGCCCTTTATGAGAGCTGAGTGTCAGAATGGAGGAAAGAACTGCAAGCGAAGCCATGGACTGAGATGACTGACCCAAGAGATTGCATGTAAAGTGGATGTGCGTGTGATCAATACAAGACGATTACTCTAGAGGAATCCGAAGGGACTGCTGAATGACAAACAGTCTCTCCAGATGGAATGACTGATTTTTTTTTTTTTATCTTGTTTCCTGTAATCCCTTGAGGACTCAATATAAAATTGTTTTGATTAAAGTACAAATATTATAATATTAAGTACAAATGTATTAATTCATCTTACATGATATTATTATATTCAAGTCCTCATCACAATTACTAATATTTAGTTTTTTTTATTTGTTGCGATTACACTTGTGTATGGATTTACTGTAATATGTGTACCACATGCTGATTTCACATAACAATTGAGTCTGTCACAAACAGCATGAATAAATATTTTGGATTTGTGATTGTGAACTATGATTTTATGTACCGATCACCATTGTTCAAGTTCAGTGCCATGTTTTATAAATATCTTTGCCCAATTATTTGTTACTGTCCAGTCAGTGTATTCATGGAGATTGCTCTGTGCAGTAATTGATAACAATAGAATGTAATAAAAATGGTTCTAAGAAGAGTCTTGCACGGTCCTCCTTGCCATTGCATGTCTAGGGCCTTGCATGTGTATTATGGCAGTAGTGCTGATGACAGCAGGTTGTTAAAATGTTCTCCTTGTGTGAATTGTTTTCTATTTTCACCTAAGCAGGAATTGCATACAAATTAATCAATAAATGCAGCTTACTAAACCTCTGTCTCATCTCCTGCAATGTGCATGCACTGCACTTTGTCTTCATTGCCCACAGACCGACAGTAAGAACTTGAAATATCTCTTGATTAAGCATGACTTTTTTTTCCTTTTGATTTTAAAATTCCCCTATGAAAATGATTATTTTAGCAGTGGGAGGGCAGCTGCTGAAACTGCATTTCATACTACTAAATAATAAATAATTTATCCACCCTGTTTTTTCCCACAGATTATTCCCTGTGTAGGTGAAGTGGACATTGGTTGTTCTTAGGAGTTGGTTTCTAGGTCTCTGTTTGGTTCAGAAGGATAAAGGAAGCTAATGACAAAGAGTGCAGTTCATAGCATCATTATGCCTCTACCTATGCCCAAGACCTACTGCATGATTAAAAAGGTGTGAATTCTTGCCAAGAGATAAGAAATGAATCATGGACTTATTTTCCTTTTCCTCCTCCCGGAGTTCAGGCAGGGGAGTCGAAAAGGCTATGTGGAAACATGCACCATTTGATCTTAAGCGCTGAGGACAGCTGACATCATGCCACCACAGTGTTCCTGCGCGCTCCTCTTAATTGACAGCGCTGGTGACATGCTCTGCCACGGTGGCCAACTCATTTTTTACACTGAGAGCAGTGTGTGCGTGTGTTCATGTGTGTGTATGTGTGCGTGTGTGTGTGTTTGAGTGTGTGTCAGCCCAACTGAAGAGAATAAGGACACATGTTTAAAATGCATTACAACACCTGCCAAATACCCACCAGAAGGGACACGCTTCATTCAAATAGAGCCCATTGAGCAGGCTGCAGAATAAACAAACAGAGGAACGGGAAATGTAGCAGGTAAGGAGGCTGTTATGGAGGCTGTCATTTACTGTGACAACTCACTTTTACCCAGCACTTCTCTCCTTCCCGTCCACACAAAACACCTTTCTGCTGCACTCTCTCCAAGCAATATCAAACCTTCATTTGAAAAGAGAGGTACAAATCATCAAGAGCTGTCCCTGAGCCACGGAGTTACTGACGTTTGCACATGGAATGCAAATGGCTTCTGTTCACCAATTAAGTACTGTGCAGCCTTTACATACAACTCCATCAATTCTGCACTATGCTTACAATAGCCCAACTGTGCTATCTTGGGAGTCTTGGGTGTGTTTTGGATGTAATTATCAGTCTCCTATGTAACTGCCAGCAGCATGTTAGGGCATCTGAGATCGATTTACAGCACTCTCTCCACCCCTGTCTCTCCATGACATCTGCATGGCCATGGTCACAATTAATGTCCTGTGTGACTCATCAGCGTCTGTCTCAGGGAACAAATAAATAAATGCAAATGAATAAGAAAACAATCAAAGCAATCATTGACTTCTAGTTGGGCCTGTGCAGCATGAATAGGTACAGCAGCAAATTAGAATCTTACCACTTACAGATCTGAATATCAGGTGATTGATAATCTATTGTTAATTTTCCTTTTTTTTCCTTTGTGTATAAGATTGATTAAAATATGCGTGTCATCCGATATCATATGTTATGCATCAGTAATTTAAGAAACAAAATACAATAATTGCGACCCAGAGTTTCTGTGACATCAATAGCCCTCATGTCCAATGAAACCTGCTCAGGGAAAATCTGCGGTTAGGCAGAGAAAGCCTGGACACAAATAACATTCCTAAAATATTCAGTAAAAAAGATTTTTTAAAAACTTTCATATTTTACACATATATTAGCGCAAATGTAAGTACAGAAATGAACATACTCTGTAACAGAAACCTTAAACTGTCAACACAGCTCCACAGGTTAATCACTGCGCCTTAGTGCTGAGAAAATATTGCTAAAAGCCAAAACAAATACCAATGCTTTTGGCTCTTGGACATGCAGCATACAGCTCTGGGATAATTAAATCCATGTCCAGCTGTGTATAACTGAAGTGGAAGGCTGCAGCTGATGAAACAGTGTACTATATAAACAATATTTAAATAATTCATATCAAATCAATTCCAAAAATTGGGAAGGATCTACAATTGTCAATTTAAAGACAATAGCATACAAAGTGTATCATTTAAATGTCTGCACCATATAAAATATTGTTTTTCTGTATTGTATTCAACAAGGAATGTTGAAATATAGGGTGTTCAAAAAAGAAAATAGAAAAATCCTCAGAGACTCCGTATTTAGAGAAAGAATATTGATTTTGTATATTCATCATAGGTGTAGAAATCTTGCTTTTCAAAACTGCAAAAATACTTTGGTAATACACTTTGGAAAAATAGGTGTGGTTTTTGACACTACAAATGGTTTGATATGAGGAGAGAGCATTTATCTGTGGACAGATGATACCTGCTGTCTTCAACAATTAATCAATAATTTACAGTTAGGGTTATGGTTAGGGTTTCCAGGGTTAGGGTGTCTAAGGTTTGGGCTAGGGTTTCTAAGGTTAAGGTTGTGGTTATGCTTGGGGTTTCTAGGGTTAGGGTTATGGTTAAGGTTGGGTTTTGTAGGGTTTTTGTTTCTAGGGTTAGAGTTATGGTTATGGTTTTCATCATTAGGGGTATGGTTAGGGTTGCAGTTTGTAGGGTTAGGGTTAGGGTTATTGGGTTAGGGTTTCTAAGGCTATAGTTAGTTTCATATGATATATTTTCACAGTGTGAGAGTTCTGCAAGAATTTGTTTATTTGATAGGTGCTCAGGCAATTTAGTTGGGACCACTCATGTGAAGTTACAGTTTATTATTAAATGTATTTGATGTTTAACACTGATATATTAAAGTATATAGAATAGTTGAAACTACAACTCATTTTCTAGGGTGGGGAATTCTGCTGGTTTTTGAAAGTATGTGGTTGGCAAACTCCCATGAGCCTTTGGACCATGCAATTGGTTTGGGGGTGGTTACTGAAGTCCTTATTGGGTATTATTATAAAGTGGGTATGAATTAGTGTTTCAATTAGTTGTCTTTAGTTCACAAAATGGGACAAAAGGTAAAAAATCTATGAGGCTTACTAATGCTGCAGGTAAACAAAGGAAGTACGAACTCACTCCAGTCCTACACCATTGCTCAGACCCTTGGTGGTTCTACCACAGTAGTTTGAAATTCCCTTGTTAATAAATTCATTAAAAACAATCTGTATATAACTTGCTACAGATGTTTTCCTGTCAAGCGACACATGTAAGCTTGCCTGTGTATCTTCCCTGTAAAACTTGCAATCACAGCAAGCCAAAAGAAAAATAGAAAGATAGCCAAACAAACAAACAAACAAACAAACAAACAAACAAACAAACAAACAAACAAACAAACAAATAAATAAATAAATAAATAAATAACCACTTAATTTTTCACATACAGTCATGCTATCTTTGTTCCTCAAATGAATTCTTGATTTCATTGTAATATAGATTTCATTTGGTTACTACTGAAGAATATACTCTTCTGCCCCAAAACTGTATCTCCCAGCACAAAATGAATTATCTCACCATTGTTGGTTTTATTCAACATTTTATTTAAAAATGTTTCATGGGTCATAAAATAAAAAAAATGCAGGAGGGATATTTTAATGCTTATATTTGAGGACACAATGTGTCAAGAAAGCTGCTGGTTATTGTGGAAGTGAACAGTTTCGCAGACTAGGATAAGCATCACTGACAGGAGATGGGATACTTGTTAACAAGTCATGTAACATTGCTAACGAAGCTGACTTGCATTCCAAAAGAAAGTATTTGTGGCATGTTTTTAAAAGTTTAGTTTAATTTGATTACTTACGTTCAGGAGTGAATACCTCTGTGAGAGTACGCACAGCTGAATATTTTTTACATTTATTTCCATTTGGGTGAAAATTCAGTAACTTGAACTACTGTTTTTCTGTGTTGGTCGCTTAAATAAAAAAAGGCAAAGAAACATGTCATAAAAATTTATACGAAACAAAGGCATGGTTCTTTGAAAAATGAATGAACACTTTTACAATCCAACATGTTTAAAAATAAACAAGTACCCAGCTCTGTGAATTACTTATCATTTCAAGTACATGCGATTCTGTAACTTCTGTGATCTGACATGTACATAAAAAACATACATGTCAGAATAATTATTAATAACTCAAAGTATACAGAGGAATACACTTGCCTATATTATTGTTTTACTTACAATACACTTTGGATCCTTATTGTTGGTGATAAACTTCAAATCTCTAGCATGTGATATTCATATGTTCATTTGCTCTCATTAGAGAGTTGGGAAGTCTAGAAAAAATCATGGTGTTATGTATTTGGAATGTTGACATAATTATTCAGGATAAGATGCAGGTCTAAACAACTGGAGAAGCTATTTTGCATTTACTGTTGTAATTTAGCACACCCTTCTATTATTGAAACATCATCCACAACAATGTTAACCATATTTCTTTATTAAAGATTAAGAAACTCCAAGCAGCATATTCATAAATAAAATGTCTCCCTTTTGATGTGATGTTTGAGAGTAACAAAACTGGTATACTTTGAGAGCTAGCCTTTTCAATGTCAAGGAGACACAGAGGAAGGCGCTGAAGATGTTCAACTCTACAGTAACATCACTGCCTCCCTCTCACCAGTCTGAGCTTTAGCATAGCCATAGCCTTCAGTCATAATGCACAGTGTAAATCCAATCACTTTGGCACACATCAATAACTGCCTGTATAAAATGTACTGGCTGTGATGCTTCAGATCAATTTGAACATTATGAATGGATAATATGGATTATAATGATCTCAGTCTGAGGTACTCTACTTCCTGCTATCATCAGGTCAGTGCTAATGTAATTTCTGTCTTGCCATCATGGAAAAGCCATAGTTTTTTTACATTTTATTTTGTATTTTAGGAATGGGCAGGGCAGGTTTTCATTTGAAAATGCAAACAGAAGAAACAATCCTGAAAATTTAAGTAGTTGTCGTGAGTACAAAAAGAAAAACAATAACATCACCATGAGATTCTTTGCAAGAAATCCAATAGATAAAATTATGAAATTAATGTCAAAAACTAACAGTCAGTTCTTGCTGGAAATGAATGGATCAAAGTTTCAAATTCAGTTGGAGAAAAAAAATCTGTAAATAAAAAACCAACAGCAATGACAACAGCAACAACACCAACGAAAATACTGATGCAATATTCAATAAAATAAATAGATTTTCTCCATAGGATATGATTGTATTTTAATTGCACTTATGACACTCACGGTTAAAGATTTTCTGCACTGTGTTGCTTCCTGTTCTTTATCTACTCTGATACTGCATGTGTATCCAGTCTTCTGTCTGCAGAAAACTGTGAAATGGATTGCAAAAGGAATATCCTGGTAAGTACACAACCCTCAGTCCATGTGACAGACCATCAAATCATGACAATCAAATCAGACATTATGACCGAGCATTTACAGAAGAACTGCTGTTACATACTTTGAAGATGACCCTCATTACATTAGTACAGTCTCTCTCAGTTTGTATTGGGTTGACTCAGAGTTACTGAATGACTAATTGAAAAAGAATACATACATATATCAAACGATAGCCTACTATCCCTTTAGCGCTATGTAAGACTTGACTCACCTTAAAGGGGAAAACCAGTATTTGACTCTTCACAAATGCTTCAGTATGAAAGGAACATTTTTTGCTATATGCAATTATATACCTTTGTTCTTTTTAAAATCTTTGTGCAATTTTGAACATTTCCTTTAAAATATGTGACTTCTGATGGAATTAAGGAACAAAGCATTTTTTCAATGATAGACTTTCTCAGGTAATTTTGCTTTTGTCTCTTAATTTAAACTAGCTTGACCTCTCGTATGAGTGTTGCAATGCGCATACACATATGACGTCAATTAGTCATGATGTCAATGGAATACATTTTACAAACATTAACCTGTAAAAAATGACATTATATATGTGGAGAAACAAAATAATATAAATAAAAAAACAACAGTGGACAGGATATTTATATATTTTACTGATATAAATATATAAATACAAAAACATATTTCTTCAAAAGATTTTCTTGTTTGTAATGTGAATAAGGAGTTTTTGGGAATGTTGTTTACCCAGACAGTTAGCCTCAAGACTATAGTAAAGCTTCACTAGACCCTCTTCCTAGTAAATAACTTCAGCTAATGTTTTGGACTACCCTTACTTGATTTTCTATATATTGTCTGACTAATCTTTGACATGATTAATTCATTTTCTGAATATTACAGCACGCTCAACACTACTGTGAACTTTGGACTGGATATACTGAAGTTTTAGGGATTTTTAAAAATGTTTTATGGGTATTCCTAGGTTTTCTGCTTTGACTTTGTTGTTAAAATAATGATTAAATCCATCTGAAACTGGCTCAAACCACAAGTGAAACCTGCTGCCATTTTCCTCCATTACTTCAGATGTCTGCACTGCAGAAGAGTAAATTAGGAAAACTGGAAAACATTAAGACAAAATAAAATATTTATCAAAAGAAAAAAACAAGCCAAAACATTTTACAAGCAAACTGTATACATTGGAAATGTTTTCCTCTGATACTGAAGAAGAAATTCATGAATATCATATAAGTGCATGATCATCGGTGTTCCGCTTTAAGTAGCTATAGAATACAATTGATCTAATAATAATTGGTAGAGAGACATCTTTCAACTGGGCACTTAGAAAACAATCACAAGGAATTTGCTTTATTTATATAGAACAAAATTTACAAAGCCATTCAAACAGTCGTTTTTTGTAATTTTTTATCTTTTTTGTTTTTTTAACTCAACTTCAAAAATTGAGAATATTCAAAATACACTTTTACCTCACTTCATTCTTTCAGTATTTACAAATATGTACAAGAAAAATGAGCATTTTCTATGTGTATTTTCTTTTTCTTTTTTTGAATTGGTAATAAAAATCTCTTTTTTCAGTTTCTTTTTTTTTCCATTTTCTTTTTTTTATGTTTCTTTTTTCTTTTTTCACCAAACCAGGCCGGAGGAGCGGTGATTGGATGGGGTCAGATGGAAGTACTGTGGGTGGGCTCAATGGCTTCTGGGATGGGTCCTCCGGGAACTGACTGGTAAGACATTGGCATGGGTGTCTTGACGGGACTCTGGCGGAAAGAGTCCCCCGGTGGGGGATCTGTGTTTGCACTGAATGGAGGGGATGGTGGAGCTGCTGAGGGGGAGGGGGAGGGTGCTGCCAGGGCCCTGAGCTAGCGTCCTGCCCACCCCATGACCCTGTTCCGGGAGGAAGGTGCTCACAGACAGCCCCGTGCCCGGGTAGTCCCGCACAGGCTCCAGGGCTGGCTGGGCTGCATGCTGCCGATGTCCAGCGCAGAGATCTCGATAGATGGGCGGGGATCTGCTTGTGCGCCATGTCCTCGTCCATAAGACTGTTCATACGCCGGTGTACCTGTTCCAGATTCACCTCCTTGTCCTAAAAAGGTGAGAGAGAGAGAAGGGGAGGGAGGGACAGAGAGGCTGAGACCTGCTATTCCAGGAGGTTTTCAGCTTCTGAAGCTCCATGCAACATGTCATTCTCTTTCTTTCCTTTTTTTTGAAGTCATTTCTTTCAAAAGTTCATTTGCTTGAACAGCTTGTGCATTGCCATCATTTTTTGCCTATGCATACTTAGATAACAGCTGAAATTTGGAATGGCCTAACAGGGGATTCCAATTAAATATGACAATGTATAGAATGTGCACTTGGAAATCAAATTTGGCTCATGTACACAACAGCCTTTATTTTAGAATTTGATCACCAGGGTGATGTTCTTGAATGAATGAGATCGGTGCAAAAGCCAAGCAGCAGCTGAACCAGTGGGACCCACAGTCAGCCATGTTTAGGGAGGACAGTATGGTGAACATGGCAAAGTCCCATTGGTGCAGTGTGGAAAAATACTTTCCCCTAAGCATCAGTCAGGGAGTGATTCTGTGATGTCGTTCTCCATAAAGCAGAGGCTGATTCATTACTTCCTCAAAGAAGGGAAAAACACAAGGGATCTTTGGGCAAAAAAATGAAAAAGGAGCCTTACAGCAACTCCTGGGAATGATCAACACAGAAGACTCTCCTCTCTGAACAGAGCTACAGCTCAATATTCAAGCAGAGAAGGAGGGCTACAGGGGCTGCAAGTAATGTGGGATTATCTGAGTTGTGCTCAGCTATTACTGCCCACCGTGTGTAGTCAGAGCAGCAAAAGGTAAAATAGCATCACCCAATATTACTGCTACAAATTATTGCTGTTTGAAATGGTTCCACTTCAAATGGTCACAGTAGTGATTTTGTGATCATGACATGAAAGGCACTATGTAATTGTAAATTGATACTTATTTTTCGAATGATACTGCAAGTCTAATTCAACCAATGCATCTTCCCTCAGCATGGAGAAGTTGTCAGTCAAAAACAATGAGCATGAACAATAAGTATTTCTCCTCCAGTAATGCCAGTGGAGGAGATGCCACTGATAGACAAGAGTTAGACTAAAAAGAGACTTGAGAAAACTTCAGAAATAGCTCCATATGTCTATGAAGAGGCTGATATAAGACAGTCACCGCCCACTGAAGAGTCAACAAAGATGTACAAGTCTAGCCAAAACCTTTCTGTTAACTGTGTCTATTGAAGGTTTTTATTGGCAATCAGAGAACTGCTTGGCCAAGTAACCCGCAGGAATGTCATGGTGACACTCACGTGCCTCAAGGGACAGCTTTTCAAAGCAGATCAACCTAACACTGCCAAATCCTAAGTCTGCAAGTCTTACTGCATCACAGTGAAGATTTGTGTAGCAAGCAGAAGAGTGGTGCATAATGCAAAGAGGCAGGAAACCTCTGCCAGTGACACTAAAGACAGCCTAATTCACACTCTCAGCCATTAACAGTGTGAGCACCATTCAGAGGCTTGCACTTTACTAAACACAAATACACACAAGGTGATGTATGTGCTGGAAAAGTAGACAATTTCCAATGCACAGCTGAACTGACAGGAAGGCCAGACAATTAAAGAAAAGGAGAAGCAGCACTTACAAACAGCCTTCCACAAGCACATGAAGGCCGTGTGTAAGTATGCTGCAGGACATAACACAGAGCCACAGACTCCATCCCCAATGACCACAGACTGTAGATTCCTAAGTGTATATAACCCCATTATCATTTGCATGCACTAAATGCCTAAATGTTATCATTGACTCCTCTCTTTTTTATCCAACTATATATAAGCCAATTTTCAGCTATCAACCCAGAAGAGCACAGACTCTTCAAAGACACATGAAGTCAGCCATCACTGTTTCCATGCAACAGACTACTAGTTCACATAGCACAGACATGAAAAGGAGGAAGACTCCTCTCGCACAGGCAGACTGCAGGTGCATGGCTGGCCAGTAGAGGTCATCTGTGAGTGATGAGACACGGCCATTCTTAATGATTAAGCCTCCCCTAACCCCTCCTCCCTCCACAGCCAATTACATGATGCCTGGTGGGGCTGCCAGCACAGGCATTCTATAGCAGGCTCAACCACACACTGGAACAGCATCTAAACAGCATGAGCTACTCAGCAGCCCCCTGTACTTTCTCAATGGTGAGCCTTTGGGTTACTTTATAGTAGTCAAAGATTGGCAGCACATAGCAACTCTATCCATTATGCGGTTTTTACTCACAGAGACTCACTATGCCATTTGCAATGACACTTACTGCTTTGTGGCAATAGGACAAAGGACAAAGGAAAATGCTGTTCCTATATATACATGGGAAATGCATACACAGGGCTGAGCAGTCATGACAGTAGTGCCATAAAAAATCATCTCACAGGTTTTCCACATGAATGGCAATGTCTCATGAAATACCACTTGGCTCCTGCACCTATCTCATAGGATACAGAACCAAATATTCCACAGTGTCTGCCCTATATGAGGAGACATACATTTATGAAGGTCTTTGTTTTCAGTTTTTTAAACTTATTAAAAATAGGAATGCTCCACATAATTTTGCAAACATCATGGAACATCAAAGAATTACAAGCCAAAAAAGTGCAATGACAATTTAACAAAAAGATAAAACTAAATAATATGGCTATATTGTACACATATGAAAACATCAGATATCTACACACAAAACAAACAGAAAGTAACAATGATGAAAACTGCACAACCAGAGAAAAACTTCACTAGGATAGCAAAATCCGCAATAAAGCATTTTGTTTTGTCAGCCACTTTTGAATAAATTCAAGTTTTGACTGAAATTAACAAGTGAGAGTGACTTTTGAACTCGTCTTGCATTCTCCAGTTAAGATGGTTTTCGATGTGCATGCAGGGGAAACAAACAACTGGCATGGCGCACACTGAGATCATAGGACTTTGATGGAACAGGGGGTAAGACATGACCATCACTGGGACATCACAAGCATAGTATTTTCATAAAAATACATAAAACATGAAGAAATTACAAAATCATTCTATTTCCAAATCTAATGGTGAAATGCATACGATCCATGCACTATATGTCTAACATTAAGAGCAGGACTGTCTTTATAGTGTACATGGCTGTAGACAGTGCTTCAAAACCAAATATGGAAATTTAAGGCTGGTTGTTCAGAGGGAGTAGCATAACCATCAAATTCCATTAAATTATTAAATTGAAATTAATTATGTATTCACAAGTTCAAGAAATGCTCATAGAAAGTTTTAAATAGTGGTGGCTTCATTACAAAATGTATTGATAGGAATTTAAACAACAAAGGAACAAGCTATAGTGATGCACTGAGAGGAGGTGGCTGCACAACATATTAGTCAAATATAATTACTCTGTGATCTTTCCTGAGTTTGATTTCTTTTGGTGTATTTAAAATGGATCAGAGCATGTGACTTAGAGGACATCATTTGACTGATGTGTGGAGAAGAGCTTCAGTAAAGTGGAGCGTCTGTCTTTCCTTCTGCATCAGTAAAGCGTACTCATTAACTCTAGGCCATCTCTAACAGAAAACTTGGCACAACACACTGCTTCCCCCTTCAGTCAAACTTCAATAAATAGCAAATAGACTGTGGAAGTCAGCAAAGCCAAAACTTAACTATCAGTCTTCATTTCAACTCAGGAAAATGGTGTAACAATATTAATTGAGGTTACTAAAAAATCATTCAAAGTTAAATTACATTCTGAAGAATTTCAGCAGCCATTTAGTCTGTCAGACAGGCAAACAGTTCACTCACCGCCTGCAAAACAGGGCCCTTATACTTCTATATTGTCAATTAGAATACCACTATTAAAACACTCAAAAGGCTGGCCGTGGGCTAATGAGCAAGCATCAGCAAACTTAACTTTTGAAAACATTAGTCTTTGTGCTGCCATTCATTGATGTTAAAGTTTCTAAAATATGTGTTGATGTCTTTGAGGGACATAGATGGGTCTCTTAACTGCTTTTAAAAGTAAAAACTATCCATATTATCAGACAGCAATAATGGGTAATATGTATAAACAGGATAGCTCCAGTCTTGGATGCTGTCTGGCTAAAACCACATGCCAGTTGTGCATATTCACAATACACCATGCATAAGTAAAATAAATAAACATCAGAACAATATCCGTATCTCCATTGGTTATCAAAGGCAGTAGTGCTACTACCGTGTCACTGTAGCATTGCTAGCAATTGCAACACATGGCTAACAGTGCTAAAGTTATGATCCTCAATGACAATGAATCTTTCTTAGATGGATGTATACAAAGGTGAAGTGAGCTACAGTTAGCTGACTAGTTAGCAGGCTGGTTTGGCAAGATTGAAAATTGCACTCGATTTTCATGTTTGCACAATCAGGTACAGAAATTGTAATGACAGCTAGCTAAAATGAGAGAGAGAATATAAGTTTTAATTAACTGATCTGTCCTATAACGTTATTCTCACATGCCTCTGTCCTCTAGCCATAAAAGATAGGCACTTAAGTTAATTCACTCTTGAGTCCAAGGTGTGAGCAGGCTAACTAAAATGTTATTTATTTATTAGAAAACGTTCCACACATCTAATGAAGAAAAAACAACAAAACCAGATACTGTACAGATAGTACAACTCCAGGTCCAATTAAACAATTTAGTAGAGGAGGCTAACATTTGTTCACTTGTCTACCAGATGCAAGTAGACACAAGGAAGTTTTAACCTTTGAGACAACCATTCAAACAACTAATTAGCAAGCTAGATACCCTAGACATGTTAAGATACAATAATAGCATCTGAAATAAAATGATCCTACTTATGTAGCTATATTAGTTCAAGTTTTTTTTGCAAAAGTACTGATTAACAGTATCCATGTTAGCCTTTTTCATTGCTTTATTTGGTGTATTTTGTTTTCTAATTATTCGTAATTGTGCCATGTTTGCGTAACTGCATTTCAGTTATGACAAAGAGGTCCCTCTTTTGGTACTGAATAGCTGACCTGTTTTTATTAAACTAAAAAAATTAGCTATCTTTTAGACAGGCCAGGGTTGGATGCTGCTTTGAAACAAACAAAAAAAGAAGCAAAGAGAGGGGGATTTCAGAGTGGAAACTTTGAAGCAGTGAGCGATTTTGGAGTGATTCCGAGAAAGGACAAGGAGCGGAGGAGTGGACTGCAGAAGTCCACTGAGAAAGCAGACACACCTGCCTCTCAGCTCCACTCATATGCTCTGATCAGCAGCCACGGCACAGGAGAGCTCATAACCTTCAAATGTTCAACATGACCGTCTCTGGCACAAAGTGTAGCATGCCCTCCAGCAATTGTGCTGTGTTTGTGCCACAGTGATCCACAAATGAGTCAAAGGACAACTTTGCTGACACAGAGAATCTCTTCTTAAATGGTGTGATAGCACATTGCATTGGGGAAAAGAGGAACAAATACAAGGTCAGGCTCTGAACTTTGTGTTTTCTTTTCAGTTCAGGGATTAAATAGAACAAATCCAGAGCTCCCATGAGCTGTGAGCCAGTGTGACTCTACAGTCACCAAACAGCCTGAAAACGCTTAAACGGGGCATCAAGAGTGATGCTTAGAGTATAGTTCACTACATGGATCTCAAGTCAGCTAGTTTCAACTGTTCATGTACATGTTTGAGAAAAAAGTATTATGACTTTAAGAAAACGACATTAAGTAATTCTGTCATCCATCTGCTACTGCAATGCAATTACAAAATTTTGACTGTGTTTGGCATTTGCTAAATTAACTATGGCATTATGGAAGGATTGTTAAAGTTGGAGATAAGCAGAAACATAGATGATATCAATCTGGAACATTTTTTAATAATAATATATTTTGAAAATGTAGGCTCATTAAACGATCCTTGATAGGATTACTGCTTTAGTGTACCCGCATATAATAAAAAATGAAACTAATTGCATTTCACTGGCAGCCCTCCAAATCAAAGACAAGGCCGCGATTAAACCGCATGAATGTTTTATGATGATAGTGTTAAATTATGAGCAAACACAAAACAACAAACAAAAGGCCCCCTTTCATGCTCTGTTAATGCAGAAATAATGCTATTCAAATTGTGAAAGTGAAAGTGACATTAAAGGGATATTTCAGCTGGATTCACAGAGTCACCACAGGGTCATGGTGGGAATCCCTGTGTCTGGCTAATCCGTCAATTAAATGGGATTGGGCCTCAATCAGCTGTTTACATACAAGGGAAAGCGACTGCCAGGGCAGATCACATAAGACAATGTCTGTGCTATAAAATCAGTCTTTTCCCCCTGTTCCATTGTTCACCTATGGTTTTGGGGTGACCCCCCTCTTAATCATGCACACACTGTAAAAACAAAAAAAAAAAAACAAGAAAGACAGCAAAAAAGTAAAATGAACAACCTGGAAAAAATATGGGAGCGAGGGGAGCTGGGGAGGGGGGAATCTCCTGTGCTGGGAGATAATTGGAGGAGGTTTGGATGCCCCCCCCCAACCCAAACCTGTCAGCGAAGACAGGACCCCTCCCCGCCCCACCTTGCGCATCACACACCAGATCTTAGGAGGTCTATTCTGACCTGTGTCAATAGCTTCTGCTTCATCCCAGTTTCTCTCTCTCTCTGTCCAAATGTCCTTCCTCCCTTCCGATGAAGCAGTTGTAATATCATTATATGTCAATGGACCAGATACCCTTGCCAGTCTGTAATCCTTAGTAACCTGCACGAGATCATAAAGAATAATGAATAGAGAAAATATCCGTACAACGTGTCCACATTGACATATAATTGCAATAAGATGTCACACAGTGAATTACTAGGGATTATGGACTGGTCTGACATATTTTGTGGTTCTTATTGCTGTGGTGCTTTGAACAGTCAGCCCCATGCAAGCATCCTTGTTTGCCCACACTTTAGTTTATGGATCCAAGTCAAGCCTTCCCTGTCCATCTGCCACATGCAAAGGGATAACATCTCTCACAGGTGGGTGGAGTTAAAACATGTCAACATCGCAGGGACTTGAGTGGACATTCCAAAGAGTTTTTGGGCTCTACAAAGCTGCAATTTACTCTTTGCTTTTAATATTATATTTAAAAACAGTACCATAATAGAAAAAACAATTCCCTGTCATTCTAGACAAATTGGCTAAACAGGCAGTTTGTCATGTTTTGTCTCCTTTCGAACAATGGGAACTCAGAAAATAAGAAATTGCTTATTAAACAAAAACAAAGAAAGGGAGAGAGGGAATATATAAGGTTTTCCCTTGGGAGGCTGGGTTTAGGATTATGGAAAGTGCGGAAAAGTTTTGGAAACCTTCTAGGGAAACTTTTAGGAATCTTAAATTCTCTCTTTTCATGGAGGGGAGATTTTAAATACATAATAAAATGTATTTCATTTCAGTATCCTTTTTCCCGTAACCATTTCAAAACGACTCAACTTCCCCTCTTTTTTAAACAGGGGTCTAGCTAAATGTATGTATTTTATGTAAAATGATTCAAATACATCTTTGATGTATAAAATAATGTCATTAAAATAAGTAATTATTTTAAATAAAAATTAAAAAGAGACATATCTGTTCATATATAACACCGATACACAGACTTGTATCAACTTCAGACCAGACTCTCCTCGTCTTGCAGGTAATGCATCTGTTGTAACTCATTAATCAAAAAAAAGTTACAACAACAGTATTTTTCTTTCATCAGACCTCTGATCTCCTGAATGTTTATAGCGGGCCTTACGTTTCTCCTTAAGTGGAGTTTGTACATGGATACATATTTCAAAGGAAAAAAATACTGTTGTTGAGAAACTTCTTAACCCTCTGGCCCTGAGTTAAAACAGACACCTTGAGGTAAATGTATCTTACCATATTGGACAATGAAGCTTAATACTAGGGGGTGAGAGGGGTGGGGATTCCCAATTTTCCCGAAAGTTCCAAGATTCTACATAGCCCTATGAATATTCCTGGGAATGTCACAACCCTATTTAAGAGAAAAGGCTCATTAAAAATAAAAAGAGGCTGTACATAACAAATGATTTCATTTTTGGAGACCAATTTTGATTTCACCAGGGCACACCTATAACTGCGTGTACTGGAGCTCGACTAAGTCGGGGCTTGCGTCAGCGGCTGGATCCTTAAAGTAGAGTGTGGCAGTGTCCTCCCCCTGCTCAGTCCGTCTGGCTCTGTGCTCGGTCACCTCTTTGGGCTGTTCTTGCCGGCAGCGGTTGCTGTTCCACCACATCTCCAGTCCAGCCACCAGGCAGGCCAGCAGCAGCCCGGCAGCCAGTATGCAGAAGACGCCAGCGAAGCTGTGCAGCTTCAGTGCCCTTCCGTCCGGCTGTGCGTTGGCGTGGCTGTTCAGGTCACAGCGGCCCGTGCGCGGCCACCACTTCTGCTTCAGGATGTCTAGGTCACCTTTCTCCTGCAACTCCAGAATCCTGGGGGTGGGGAGCAAATAAGGGTGTACATTTATTATTCACCCTGAAACCAAGGCAAACCCTTCAAGAATTCACCCATGACTGTGCCCATGGCAACTGGCCATCATAAATGCCTTTACCTTCAGGAATAGTTTCAGTGATTAATATTTAAATTAAAAAAAAAAAAAAAATCTTTTAAAGTCTTAATAAACACCCAAAGAAAATGAAATGAGGTAAAAAAAAGTTTTACACCCATCCAAATAACACTGACTAACATCGAGTAGACTTTATGTTCAATTATGGCACAAAACTCTCTAAATTGTTTTATTTGACCTCTTTTTCTCTGAATAGTACTATATAAATATATAATTAAGTGGTTGTATTAAATTCTTGACTTCAATTATGGCTCATTTCATTTAGGAGATGTTCTTGATTTCGGCTCTGGTTTGCAAAAATAAATCAATGGTAATACAAGTTGACTATTTTATTTCTTCATGTAGCTTGTTTCAACCTTTAACTAATTAAGTAATTTTGAAGCAATTACTTGACCTTATTTCTTAACTGGATTCCCTTGTCTATGAGAGGCTGGAATTTACATTAGCTATCTTAAGAGAGGGAATATGACTTCTTAATGAATAAAGTAAATTCCTCCCCTTTCATCTGCAAAGCATTGCATAACCTTTTCAGGATGATCTCTATATATAAGAGATCATAACTTTCACCATGCCAAATCCTGAAATTAAGATAATTCCTGACAACTTTTGGGGTCATTCATAACCTGAAGTTAAAATACAACAGGAAACAGGAAAGTGAATTAATACCACTTAATTAAATTAAAGCAGTCACACAAAAGGTCCATTACTCAAAACTGTGAGACTACAGACAAATGAACACTATTATTGTAATTCTGGAGATGAGGAGCTAGACTGAGCATGTT
The DNA here is from genome assembly GCA_022829145.1 of Albula goreensis. Classification (NCBI taxonomy): domain Eukaryota; kingdom Metazoa; phylum Chordata; class Actinopteri; order Albuliformes; family Albulidae; genus Albula; species Albula goreensis. Next base: position 16,990,109 of record CM040759.1, read on the forward strand.
TGTGAAGCAAGTGATTGATGGGAATGGAGAAGAGTGATGCCTCCGTCTATGTGGCAGCAGGAGGATGAATGCCTTTGTGTGGATAAGATGACATGCTGCTGTGTGATGGTAGAGTCCCTTGGTGGTCTGAAGATGTCTCAGAGCACATTAACACTCTGGTGTGCTGTGTGCAGGGAGCAGTGCTGGCCTGGTACACCCACTCATCAGAGAGACACATGCTGTGAACGTGGGCAGGTCATGGAGTCTGCCCTGCTGGGAGGCCATACTAATTTATCATTCTGAACTGAGAATGTACAGAAAGCCATAGAAATAACAAGTATTTGGGAATGACATAGCATGATTTGAACGTTCATGCATGTAAACATTCATGCATTCATTCACTTTTGCATTCACAATATGCAATAAACATTCATTCACTTTTGCATTCACAATATGCAATACTTGCATACATAACTATTGTAATCACATACATATGAAGGTACAAAAAAATTCATTCAAAGGTGGTATGTGTTAAATAGCATAATAATACCTGTATGCATAACAGTAAAATACTTTAGTAGCATAACTGAATGTTGAAGTAGCAGTACAGTGGTAGTCAAGGGCTATTAAAAATGTTTATTCAATGCAGTTGTGAAAAAGGAAGTAAGGAATGATGCTTATACCTGCACACTGTTATATATACACAGTACATGTCGATGTTGGAATATGGAGCTGTCTGGGGTAGAGAGGGAGCAGGAGCGTCATGCACTGAAACAATATGGGGAGGCATGTTTGCCACTTCAGGGCCTTATTTCTCCCAACAAATTATTTACAGATTCTGAATATGTAATGTTTGTAACAATTAATACATTAATCGATGCAACTGAGCCATGTATTACCCAAACTATATTTTATATACAAGTAACACTGTCTAAATCTCTGTGGCTTTTCATGGGAAACTGTTTAGTAAAAATACACATGCAGATAAAATGTCTGACACATTTGCCTTATTTCACCACAATATGCTCAATAAAAGCTAGAATTAAACTGTAACTAATCTTGCTTTCCATTTATAATATATGTTAAAACTACATACAGTCAACTACATTCATTCTTATAAATCTTGCTTACACGTAGTTTGGGAAATGATCTTACGGTGAAGTTGAAGATAAAATAACAAAATACAGTTTCATAAATGAGGCCTCATGAGTTCTGTCCAACATGTGAATGCTGCAGCTATGTTCATCCCTATTTTGACTCCATCACTATAAACTGGGGTGGGGAAGCAGACCACTGGCTTGTCATGTCTGTCACTTTTTTCAACTTGGTAGCTTGTTGCACTGAACATGGCACAAGTGGTATTGTCTGTCATTGGCCTGCTAGTTTTTATACGTCACCAGACAGGATTCATTGCCAAAGCCAAATCAAACACACCCGCTGAAAATAGCTCAGGAAGATTACTGCAGGACTGGCTTTACCAAAACACTTCACAGAAATAATGACAAAATCATTTTGACTTGGATGCAAAGAAATTGTTCAAAACAGAGTGAATGTGGTTAACTGTGCCATCAGTTTACAAAATAGTGTATTATACTGACATGCTACCAACTAAAATAGACCCATTCCTACATAAGTCTGTGGTGTATTAGTATACAAAATTCTAATTTACTTTTGTGGACCAGAACAAATATACTGCAAAGGGTGTAATGTTAATTAGACATGACTGAGTTCATGGACACAGTGCTAAGTGCGTTTGTGTGTATGATTACTGCTGTCATTACTGTTGAATGACTGGGGAGACAGAAATGAGCTATGGATTTAATAGCAATATATTCATTTATGAATCCTACACATATCCTCCTAAAATGAAACTGCGGCTATGAAACAAGACTAGGGTATTTGAATAAAGCAGTTTCATGTACGCAGAACTAAACAGGTGTATGTAAGTAACAATTCCAGCCAATAAGAACTCTGTAATTTTTAGTATATTTGTATACATTTAAGGTAAAAAGCCTTTTAGACATAAGAGAGACCTATTCCCTGTGTGTACAATCTCTTAGTCTCTGAGGACTATATTTTACTCACATTAAGAGGTTTACAAAAGCTTGCGTGAGAACCAAAATATGACTTCAAATTTTATTTTACTGATGTGTTCACAAGGGACCTGAAAGTGATAATTAAATTGTGTTAAATATAAAACAGTACAGACTTAAAGTTACCACAATCCTTTGATTTTTTTTCTTAATTCAAGGCCAAAGCTGTACTCTTAATTGGTTACCTCTGATTATGTTGAGCCTTCATTTAATCTGCCAACATCTGTTATCTTCGCAAAGGGATCAATTTAGGATAATACATTTAACAAAAAAACAAAACAAAACAAAAGAACTGCAAAAGACTCAAGGCATTAAAGGAAACTTGAAAACCAAAAAAAAATGTAACAAACTGCCACAGAGGACTTTGCTGTAATGAATAACTTACCTTCATATTTTACTCCAACAATTAGAATAGTTTGTTGGGCTTACTTACACCACAAGTTCCAGGTTAATTGTTCTGTTTCACATAGCTAATTATAAATACAAACAATAATGAGGTAAATCCTTTTCAAGCACTTGGGAAGGTTGGTTATTTTTTAATTATGTAGGAAAAGGCATCAGTAAAAAAACTAAAAATGATGTTGTAGTATATACACTTGTGTCAGAACAACTTTTTTCTGTAATTTTTTGTATCATACTTAAATGTACTTACACGCATCTTACATTGCGATAATTAATGGATACGCTGCTGTAGAGGTTCACTGGTTTTTATAAAGCTGAAACAGAATGTCTGATATAGTATATGGATTTTGAGGAAAAAACAGTTCAGTAAATGCTTGCTTTTGAAAGGCATCAAATTATCAAAAAAAAAGGTTTCACTTCTGCGCAAGGCAATCATGGTATGTTTATCTGTTCTACTGTCTATTGTTTAAGAACAAAGAGCTGTAAGGTTTCCTTTGATTTCTTGCCTGTGAATAACAGCCAATTTGAAACTCTGGCTGGGCTTTATAAACAGGAACATCACTAGACACCAAAGGCACAGTGACAAAGAGAACTGAATAAATACATGAAAAACTTTTTATTTGTTTGTCACTGGGTTGTTCATATTGTAGAAATCACATATATGACTGAATTAGCAGACAGAAATATCCTAATTTACTGTATTTTCCCTGACAGCCCAGCTCAGAATGACATGAGCAGTCAGTAATGTGCATGCAAAAGAAAATGGTTTCCACTTTCACAGGCCTGTACCCTTTTCTTTAAGGGGCTCTGTTTCAATGGATCTGCCATCGCAATTCGTGCCACTTCTGCACCACACTTAAGCTGTGTGGGCGAGGATGGTTCTTTTGCAAATGCCAATCTTCTTGCTAGAATTCATATCAAGCAATCCCCATTCCAGGAATGCTGTAGACAATGGAACCTGCCTAAAATGCAGCAAGGGGTATGTGCATGTTTATGGACAATCAACCCATGTTCACAACATTTCAAGTAAGCTTGTCAATATCAAATGCAAAAGACCAATATGTAACAAGCAGGTATTGATGCTGATTGGTGTTGAGGAAATCTAGAGAACATTTACAGACAAAAATGTAAAAATAAACAGCTAAAATGTAAAACAGCAAACATATGCAAACATGGTATGTTAAATGAAACTCTGGACAACAATTCAACAGCTTGGCTGTGTGGGAGAAAGTCAGTGACCAAGTAAAGTGCATTGGTGTAGGCTAAATAAAAAAGGAGGAGAAACGGGGAAAATAATGATAGAGGAAGGAAATAAAGGAAGAGTGTATGGGGAGAAAGGATGTCAGATGAAAACTTACTTCTGTGAGAAGAGGTCCCTGTACGGACTCCCATGCTGCATTGCAATCCCATAGCCCTTGCTGCTCACGCTGTTTCCTGTCACGGTGATGGAGCAGTCATCGTCTGTCAGAGCTGCGTACTCCACCACAGCCATGTCCCACAGGAAGGCGTAGGGCCCCTTCTTTGCCTGTGGGGCGAACACGGGGTCATCAATGGGGAACTGAGTGTTAGGGAACTGAGCTTGCAAAAAGGATGTCACAGGTGTGAGTCCCTGGTGCACCTGCTGTTGTGCCTTTAAGCAGGATGCATGAAATTAATTACACTCACATCAAAGGATTTATTAGGCAATCTTATGCAGAGCAACTTACAATAGCATGCATATGATATGATGATCACTAATATAGACACAGAAATGAACTATGACAAAGTTGAAACAAAGTTTGTTTTGATAAAAAAAACTGTATGAAACAAAGCTATAATAAACATATGCCCATATGCAAGTTCCACATCAAGGGGTAGTTGCAATGCTATTACATGTGAAAAACAGCAAATTGTGCTAGCAGGAAGGCGGGTAATTGAAAGCTATACATGGTGTTTACATAGCTTAAGACTTAGTAATAATGTGATGCACCACGGTATCCAAAAAAAAAAACCACTGTTGATACATTCCACAGAAACTCCATCGGCAGACTGCTGATTAATTCCGACTTTGTGATTTCAAAACAAACACACATTTATGTGCCTCCCAATGCAAAATATTCTTTATTTGAGCAGAGGAACAATGAGAAATTCTTTATTACAATCTCCTTTTGTAATAAATATATTTTATATTGTTTAATTCCTCTGACCTAACCTACTATGTGCGCATTTAACAACTGGAAAATATATTGCTCATTTTCTTTTCACTTCCTGCTATTCCAAAAGCCAAGAAAAATAACGGGGGAAACAATTTTCAGAGCAAGTCATCTGTGTGTAGCACAGCACATGACGGATACACCTGCTTCCATCATCCTTACTGAATGCAGAGGGGGCCAAACTGGTGCATGCATATTTTTATTGCATAGACAGAGTTGATAACTCCTGCTGTTCTTAATGTATGCAGTGACATAAACCTGTCTACAGAACAGAAAGAGCACCTATTTACAAACATATGGATAATGTATGTAATTAATTGTGTCATATTCTTGTGATTTGAAGATCCAACAGTACAATAAAAGATGGAAATCATATTGTTGGATGTGTAAGCAAAAAAATGTTCAATAAATTGTTTTAATTATCTTGACAGTGATATGACAGGTATTAAAACAACTACTCTGCAGTACATTTACATGCAGCATTTTATTTTAGGTTTATCACAACAGTTAACGGAAATTATAAAAGTGAAGTTATTCTTTGGTCTTACACGCTAACATATTCAGTTACAACATTTTAATATTTTATTCATTACTTGTACCTTCATCAAAGGCTGTTTATGATACTGTTTATACCCCGGATAATTCTACAATATGGCAATTACAAAATTAAATCAATCCATTAATATGCATACAAATAAAAAAAAATAAGTGATAAATTCTCTGCCTGTCATCTGCCATAAGTAATATTTTTCATTTATAGGAGGATTACCAACACAAGCATGTGGGGTAATGCTCAGTTAATTTCACCGTGTGTTCACGACTGAAGAAAATTGGTGTAGTCAAGTCGTTTCACAGATTAACCATTTCATTAATTTTAACAATTTGGAGGAATTACCACTTGGCGCATACATCATTTCATTCATAAAGGATATGTTATACATCATTTATTCTCAGTTAAATATGAATGGAAAATGTAAAAATGAGAACATGCTTGTGATTTATTTGTACATGAAAATCCCATTTGAGACCATCACTGAACAGTGCTCTCCTTACAGCAATTACACCTTTCAAAAACCATGCTTCACTCTGAAAATCTAAAATGTTTGGGACAGGGAAGAGTGGCTTGCATTCACGTGCTCTAGATTGTGTTGTAGCTGCAGATATCCTACCTTGCGGATGCCTTCTGAAGGGCTGGACACGGAGAAGTCGTGACCGTTGTTCTTGCTAATGGTTCTCCACAGCTCTGCGAATGTGCTGTCCTGCTCGAGGGGGTTGGTGCCCTTGGCCCTAAAGTAGTCATACACTGCAGAGTCCCTCACCGTCCCATAGGCCAGGTCCATCTGCTTGGACAGGTCCTGGAAGGTCCTGGAGAGCCAGCCAGGAGGAAAAGAAAAAAAATGAATATGGAGGTCGAGCAACTACCGCTCTGCAGTACCACCAAGGCCCGGCATGGAGTCCACCTGCTACAGAAGGACAATTAACCAACCTATTTACCCACATGCTGGTCTGCTCCACAAGGTACAGACAGCCTCTGAAAAAAACAGGTTTCAGCTTTTGAGGGGCATCAAGAGACAGAAAGTAATGACCCATTCTACACTGTGCATACTTTAATTGGTGATAAAGCAAACGCACACAAAGAATTAAAAAGCCATATCAAATCAGGACCCACATAAAGGCAAATATTTCAGTAAGATTACAGGAAGAATGTGACAAGATATACTGCTAAGCGCATAATATCGACCCACCATGTGTATGTGATCAGTATGTCATTTCATTCTTTACATTTGACTCTCATATATGCCAGAATATGTTCTAAATTGTGTCACATATATGAAGTGTTATACAGTCAAAAAAAAATCATGGGCAAGCCATTTCAGACCAATTGCTGTGAAAGCAAATGGTAAAGAATGTATGCAAAAAAAGTGAGTGGGAAGAACAGAAGAAACAGTAGGGTCAACATAATGAAATCAAATTACAGGGTCCTACACCATTAGCCATTTGTCACAAAAAGAGGGCAGAAATATAGCTCAAATTAAAGCATTAGTTAGTAGACAGGCAAACTATACAGTCTGTGTGTGGCTTTGTGTCTTCCATCTGAAAAAGCACCTGAATATGGAGACCTACTTTTCTTGACAGGATTGTGCATTTGAATCAGCCGTTATATTACCTACCTGTTAGACAATGGCTAAGGTAATTTGAAAAAAGAACATTAACAGCTTTCAATTAACTGCAAAGATGAGACTGCATCGATTATGCAAAGAGATAAAATGGAAAGATCTATGAGGTAGAGCAACATAAAGCGCTATAAAATACAGTGAAAGAATTCTGATTAAGCCAGGAAAGTTAATTAATCTATTCACTGCCATTGTGAATGCCTCATAGGATAGGCTTTCTCCCTCTGAATAATAAAGCCAAACTGAAAGGCACAAACCACCTCGAATAACAAGAAACTTCAACTACTTTTGGCATTTTAAAATTAAAATATTCATAAACATAACTTCAAAGTGTAATTAAAAGAGTCAGTTTATTACTTCTTGATGTAATGGCTGGCAGTATTCATAAAGAATATGAAAGCTTTACAATGTAAAATTTAAAGTATGCTAACAGACTTATGAAAAACACTGAATGATTACATGCACAAAGTATTCTTTCCTTGTGACCTTAAACATTCTATTGTTTGGTCAGTGATATCAATAAATGATGTGAACGATATTTGATATGGCACAGTATTTTCTTTCTGACCCAGCAGTGTCATCCTTTTGATCTCTATCACAACAATCAAAAAATAAGATGCATTAATAATTTAACTCCGAACACTGCTACTATCCAACAGATTCAATCCCCATCAAGTATCAATGGTTTCTATCAAAATTAGTCTGCTGACAGCAGAACCTGTTGATTTCTGTCAAGTATTTTAATAAATTTCATTTACAGTATCGCACAATGGTTTTACAAATTACAGAGATGAGATGTTCCGAGTTTAGTGAGCGGGTCACAGATATAGTCAGTTAATCATTCTTAACCCTACAAAAATGTAATAATGTAAAAAAAGCTCAGGCCCCTTGTAGTCAGTAAGGCTTGTAGCATGACAATGACTGGGCTTGCATAATTTTTTTAAAAAATGGAAAGCATATGGGCCCATCAGTCTCACTAATGACATTAATGCTCTCACATCCAGTAATGTACATGGGGAATGGATTTTGACAGGTCAAGTCAGATGTTCACACTGCATTAAATAACAGCAATGTGTCCAATTTTATTCAACATGAGTTCAAATGAAAAACCACCTAATGGTCCGTGTTCACTCAGGAAAAAAAAGATAATTATCAGGGGTGAATGAAACCAGTTGAATCCGAGTGGTGCCACTGCCTGTCAGCACACTCCTGTGACTCACATTAGAACTCAATCACATGCTATGCTGGGGGTAACAGAGAGGTGGCATCCACTGCCTATGCCTGAGAAGAGCTGGCTCATTATTGATGACATCATTCAGAAGCGCCCAACAGTCCCATTTGTTTGCAGTAATGGCTCAGGTCGGTGAACTTTGCCCCCCTGGATGTCTTTATTCCCTCTGCAGGCCGGATGATGAAGAAGCTGTTGGGGGAAGTGGTGCTGCCATATGCTGCAGGCCCCACTGACACAGTGTCTCTTGCTTTTCCACCAATAACATCCATGCACCTGCTCATTAGAAGAGTCATGCAGCACTGGAGCGTGATGGGGAGATCTGGGCCTGCTTAAATCAACACTTGTCTTTAACCTCGGCTTACAATTAAATGCAAGTGATTGCTTTTTAATTCAAACACACTTTGGTACATTGATTCATGCAACCGCTGAACTTGGAAAGCGCAGAAAATGGATGTTGAGCAAAGCAGCCAACATGTAGCATGAAAAGTATTTACTATTATTAATAATAATAATAATAATACAACATTTTATCTTTTTAGCTGCACAGTGTTATGATGACGTCACACAGGCGTCACTCCAAAGCAGTCCAGTGCATTCTGAATTTTGTGAATGAACCACAGGATTAGGCTGAATAAAAAAAACAGATCTGGTAATCTTTAATTATTACTTTTATGTGCACAAACCAGTTCAGTGCAGAATTAAAGAACAGCCACTAGCGTTATGCACTTGTTAAGATTTGACTGCATATTATTAAATAAAAATATTTAAATAATGAAAGTATGAACAAAGTAGCTTGTTTATCTCAAGAGAACAGTTACCTCTACAACATTTCAAAGTTCGTTATGCCTAACACTCCTATATAAGCAGTTTCTAGAAACAATTATTAATGGATTGGTTTCAGAAAACACAACAGAATTCTTAAATCACATCTTTCATTTGCACTCAGAGGCGAATGCGTGGCTTTGAATACACAAGCATTGCAGAGAGAAGCAGCGGCTTTTTAACGCTACCTCTTAACCTAGATGGCATGGTAAACAAGACATCTGTCTGCCATTACTGACCTTGATGGCGGAAAATTATCATCACGTACTGCCTCTATGACAATATTTAACGTTAAATGGCCCCGGGTTATGACTCATCTAAAATATATCAGTGAGACAGGCAACTAACCCAGATACGTCTAAAGCAAACTCTGTGACAAACGACGGGTGTTGAGCTATCTGTATCTGAAAGGGATTCTTTCCCATCGGGCTGCAAATTACAATGCCTCGCCACACAGAGCAGCCATTATTAAACTCTGCCCAAAGTTACAAAGTACTTGGTCATGAGTAAATTTATTATGACACTAGTTATATTTCTTGTGGAAAATTTATACAGGTAGAAACAATCAGGTAATGTAGATAAAAAGGTGCTGTGCCTCTTATTTTATAAAAAAGTGCTTTCTTCATCAATCTTTTTGACAGTGTACTTCATTTGGGTCTTTGTGTAGCTTAGCCTATGTATTGATTGTGGTTGTGCTCTTATGTGAGTAAAAACAACATCAGTTGACATTTGGGGAGCCATTTGAGCTTTGGAATAAGTTCATATTCAGGGAAAATCTAATTGGAAAGCTTAAATCCTCTTCCCAGTGATGGGACAGTGGAGTGGCAGTAATAACCAGTGTCATTTAAACAGAGGTTATTGGTGGGGAGGTGGGGGGCCACTGTTCTGGGTGGTTGGTGAGGGACTTCCATCTAATGACTTTTTTACTCAACGATTGATTGAAAAGGATGACACAGCTCCAGTCTGTCTCTCCCAAAAAGCACACATATGTATGCAATGGGTGAGATATGGCGTAACTCAGATGAACCAGTAAATTACTGTTTTCAGCAAAATGCCATAATTGGTTCAATTATGTTAGGTATTTTTGGTATACATTGGTGTTAGGCATTTACACATGCTAACTGCAGCTATGTCAGTATTCCAGAGGCTTCGCTCACTGATCACCTTTAGCCTCACTCTAATGCATCTTATCTAGTGGTGACAGGTTTCATGAACTCCATGATGGATGGAGCAACATTGAAGTGCCAGTACTGATTTGTTTGAACCAATGATAATTATTTTACTCTTCTCAGGAAATAAAATGATCATGTTAATCTGAAATTTACAGATTAGCTTCAGTCATTTTGGTTTTAAGAAACCTCCCTCTCCCAAAATATTTTGCCATTTATTTTGTCTTTTATTTTGAAATGTTATTCAGTTATTAATTCACCATTACACTTCAGAGAATCTCCTTTGATACACAAAGCTATAATAATGATACTCCACAACTGGCTAGGTGAATTTTCAGCCAGCTGGGAAATTTCAATCAAAACTTCATCTCTGCATTTCAATTTATTGACAATATAAATAAAAATCTGCATTTAGGCTGTGCTGTGTCTAGTCAGAATAAATTGATTGAAAGATGATTTTTGTATGAACACTCTTAACCAAGTGCCAATCCAAGAACTGGGTTTTAGTCTATTTTCTGTATTCGAAATATTAAAGCTGTCAGAATGAAGCTGAAGATACAGCCTTCCAGTCAAGAGTGAATGACAGAGAGAATGACGCAGAGGGACTCAACACATGAAGTGTCTGCTTTGAAGATAATCTATTTAACCAAAAGGTGTTAAAGGTATTAAAGTAATATGCTACAATGACATTTAACATGACATTGAACCAGTCATTTCAATGTGAATAATTTCATAACTCCGGAACTTACTGCATATGTTAAACAACTAAGAAATATGTTACAACTAAGAAAACAATGGTAATAGAAGAAATATTGAAAAAATATATCCTAGGTGAGAGGTTCTTGTCAGTATTTTGAATTGATAATTAAATATTAAATATCCACATTTTTCAATGCTTTTTAAACATGAGTTACAGGGCATTGATAATCTTGAAATACAGATGATACAAACACCATGCCTCATTTTCTCTTTCAACTGGGTATCTCATCTGTACCTCTCAAATACTAATATATGTAGTATTTGTGAAAGGAATGGCTGTGCATTGAATATAGATTGAATATGCCAACCTGATAGGCTATACATATTCAGTGCCTGTGATTGCCTTGGACAGAAAGAGTATGACACCCACTCCCCACTCCAAAGACATGTAATACCATTGACACAGTGCTGCTTATGTGGACTCACTCTGTTTGCGTGTAAGGCTTATGGTAATGTATGCCAAGGCATGATTTCATAAAGGCAAGCTGAGATAATGTCAGGGGTAAAAATGGGGAGGGGAGGGGGACTGCACTCTGTGATTATATGGGATTCAGTCAGGAAATGTAATTTTTCATCTTTAAATGATGGGGATTGATAAATCCATTGAGGCCTGAATCCTTTTTGCACCCTCCAATTCTGTGAGTAAACACTTTGTATTGGGGGTGGGTCAGGGTAGCACTCTGTTCTGGCATTCTCCATTGGGTCTCCTGGCCCCATGGCACCACAGTCTATCCCTGTGGTGGCCTGTGACTGAATGAGAGAATTGATTTCTGTGGAACTGCGTGACGGGTGTGTGTGGAATTCAGAAAAATCCCATGCCTCTGGCATGCTGGGTTAGGAAACATAACAAACGTTACAAAAGCAACTGAAGGTGCATACAACAACAGCAATTATCAAACAGTTCTCTCAGCGACTTACCATGAAACAGTAACACACTACCGAAAACACAACCGCAGGTATGTGTGATGAGGATGGCATAGAGTCATATGGGAATAAAGATGTACACAAGGTAGAGGAACGACAAGGTTAATTGTCTAACACTTTTTCAGAGGAAAGTTAACACAAGCACAAGTTTCCTTTAAATGGTGTTGGGACTAAAATCCAATTAAAATGCTGATTTCTGTATGTTCCTGAATGTTGTGGTGAAATAAATGTGTAAATGTCTGAAAATCAAAATCAAATAAAAACTTATGCCTATTCAGTCCAATCAATATAAATGAAGCGTTTGAGAAAGTATTCTCAGGTTGTACACAATGCAGAAAGTGATGCATCAGTATGATTTCGGGTCCATGGTTGTGCACTGTTCATGTCCATGCTGAGGTCAATATGAATGAAACTCTGGCTTTCCCTGGCCTTGGGTGGCTCGCTGATTATTTGTGGGCAGTTTCAGGCACCGCATGGCCAGCCACAGCCTGGTGTATACGCATCAGCGAAGCAATGTTTGGCTCAGCCTCAGTGAAGAACATTGGTTAAGCCAGTTTGGGGCAGGGGAGTGTGATTTCAACCAAAAATGAGAGAGGCTACCTTCTTGCACCAATGACCACATTAGCTGTGAAAAGAAAAACATTTTTGATTGGCCAAAAAAAATCCCATTTTTGAAAGTTGAATGTAGCTCCTACCTAATGGGGTTTATGAAACCTTTCATCTGCCCCTGCCTCTAGTTATTGTATTCTTGTGATGAGGCACATTAAATGTAACATGTAAATATAACATATATATATACATTTTTTGTGGCACAGAATGGTCTCAGACTGTACTTATTGTAGTTATGTGTCTTAACAGTTCAAACAATTGTGAGATGTCGTTTAAAACATGTGGTCAACCAATGACTATAAGTGTAATGAAACTTAATGAATGACTGCAAGTTGCTAGATGGCTGACGGCTGCAAGCTGTTTTGATGAATCACCATATTATAATGTCTAATTAGGTTTAGAAAGAGAGGATAACGTGCGCTTTGGAAATTTGAATACTTGTAAGCATTGCACATTGATATGCTGAGTAAATCAACAGTTCAAACACAAGAATTCACTTCTGTGAGCAAACTATCCTTATTGTGTCTGTGGTAGAGAATCCTCAACTCCTCTTTCAATTACATATACATCAAAACTATTCCAGTTGTAAATATTAAATACATATGAGTAATATGTATAATTTAGCAGAAATAAATATGCTGAAATTTCAGATATGATATTTGTGGAAATACTTGTCGACTATTGTTCTTTTATCTACATTACCCAGTATGATAAAATTACAGCAAGAAGACTAAAGCTGCCATTTTTCCGACTCAAGTAGGACACACTTCATTCAACATGTGATAGATTGGACAGTCTTCCTATAAACAACAAAAGACAACCATATGGTAAGGGAACACAGATGATGAACAGTATCACTAGTGCACACTCTCCAGTTACCACATCATGTATTATAGACTACAGCAAATTTGTTTCCTCTAAATTCGTTTCATTTGACAAATTGGAATGCTGTATTGCCTCAATTGTGAACTTTCACCACATCCTAGATCAAGGGTGGGACACATGACCTCAGACATGATCTCTGAGATTTTTTGTGTGTCTATGAATCATGCCATACAGAATGTATGTAGTAAAATGATATTCATTTATGTTTACTACTGATGTAATTATACAACTACATGTTCAGATGAAAAAAAAATCAATTTTTAGACTGTGCGATCCAAAGCTTGTCCTTGAAATCTAGCACCATACAGCCAAGCTAATGTAGCAGCTAATGTGCAGCACTGATAGGCCCAGTTCTGGGTAGTGACTTCTGAGTAAGAGTGTTACACTGTCTCTCCCATCTCTTTGGGGCTCTGCCACAGTTGCTGCTGAATATTAGCATGCTATGCACTGTGTTTAGCATGTTGGTACTTACAATGTCGTTATGGCCAAAGCCCATGCCCTAACACCTGGTCAATGACTGGCACAGACTACTCCTGCAGAGACCTTTAATGACAACTGTGGAGCACATTCACTCTCCAAGACAGACCGTTATGCCTTTCAAGGAGCCTGGGGGTGCAAAGCAGACCTGGATTTATAGTGCCAACAAACTGCATCAGTTCCCATGGGATGGCTGTGGAGCGCACACAAGTGTTACAGCCCGGAGCACCTGACGCAGTCAGTTCAATCCCAATTGAATGGGAAAGAAAGATTCACGATTAAAAAGCCCCCCACAGACTTCCCTCCACAACAACGTCTCCATTAAAAAAAAGGAATGAGATTTGGCAGCTGCGCCGTAGCCTCGTTTATGGCAAGCGCAAACAAAACCAATTAATGCAGCACAAGACACAGGAGGCAGGGGTTTCATGTAAAGCTCTTTGCAGGCCCGGTTTTTACAGGCCCATCAAGAGCCAAGAGTAAACACACATAATGCTGGAACGCACTGTACCATGAACGCCTAATTGCATGTGTTGCAGTTTGTGTCCAATGATTAGTACATCTGCCAGTGCTGCCATCCTCCATCCTCAATGATGGAGTCTAGTCTACATCTACACAACAGTTAAAAAACAAAACATTGCTTAATTGGCTTCACAGAAGCATTTGATATGCAAACAGTGACTGTCTCTTCTCTGCTTAGTCTGCTTCTCTGCTAGTTTAAAATTGCTGCATACTGTATTAAGGATATTGTATGTAAAATTAAGCACTGCCTTTACTATCACTTCAACATCTTTTAATAATACTACAATCAATGGCTACCAGGGGATCGTTGTATAAGATAATGAGCATTGAGAGAATACAACGAATATTTAACGCTTTTAGTTAATAACATCATAAACCACACATAAAAGGTAATTACCCTGGCATGCTAATGGAAAAGCGGTATTGAAGGGTCACTAACACTTCACATGGTGGATTATAATAGATCCTAAAATCCTTTCCACTGGAGATAAGGGTAAATAAAAGGAACCACATAAGGGGAACATTGGGAGGTAAACACCTCTTTGTGCCGTTTAACTAAATGGGTTTAAAATATGCCTCCTGGGTGTCCAAGTGGTTGCCAGTCTACTTTATGTGCATTGGGGTGCAGGGTGTAATGGCGATGACAGGTTTATTCGCTGTATGTTCCCCGTAAGGTAACGGTGTGTGGCATGAGACCAGGCTCTCCAGGACCCTACCGTATGGTGTTGTCCATGCGCGACACGGTGAGGTAGGCGGCCAGGTTGGCAGTGTAGGAGGAGCACACGATCAGGGTGAAGAGCCACCAGCTGCCCATTACGATCCTCAGAGCCACAGAGCTCACCACGGAGTCCCCTCCTGTAATGGAGACAGCGCTCAGAACGGCTGGCATGCTGCACTCTGCTGAGAGGGCCAGACTCATCCAAGCCTTCAGCACATACTGAAATTTCTGTACATGCAATTTTAAACTTCAGTGACATGATTTCTGATTGGAGAAGTAAAACAACCTAATGTTTCTAATGTGTCTGTAGAGCTCTTTAGAAGATGTTAACTGACTAAATAACTGAATAAATTGTGAACATAAGGACAACATTTTAAGACTAAAATTTGCTCAAATCTTGTCGATTTATGAGAAACTCTCAAAAATACTGGAAGGTCAGTCTTAATTTTCGGACTCCTAAATTTCAGGCCTTAGAGTAATTCAAAAAACCTTTTATCACTAAAACCAGCTCCTAAAACAGGAAGAAGTTAGGGGTAGTTAAGAGGACTCCTCAGTCACTAAGACCATTCTGCGGTTCGGCTTACAGATGTGAATGCTGCACGGATGTGGAAGCTTATTTCATCCCATGCATACCTTTTTCACCCCCAATTTTCCTTTGATCATTCGTTTCTTTTCATTGACTAAGTAGGCAAGAAGCAAAAGCTGCTCTTGTATCCAGTTGGGATTTCATTTTTGCTTCAATGTGTTGCACGTTCTGCAGCCAGCCATGGTTATTCTACCCAAATAATTAAAAGGCTGTTTAAATACATCTGTTAATTATTTAACATGCTGCCAGACATGTAGGAGGCTAAAAATTAGCTGAACATTTACTTCTCTAGTTCATATATTATTTTTAATTTTTACATTATGATTATGAATGTGATTATTATGATTATGATGATGATTGTTATTATTATTATTATTATTATTATTTCATCTTAAATCATTGACAGCCAACATAAGAGTCTTTATTTGAATATGATAACATTATACTGTGTCTCCCACTATTTCTTTAAGGAACTCACCAACAAAGACCTATCACTTATCAAACAATCACTGTGGGCATAGTACATAAGCTTGTGATGCCATCCATAGTAACAAGGTCAACCCTGCCCCTTCCCTTTGCTTAAGATTTATCCCCATTCCTTAGGGAGAGCAACAAGAAGTTGGTCTCACCCGATTTGTGAATAGGTTTTAAGAGAAGACTCTTAGCTAGGAATTTTATAGCCATTTAGAAGATCTCAAAGATAAAAGTCTTTGTGAATCTGGCCGCTGAAGTTATGAGGAATGAGAGATATTTGAGAAATATATGAGAAATAGTTATGAGGGAGAGAATCGGGAGTAATTCTTAAAATAGAATTGAAGTCTTCAGTGGTGAGGTGAGTTAAAATGTAATTGAAGAGGCATGGAGTCATCCCAACCTGCATTACATAATGGTAATACAAATAACACTTAATTCATTATAACTTGCAATACACTGGGACATTAATTATGCAGTGCAATATTTATATTGAGTATAAATGCCAAATTTGCTGTACCATTGTATAGAAAAACTGTAAACAAGAAATTCAACAGCCTGCAGAGCAAAGGACTGAAGGGACGGAGCCTCCCCAGATTTTAATCGCTTGCTGTTAGACTTAAAAGGGTTCACAGGCCATGTGCCAAACATTAATAGATGCAGCTGGAGGTTCAACACTAGTTGCTGAGGTAGTCATCTATCCCATTTTCTCACTGTTGGATGGGGACCAGCAGATCTCATCTCTCTTTATTCAAAGGCACCTTTACTGAGCACTAGTGAGCTAAATAAGCTTCAGACGGAACCGCTGAGCCCCGGCAGGATAATATCTGTAAATTATGCATAATAATAATAATAATAATAATACATTCCTTAATATATGTGACAGGTGTGAAGTAGTGGATATGATTTATGAAGCAAAACAGGAATTATGCTGCTATTTGTGTCTCCTGAATAGCTATGTTTACTTAAAATAAGCTGCTCATTTAAACAGTACCATTTTGCATTCAGATGTCCATTGCATAAAGATGATCTTTTTTCTATAGCAATTCAAACAATCACACACTGATGGGCATCCATTATATGTATATGTACATCATTCATTAGCCTGGGTGTATTTAGATAAACTTACTTTTTCCGTGCCTTATAGATAATGAACCAGTTTTATATAGCTGCTCTCATTTAAGCAAATCTATTTGCCTGCCCTGAAGTGACTGTTTTGCTTAGCCTTCCTACATTTAACTGATCCTGTTAATGACTCACCAATGGAAACAGGAACCACTGTGCGGAAACTTGATTTTTCGCCTTAAGTGGTACACAGATTTGTGAGAGGAACTTTGGAAAATAAGTTTTCTAAATACCTTTACACATACAACTTAAAATTTCAAAATGAAAAGCAAATATGTGCATTTGTAATTTGAAAGAGAGTATTTAATTCCACAAGCACTCCAATTGATGTCACTGCTGTTTGTTTATGGAAGAATATTTTTATGAATGCATCACACAGGTAAATGGCTTTTTTTATTGGACCTTTGCTCGCACACTCCTTTACCACATTTAATATACATTCTTCCCATTTTATTCATTAAAGTGAAATATTCACAGGCCGATACTGCCTGAAGGAGTAAAAGTGGAGCACTATTTTCACAGGGCTGTCTGACACCAGTTATGTCATAACAGCTCAAAGTTTCAGAGCTTGTAATCACAAAAAAATTCCAAGTTAAGTTCAAAAGGTTTCTATTCACAAGACAATGCAAGAAAAAAGAATGTACACAAGAAATGAAGTCATTCAGGGATGGTACGAGGAGATGTGGCATGCTACCTTGCTGTACAAAGGCTCCATAGACGATCCAGATGGCACTGTGCAGGGAATTAGAGACGGAGGGCGGGGGCTGCTGGTGGGGGGGTTGGGGGTTCTGGGTGCGCACTGACTGCATCCGGTTCAGAACGAAGATCAGCACCCCCACCACAGGGATGGCGGCCGCGATGCAGGCCCACACTGCCAGGTCAAAGGGCGCGAAGAGTGAGAAGATGTTTATCTTCTCCTCAGGTTTGCGCAGCAAGATCCCTACAGAGTAATCCATGTAGCGCTTGCTGAAGTCAACAACGTTCTCTCGCTCGGGGGTGATGGTGATCGCTGACACTGCCAGGTCTGCCCTCTGCAGACACACACACACACACACACATGCAGTCCTGTCAGGAGGTGTGATATCACATCTTAAGGAAGCACTGATATTATTATAACTCATTTCTGTGGTAGGCAGTGTATGTTAGCCTTGCCTTGTTAATGAGCTCCCCGATCATGCCATTCCAGGATCCATTGGAAAGCTGAGTGCCATACTTGCTGTCTGAAACCTGGTAGATCTCATACTTGAAGCCCAGGATCTTGGCCAGTGCATCGAGGACATCAATAGAGAAACCTTTGTAACGTTTGGGTTGTCCAAGAATGTTTTCTGCCACCATAACAAAAGGATCCTCCTACCGAGACAAATGCAAAAATGTTCACAGGCTATGAAAGTGTTGAAAAGCCATCGACACCCTGAATAACATGAAATTCACAAAAATAATCCTGCCATAAAATAATGATTCACATATGCATATATATGGAATGTTTCAGCCTACGTGGAGAAATGCTTATGGAACAAACAAACATCAAACTGTGCTATTTCTGAAAACTCTTATATGATGTGCTGACATTTAGCATAAACTGTGTGGGTGATCATCATCAACGTGGATTCACTGCTCTGACACGTACTCAGCTATATGAATCACAAATGACACTTCCCATAGCAGCGGGGGTTTCGCCCAAAAGACCCACACGGAACATTTTTAGGATGTCCTCCTCCATTAGAACTATCAGTTGATACCTCTTATCCCACTGTTTCTCTGTAATTGTGTGTCAATTTCTGCTGCATTGCGTAAACTTTGTCATTAGCCATCAGCTCATCTAGTATAACTGAGTGGATTAAAAGTGGCAGGTATATACTTGATCAGAACAATGTTTTTTGGCTTCAAGTAGTATTCACATTATTCATAATTTCCTAAAATAAGCCAAGAGAATATATAATTTTATGAATGTTATTTCAGTCTTTACCATTTTATCTAATTAATTTTACAATATTAGTCCAAAATACAATTACCTGCTTCATTTAAAATATCCTCCGGACACACAGCATGACACTATATAAGCTAGAACAAATCTTCTTTTAAAATGATGGCAATGCTAGCATACCTCTATTTGCTATATAATGCACATGTAAAGAAACATACAAAAAGATGAATAATGTGAAGGGAAATGTAAATATCTTTTTCTATCAGGCATTTTATGCATTTTGAGTTTTAAACCATTCAAATGAGCCTCCTCTGAGTCCATGAATCCAGAGTGGTGGAGCAGTGCTGAATGTGAGCACAGCCTACCAGCAGAGTCACCACTTTGACTGTCACTCCCTGCATGCCATTCTCAATGCGGCTCTCCTTCAGGCTGCCGTTAAGACCCCCGCTCGAGTCCCATGTTGCCAGCTGTGTGAGAGATACAGACAGACAATTAATAAGAGAGTCCTCACAGAGACACACACCAAAAGGTCATGGACAGTGGAACCGAAAAGTCTGAAGAGATTTTTTGCTAGAGAACTATAGATGTTCAGGAATACACAATCATCAAGAGACGATCACATTGTGAAAATCATAAAGGGCATGAGAGATGAGTCATCTTCATCCCTCTTCATCTCTCCTCCAAAGCTGCTCTCTGCTGGGTGTGGTGGAGGGAGCTCATCACCAAGGAAACAGCTGACTGCTGTGTAGCGCAAGTTCACATTACCAAAGAAACTGTTGGTTTTTGTTTTGATGCTGTTCAATTTACACAGAGACCACAGGGTAATTCAGTCTCACATTTGGGAACACTATCATTTTGTTTTGCTCACGTTTACTGAAATGCTATTCTCTGTAGATCGACAAAAACTGGAATGCATATCAGTTCTTTGAACTGTACGACCAAGTGGAAAATCCCCTTGATGATTCCTCCAGGGCTTAAATGAAAGCATATCCACAGACAGGATTAGATCCAGCTCAGCAGCAGAGCTGGCTGGACAGACAGGACTGTTCACTTCCCTGCATGAGTCTTGGATCCATTCATTTGGTTTTTATACTTTTCTGTAATCGATCTACTTTTTAAACAGAAGCCTCTTTGTTGGCAGTGTATTGACTAAACCAACCATTAAGCTCTGCATCTTGAGAAAATCATACAGCAAAATTTATGATGATAAACATATGCTGAAACAACACATACACACACACGTACGCACACACACACACACACACACACACACACACACACACACACACACACACACACACACACACACACACACACACACACACACACAGACGTTATTTGGATACATTTCCATGGGAGATTACAGACTGTCAGTCAGTTATGTTTTATAGCAGGTACATTTCTGGCATTACTTGATTAATCTACCAATTAATCAGTTCACTTTTAATAACAGAGGAAGAGTTTCATGTTCAAGGTTCTGTGAAGTATAATTAATGCAATCATCCTGCACTGTATACTTGTGTATCCTACACTGGGCCATAATTAATCATAATATCTTCAATTTTCCGCTATGTCAGAGAGAGATCATATCCACCGTAATATTCTGCATCTTTGTCCTGGCAAGTGTTGAGTGCCTCATCCTTCAAAGGCTCTTCTCATGGTGTGCACATATACACATATAAATACACACTGTACCTCCTTTTCTTTCCTACAGGTGGAGAGGCCACATTTCCGAAACAGGAATGCAACTATACATCTATCACTTATGGTTCAGAAAAAAAGTAAGCTACATCCTGAACCTGCCAGTGTAAACAAGCCATAGTCCACAAATATATCTGCAACAATCTCTGTAAAATCCAAACCATTTCCAATGACTTCTCACTCTCTCCCTACAAAAAGTGCCACCACAGTTTATAAACTTGCACGATTCAGAACACATTTATTCCTGCAATGTAGGATTTGTTATTAAAGGCAGTTCATGGTAAAATTCAGCAGTGCATGGATGTTTCTGTAAATGCTGGAGGCTGAAGGTGTTCAATGGATATATACAAACATTTTGCTAATACAGATCTGCCAAGTACATATTATAAAACTAGTGACCGACAATATTAACCAAACCGATGCTAATATAATACTCTATGTAATTAATAATTACAAATACTTTGTTGTGATTATGTTTATATAATTCCAAAACTATCATATAATACGATATGACTTTATGTATATGGCCTTATATGTGACTATAACCTACTATGTGAGTGAGACTACACTTCATTCCTCTATTCAATCACTGGATTTTATCAAGTACGGAACACAAGCATGGAGAAAAATGATTGCAATGTGTGGTCAACATTTGTACAGTTAAGGGAAGGGTATTAGCATGTGATGGCCAGGTAACCCCAGGAAGTGAGGCCCATACATGACAGTGGGGAATTATGTGTTCCCCGGACGGCCGATAGCAGGTCGTTAACAGGAGGTGCCATTTGGCTCCGGTCGGATGCGGTGACATTCCTTTGTTATTCTAATACACATTCTCAAGCACTGTGCTGCTCTCCAGAACTGTCTCCCAACAGTATGTACAGTAGAAGGGCACAGATTTACAAGCTGCTGAATGACTGCAGGCTAATGATGAAAATGATGCTGGAAAATCATGACCAAGACCTCCAGGCCAAACTGAATGCTATTTATTTGCAGTAGATAGTTGTCTGTTGTCCCTCCTATGATCTCCTAGTCATTAGGGATTTCTTCATTATACACATCCTGCCTCCAGCGCTCTGAAACAATGTTCCTCCCAAAAATAAGTAGGAAAGAAAAATGGGCAAAAATAACACATTTGCATGAGCATCTATCTTATTCTGTGGCTAACAGTGTTAACATAATTGTCAAGACCATAATAACTCAATGGGATAAACTGGCTGTAGCTTTGGGCCTCTTCCTCTGAGAGCTTTTTTGGGTTTATTTTATTAAAGGGTTTGGGCTTCATGTTACCAGAGGTAACGCAAGTGTCTTTGCTAGTTTTGGACTGACACAGTTGTCATTTTACTTTCAGGCATCCATGTTGCTAGATGGGGCAGGTTGCCCCCATCTGGGAAAGCAAATTGGTGGCACATTGCTATGTTGTATGCAACAACAACCACATCATATCGCACATCAAGTCATATGGCACTTGTTTATTGCTATTTTAAGGGTGCAATATCTTCAGGACCTATTTTCAGTCTAGTGTAGCCATAAAATTTGTATTATTCCACATGCATCGATTTGTACTGCCTATTTCAGCACTTATATGCCAACAGTGCCCAGGTCTGTGCTTAACTGAGAGGTGCCTAACTGAGAGGTGTCATTGGTGCCCAAGTCTGGATCCAGCTCTTTCTTTTTAATGACTGTTGTGGAACGTACAATAGCACCAACACAATTCATTACCAGAAATCTATTGCTGCAGATCTTCACTGTTTACTTTTCTTGACTTTCTAGATACAATTATGTTGTCACTAGCTACAATAAAGATGGAGATCTGTGCAACTGTGCCAGATATCCTTGTTGTAAATCCTCTCTGAGGACCGTTAATAATGGAGATGGCTTAACTCTTACAAAAAGAAGACATGCCTTGTCTCCTTACTTTCCACACTGACAAATCATAAGCCTTGACAAAAAAGAAAAAAATGTTAAGGAATTGTAAATACATAATACATAAAAGTGTGTTCCCTGTTAACAACACTTTGAATTAAAGAGTATTCGTTCAGTGGTAGAGTAGATAGGTTCTAAGAAAACACACATGAAATCTAAAGGACAAACACAAATCTTTTTTATCACAAATGCATAGGAATTGAAGAAAAGCTTCCAGGAAATTGTGGTTAAGCTGGGTCAGTAAGCGCTTAAGGCCAGAAATCAGTGCATAAATCCCCTAAGGAAAAAATAACTTCTTTTGAGAAGCTATACACTTCAAATGTTTTAACTTAAAATCTCTAAACACATGGCTATTTTAATTCTATCGAGGTCTGAAAGTTGGAGAGGAGCAGCAAAGACAAATGCACCCCTGAATCACACAAATTGATCTTGATGCTGCCTCATCAATACTGAACTATTATACTCAGGCTCAGAACCTTTACAGGCCATGTAGATCATTGTGGACCTCATTTCCCCTCAGAGAATCATTACACTGGCAACTGCTCTGTAGTGTCGGCACTAGACAAAAATTATTTCACCAAAGTTGTCCCCTGAGCGATCATACAGAATCATTTCAGCCCTCAGTTAAAAAAGAAAGACTGTGCTGAACTTTCTGCAGCGTTCCACCGATCCATCACATTCACATTAAGCTGGTGGTTTCTGTGATATGCTTATTTCAGCTATTTAGCATTGCCATCATCCGTCTGCAACACTTGTAGGCTGGATCCAAATGAATACTGTCGGTTACATTCTTTTTTTTACAATAACACTAGATGTAAATGCAGAAGCTCTGAACATTACGATTGTAATTGCTCAAAGACAAGAAATAATATAGGAAAAGACATATCGAAATGTTTAATACTTGTCCCTTTGTATTGTCTTGTTATGTAGGAGTGGTTGATGAAAGCGGACTTCCTTATCTGCTATTTCAATTACATTACAGTCACTTTTAAAAATCACTGCACAGCCTCAATTGTGATGGGACATTCAGTTGCTGAAAGCTTGTTTGATTACTGTAAATCTATCTATGCAGTATCTACAGTACCATACAAAGAAGTATTTGTCCTGCCTGATTTTCTGCATTTTGCTCATTTTCACATTACACCTAACTTTCACCCTTCCCATTAGAGGGAAATTCTAGGCTCTAGCAGCACAGTAGACAGTTCAATTCCTAAAGCTCTGGTGCTCCACCCCACCCATGCCCAGAGCTATATTGTCCAAATGGAGGATGTTGGGGACAGTGGTGAATCTCCTGTGGAGTGGCTGCAACACCAGATCTCTCTAAGAGAAAGGAGTAAAATTACCCATGAGGTCCCAAAGAAACCCAGAAAATCACACAGGGATCTCCAGGCCTCTTTGCCTCGGCCATGATCAATGTAGAAGATTTCACCCTCAGAAAGGCACTGCACTGTGAGAGCACTGATCAATAACTAAAGTAAGTGTTTGGTTGCAGTCACTGGTGATGAAGGTGCATAACCAGTTATTGGGACTTAAATCTTCATACATTTCCTCTTCTTTGAATTGTGTAACTTTATTTAATAAGTAAATGAGGAATACATTTTATTTGTGCCCTGAAAATAATGTGTCCTTCCATTTGTCCTTTTCTAAAATGTTTTTCTTTTCTTTTATTACTTTTCATTCTTTTTTCCCTTAAAAACACTCCAATGAATTCTCATTCAGAAAGTAAAGGAAATGCTTTTTATGGTTCTTTTATGAAGTGGGACACATTGTCTTGACCTGGTTTGGGTGATCTTGAAAACTTTGAAAACAAGTTTAATATTAATTGTTACATAGTAGTACTCTTCAGAGTGATCCTCTTCACTACATTCTAAACAATTTACAGTTTTAAAATGACAAAATTAATAATTATTAGTAAAAATTTCCAGGAAGGATACACTTGGAAATGTTGACTGGAAGCAGCTGAGTCACCATGAATAATCAATACTGACCTCAGCTCTCAAATTCAATAGAGCAGATTGAAGACTTTGAACAGCACTGCTGCAAAGGCTAGGAATGCAAAACTGAGATTTGTTAAAAAAAAAAAAAAAAAAAAAATCCTTGTGTATTAAACAAATCCAAAGTGAGAAACAGAATGCAGAATTTCACAGTGTACTATTTCTTCTAACAGGCATAATGACATTTTCCATTGTATGGGGCTCCTGCCTTACAGAGAAAAGAAGGGAATGTAGAAATAAAATATATATACACCATTTTGAGTCAAACACTTAATAGGTTTTCAAAGGTGTTAATCTGAACATGCTGCTGCCTTTTCTCACTCTGAAGAAATTGTCAGTGCCATGTTTGAAGCCAATTTGCCTGGCCGGGGAACAGAGGAGGCATCAATAACGTGGACACAGTCAAATTCTCAATGACAAGGACAAGCCATAATACATGAAAAACAGTGCCACATAAATGACTAAATGTGGAAATGGAACAGAGCATTACAATGCTAAATTGACCTCACCACCTGTGTCAATCTACAGAATAACTGTATGCTAGAATGTGCATTGTAGAATCGTGGCAGTCTAGTAACTTGACTTCAAGCCAGGCCATTTTGTCCCAGAGCCATCTATTTTTTTTCACAAGTGACAGATCCTGTCAGCCCAATTTTTGGGGTTGATTAGTTGTTTTAGCATGGCATTTATTCAAAATCTGCTCTAAACTGAAGATGAAAAAAGGTAATTGGCTGTAATGAAGTACTGGTTAATTAAATGAACTGACACCAATCATGAGATTGATGCACATCTCCCCCCTCCAATGTGTGCACACACACACACACACACACACACACACACACACACACACACACACACACACACACACACACACACACACACACACACACACACACACACACACACACACATTTTAGATTCCACTAAAGAATCATGGCAGCTAAATAACTAATAACATATAAAATCCTTTTTTCAACTAATGTGTGTATCACTTGGTGCTGGGAAAGTAGAAATTCAATGTCAATGCATAACAGAAAGCGTGCTTATCCATCCATAATGCTGATTGCCAAATACAATGCTCAACATATTCTCCAACAGTAACAACAAGCATGTTATTGCCATGGTAATAAGGGAGACATGTTTTTATTTAGAATGCTTACAATATCTCTTTTACAATATTATTACTCTACTGTCTGGCTGTTTTTTACACATCAGTTTCTCAATAATACGTGATAAGCTTGGATAATACACCAGAATCAATGGGTATTTCTAGATCAGTAACTGTGATCCAAGTATCATAATGGGATTGCCATTATTGATTGTTCATCAGATGGCTTCATTAGAAGGCTCTATCAGCATTTTTCTGCAAGAGACAAATGCATGCAAGTTAACATAGGTGATGAAGCTATTCACCTTGCTATATGGTCTGAATCACTACATTAAGGATTATTAAATGATTGGACTTGGCTGTGTATTGGTGAATCTGTTATACCCAGATTACAAGTCTGTACCAAAGAAAAAAGGGATATTTTATTCACTTTTATGGGGGATTGTTTAGGTAGCTCAGCTTTTGTCAGTGGAGCCAACAGTGCTTTGACTCAGATCTCTCTATTTCTTATTAAGGGTTATTATTAAGGGCTTTTCCCTTCTCTTCACATTAATAATACATAACATACAAGAGCATGAAACACATTAAACAAGCAGTAATAAAAAAAGTAAGAAGCACACTGAAAGCCAATATATACTGTTCTATATTCACATATTCACATAATGGTTCTCTTCTGTATCACATTGAATGCCAATAGACTATATATACATATGTGTGTTCATATGAATTGTTTAACAAATGTGTTCATTCATGTGTGTGTGCATGTTGGATTTTTTAAGTACAGAATTTGTAGGCTGAAGTTCATAGAAACAGCCTTTCCTATATGCTGTACAAGACTCAGGACCTTGTACACAAGAGCATGTGACTTGTGTGAAAGCAGAGATGTCAAAGTTGCAGAACTGGCAGTCTTGACAAATCACATATCGCTCCATTCCAGAGGCAGAGGAGAAGCTGATTGATCAGTGCATTACCAGTCCGGGGGGGGGTCATCCCTTAGCCTCAGTAAAAATGTCACTGCCTTCAGTTGAGTAGAGTACCTGAACACTGGCGCGGAGAGGGAGAGCTGCTAAATGCCACAGTTTGCCACGGCCTCGCCCCCTGCTGTGCACTTCATAGGCGCATGGCCTCTCAGTCCCATGGTCTGGCCCCACTCCGGAATCAGTGTGCGAAAGGCCTTTCTCATAACACATCTCAGGCACGTTCCTCACCATGATAAACATCCGCATCAAAATGGCAGACATACCAATTCTCAGGCAGATAGAGAGAGACTGCCGATAGATATCTAGACATACTGCCCGGACAGTTACCAGGGGAGAGCTCTTTTATATTTTACTGCGATACTAAAGGCAGACCTGGACCGTGGCGTAGGCGGTGTATGTGAATGCTAGGGGCGTCGTCCCTCCATAGGGGCGCCCCAAATGAGGGTGGAAAAAAATTCCAATTTTTTTCTTTTACTGTTCTTTAAGTAATACTATTTTAATACTATTATTTTGTAATATTTCAAAAAAATCCCTCAACAACATAATTGCATAGCCTATTAAACAGGCCCTATTTTCTGGGCTGCCCGCAGCATCACCTTGGCAAAAGACTGTTCAGGTGTTTGGGGAATAAGTGTGCTGCACAAACCAGCCACTCTCTGCCTCAAGAAACCAGGCAAACAATAGCTTGTATATGCTTGTAGTATTCAATTAAGGTGCTTTTCTTTTCCATCCCCTTTTGTAAATAATAGTTGTAAGCCATTGCATTTTCATATTGATAACTCGTATAGCACACAGCATGCATCATGTGAGGGAAGTGCTCATTGAATACATGTTTTGTGCATAAATGCTAGCTGTAATTACTCTTGCTGTTTGTGTTTACAATGTTTTAGGCTATAATGTGGCTCAGCTGCTATTATTGGCTGGGTTTCACCATCAGCAGCTCTTTTATTAATATAATGTAACACCCAATGGTCACATATACTCCTCTTTTTATGTCTGCACTGGTTTCTTTAATATCGTATTTTGTGCAATACCTTATTTATATTGTATTCATAATTCATTTTATGTCACTTGTTTCTTCAATACTGTTTTTAATTTGTGGGTTTTTTGTGTCAAAAATAAAGACATTTTTCAAAGACATAAAGCTATGCAGTTTCTGTGTGAGTGTATGAACACAGTGATTGGTGGTGGAATTGGCTACGATGCAAGGGGCACCAGCTAAAATCTTTCCTAGGGCACCAAATTGGTCAGGGCCAGCTCTGACTAAAGGCCATGTAATTCATGTATGTTAATGTCCATGGCTGCAGCAGCGCTCTTTTCTCACAACTCTCAAGTTCAATGGAAAAACTGCCTTGAAACCCATCACCACACTAACCTGAAGCATGGCAAAGAGCCAGGGAAAAACAGCTGGTTAAGACTGTGTCACTAATCAGGTGTACGAGGGTTGCATGGTTTGGTGCTGACAGCCAATTTCCAGATTTTTTCCAATTTTTTTCCTTACCCTGAACTCAGCCAAACTTCTGATCTCCTTATAGCTACCCTTTCCTGCCGACTTTAGGGCAAGAGAGCTGAAGGCAAGTAACTCCTTCAGTTCATACGATGACTATTCTAGCTTGTTTATGCACCACCAATTACATACTGCTCAAGTCGTCCAAGGATTCTGCGATCAGGATGCACCTGGTTTGTGAGAAAAAGGAGATGACACTGGAGAGCAATGAGACAAACAGAACTAGCCAGCAAACTCCCTGTCATCAGTGATGCTGGGACAACTCCAGCCCTGCCTGGGTGGACCTTCAGCTCACGCTTTTGGAATGAGCATCTTTAGTATGTGTGCCACCTGGGGCACCCCCCCCCCCTTGAGATCTTTAACTCGCTGCTCAGGACACCTTGGTTTGATTAAGAGCTGTTGCACAGTGCCTCCAAAAATAAAGAAATAAACCAAAACAACACTACTTTGTGTAAAAAACATGAAATGGCATTGTGGGTGCTGAGTGCATCGCTTATGTACTGGAGCTGGTGTTTGTGTGAGCAGGTAGTGCAGCCGCACTCTGTAAAACAGACAGAGCCCTACAGCCTGATTCATTTAGCCTGCCGTTAATTATAGTGTTTACAGAATCCCTACAATTGCCCTTTGATAAAACACCCTGGTGAAAATACAGCTTGTTCTAATGCCCAACAGCGAGGGAACAACAACCTGTATTATTACTAGAATGAGCAGAAAAGCTTTTTTTCCCCTTTTTTCTTCTTTTTCTACAAGTCTATATAATCGTTTAGTTTTTGAGGACTTGGCTTCCCTGAGTGTTCATGCAGTACATTGTGTTTGATTTTTCTTGTGCATGTCTGATGTGATGCATTCAGAGCTCCCCTGAAATATTGATCTCCAGAGACAGTTCAAAGAGAAACACTGTCCATGTGATAAATAAGCAATGGAGGGATAGTTTCATTTATCTGCTGAAAGATTAAAAGTGTACCCTGTTCTCCAGTTGCATCAGATGCTCCCAGAGGAAAAGGGGTAGGGAAGCTGTTGAAAGCTGACCTGCAAACATGCTTGACATAAACAACAAAAATCAACTAAAAAATTAAGCTGCGTCTGAAACCAGGAGGTATCATGAGTTAGCTTACTTGTGTACCATACCAACTTTAAATATTAGTAACAAAGTTTCTCCTCATACAAACACCAAACCAGCAAAGAAAACAAAATTTTAAAATGGGAAAATGTAGTTTTAGACTAAGAAAATACTGAAATACAAAAACTGAAAACAGCTATCCAACAATTACTCCCTGTCCCCACCTGCTTTGACGAAGTATATGCAAAATGTTTTACCAGGAGACATCGGTTTTGGGAAAGGAAATCCATGGCGACTGGATGCAGTCTGTCAGATTGTATTGCTAGCACTTTGTCCTTTATGTGAATGATAAATACATGTAGGATAGAGATGTCTCAGTAGTGAACTCTGCTTTCCACCACAGTACTAAGATAAATATAGGATTCAATATCAGTTATAAAATGCAATTATAATTACAATAAAATTATTACACATACCACAGTGTTTGAATTTGACAAATATGAAACCATGTCTATTATTGTAAATTCAAAGTAAGATTACATTTGCCTTATTAGCCTTTCTGTTGTGTTGTATAGTAACTGTATTAATTATGTTATGTACTCTTTTATATTAACACAGTGTTACCTTTTTGTTTAAAATAATATTTCAACGTTTTAAACTCAGTTGGTCATGTAAATCTGAAGGTTTCAGAATGACTCTGAATCTTCATACTGATTTTGAAATTGAAATGCATGTTAAAAAAGATTACAGTAAATCACACCCTCAATGGTTTATTTGGCTTTGCATGGACTTTCACTAAAAAGGAACATTTACGGAACTGTTTGCTTTTAACAAACAATTCCACAAAAAAAGAAGTCATTTTTAAACTATAGAGAATGAAGACCAACTTCTGTTTCTTGGACATGAACAACTTATGAGAGAAAACCAAAGCCATGTCTCTCTCTGTGCTAGACAATCCTATGAATTCACAAATCAACATTTCTGAAACAGGCTAATCCCTCCTGCTCAAAGACTGCAGTTACACTAACTCTCATCCAGTTTCTACTGACACATACACCAACCTCTTCTGTCAGAAATTTAGAAATAAAAAAGCCTTCTTATTTTCTACAATCCATATTTAGGTCTCTGAGTTCATGCTTTACATCCACTGCACAAACAAAATCTAGGCCACCTTGCACCGTGCATATTCCATCTACCTCTTCATGAAATCCACAATGTGATAACAGAAAAATTACTGTATCCTGAAGAGGGGAACAGTATTATCCTCTTCTGCTCTCAATCATATTGATTTGAAAAAAGGAAAAACCAGATTTTCGAATAACAATACTCTGCTAAAAAGAGTGAAAGCCACTGGGCTTTCATTTCATCCTCTTTGTGTGGCTATAACATTGAAACTACCATTACCTGTGTATAACATGAACAAAGCCTGACTGGCCACAGATAGCACCTCCCACACGAGCATCAAAAGGCTCCAGCCTGCATCCATTGTGTGCTGATGGCCGAGGCCTAGCAAGTCTGAAACAGAGACCGAGCTCTTTGGTTCTATCTCCACTCAGGCAACATTCTGATTGCACCCCCTTCTGAATACCCAACTGCAGGGTCCCTATCCTACCTGATAAACCAAAGAAGCCCCTGCGTGGAGCCTGCCTGTCGCAGAGGCCTCCCGCATGCGCCCCCAACTTTATCATGCTGTCAGTCGGAAAGAGATTACATTCCTCCCTCCCAGCAGAGATTTAATCATTAGTGAGGAGCCAGTGGGACTCCCTCAATTCCGAGTCCTGGGGCCCACCATGTGCAGACGCCCCTCTCATTGCAGACTCCCCCCTGGGTCGACGAGTCTCAACAATTGCACTATCTACAGCAAGCGGCATTTGTGCAAAGCTGTCCGACCGGGAGCTAATTGATGCACAAAGCAAAACAACACAACCCTGAATGCAAATAGAAAGAAATTCTTTGTGCCTGTAGTAAAGCAGTATGAAAGAACAGTGGTTATGAAACATTAAGCAGAAAAACAAAAACTCATGGGCCCAGCTAAGCTTTTTTTTCCAGAGGCAAGACAAATTAGGGTAATTAGCTGTCAGCTTGTTAACCCCCTGTTGGTCTGTAAGTGGCCGTGCCCCTGTAGCACATGGGTTAATGTTGATATAGACAAAGATGCCGTGAGCTTGATTTCTGAGCTGATCCATTCAATTACAGACAGTTATAGTGTGGGTAATTAATTATATGCCAGTTAGTGTCACTGAATTGTAAGGGCACCACAAACACTAACAATTTTCATACAGGTAATTCACAGTTTAACCGAATGAGTGATTCTTTGAGCAGATATATAGTTAACAAGGAAAATATGTGACGTAAAGACCGTAGACTTTATAAGGCAGAAAGAAAAATGGAGGAAACATGGAATCTAAAAACATGGTGGAGATGCTGAAAACAGTCTGAGGAAAGAAACGGGGAATGGAGAAATTGCATTTCAATCTTTGTTATTCTTAATCTAGCAGCCAGTGCATCTAAGAGGTGGCGAAAAATAGGATGCACAGACGAGAGACAGGGACAGACAGAGGGGAGAGATTGAGAAGGAGATAAGAGAGAGAGGGGACAGAGGTTGAGAAATACGACAGAGAATGTGTGCAGACATAATCGGCTATCACGCGGGTGCATGGCTCTACAGGTGTCTGCACTGACACTCATATTTACCCAAATGTTTATGACGCCATGCTGTGCTGATGTTACAGGCATCAACTAAACAGATTACATGCCTTCCACCAGCGTCTGAATACATACTGAGAAGAATTAAGTTGGCTGCATTAATTTCTTTGCAGAGATACTCGTTGGAGCTAGCATGGTAATAATGAACAACAACATCACTGAGTGCATTTGACATGCCATTAGCTGTCCTTCCCTTTCATTACTCCTAATAAATAAACTCCACATGAGGCAAACAGTGATGCCTTGTGTGTGGAACAAATGGCCAGAGGCCTGTGGATCTTAATGGCTCTAATGTGATACACTGGATTTATAATGCAAGTTGGGATGCCTGGTGATTAAATCTCCATTTCTACTGGACTGCCTTTGCTCTGGCCACTTTCTGGCAAAATACATTATTCTTTGTACTCACGGGCATCATTGAAATTGGTAAAAGACAAAAGAATAAATAAATAGCAATATAAAAACTGAAATCCAGAAGAAAGATTGGCATGTGGAAGTCTGGACAGAAAGGACATGATAAAATAATGGTTTGTCAAGTATACATGCATGCAGGGGTAATTGTGATGGTGTCCTAAAGCATCTCTTAGGTTCAAGTATTCAGAGAATATCACATGTTCACAGGATTTTTAAGGTCAAGTCTGTATTTCCTCAGTGCACTACATGGGCTGTAGCGCAGGACTCCAACCTCTAGGACACCTTGTAAATAAAGCTGTCAATTGACATTTTATTAAACGAAGTTGTTTTGCCCTGTCAACTTAACCATAGTTACAATGCAATTGAAGGGGAAATAATTGCATGTATTTTGAAGATTTGTTTCCTGTTCTCATCATCTTGTCTTTCTCAAGTCTTGTACACAGCTTGTAAGAATGTCAAACAATCTAGCTCCTCAAACAAATGATAGTGGTCCACAAACGTGTACCAGAACAGAGGGGTTGTTTGACAAAGACACAGAAAGTATTCCATGACGTTTACTGTGAGCTTTCATTGTCAAATCACAGAAGTGATACTACCTGCCAGTAATAATGTGTGTTTGTTATAACATATGGAGTGGAAACTGTGCGAGCTGCTGTCTGTTTGTCAGCAGGCACCTCTGCTTACCTCTCACTAGCTGCTACTCAGTGATCGTGATGTCTTTGTGCCTGTTTGGCTTTATGACACTGTCTGACCGAATGTGTATCTGGCGACACAGTTATGATAATATTTTGCCAAATAAATAAACCATTATAGCATATACTATAAATAATATTAAATTGGCTCTCTGTAGCATTCAGACAGAGCCTTTAATCGTGACCACTTTTCCTCTGTCAAAATGTACAAGATTACACATGTTGTTTTAAGCTACAGCATAAACATATTGCTAGTAAGTATTGATGTAAACATGAAACGTGTGTAAACCTCATTTTAATTATGATTTTGTAACTTCTTGCTATTAATCTTAGAATTCATGGGATTTGTATGAGATATACAAAAATCATTTAGACTTATGAAAAGTACATTGTACTACTGCTCATTGTATTCTGCCCATTTTTTTTTTACATTTTTATTTTCACAGATTTTTCCCCTTTTATCCCCAACCTGAATGTTGCGGCCACATCACCAACCGCACGGTCGGTTCGTGCCACCGCAGGCACCCAAACATGACAAGTAGGGAGCTATTGTGATGAGGCCAATGACAATATGAGGCCGACCTAAATCCCGTATTGAACCCTGGTGAGGCTGGCCAAAGGGACCTCATATTTACCCAAATAAGGGTAAATACACCTGAGCTCAGGACCCGTAGGCAAATAAGGGTAAATACACCTGAGCTCAGGACCCGTAGGCAAATAAGGGTAAATACACCTGAGCTCAGGACCCGTAAGCAAATAAGGGTAAATACACCTGAGCTCAGGACCCGTAAGCAAATAAGGGTAAATACACCTGAGCTCAGGACCCGTAGGCAAATAAGGGTAAATACACCTGAGCTCAGGACCCGTAAGCAAATAAGGGTAAATACAGGCAAATAAGGGTAAATACACCTGAGCTCAGGACCCGTAAGGCAAATAAGGGTAAATACACCTGAGCTCAGGACCCCAGGACCCTGAGTCAGGCAAATAAGGGTAAATACACCTGAGCTCAGGACCCGTAGGCAAATAAGGGTAAATACACCTGAGCTCAGGACCCGTAGGCAAATAAGGGTAAATACACCTGAGCTCAGGACCCGTAGGCAAATAAGGGTAAATACACCTGAGCTCAGGACCCGTAAGCAAATAAGGGTAAATACACCTGAGCTCAGGACCCGTAAGCAAATAAGGGTAAATACACCTGAGCTCAGGACCCGTAGGCAAATAAGGGTAAATACACCTGAGCTCAGGACCCGTAGGCAAATAAGGGTAAATACACCTGAGCTCAGGACCCGTAAAGGCAAATAAGGGTAAATACACCTGAGCTCAGGACCCCATTAGGCAAATAGGGGCACCTGAGCTCAGGACCCGTAGGCAAATAAGGGTAAATACACCTGAGCTCAGGACCCGTAGGCAAATAAGGGTAAATACACCTGAGCTCAGGACCCGTAAGCAAATAAGGGTAAATACACCTGAGCTCAGGACCCGTAGGCAAATAAGGGTAAATACACCTGAGCTCAGGACCCGTAGGCAAATAAGGGTAAATACACCTGAGCTCAGGACCCGTAGGCAAATAAGGGTAAATACACCTGAGCTCAGGACCCGTAGGCACCAATTTATCCTACACGCCACTCAGAGGCTTTTTTCTTTAAGGAAAAAAAGCCTGCTGAAAACTGTCTGATTTTTTAATTATGCAGAACTCACCTTTCTCTGTGGCTACAACACATTTCAAACTATTGAATTATCTTGTTTAAAAGGTTATTTGTAAGTCAGGATGGATTTATTTTTGATTTCAGTTTACTATGTCAGATGGTAGATGACCTTTTGTGCTGAGATAAATAGTACATGTACTTGTAAACACAAAAAGTGTTTTAGAAATATATGAAGTTGTTGCTAATACTGTCTAGCAGTCGTTATAAAACTAGAGTTACTCTTACATAATTCTTTGTTTTTTTGCTTCTGATAGCCATTGTTGATTATGCAAGGTGAGCTAGTTTCAGCTGAAGAGTTGCTGCAAGAGTGCAAGGCTGAAGTGAGCAGTCCATCTTCAAAAAGAACTGTAGCAGAACAGTTGAATAAAACAAATCTGATTAAGTGAAAAACCATGGAAATACATCAGAGAAAACCAATTTTACAGACTCAGAGTGTATTTTTGACGGATGAGAAATTAAAAAGTTCACCTTCAGTGGAGTGCATTGACAATATTTTGTTCATTGCTGTTCCTATAAAAAGTATGCTTTATAATGTCTATATATTTGGCCTTTCTAACCTAAGATAGAATAGAAGATTCATAAATATTTGTATCATTACTATTTCTGTGCAGAAGTAAAGGATGCTAAATGCGCACTGCCAAGCACAGCTGAGACTGACGCAGCTCCCATTTCAGAAAAGCAACACAGTGCCTTAAAGGTATGAACCACTCAGCAGCCAAAATGAGTGTTTTTAAAATTCATATGGAATGCATGTGCACAGTTAAAATAATGGATTCACCAAATAACACACGAATATGTATTTACAAATAGGAGGCTGGGTACCCCTTCACCCTCAGAATTACTTCAGTCCGACTTTGTATGCTGTTAAATGTAACTTCTTGACTGTTTCTACCAGGACATTGGATCAAAACCCTCCATTTCTTGAAGAGATGAAGGAGGAGGAAATCTGCTCTTTACTCTACTTTCCAGAGTTTCCCAGAAAGGTTCAAAGATGTTTAGATCTGGTGACTGTAGGACTTCATCTTGGTGCTCATGAAGATACTCTTGACTCCATGCAGGAGTGTGTATGGCGGCATTCTCATGCAGGAATATGAGACATCTTGAGGAAACAATATTTGCATCATAGCATATCATGCATGGTAATAACTGTAACCAGTGACTTCCTTGAGATGGCTTCCCTAACTGTCACATCTACCACCACATTTAACAGCTAGGGACAGGCAATGTGAGTTAAGCACAGCCTCAGGCTTTCTCCAAACATAAAACCATTTGAAGGAAAAACAGGCTTCCACTGCTCAGACGTTGTGTTCTCATTACAGCAGGATATGTGTTGTTGTGCAAAGGCCTTGGTTGAAATTAGTTTCCAAATTGCACATTTTTCAACATGGCCATTGTCTTTTGAAGAGTTCATGTCTATCCATGCTTTATTTGTGCTTTTTTCCCCACTTGAACTTTGTAAATGTTGTTCAATTAGATAACATCGTAGTGCAGGAAGGATTGCTTTCCTCACAAAGACCTGCAGGTAAGAGACAGAATGATAGCTTCCTGTCTGTGATAGCTTTGTGTGCGGTGCCCATCGGAGGTTCATTTTGCCGTCAGTGTGCCAGCAGAGACCTTCCCTTAAATCTGTAGGTGTTTTTCAGGGTGCTGGCCTGGATTGACATAAGAGCACATAAAACTCACCACCTACCTCTGCAGAGCTAACAGTGTCACAGCAATTCCCACAGATAACTGGAGGAGCAAGTAATGGCCTCACAAACAAATCACCACAATCGGTACAATCTTGTGAAAAGAACAGTGGATAGCGGAGGCTCACCCGTTTGACATCTTTTCCAAAGGTCTCACTGTAGCTTGTGCCCAAGATCTCAAACTGCACATGTGGATTGGAGCCATTTTCCCGGAAGTCCATTGTTCCGGTGAGACCGGTGATGCGGCCCTGAAGGAAACCGAACTGTGTTTTTAAAAGCAGAACAACAGTATCACCAATATACTAAGAAGCTGGCATGTGAAAGTCTTGATCCTCTAACAGCAGTTGTGTCTGCATTTATGACGCCATTAGCTCAGCTAGCAGAAATGAGATCCTCTATATAAAAGGTGGAGTAACAATGTCAAACGTTTGTGGCCCCGAGTGAGTGATGGTAAGGATGGACCGACCAGAGTGAGTCTCTCAGACAACTGTCAGTTGTGTGTCCCGTGGGACAGATTATAACCTTTTCCTCCACAGTCTGTGGCTCACGAAACTTTAAAAGAGCATGAAATTGAACAGCACACACTAGCTTGTCCTGCTGCTTCTTAGAGATCCAGAGACATCAATTTCCTACGATGAGAAAATAGGCTTTGGGGACAGTAAAATTTTGTGTGGAAAAGGAAAAAAAAGAGCCACACAAAAGAGTTACCCCCTTCACTGACAGAGCTGTTACAAAGCCAAGGCCCTTATGATCTACATCTACCATGTTTCTGAGGGAAATATAATGACAGAGATGCTGTAGGTAACCACTTTAACTCCAAACACCACACTAGCTCAGGTGGAAGCTAGCTTTGAAGTTGACTCTTATGGAATGATTTTAAATACGGCTGGTAACTTTACATGATTTTTTCACTGAATCTGACATTTGAGTACAGTCCATGTCAGTGCACATGTAGAGCACACATCTGAGGATTGCCTAGGGACTATAATCTTCATATGCATCGAATATATTTAATCATTCCTCACCTATATATAGTTATTGAATGATTTGCTTTTCAATTTGAAATAATTCCATTTGTTAAAAAAGAAACAGAGATGCCATCACAGTTAGAAAGATTGAGCAAGCTTTACCTTCTGAATGGTCTCTAGCATGGACCAGCCTCCATTCCAGGGCTTGGTTGACTTTCTTATGCAGTTTAGGCTGGCCATGCTGTGCCACTTCCTGTCTTCCAACTTCCTGTAGAAAGCGTTGGCCAGCATCAGCACGCTGTCATACAGGTATAAGTTGGACACCTGAATAAAAGTAAAAATAAAAAAGGTCAGGATCAAATTACACATTACATTAAAAGGGAAGAAAATCTGGAGCAATCAGAGGTCCCATATCAGGTTTAGTAACTCGTTCAGCCATATACATGTACCATGGTTCATTTCATGAGTTCCAAAACACAGAATAAGGGCCAGGCTTGGTACCGCGGTAATGAGAATAACTATTTTCTCTTGTTACACGTTAACTGGCTAATGCTTGAATGATTTACCTAATCAAAACCAGAGGCTGAAGTTAAAAGTGCATACATGTAGCTGTCCATGTCACTCCGTTTGGGAACACTGCTCTCATTGAAGGACATACCAATATACAACTGTGCAGCTAAGGGATTTTAATTGGCAATTTAATTCAGCTTGAAGAATGTTGATAGAAGAGCCATAACTAGCAGACAGCACTGTGGTAATCCTTTATGTTCATATGAGAGATATTTACAGATGTGAGCTCTGTTTTCCATGAATTTCACAGGGGTACTGGAGACAGTTCATTCATATATTTATCTCACAAAGTAAGAAAGGTCTTTCGGGGCATTACAACATGTAGCAACACAGTTATAACACAGTAATGCCTCTTCCAATGCACTAAACCATCTCAGCTGTATTAAGATATTCTTGTTGCTCTAGGAAATTAAGCTAATCAAAGGCTTAAAATAAGCATGTTTGAATTATTATGACAATATCCTCAGAAACAAAATCTTGCTCTCCATATCCTAAGTGTGCATATCTCTTGAAGTAACACTCAAAGCAATATTTGGAAGCTTATATCCTACAACCAAGTAAGCTTCAAATTCTTTAGATATAAATGTTTCGTTTGCAATTAATTAATAGAAAATATGGATAAAAGAGGCTATGCTCTATGCTATCATGTTTAATATTGCTATTATCATAATTAATATTGTTACTTTCAGCCCAATATGCTTATGAGCTAGAAGTCATTTCATATTGCAGAAAGCTGGCCTCGGGCTTCGAGCTTCTAACACTAAATACCTTGGGAAAAACAGATTAGCTTCGGCTCCAGCTTGTTTGGTACAGTACTCTGTTTGTTAGTGCGTGCACGTCCTGTCTAATGAGGCAGGCAAAATACATGCGGGCTCAAATGGTTTGAGATGCCATTCATTATATGAAGTAAATTTGCAGGGTGCACTGAGGTCAACATATTGACAAACAGCAAGCATAATGGACACACTCTTAATACATTTTGGCATTGACATTAAAAGGAGAAGTGGTGCCGCACAATCTGAATGTGGTAAGACGTGCGACTGATGATGACCTTCTGTGTGCTGTGTGCACTCTGCGACGTCTGCCACAGCTGGGGCAATCAGGTTGGAGAGGGGACGGAAAGAGCCCTCTTCCTGAACCCTGATGCTAAATGAAGTATTCCTCATAAACACAAGGCATTTTAAGAAGTGAGCGCACAGCAGAAATGTGAAGAGGAGAGCAGCGGCAGCTTTAGCTGCTGTGCCTGCTGGTGATGGGATAATTGATATGCAAGCACAGATGACAGTCAAGTGGACCACAGCTGCTTTATTAAGAAAACAAAAACATAAATCAAGGAGTAACAAAATCAGATGGAGCACAAGCTTTCTGAAATCTGGTTTTTAAAATAGAATTAGCTCAAGGCAGGGTTTCCAAATCTGAAGCTAGCACAAAATTAGCAGCCTGCAAAAAAGTACCTATGATGTAAAATAGGCAAGAAAGCTATTCAAAGAGAAAAAAGTACCACACTTGTGTTGCTATGAGTAGAACATGTACATTTCTATTGTATTTTAAATTAAATTCCTGTTTTTGTTAACTTGTATATTTGAAAAAGAAAAACCAAGAATATCCAGAATAATGAAACAGCCACAAACTGGCAACTGTGACTTCAGGAGGATTTGCGGTCAGATAATCCACATGCACAAATTACTCCCCTGCATGTATTTTTAAAGTAGCAGTGTTGAAGGCCACAAGCCAGACCTTGGCAGATTTTGTATCGATCTTGAATACACTTTCTCATATGCGAGGCCAATGCTACTCATGATTGTGAAGACAAGGCACACTTTCACACCCTAAGCCCCTTTCCACCAGCATGGCAGTGTTCAAATGTGATGCACTCACCGCTCCCTTTAAACTAACAATATAAAAAAAGAAGCTGAATTTTTATGAGTAAATATAATTGTACTGTTTAACAACCTATTGATGTTTAATAATGTCTGCTTTTAGGGTTCAGCTGCAATATCATTGGACCTAAATGGTCCCAGATTCTCCTGCAATTCAGCCCAACTCACTAACTCACATTTGCGCCAAGAAACAGTTAGCAAAATTTTAGCCTGATCCAAGAATTTGTGGCATTAATGTTGCTATTAAAAGTTGAGGTGAACCATTTTTGGTTGGTACATCATGGAGATGTCCCAGGGAAGACAAAGAAGTGAATTAATATATAAATGTGAATGATAATTAGTTCAGTCATCAGCAGGTCCTTCAGCTCTAAACATGCTGTTCTGGGAGGGTTTGAGCTTCAAGGACGATTGGCCACTTTTTGTGGCTGATCTGTGCTGACTCGGCATCTTCACTGGCATATGTGACAAATAACGAGGGCTGAGAGACAGGCAACCGACAGCCTTCACATACCATGGTCACACTGTGATATACATTTGTCCATGACTGGCAGATCTTCATCCAGGTCACATACCTGAGTCCGTTACCTTGTCCTGTTCACTTTTGTTGTCCATGGTGATACCGACATTCTGCCATGTTTTTCTTTTTAGGGAGTGATCATCTGAGTAGTTTGCACTAATGTTTTTTGGTTCTGATCTACACCAAGTGCTTCAGAAAAATGACTGCAGCTCACAGTTAAGTGCAAATTATGTTCTGGTTTCACTCATAACAGTGCAATTTCCTATAAAATATGCTTTGCATTACTGACTTTTGAAAAAAAGTGGGAACAAATCTCAACAGTGATTTGTATATGCATGGTTCATCTCTGGGTTTGTGTTTTGTTGAGACAGCAGATTAATTAAGAAAAAGCTGACAAGTTAACAGCCACAGAAAACCACTTGTTTTGCATGTTGTGAAGGTGATTTAACATCAGAAAGCATTTAACCCTCTTTTGCATACATTATTGAAGAGTAAAACCCTGGAGGCCTGGACTGAAGCGGGGCCATCTGCTCCCACATGCAGAGAAAGAGTTCAGGTTGGTTCAAGGAGTTTCAGACATGCAACTCTAGGCCTCTGCATAATGTCATGACAGTGGTAACAGGACAGCATCACAGTGTGACAACTTTTCTTTCGTTGAAAACCTCTGCTTACTTGTCAAATGTACTCAAGATGCTTCTAAATATAATACTACCCAGAACATGCATTTTTAGAATGGATCCACTGTGCATCTCTTCTTCATACTGTTGTGTTTACTTAGTTAAAGCTGGAGAGGACTAATCCAAAGACTTACAACAAAACAAAGCAAGGTTTGAATTAAGGTATTTCTTCTGGCAATTCCATTACGTATCCAGCAAAACTATTTTTACATTTCAAATAAAAAATAGAAAAGTTGGCAGCAAATTCATGTGAAATGCTGTCAAAGCCAGATCTATGTTGTGAGAACATGGAGTTGGCATAGATTAGCGATGAGCCCTTGCAGTGAATCACAGATGGTTTCTATGTTAAACTTAATGTTGAGGGGTAGGTTTTCTCAGCTGTGCGAGGGTCAGCCAGCCTGATAACTGGCATGTTTCATCTATGTGCCAAAGAAAATGTGTGAAAAGATCCTTCAGTTAGTTTCAAAGTTACAAGCTGACATAAAAATACATTTGAGAGATGAGGAAGCTGTGCAATGGGAGTACAAGAAGTTTGGCTAAACGGTAACAAATGAAAATGACATTACTGCACAGGAACTGCAGTGACTGAATCAGCCTATACTTAAGCATGCCATTTAGTTATTTCTTGGTCATGTTTTTCTGATGGCACTGGGGAGCAGGATTACAGCAGAACTTTGAGAAATTGTCAATTTTTATTTCATTTGTGACCATAATTGAATTAATTCTAAATGCAATAATAACAGGAACTGAAGTCAAGTCTATTTACAGGCTCAACTCAAAGCTCTGGTATGTAGATATGGTTTATAATAAAGGGACAGTTTAATTTTATTGCTCTGTGTTTAGTCTATATC
This sequence comes from Albula goreensis, assembly GCA_022829145.1. Taxonomy (NCBI): domain Eukaryota; kingdom Metazoa; phylum Chordata; class Actinopteri; order Albuliformes; family Albulidae; genus Albula; species Albula goreensis. The sequence goes on from CM040759.1 coordinate 17,032,110, forward strand.
AGTACAGTTTCATTCCCTTTTGTTTAGCATGGCATAATTATTTTAAGGACATGTCAGCATGTGTTACCTTAACAGGAGGCTTTGTTTTGAGCAAGCTGTCAACTGTCAAAGAAGTAAAGAAGAGCTGATCAGAGCTACAAGCGCCAACTGGCATGGACAATTATTCATTTATCGCTATTATAAAATTTTTCTGTGTTGGTTTTAATTTGGAATTGGTTTTGGCATTGAAATAAAATGTGTGGTCCATGATTTTTTGATTGATGTTTGAAATACTAAATTGAAGATTTTAACCTTCCACTATACAAAACTATTCAATGCATCAATCCCTTAGTGAAAGAAATGGGGGGCTCCATGACAAAGATGAAGGACTAAGATGTCCATTCATATTCTCAAATGCCAAGATCAGAGAAATGCACTGTAATCACAGTGTTCACATATTTACTGGTATTAGCAGTATTACCTTTGAAATCTTCACATATTCTTTTTATGTACATTGATTCCTCACATAGTCATTTGAAAGTCATATGATGGACTTAGCTGGAATATTGCTTGACAAAAATCTAATTAAATATGATTTTCAGTTGGAACACTCCTACACAATTCAATTAGTTTTGTTTGATAAAATAAAAAGGTTGTGTTTATCATGGTTTTACAGATGTTACACAACAGAAGGGGAAAAATGTGCAATGGTTACACTGAACAGGTTTGTATCACTGTGGTGTGATAAACATTTGTCTCTTACTTTAACTGACCTTTAAGTGCAGGTGTTCCTAATTGTCCTTCAAAAACTCAGTCTGGCCATTTAGCAATCACCAAAATACATTGTGTTATACTGAAATCCATTGTGGTGCAGCTTGACTTCAATTATAAGGCAAAGGTAAGACAGGTGCTGATGTTTACTGTATTCTGGACAGAGTGCTGCATCATAACTGGACTGTGTGGCACTGACCTCCAGGGACTGCAGGTATCCCTCCTGCGGGTCGCAGAGCAATGAGGAGATGCGGTGGTTGTTCCTCATGCAGCGGGTGCTGCTGTCCTTCCATAAAGGGAAGATCTGCCTTATGATTGTCATCCGCCCCAAAGCGCTGTGCACGAGCTCCAGGATCTCCGTATCACTGATCTCCTGCAGAGACAGGGAAGAGACAGATCAGTGTCACTGTACACCTTGCGCACCGGCATAACAAGAGGAAGCTGTACTTTGTTCCTCATTTCTCCCAGTGCACTAATACCTGTAAAAGCTTTGGAAGGGCATTTTCTGTGCTGCTGATTTGGAAAATGATTAAAGCTTCACATATGATGCCCCACTGAGTTGATTGGTAAAATGTATTGCAGTTGTTTTATACCGTACCTCTATCCTTGTCCAAAAGCTGTGTGTACTGAGCTCCAATATATAAAAGTATTTAAAAAAACATAGTTTAAGGTGACAGCTTTATAAAACAGTTTTTCACACCTCCATGTTCATTTTTCTTTACCTACAAAGCAGTTTAAATGCATGTGGGAGCAGACTGTTTTGTATATGTATGTCTGATATCCCAAATCCTGTGTTAGTAAATGAGACTTGTGAGAAGTCTGACCAGTTAATCAATAAAAAGGTCATGGCCTGTACAGACCAGAAAAAAACTCTGGGAAAGACTATGCAGATTAACAAGCAGCATGGGCCAGCAGGGGTGAAAAGCACAACCTTAAGATGAGCATATGAGTTACGCCATCCATCAAATGTAGCAAATCCCCTTTTACTTACACCTCATTTCCATTGCAGAGCTGTGACCATAGCCACAGAGCTGTGTTTTAGCAGAGTAGCTAACAGTCTAGGTACCAGGCTACTGTGACCACACTGGCATCACTACTAGTCCTTGACAAACTATCTAAAAATCAGGGGCCATATTTTGTATGCTGTCAAACTACTTTGCTTCCATTTGGCAGTAATGCAACCAAATCAACCAAAGCAATAACAAAAATCAGAGATAAACACGGAAGGGAAAAAAGACCATGGCAGTGTCATTGAGCATGACAAACTAAAGGACAGATATCAAATCTCAACCAGAACCAATGCTTTTCAGCTTTGGACAATTGATGAAGTCCAGGCAGATGTCTAAATACAGGCCGACGCCAGCATATGGCCTGACTGAAGGTAATGCAAAAGAAATGCAATAACACTGCACTGGGCCTGCCAGATTGGGCACCAGCTCATGCTAGTTTGGCTCCAGGTCTGCAATGGAAAAAGCATATTAATTTTGCCTCAGGGTTAGCGCTGGCCTTTCGTGTTTACAGATGCCAATCTCCAATATGACAGGTTCCAGGTAACCATACCAGAGTCGCCAATCACTGACATTTTTGATTATCAATGCCAGCTGTCTGGCTTTACTGATGACTGTTTTTATAATTGGTTGTACCTTTGTCTTATTATTCAAATGTGGACTCTGTCCCAATTAGCTAACATTTATGGACATTCAAAAGAAAATGGTCCTGTTATATGTTATATTAAACTTGAAAATTAACATAAATGTTTGAACAAAATGTATACAGTCTGCAGATGTCTCATTATGTAAAGGCACTAGTTATGAAAGAAAAGCATGAGTCCTGTGATTAGATGTTTGGACCCCTGTTGTCCCAGCTATGGCCAGCGGCCACTTATGTTGATCTCATCACTCCCTCGCAACACTGAGAATGTGCTGGCCTTGTACTCCTTGGATGACATTGGTAGTATGTAATTAGTGATGCATCTGTAAATGAGCGATGACATATGAGCCTGTCGTGACATGAATCGGAGGAGTTGTGTTCACAGCCTCTTTCTGAGGTTGGCAGGTTTGGTTGATAATGGTAGCGTGTTTGGGTTGGGAAAAAGGAGAAAATCAGAGGATACAATATATGAACTATATGCTCAGGGCTTGATTAACAAAACAAGTGATGCCAGGGTTCAAGCTAAAAACCACAATCTGGTTGCACTCTAGGCACTGTTGCGCCTGAGGCTATGGTTAACAATAAATTTGTTGGTGCACAACATCGACTACTCTGTATTTAGCAGGGCTAATCTGAAGCCCTGAATATGACAAGACTATGGAGCTACCAGTGCAGTACTGACAAATGAACTGTTCATAAATCCTCAACATCTTACAATAAAACATCTTACATAAAACAATGCTTTTTCAATATCCATTTCCTTTAAATTATTATCTAACTTTCATTTGAAACTGTGTCTGTAAAGCACGTCAAGAATAAACACATCACCATCACTTTAATATCTGGACTAATGCCTGATTGATGTGTTTTTGAGGGCCTTCTTTCAGCTTATTCTGTCTAAGTCAGCATTACCAAGCTTATGTAATGCAAGGATGTTGCATTTTGTACATGTGCGAGAGTTTGTGTAGATGTGAGCATGCAAGCTGCCTGTCTACATGAGTGTCCTCACGGCTCCGTCGTGTGCTCCATGTCACCCATGTACTGCAGCACAAAACATTCAAAGCTGCTGCATCCCTCACTGACCTCTTTGTCACAGATAGCATCTCCTCAGCATCTTTTGAGTTTTTAAATCAGCCATGGTATGTCTTGACCCTTCCTGACAGCTGCTTCCTTTCTTTGAGGTATTTTTTAAAATACCGCTTTGTTTCCCGTCCTATTTCCACTCACATGAGGCAATGGGCCCAAGTATGGCTATGTCACCATAGCAACTAATCTGACTCTCCCTGCCACTGTCAATGCGGAGCAGCAATGAGGATGCAGGTGACAACAAGGCCCAAACCGACAGTGAAATCCCGCTGAAGACACAGAGTACAGAGTCTGCTCCATATCTCAGGGGAGTGTAATGGCTGAGATTCTCTAACTTTATCCCACAGTGGTATCCCAGGTAGAGTGCTACAATGATTTAGCTGGAGCTTCTGAAAAGCACTTCCCGTCCTCATCAGTGTGACAGGAAGAGGTCCCAAAGGTAGCCAATCCCCATCTGTGAGCTCCTCCCCCAATGCACCGCTGACCTAGCCTGGCCTCCTCTGCACAGCCCCACAGACTGGCTCCACCGCATGTCTCAATGACACATGCTCTCTAAATAAATTAAACAAAATCAGTGCGGTCGATATATAATTTATCCTCAAGATGTCGTACAGTCAATATTGTTTATCCTAAATTGAATGTGAGGGGCTTTTCAGGTAAAACTCTGATCTTGAGAGGTTTGATTAGTTTTTTTTTTTTTTTTTTTTTTTTGGACTAACAGCTTTATCAGAAAACGAGTCTGCCCTACTGTATTAGATGTGTCAGAGTAAACATTTGTTTCCCATTAAAGCCCCTGAAAGCCTAACGAGTTAATCCCCCAGCTGATGGGGGGCCAGGAGATCTGTGTTCGCACTAAAAGCCTGACAGTGTTCTCTGTGTTCTGCTGGGGCGGTTGTAGCGCCCTCGATTTTACAATCCAGTGGGTCCATCATCTCCTTGTGAGCAGAGGGGACCTCACGGCTACAGAACATGGCCCTCTTGACGGCCATGTTGCTTTATCCACTCTCAGGGCTCAACCTACCCAAAGAGCCAGTGGGTAGCTAATGCAGTTGCGTTCAGCAGCATGACTGACACATGAACATCTGCTCCAGAAGGGGACACCGCCTCCTACAGCTACAATAAGAGTGTGATTAGCTCTCTTGCCTGGGGACATTTGGGCTGTAGCTGGGTGGGCTATTTATATTTCTGTTGTGCAGAATGGCTGGTGAGGGCAGCGGGTCCATAGCCGCTGATGACCTACCCCCCCTTACACTGGTTATGCAGTGCACTTATGTTTACGCCATCAAACATCGCTAAGCTCTACACTAAAGACCCAATTTATCACCCAGGAAACCACTCTGTGCATTGTTCTTGACTGCATGACTTCTTGAGTTCACTCCTTGCTCATGTGATACCATTTTTGTTGACTTCTAGTTTTCTAAATAGATTTTTACGATATCAAACTAATATCATAATAATGGATATAACAACAATAAGACTATGAATAAAACAATACTTGAGTTGGCACAGGTAGCTCATTTGGCAGCCTGTATGTGGTCTGTCTCCACAGAATAGGAATCATGGGGGTCATTTACAATTGGAATGGTCTCAAATCTCCCTGTTCTTTTTTTTCTTAAGATCTTAACATATATTGAATTGTTCAGGTAATGATAGGGCATCAGAATAAAGCAGAGGGGACTCTTGCACATTTAACATTCACAGTATCACAATCACAAAGACTGCAAGGGAAAATATTGCCTAACATAGCACAATAGAAAGTAATTTCAATGCAGTTTCTATGAAGTTCTATGTCAGTGTCCTCTTGTGTTCATTTTTAATTACAATATGTAGTATTAAGAGAAGACAACTTAAAGAATACATTGTAACTCTTTTTAATTCAGAAGAACTTTTTAAAAAAAAAAAAAAATCCCTTCTATATTCCCTTTGACTGGTGTTTGTCTGCTCAGATGGCCCAGATATCACAAAAATAATATTCCCTTATATGAAAGTCATTCTCCATCTGCTTTGATGTGCCACTCAATCATTCTATAAACATTTTTCCTCTGTATTATTTTCCATTTATATTACACTTCAAGGTTTTGAACTGGGAACAGAATGAACCAAACCAACAGGGTCTATGGAATGTACCAAGACAGTGAGTTTATTCTTAGAAAGCATCAGCTGAGTCCTGCTGAGGCCTTGACTGACTGTAAAGAGTAGTGCTGGGGTCTAAGAAGGGTCCAGTGGAAGGGGTCAGAAGTGGAAATGGAAAAGGTTGATGATGTTTTTATATTGTATTTGTAACCCTCTTAGCCATATCTATCCTGACCATGGACCTGTCTCAGTCCTCAACAATGAAATAAAAAGTTAACATCATGTTAAATCAAAAATGGTGTCTTTCAAGACTTTATGTTGTTTGCCTGTACTGTACTCTGCCATGGCACAGTCAACAGGCTGTTACTTGTCTAATACAAAGAAAGGTTGGAGATAAACACTCCGTTACCACACTGACTCCTTTAATTAAACCTATAATGAGGCTGGGGCATTCTTGTGAAATGGGTGACTGGAACGTGTCCTCAGAAACAACACTGGCAGGGGGAAGAGAGCTAGGCTTGGACGAGGAGAAATTGGGAACTGTGTAAATATTTAATCACACTCCGACAGGGCTCTGCTCTGATTTAATGAGGAGCCAACATCCGAAAATGGGAGATGTGTGCTAATACCTGACAAGAGATGTGAAGTGATTCCCAACTTCTTTTTGTGAATATGTGCAGCAGGGTGGAGGGATAGTTAAATAAAGGCCAAATATACTATTAAGCTAATTGAAGACAGGGAGGCTCATTTACCCTAATTTAAAAATATATACTTAATTAGAAGAGATTCCAAGAATCATGTGATGCATAGCAGCAAAATGCCATTTCAAATGTGATTCGGTGACTTCAGACTTGAGTGTTACATGGAGGAAATTGATTCTTAGTATTTTCAAAAGATGTATACATTCACTCAAGAATGCGCCATATCAATTATACTTGCAAATAATTTCAAGAGTAATTGCTTAATACAAGAAACACAATCTGCTGAACAGAAAACTAATCACATATAGATGTAGACCCTTATTGACTCCAGAGTCTTGACAAAATAAATCATTCTCTCAACAACTTGCATGCAATCTATTAGCCAAAGAACACACACGTGCCCCTGATCAATAAAACGGCATCTGCCTCCAAATTAACAAACATCAATAATGGCTAAGGAGGTATTTAGTGAAACCTGAAGCCTGTGAAAGGCCACTGTGTGATCCTCTTCAGGTAAGCAGCTATGCGAGGACCTCTCCAATGCACGTCTTTATACTCCTGGCCTGCCTACTGAAACTGGATGTTGGATTTTACACCTGCTGCTGCACATCAAGGAGAACCTGGCTTTTTGAGCCCTTCACATACAGCATGGTAGACCATTATCACTGATAAGGTATCCCTCCCTAACATTAGTGTCCTACAATTTACAATCAGGTAATATGAAACAGGCAGTTCACCTATTGGTTTAGAGACATTAAACAGACATATTGTTCTTCCAATACAATTATTTTACACTGAGATGGAGGAAGAGTACATTCTTAAACCATCTATATGCATAATTATATTACTTCCTCTGATAACATTAAAAAAATCATATACTGTTGACTTTTTGTAAATATGCTGCAGTTAAAACACATGGAGCCTTGGACACTAAGCACAGAATATGGTTTGATATGTAACCTGCTCCACACCATCACCCCTCTTTGAAAATGCTGTGAATCAGAGAACATGTATTTTCTTGTACTTTGTAGTTTCAATTCAGTGCACTAAAACACATTAAGATTCAACATTGCCCCAACATATATCCCCAGCCAGCCACTGCATGTACTCTAGGACTGGTATACATGAAGTGAAGAGTCCTGTACTCACAGGGAAATTGGAAAGCAGCAAGCCGCTACAGTGCTTACAGCCAGTCAGTAATGCGCACACATATATTGATGCAAATCAGTAAAATTACATTCAAGCTCCAAAACGACTGGCGTGAAAATTGATCTTTTGATGGGCAGACCACGCTGTAATTTCACTCTTCCATGAGCAGAATTTTTATTTAAATGATGAACTAAACGGAAAAGAGAAACACATTTTTGTGCCCATCACAGGGCACTACCATCAAGCGGCTGCTCTGTCATTGGACAAAGTAGTATGCTACACGGTATATGCAGTTACAGAGAGCACTCACCGTATTACAAGGTGCTCTTGAATCTGACATTCATGTAAGCACATATCTGTGAAACGAACCGCATATCCATGACCATCAGGATATCAAGAGTCTATTGTAGTCTCTATCTCTACATCACTCTGAACCACATTGGATGCTAACTGTTCCGAAGCAGATGAGGGCACTATACATGGAAAACAGCTTTTAAAAAAAGAACCTTCAGGATCACAGGATAAGATAAGGATTCTGATTCAGGAATGAATGGCAATGAGCACAAATGATCTGCCATTTTGAAAAAGATCATTGTAGACAGTCGGGAGAGAGAGAGAGAGAGAGAGAGAGACAGAGAGAAAGAGAGTTATATAGGGACTGTTATGGAAAGAGGTGGGAATAGGAGCAAAGTGGGCTGGGGATTGAGGTGATGAAACAGATGTTTGCTGACACCAGGCTTCCCTCACCTCATTTACGAACACCCAGTGACTGTCCTTGGAGGCCAGGTTGGTTTCAACAGCCTGTGAGGAGACAGAGAGGGAGAGGAAGTGCAGTTAGTGCATGGAACTTTGGCAACAGTGGCAGCTTGGGAAGATAGGGATGTATTCAGGTCCTCAGGGAGTCAGCAAGACTGTCGGCTACAACTCACTTTACCCTCTTCTTTCAGTATCAGATGCATGCACACACACACACACACACACACACACATGCCTTCCTACCACACCTTATGATGCAATGCACACAGCTGGGCAGTCACCATGGTGACTGACATACACCCATCACTCAACAGCAACAGAATGTCAGAAAGGGCTCCTGTTTCAGGCAGCAGACATGATGGACTGCTCAGTAATTCGTTGTACAACCTTTTCAGATGCCATTTCTCTCAGCTGTCAGACATGACGTATGTCCTCACAAAATTACTGAGCAGTGGGGGGAAACGTATTTTTGATATTCCCCCTCCACTTGTATTCTCGTGTAGATAGGACCCATTTGCTGGATCCACTTTCCGGTGAATCGATCAAATCAAAACGCATCAGCTCCAAAGTCCAAGTGCCCACTGATCTCACATGAATAATGGGCTTTTACAAAGTCAAAATTGATCAGTTCTGTGGCCTGAAAGGTTTTTTTTGTTGCTGTTACAGATTAAGACACCTGCGTTCTTGGCTGTCAATTATTAAATGTGTTCAGTTTTACTTTCTCATAAATGATAAACACCAATGAATATTTTATTTTATAAAGAATGGACTTCATTAGGTTGAACAGAAACTATAAAGCTATAGGTCATCTGAAAATAAATACTAATAAAAGTTTGAATAATTGTAACAGATGCCAAGTTAGTGACCCACAGCAGTTTATACTGGAAACGGATCATTACACTGGATGATGTGCCTGTGCTAGCTAATCCAGCCATATGTTCCCCAGTTCACTGGTGTCCTTTCTATGGAATGCTCTTGCTCTTGGTAACTAGATGTAGATAACACAACATGTTTGTGTTTGGGGTGAATATCAATGTCAGATCAGTGCATTCGATGTCTTGATCTTCATGGAGTGACCTTCCATTAACACTGTTCATGAGAACCTCTTGCATCAGCTGTACACAGTGAAACAATCAGTGGTCCTTACAGCTCCCCATGATGGCTTAATGACCTCATTGATGGGTGGATTGACTTCTGTAGACCCTGTATATCCACACTTGCTTATTCTTGTGAAAGCTGACCTTGTGCCACCACAAGGTACAAGCTAACAAGTATCTGCATGGTTGGGATATGGGGCACTATGAGAAGCATAGGAGTATCAAGAAACCCATGCATCTGACCAATGTTTTTAATGTTTGACTTTATGATATACCAGTTAACTAAATGCATCTGCAAGACATCACTTCAGATGGATTTTTCAAATTCAAAATTAATATCATTGTCTGTTTTGATCCATTCTTAATTTAAATGATTCAATTAATTAACCCATCATTAAATCAGTTAAAAGCAACTGAATCCATTACTTTGCAGGTTCTTGTATGGGTCATAATGTCTGGCATGCATTCGCCTGACTTTATCCTGCCAGTGGCTGAAGGCACTTACATTTCCATTGAAATTAATGGTTTGTAAATATTTATGTGGCTTTCCAATGTGTGCACATACTGTAGCATATATTCCTAGTCATTGTTTACATTTTTTTCTCTGACCCTGTACTAAAGCATTCCCCTGGCTCATTCAAACCCCTTCTGTCAATCACCACAAGATATTTCACCAAAATCAATTCACATCTGAACGTATTCAAATATGCAAAGGCTGATGAGACCAAGGTGAAAGTGGTGAACATGTCAATCAAGTGAAAGAGCAGGAAAAAATGATCCATGCTTAAAAAGGAGTTTTCAATCTTCCCAAAATGCACCAAAAGCTATAGCTCTCATATCTATTGTCATAGTAGATATCGAGTTAGCACCCATTAGTTGGCACCCATCTCCCTTGCAATTCTATCTCTATCAGGTAACTTTCTGATTACATTTGAAATACCTTTCTGTTACACCCTCGGTTTAGCAATTCATCTGCCCTTCAGATAATCCCAAACTGCACTACAAAAAACTCTATTTTTTCTGCTCTTCTTATCTGAACAATAACAATGGGTTTGGGCTATGGACCTGCAGTCACTCATGAATGCAGAGCTGTCAGGAAATTAACTTCATACCTATTACAATATGACACTACAGAACATTACTGACACAGGTGCCCCATGTGGTGCAAAGAAAGGCAGTAATAAAAGCCAAACACCCAAACAAATTTATTTATTTAAACTGCATCTACTCATATATTCGTAAATGAGAGATTGTAGATGGTTCTTAGAGTGCCACACAAATACATGGCCAGTATTGTTTCTTGTGATTGAAATCTTCAAATATATAGCCAAAGACTCTCTTCTAAGTTCATTCTCTTCCTTTCTTTCCTCCCCATCTTTTGAAGGTGACAAGGACAATCTGTAATTCCTCTCTGATAGAGTTGTATTTCTTTAAATTAACTATGATATACATCATTCCATCATCGGTTTCTTAAATATAACTTAAATAGAAACAAACAAACACTGGAACCTGAGTATGAGTGTCATTTTTGCCAGACACCATCACTCAGTTTAATGACTCAAAACGATCTTTGGAAGCGTTATTTTATGTCTGAACAAACTAAATGAATGTTCATTCAGTCTCTCATATATTTATTGAACAACATCTTTACAAATCTTGTGAACTGCAACCAGTAAACATATGTTAGGAATATAATCAAAGTAACTTCATCTAAGGTTAAATTTAAACCTCTAACTGCTTTCTGCATGTGCCGCATTTAATGTACAACACCTTGTGCAAGTTATAAGACTTGTTACAAATTATGAATTCTTATAATTGATTATAAATTCTTAGAAATTCACTAGGAAGGCCAGGTGGCATGACCCATAGTTAAGATCATACCAATAAAACAGGTTTTATTTTGTGCAGATCGAATACATGTATCTCTCAGGTGATCAGTCTCTTCAGGAATCCCCTTAGATTCTCAAAATGTGGAATTCATTTTACATCAGTTAAGTTACACTTGTGAATAGACAAACAATGGCATAAGGAATCTTCCACTTCAAAATATTAATTGATTTAGCAGCCAAATATGTACCACACATCTTTTCCATAACTGTAGTTATTAGTTTTACAATATTAACTGGTAATGAATGGTTAGCCCCTGAACACAGCTCGAATCAGTTTCATATAATACATATATGATTTGCATAAAGCTGTTTTGATATGTAGCATACATGCTGAAATCAGGCGCTAAAAACACAGCACACTGTTAACATGGTGAAGAGCAGAAAATCAAGCACTCGTCATGATATTATTTCTCCAAGGACTGATGAAGGACCATCTTCAAATTTGTTGACATTTGTGGTAAAATAAAAGAAAAAGGCAGATCAATATGCAAACTATTCAAAATGGAGATGGCATACATTAATAAAACAACAACGTGAGAAACCTAAACAAGTTTATTTTACAAATACAATTGCTAATTGTAATATTGTAGAAATGTGCATGGGTTTATATCTAACAATGCATTATATACAACAGTCTGGATGTGAGCACTAATGATGGTATAATGAAAATAATAATAAGAAATAATGATGGTATAACAGCATCACATTATAGCAGAAATCCACATTTGGACAGTCTATGCCGTAATATAGCCTATTAAGATCAGACAAAACTGATTAAGACAAAGCTTCCCATTCAAAACAAACCTTTTTTTCCCAATGCATTAAAAAATAACATATTTTATAACTAGTATTTTTTTCTTATCTGCAATAAGCTGTTGTGGTATGGACTTCTGTATGAGAAGGCTACAAAGCCATACATTTAAACAACACTATTATTTGCTGTTTTTGTACCTCAGAATTCTGCACACTCACTTGAAAACATCTTTTCCCAGACCAGTGCTCCAGAAGGAGACATACTTCAGTGAAGCTAGCAATCTGACAAAGTGCAAATGCAAGTGGTTTTTGAAAGGGAATGGAACATCACACTAACAGGTAATTACACCATGAAATCTACCCTCTTTTACAGCTGCACTGCCATCACGCTCTCAAAATAACGCTGTGGAAGAAGCAAACCTGGATTTGTAGACACCCTGAATTTGTGCTATGCACTATGAACCCTGTGCTAAGGTTAAAAGAATGTCAATGACAATGGCAGAACAATGCCTAACCCTGCAAAACCAGTGGACTACTGGAGGACAGGAATAGGCTGGATTTGATAGGTTTTCCATCACAACAGTGTTTAAAATCAATCTGAGGCACTTATACAGCAATTCCAATTAGATCGCTGGAACCAACAGACTCATCCAGCTCTCTCCTGAGGGTGCAGAAGTGTCTGAACAAAGGGAATGAGGATGCACTGTAGATGAATGAGAAAAGGGTGAGCATAGCATCCCACCCCATCCCACCACTGTGACTGGCACCTTGGGTATCCTTTTTGTAAGCAACAATGCTAGTGCTTGGAGCAGGCTGGTGAGGCTGGGCACCACGTTAGCAGCGGCTAATGGACTGTGATTTCAGGCACCTGCCAGGGTTATCCTGGGGAAGTGGCCAGAGTGGTGAAAGCCTCCAAGGACTTGGCAACCATTAACCAGCTGAGGATTATGGGTACACATGGGCCAGCAGGATGCAGAAAGTTGCTTTTAACACAGAGGCAACCATCATGATTTAAACCTGCTCTCAGGAGGACAGACACAGCTTCCCAACTGAACTTTTGTGAGATGGAGAGGTCAGCTGACCTAGCTCCCAAACCCAGTTTCATTATTGCAAAAGACAATGTGTTTCCCTGTGAAGTACAACTGAAGTAAGATCATTAACACATTTCCTTTTGTATTATTTACTCACTAAATTAAGACAAAGCTCTATGAGAGTTGGCTACGACAGCTTGTCTCGCTCTTGGAAGGTGAAATGGGTGTATGCTGACAGATTTCTGTCCCCTTAAAATCCAGGGTCTGTAAATGCGTTGCATTTTTAATGCTTACTTATGCCCTTGCTTCCTATGAAAATGTCAGCATTTTAATGACATGCATTCACTAAATCACAAGCTATTTCCAGCTACTGCAGCTTGACAGGTTCTCTTGTTGTTGATGGACATGAATAGAAATTTTCAAGACACACATAAAATAATCATGTTTTCTATTAAAAATGTACTTTTCCAAAGATAACACAGCAAAGGGCATGTTAAATTACAATGTTAGGACATCACAGTAAAAGGAACAAATGTTTAGTTCTTAAAGGTACATATTTTAAATTATACATGCCTCCCAATTGATTTATGATGGATTTAACACATCCAAAGGCATTTTGACATAATGCACTGCATTTCATTTTTTTGGTTTTTGCATTCCTTTCATCCCCCACACAAACAGCGTAATATGACAGGAAAACAAAATGTGGCTCCAAGGGTACCTTTGATGTGCCAAAACTGACATTCACATACTTTTTTATATAAAATTGTCTCATCACATAATTAGAATAATTAAATCATGAATAATACCATTAATTTAAATGGGAAAAAATTCAAAAGGCTGTCAAATTATTTTTCAGCTACATATCCCCAGTGTAAAGAGAGCCAGGCTTTACAATAATGCATGCAATGACCAGCATATTTCCATTTTCGAGTCTTGTTTACATGTAATTACTTGTCTAATTTCTTGTATAAGACTTCTTGCATAATTATACAAATATCTAACTTAAGTTTGAAAAAAAAAAACCAAAGATGTCTCAGGAGAGTCATAAAAGTAAATTAAAGTTACAGGTCTGAGTTTAAATGTGTACTCAACCCTATTGGGTAATTAGTTCATTAAGCCTATTTGCATATTCACCTACGGGGGGTAGACAAAATAATGGACACACCAAAAAACATATGAATATTCATTCAATAAAAAAATTAGTTGGGCCTCTCCTTGCCTTTAGAACAGCTTTAGTCCTTCTTAAAATGCTGAATACAGATTTGGAACTAGGAACAGTTTCTACTTGGATAGTGGACCATTCTGCTTGGGATCTTTGAGAACGGAAGAGGGTGGGGGTCTAGGCCAAAATATACATTTCAGTATATGGTTTATGGAAAGGCCATGGGCAGGTGTCTCATTAAATCATCTTTGGATCTGTTAAGCAGTGTGTTTGGAGCACCATCACCTCTGAATAAGAGATCATCTTGACCAATGCACCTGGGCGCACCTGGTCACCCAAAATGGCGTTGTATTCCTCAGCCACACCTTTACAATGCAGATAACAACATCTGATCATTTTACATTTCTACAGAAAATCATGAGCAAGTGAGTTAACAATAAAGGTATATAGAATAAGAGAGAAAAATTAACTATGCAATCAACTCTAAGACTTTCAGTAACTGATCCAATAAGCAACGTTGACTGGATTGTGTATTGCGTTCTAAAGTAAAATTATTGTTTCAATCATGGAAGATGAGCAGCTTAAATGTCAATGAGCACCTTGCTGCCCTCTATCAACAGAAGGCAGAACTTGATACATCTCAGTGAAACAACACTTAAACCATGTTTGATAGCTACTTTTTATAATTATAGCGGGTTGCTCAACATCTCTCTTTGTATTTTGTGTGTTTGTGTCTTTTTGGCACATTGCTACCAGCTATTGTACTGCTAAATTTATGTGTAGCACCTTCTGCCAGACAACAACCTATTATGAGTACTGCCATCTTACATAAAGTATGATTATTGTTTTTTTTACTCCTATTTTTCAAATAAAATGATTTTTTTTTCCTTGACAGAGATAAATGTTTTCATAAGTTAATATTTCACTTGGGTTCTGTTTTTTTCTTGTAGTTAGAAGGTGTGGCACAAGCAGTAATAAATAGACCATATTCAGTAAGACCATATTAAATCTTCACACAGTCTTCTGAGGCTGCTCCTGATGATGAATAAAACATGCATACATTCACATAGTACTGCAAATGCATACATATACATACAGTGCATTACATTCTATTACATACACACACACTTTCATACATACATGCATACACTCACTCAGATGTGTAATGTGGAATTCAGGACAAATGTCTATATTGATTATATTGGATGCCTCCTTCCATAAATATATTATTTTCTTTTACACCACAATGACAATTACATTTTAAAAAGTCACCGCACAAACATAAAGGAAATTGTGAAAATAGGGAGCAGAGATACACTGAAAATAACTGAGCTGCCTTGTTTTTCCTTAACTAGCAAGTGCTCCAGAACATTCCTTGAAGACCTACAGCAATGAAAGATGGAGGAAGTGCCTCACATTCACAGCTTTGAATCTTCCCTAGAAAGAGGATGGATGCTTTTAGCAAACTTTATTATTCACATGTCCCATAGCAAGACGGTCTTTCTAAGACTGCAATTTTTTCCCTTTTGCACATATACACAGATTGAAATGTTATGTTTTGCAAAGTGGTTTTCTCAGCCCTGGATTGCTGCTGTGGGGTAGCTCTATGTGTTTTTCTTGTTAGGTTTATGTAGCAGGTCACCAGAAGAGGGCTAAGGAGCTCTGCATGTGCACTGTATTTGCGACTGTGAAGTACAGTGAAAACATGAAAGCTGGAGAAGACCCGTTTAAGGGGAGATTTTTCCCTACTGTGGGTCTTCAGCTGTTCTGAAGGGAGTATGACAGATTCACTGTGGCTACTGTGCATGGCTCCAAAATACAGTCATTATTCAAGCTATAAATAAACATTACACAAACACAGACTACAGTCAGAAGACCCAGAAGCAGGCATATGTCCAAACAACACTGTTTATGAGAGATTAGTGTTTGCTAATTTGCACAGCTACAAAATGTTAAATAGACCAGAGCTATTACTGTGTTACACACTAATTCCTGACCAGGTGGTGTGACAGGCACATGTTCGAACCATTATCCCCAAGGCATCACTGACAAAACTCAAATTCTTACTTATCCTCAGAAATCATTCGATTAACAGAACAGGTGACTGACCAATTATCCCATCAAGGATTAATTAGGAAAAGCTTGTCAGAACAGGTCAATATTTTGACATAATTAAAGGCAGGTATCAAAGACATTGCAATGATGTCAGTGTGCATCAATACAGACATGGTTCATTGAGCACCAAAATATGTAATTTGTTTATCAAACATACAATTTATAGTTCAAAAAAACATAAAAAATGATGAACCCAGACTGAACATCTCAAAAACAATGGTAAATCCTAGTTTAACCTTATTTAAAGCTTTATGGGACTTTTCTACCCAAAAGAGGTCAAATACAAGTAAATGCACATTGACATGATGAATGCGGTAACGCATTTTCAAATTTCCATTTAAGAAAATTGCAATTTAACTTTGAAATGCTATATTTTCTACTCAAAATATAACACCCAGTGTTTCTTTTGTTTGCTGATATTGTATCTTTTGCAATCTTAATTGTACAATGATTGTCTGTCCTGACAAAATAAGGAGATTGAGTGTCAGCACACTTGAAAGGCAGTCCATATCTTTCATTTGTGGTCACTGATTGATTGAGGTGATTTTTACACATGAATGGGATTATGGGTTCAGAAGAGACTTCAAGAGCAACTAAAGTGACTATAGAAACTGTTGGAATTATAGTTCTGGAAAGAGGGAACTCCCAGTTACAAAGATAAGTCATAGGTTTTTTATGGACCATACTACTCCTTTAACTGCTACCTCTGACAAGGTTATTGGCTGTCAGATATGGTGGTCTCAAGCAAATACAGTATTCCTACACAGACCGTATATCCACACACCTCCTGTGCATCTCTGTCACAAAACATATCTCTGTTCAAAAGCTTAGGGAAGATCTTGGGCTGCCCTTCTCATTTTGCATCCTAAATCAGCTCACACCAGCTCTGTGTGTTTGTCCATTAATGCTGGCAAGTGTGGTGTACACAACAAATTTCACAGCTAAAAGCCTGTGAGCACACCTGGATAGTACTGATTGCGAGGTTATGAAGCATATGATTATATAAGGGTTCTCATTTCTCTAAGCATATTTCCCCTCAGGCAACTTGATCTCTCCGTGTTTTGGTCTCATATTAATGTGTTTTGACCTATAATTTCTTCAAGATGCCATATAGGTTTTTTTCTGTGATATCACTATTCTCGCTGTTCTATCTTTTTGAAATCACTATTTGAGATAAACACCCACACACACATTTTAATACACTTCAAACATACACAGACCTACAGTTCCATTAAAATGCATATTACTTTGAATACTTGAAAAGAAAATAAAGTCATTTTTCAATGTTCATTGGAAATATTTGGATTAGTAACCTTTATTTTCCATTTGACAGGCTTAGCTTATTACAGTGCAAGTTATGAAAAGTGCTTTTGTTGATGTGTATTGAAGATACATGAATTATTTTCCATTTAAACATACTTAAAAATTATGTTTAGGCATTCAGGTCAATGAGGCAGCTTTCAGTGGAAAATTGCTAATCCAATATTCTAAGTAACATTGGTGCTAAACATAAACACACAATAAGCTATACAACATTAATAATATTCAAACAATAACTGAAAATAAATCATATGAACCATGTCCAACTAACTTCATTGAAAAAAAAACCTTACAATCTTACATTTAGTGTGTCCATTAACCAAACTCAGTGATAGATTGAGGGTATCTCCTGCTGCTATGGCACTGCAACTGCAGTCACACTATGTAAGCATACCCTCCAGATTTTTCATTATGTATTGGTTTGACCCTTTGGATGATGAAAGTAAAATAAAATGAAAAAAATTGCATCGCCTTTACAGTTACTGGAAAACCATTTAATATTTGCATAATAAATTCAATTAGGAATTACAAATCTTCCATGCAAAGTCAATGCGATCACTTTTTTCTCTCGTGTTTGTTCTCTTTATGTTATAAACCATAGGATGTGAAATTAATCAGAAGGAACATATAAAGTGAACACAAACACGTGAGAACATCTTGACTGACCTCAGCATTATAAAATGATAATGATAAAGTTAATAAATATAGATATTCTTACTTTGACCTCCATACTTTATTGGGTTAATTAAACACTTATTACCACGTGCATTTTTTTTCTGGAATAAAGATTGTAATGTGAAGATTACATTGTCAATTTCACATTTTATACATTCAGAATAGTTGTTCTTTTCCAATTCCCCAAGGACTGAGAATAAATGCTGTGTAACTATGGTAACATAGTGTCTGCTGCAAGAAGTATGTAATAATTAAATACAGAGCCTCCCAGCTTCAGGAAGCTATGGAACATTTGTCATAATTAAGGGCATATATGTGCTACTGTAAGTATTTTTACAGTCGTTTGATGTGTACTTTAGAATTGCACTGGTATATACAGATGATTTATGCTTTCGTCTTTACTGAGTTACTTGTTAATATGACCTCACTGCCATAAATGTATGTTCACATCAGATTAAAAGACCATCTTAAGACTAATGTAAAACAGTGAAAGATACTAGTTATTAAACTAACAAAAATGATGCAAAAGGGATAGGTGCAAAGGGATAAAACTAGCGTTATAATAATAATAATAATAATAATAATAATAATAATCATTTGCCATATTGTCATTACTGGTCAAGTAACACCACAAAAAATATCTATCTATCTATCTATCTATCTATCTATCTATCTATCTATCTATCTATCTATCTATCTATCTATCTATCTATCTATCTATCTATCTATCTATCTATCTATCTATCTATCTATCTATCTATCTATCTATTCATGGTTGCATATTACTCAATCATACAACTATTGATATTACTTTCTTTCCAGAGAAACCAACATTATGTTGTGTTCAAGTTTATAAATCTACAGCTTATGGCTACTGTGGGAATAATAGAACTGTCTGCAGCCCACAGAGTTTCCTATAATGCCATTAATAACCTGGTTCATGCCTGAGGTTTGCCTTGTTTTGGATAGTACACCCAGTTCCAGGAACATGTACTGAGCTCTAAACTATGTATATTGTGGTGTGTGTGTGTGTATGTGTGTATATATTTTTCTTTAAAAAAAAAGGCTTTATAAGACTAACTTCAATTTTGAATGATGGTTTTCAGTCTCTCTCCGATGTATTTTGCCAATTATCAAAAACAAGGACAGCATGAGGGCTAAAGAACGCAACCAGACAACATAATGAGAGACACTGTAGACCAGGGGTGTCAAACTGCAGTCCTGGAGGGCCGCAGTGGTAGCTGGTTTTTGGTGTGTTTTAGCACTTAATTGATTAATTAAAATCACTGGTTGGCTAAAGAGTCCACACACCTGGTTTCCAAGGCCTAAAATGGCTGCCAATCGAAAGGAAAGAACAAAAACCCGCAGACACTGCGGCCTGCATGAACCTCTTCTGAACTTGACAGTCCTCAGGTCAGTTTCATTTCACTTTTTTTATTTTCAAGCGTTACTTTAGAGGCTGTATTGATAAGGAAAAGACTGGTGCAATCCAAGTAAAGCCAGCCAGTAGTCAATCCATCCCTCTAGAGGATGCTCAACTTGATTCAATATAAAGACTTGATTTAAATGGAGGCAGCAAAGAGTAGCACATGGAATGCATTTATCTTACAGAAGGCAATGCAGTGTGGCACACAGAATATCCATGTTCCTTGGAGCATGAACTGAAGATTTAATACAAACAACTGAAGGAACTCTTTTATGAATCAATCGTCAGTTTCTACTTCCACATTCAATTGGAGACAGTGTCTCTTTAATTTTTTAAATGTATAGTTACATCAGTTAACCCACACTGCAATCAACCCAAAAGGTTATATGCGGCAGCCAAACAGTTTTGGTGTTGTCTTAGTTGCAGCCTGCTTCGCAGGACCTCATTGCCTTATGGTGTGCCCCGTGAAACTCCATTTCTTGCCTGTTGACATTGCCAGTTATAGTGAATGCCACTCTGTATAGTGCATACAATTCAATCCAATTCCTCTCTCCCTCACAATCCTTTCATTGAAGTCCTTCTCACTTCTATATTCTCTTTCTCTTCAGCTTCTGTTTTTCAGTGGAGAGTTCCTTTCTCTCTCAGTATTCTGCGCACACCAGAGCCGACAGGCAAGCACAGACCTCGGCCCACAATCCTGGTTCCAAAATAATCATAACTCCTTTGTTCTCCCCTTTGGAAACATTGAAATGGGGTGCGGTGGGTACCTGGATTTTGCAGTTGGGGTGCAGTGTGGGTGTGAGACAGGGCAAAGTGGAGGTGCCATGAGTATAGACCACTGTGATTACTCTAACTTACCTCTCTGGTCTTTATTTAACGCCTGTGTGCTTTAGTATGTGTAATGTGATATGTGTATTTCATACATCTCTACATAATGTATGTATGCTATGGATGTTTGCTTTTTTCCTCAGGCTGAAATAGAATTTTTTTGCTGCTGCTATCTTAGACCAGGTCTCTCTTGAGAAGACATTTTTTTCTCAATGAGTCTAACCTTAATAAAAAATGATGATATAAAAAATGCACAAATAAATAAAGATTACTCTCCTCTGAAAGTGTTTTTGTCTTTCTGTTCATGCTCATGTATCTGTACATGAACAGCAAACTCTCATATGTTACATCAAACATTTATGAAGGTAGCTGTGTCCCTCGCTCAATATTTCATAAAAGTAGATCAATACATTCCTCTGAGAGGGCTGCGCAGTACAGCAGGAGTGTCACATTTGCCAGACATAGAACGTGGATAAGTTGTTTTTCTCCACAGTTTTTTCTTTGACAGAGGGAGAAGAAATAATTTTTACCAGTATTTTTACTGTAGCAGTCAAGGTTGCTCCATCCCTAAAGCACCATTTCAGGTAACGGACGTGGTACGGATGTGATCTCATCTCCAGCTCTCCAGCTATTTTTGGGGTCAGAGT
Organism: Albula goreensis; assembly: GCA_022829145.1. Taxonomy (NCBI): domain Eukaryota; kingdom Metazoa; phylum Chordata; class Actinopteri; order Albuliformes; family Albulidae; genus Albula; species Albula goreensis. The sequence goes on from CM040759.1 coordinate 17,053,221, forward strand.
GCAGAGAGAGATGTTTAGGGCTGTCCCAGTGTCCTTCAGTGGGTCGTATGGATTTCTTCAACTCTCAGCCTTCACCAGTAAAATACATTCATGGTTTCATTAAGTGTTTCTTTTACTCCTGACAAAAGATTCTTGGGTCAGAAATTGAAGTCTGGGATTGAATTTATTGCTTTTCTATCATCAGTTGTGAATGGAGAGAAAGAACATGTCACAAAGATCAACGACCACAGAAGTATAAGCACAGAATATTCTATTATTGATAAAAAGTCATAATTTTTAATATACATTTTTACATATAGTGTAAACAGGTATTTTTATTTCCTATTAAGTGTCAGCAAAAAAAGTGAAAATACTGGCCACTGAAGCAGAAAGCACTGTAATTTGCTTCAGGAGCAAAAGATTAGTTCGGGAGTGCTGCTTACTCAAGTGTTAAGAAAGAAATCCACAGAGGAAAAAAGAACCCACTGCTGGTAGTGTATTCACATGCTCATATTCTGAAATGATTTGGCTAATGTTATACTGGAGCAGACTGCAGAATCCAGTCTGTTGAATGAAATCAAAGGCATTGGTGTTGCTGATTACAGGTTACCTTAGACAAAGCTGATTTTTCATGTGCGGGACACTGTATACGTTACTGTTATGTGTCACAAATAGAGTGAGAACTCACCGTGCCAACTTAAAAAGCCCCTTAGTGTCGCAGGATGGTATAAAATCCCAAAAAATTCTCTCCCTGTTTTGTAAAATCCAATGTCAATTTAGAATATTCTGATTTTAAACAAAGATTTTACAATCCTCATTTTTTATTTATGCTGTAGGACAATGCATATGATATTGCATACATCATATATAATGTAATTTATGATATTTTTAATAATTTATGTCGATTTTAACACTGTTTTCCAGTGTACCGCTCTGCTCCAGTGCCAAACTTCACATTTACAATTCTGTAAACTTAAACGTAATGCCATGAATTTACAACTTGACATCTGACATTTCAACATTAGCATAAGAGGAAAAAAAACTTGGTGAAGCAACTGTTGGTGACAAGTGAAGAGGCATTTCATATTTCTGCCAATTTAGTTCTCCAACCAGCAGCATTAGCATACCACCCAAAATGCACCCTGCTTAAAATAGAAAATATAGTCAGGCCACTCTTACACTGTTGTAATTAGCAACTCTCATTAGCTTGCTGCTTCAGAAAAGTAAAGAAAGCGATGAAGCACTTGAGAAAAAGCAGCATTCAGTCAAAAAAAGAAGAAACGAGGCATAAGGAGGTGGGTGCTTTGAAAACACAAGTCTTTCCACGCTCTGGCAAGCACAGACGGTGGCTCAGTGATATTTCTGCATACCCTCTACAGCTAATGTTCCAATTAAGTAGATGAAAGTTTTGATTATGTCTTACTACAGCTTGAGGGGATGACACAGTACATAGTGGACAAATGGATAATGACCTTTTGGTCTCAACTCAAAGAAATTGTACCATCTTACACCATGTCTCATAATACTGTTAGATAAATAACATAAACATTGGCTAAGAAGATGGGTGAACACAAAGATCCAGTCAATCACCTCTTGGTAGCCATGTCACTGCAATTAAACGAATTCAGTTTTGACCTGACATGCAGGATCAGAAGACTTACTACAGGAAAAGTACACAGCTTAAAACATGAGCATTCACTACATGCCTGAAAGAGTCATTTCAGCAAACAAGCATGTTAGAAGTATATTAGCACAGTTAAACCATGACACACTTGTATTTGAAGTGACTGCCAAATCAGTAAGTCTCTTCCTGAGAACAACAGTGCACAAAGTGCACAACCTAAAATGAAGAAGAATAACAAAGTCTACTACAAAGTCTAGTACAAAATGAAGACTGTAATTTTGAATTCATGGTAGTGATGCCAGGAAAATATTTCCTTTTGATAGCCTGAGTGCAGTGACATGCTCATGGCAAAATGTGGCATGGATATTGAACATGCATAAGATTCAGTGGTAGAACTGCTGCAGGAGGCTCAAACCACTCAAACCGGTGTGCAGCTCCACTGTGTCTGTGTGTTACATGAGCAGCAGGAGGCTCAAACCACTCAAACCGGTGTGCGGCTCCACCGTGTCAGTGTGTTAGATGAGAAGCAGGAGGCTCAAACCACTCAAACCGGTGTGCGGCTCCACCGTGTCTGTGTGTTAGCTGAGCAGCAGGAGGCTCAAACCCGTGTCTGTGTGTTAGCTGAGCAGCAGGAGGCTCAAACCCGTGTCTGTGTGTTACATGAGCAGCAGGAGGCTCAAACCCATGTCTGTGTGTTAGATGAGCAGCAGGAGGCTCAAACCCGTGTCTGTGTGTTAGCTGAGCAGCAGGAGGCTCAAACCCGTGTCTGTGTGTTACATGAGCAGCAGGAGGCTCAAACCCGTGTCTGTGTGTTAGATGAGCAGCAGGAGGCTCAAACCTGTGTCTGTGTGTTGGATGAGCAGCAGGAGGCTCAAACCCGCGTCTGTGTGTTACATGAGCAGCAGGAGGCTCAAACCCGTGTCTGTGTGTTACATGAGCAGCAGGAGGCTCAAACCCGTGTCTGTGTGTTACATGAGCAGCTCAAACTGGTGTGCGGCTCCACCGTGTCTGTGTGTTAGGTGAGCAGCAGAAGGGCTCAAACCGGCGTGTGGCTCCACCGTGTCTGTGTGTTAGATGTGGGGCGTCTGACCAACAATGGCCTTTAGTATTGGCTTTTGCTCCTCTACCCTCTTTCATCTACATCACGATCACAGTCTGATGACTTGGTTCACAGCACTCAGGCTACTGTTACTCATTATTTAGTACCTCAATGCACTCAAGCGACTGAAAGCCACTGTCATGGAATTACGTGCAATTGGAACACCTGAAATGAGCTGCAGTCTGAAAGCTCTGCAGAGGATCGTCTTGCGCATCATGCTCCAGTTGTAAACTGCGGATATAGATATAAGTACACACGCACAAGAAAAAAAAACTGTTTTATATATGGTTTCCATTCTCCCTTCCTTAAAGCTTCAGAGACCAATAATCCCATATTCCATAATATCAGCCTCTGAGTTTATCCGTTTTTCACATTTCCCTGAAAGTGGTCTTATCTTCTGTCCCAATTAGTTTTTTCAGTTGTTTGTGTTTATAAATAAAAGATGATTTATATGATTGTTCCTATAAAAGTGGAGGAAGATCAAAACTGCTCTGTAGCTGATCTTCCAAAGTAAACATAACAAAATTGTCTACAGGCAAAATCAGACTGCATACTACACTGAGACTGATATACTCTGGTTTAAAAATAAAACAAAAAGAATATGAGATTGGGTTCCTGGGTAGCTCAGCTGGCGAGCGTGCTTGACAAAAATATAGGCTTGGCCCTGCAGTGATGGGACAGTTGTTCTTGTTCTGCCAAGGGTAGGGTGGGTTTAAGCTGGCCAGGATTCCTTGGGTTATTGCTCCATTATCTCCTCTCAGCCATGTGCCAAAGGCCCATGGGCAACCAGCTGCTTTTAATGAGAGCCCTCATCACTGATCTGACTGGTGCTAGCTTCCCTGTAGTGCTGTGTGCTTGTAATGTGTGAAATAATCAGTGACTCTGGGGCGAATACTTCTACACACTTTGGATCCAATGCTTTTTGCCTGGCTGTAGAAGACACAGTGATGTCTGAAGAGGCACAAAACGACCAATTCCAATCTGAAGAGAGATACACTGTGCAAAAAGAACTTTAAGTGAATAATTGTAAAAGTGAATAATTAGCAAATGAGCAGAGAAATAGCATATGAACAGATCCACAAGTTGTTTCTAATGCACTGTGCATCACTGAAGCATTACCATTGGATACGCATTTAAAAAGACTATTGGTACAGGGATGTGCAGTTTTCAAGCTCTTTCTCATAATATAAGCAAGACTTGTTGTGTAATCAAATGTATATCTGTGTGTGTGTGTGTGTGTGTGTATCTGTGAGTGTGTGTGTGCGTGTGTGTGAGAGAGACTGCACACATTATATTGCAATATATGTGGAAAAGAAGGTCATAGTTTTTTAAACAAACTGTTCAAAACATTGTCCTTACAGACTTACTGGCACTTTTTACTTCGAGCTCTAAAGAGGAACTGAAGTGAACACGCAGAGCTACAGAAGTCTTCATGTAGCAAAAACTAATGGAGGAGAGGAACAAAGCAGTGCTTTATTTGCTCCTAATAACACTGGGGAAATATCCCAGGACACATACAAAGTGATTTCTTAGGAAAACATGAATAATTTAGAGATGATTTCACTGCCTTTAATGCAGGAGATAATATACTTCACTGAAGTAGGAGCATATAAAGAAGACAAATAGCAACGACCAGACTTGATGCGACACAAGGCTGTCCAATTTAAACCATTGTCCTAGATAATGCAATCTTCATGAAAGATGTCTCTTCTGAATATGCATGCACCTATCTCAGTGAGGGCTCGTATCAAGAGTTTGATGAACAGAATCAAAGCTAGGCTTTCATGATGCCGCAGAGTGCATCTTGTCATTTGCAGTATCAATATAGTGAGAAATGTCATGAGAGATATTCAAGCTGACATAAGAGCCGATCGATCCAGTATTATGCAATTTCTTTATTCAAATTCACATTGGATACCGTCTGTTTTCTTTTTCCCGAGCGATTCCAGCATTCTGCCTTTCTGTTCCCAGCACAGGAAATCGCTTGCTGCGGAGGGTAAAAGATGATGGAATGACCGCTTCTTCCCCCTGTGGTTTGCGTCGGTGTGACATCACAGCTGAGGTGACAGATGCTGATGCGCTCACATGATTTCAAACACCGCTACCTTAATCACATGTAGGAGCAATCTTTGTGGAGCACACTGCACAATAGTCGCAAGATTGAAAAGGGTCGTTTTCCATAGTGATATGTCACCCCCCTCAGAATGTGTACTATGAACTTCTCAACAGCTTTGTAAGTGTAGCAACTTCGGCCCGGGAGCTTACAAAAGGGAAAAAGAAAAGCATTTCCAATCCAAACACTTCACACACACAAACACACATAGAAACACAAATGCACAAAGAAAAAAACAAGCAAAATCATACAACAGAAGAGTAAATCTAAAGGACATATTCCTGTTATCGTTTATTGCGGGAAGAGCAAATATGTCCTGGGGGACTGAGCCCCCATTGAGTGACTCCCCAAGCAGGTTCTCCAGCCCTGTCCGAGGAGCAACCCATGACCTGCAGCACTCGGGCAGGATGCACTGCTATTCCTCCCCACTACTCCACTGCTTTTGCAGTCATTTGTAGCCCCCCTTCTGAGAATTGGTGGAGATTATTGTTTTTCACTGTGTTTCTCTGTAGTTCTGTTTCTCCCAGCATCACCACTTCCACCATTGAGATGTGGACCAGTTGGCCACCCATTCCACTCCACACCTAAAAATAAAGAGGTAATCTACTACTGGAAATCTACTATACCCAGAGAACGTAAGGACAGTTAGTGGTGCTAAACTGTGGTTATAGACAGTATATATTCTTCTGTCTGTGTGAAAGTGATATCATGCAGGAAAAGTAAAAATCCCATCCTCAATCCAGGACAGAGGTTGCCAAAGTGACAGACGTATGATGTACCCATTACCAGGGTGTACCCAGAGTACAAGCCAGGGTTGATTGAATGGCAAAAAACCGAGGCATGCCACAATACAGAGGAGAGGCAGGAGGCGACCTCAATTATGGTATGCAGATGGGCGTTACAGCACAGAGGCAAGGGGAGAAATGAACTTCACACTCAGATCCTCCTATTCACTCCACCACTTCTTCCTGTCCCACATAAAAGGCAAAGTTTTGTCTTTGCCAACTATATATATGTGTGTGTATACACACACACACACAAACACTGATACACTGCTTTGCAGGCCCTTTGGATGTGTCTATAGGGGTCTCTGGGTCTTTTCTTCTGAATGGATATTTTAATGAATCTGCTTTCCAACTGTAAATTGCCCATAGCATACAGTATTTATGAAATATCATGTATTTCTATCATTCTTTTTTTTTGGTAATTATTCATTGCATAAATTGAAGTTCCTACTTGTGAAAACCTAAATGAATATACCCCCTTTGGAATTAGATTATATTAGATATGTATGGAGGCTATATAATTACATGGTATTTGCACTGGAAATGGAATGTTCTGACTACCATAGAAGTACAAATTCTCCAGTGAGATTAATCATTTTAATTGCAAGGAAAGGGGTTGGAATTGAGGCACAATCCAATATAGCTAGGATGGATACTGTGGAGTTGGAGTATGGATATGGCCAGGGGTATTCTAGGAGTTTAACAGGTTTCCAACTCCATCCTACAACTCAACACCGTCAGTTTTGTGTCTTAGTGCACCTTTCCACAGGCTGTATCTTTGCAAGCTGCCATGGTGGTTTCTTACCACTTAAGTTAAAAGTTTTTCGTCATTTATACAATGTTTTTAGACATTTTTTTCAAGTGACAACAAATACAATTAATGGCAAAAATATTTATAACAAGCATAATTCCCAGCTTGGTTGTTTTTATGCAAGGCATGCACACAGTGGGATAGCAGTCAATGAAAGATAGATGGATACAGATTTATATAACGAGAACAAACACAAACAGGGAACTGGCAGAGAGCCACAGATTTCCACTTTTTGGCTCATGGGATGGAGTTTTTCTGTTAATGCCCCTGTCTATCCATTTTCTGTAAAAATGCTGTTAACAATCTAGCACTGTAGTCATCCATGTTTGAAATGAAATGCATAATCACTACCACCATTTTAGGTTAGTTGTTTTGCAATCCAGCTGCATGCTACACATGCACTCTCTCACAGGTTGCTCCCGTAATCCAGTCCTGTGGAGTTTGGACAGATGTAATACCTTTGGCTGGCAGCATCTTAAATTTCAAATTCCAATTAGAGCAATTACACTGTTTTTACTGAGGAGGAATAAAAACCTTACTCTGACAGCCAGAGTGCCTCCACTGCCCTGGCTCCATCTGTCACAAAGACCATGCCTGCATCAGCATGCATGAACAAAAGATGGCGCTGTTTAGACTTCAGAGTAAATTATTTCTGAAGAAGGCATGCGGTTGCATTTTAATTTAAATGAATGAATATAAATAAGTACATAAATGTTTAACAGGGGAGAAGCAATCACTGGCCAAAGCAAAGTAATTTGTAATCTAACTAACAAAGTGTTAGTACATAGTAGCTGTATACAGTATTAATTACACAGTCATTACAATGTAATAGCCAAGATACATTTTCAAATAAATATGAAACTGTTTAAGTAACTGTAAGGATGTATTACAAACAGATACTTTGCCAAATATGTTCTTAATTCTTCTTCTCCTTTTTATTATAACTCACTAAAATAACTATAAGGTTATTCCTATGTTTTTCACTTCCATGTAATTTTTTACTCAATTTCACAGGACCTGTGGTGCTGGTTTTCTCAGCTGCGTCAGATTAACAAATATGAATATTGCTGAGAAAATGGAGTAGTCTGAGTAGCGTTCCTTTTAGTGCTGCAGGCACAACGCTATCTTACACATGACTGGAAGCTAGACTCAATTCGTCACCATCTCTCTGTAAGCCACATAAATAACACCCTGTCAAAATAATTAGGATATAAAATTTTTACTCTGCCTTATTTTCAGAGATAATCAATCACATTGATAAACACAGGCACCCTTTAGACAAAGCAACTCATCATTGCGCTGCGTTATATATATCAGCCCGCGGCCCCAAACCTGCCCTGGTTTCACTGAGCCCTCCATTACAGGCACCTGGGAGGCTTATTAAGAGCTCAGACACTATGGGTGATTGAAAATAATAGCCCATTGATCCAGCTGTCTCGAAAAGTGGGTTTGGTGTCTGACTAAATGCTTGGCCCGAGCGAATAGGCTTTTTCCATATGTACAGTAAGTGGTTAGGGTAGACAGAGGTCCGTGCCAGAGAGCAGAAAAATGGCAATAACATGAACAGAAGCAGTAGATAAGATACATTGCACAGCAGTCTCAGTGCAATCTGACATAGTCCTTCAGCTCAGAGTATTTTAACCCTCTTAAGTCCATGCTCTTTTTTAAATTACATATCCCTCAGTAACTAGCAGAGTTTAAAACTCACAGCTGAAAAATATGTCTTTTTAAATTACATATCCCTCCGTAACTAGCAGGAGAGTTTAAAACTCACAGCTGTAAAGTCTCTCCTGAGTTCCAGACAGAGATGGGCCGAGAACAAATTGAATACATTAAGTTTCTTTAAAAGCATATGCAATTCAATTAAGAGAGACTTCACGTTACAACATAATTTTCTTCGAGAATGTTCTATTTTAGTATAGACCAGCAAACATGTGCTTTGGAATGTGAAATTTTTAATTCTAAAATGCCTGTAACAAGATTTGTTCTAAAATGCCTATAAATAACCTATGTTCATTTGAATAGGTCCCCATCAAGGTGAAAAAAATAAGCAAAAGATCAAAGAAAAATATGGTATTTTGCTTTTATTCTTCACAAATATTTGCATTATTTTTTCAATTAATTTTCTTTTTTTTGTGAGTTCTGATTGAATTGTATGTCAGTTAAGGACAAACACTAACTTTGCCAGGGCAAAATCTCAGGGAAGTCAGTGTAATATTGTCTTTTAACCAAGTTTTTTTCTGAAGTAATGTTGCTTCCATTCTTGTTTGGGAAGGAGTTTGGTGTCCTTTTGTCTGATGTTTAAACAAACTGCATTTGTCCCACAGGCAAAGCCCTATTACAAACACTTGGTGCCCCTAAATCTGGCACACACACAGAAAGATATATTTTGTTCAAACATGTGTGTGCTGTTTTCTAAAACTGCTTGATAATATCAAAGCGCAGCAGTCAAAAGGGATTTGTAAATATACACTGAGGCGAGTTCCAGAATATGTCCATGGAGACACAGTATAAGATATTAGTGATCAGAGACTCCTTTAGTCAATACTATCTTCAGCCACAGAGCACTTCAGCAATCCATCACTGTGCAAAAAGTGATGAAACTCACTCAATAACATGTTTTCAAATGCTAGTCCTATTATGATTCCTTTAAATATATAACTTTATTAATTATTATTGGTTGTCTATGCATTGTTATTTCACCCTCACCACATTAAAGGTGTTTTATGCTTTTTTTTAAAAAAATGGATTGCTGTTTTTAGATACATGTTCAATTTATCTGCGAAAATGTAAGATGTTTCAGGGGATTGTGGAATAAAAGGTTGAACAGCGGATCCAAACCTTATTGACTGCTAAAATACCTTTTAATGAAAAATAAGCTTCAGGGAAAAGAAGGCTTTGTAACAAATTAAAGCTGTCAAACTATGGAAAAAAACTGTAAAAAATATGACAAAATCTGTAAACAAAATATGAATATACATACAAATGTTTCCCCTGCTGAAATGAAAATAGATTCCACAAAAAATAAAAAGATGAATGGGCTCAAATGCATATTTTATAGAAAAATTGAGAAAAACTGGAACAGAAAACACATAGCAATGCTCAGCACATATGGGATACTGCATTAATTGCCTGAGATCATATTGGTGACTAACTGCATCCATCTGTGTGTGTATGTGTGTGTGTGTCTGTGTGTGTGTGTGTGTGTGTGTGTGTGTGTGTGTGTGTGTTGAATATTAATGTTTAAGAATGAGAACATTAGTGGCACTGTCAATATAATATTTAACATAAACCAGACTGTTGATGAAAGAGGCTGATAGTGGCTGACACAACTTGTTTAGCATAACAGATACTACAGTATAACAGTACAGCTACGGTCAGTCAACTAATACCCAGGTACACCTGTGGGGTCGAAAGAGGCATATCCAAATACACCACTCATTGTGTCTCATTATGGATGGAGCTTGGCAGCAGGCAACCTAACCAAGCTAACAAACACTGAGTAATGGAATTTGAAACAATCCCTAGTCTGAGGAGTTTCTGTTGTTTGACACCAATAGGAGGACTTGGGACAAATGGCCAGGTGTCTACAATGCAGACTAGTGGTGGCACTGTAATGTACGAATAATGCAGGGTGTGTTTTGTGGTTTGACATGCTGAGTCCTTTCATATGAGCGCAGTAAGGTTTGAGTGCCAGAGCATATCTGCACCTCATAGTCAATCAGGTGCATCCCATCATGGCAGCAGTGTATCCATCTGTGAATGGGATTTTTCAGCAGGAAAATGCTCCATGCCACAAGACTAGAACAGTCCAGGAATGGTTCTGGGAACATGGCAGTGCATTTAGCTCACTGCAATGGCCGCCCAAGTCACCGAATCTCAATCCAATCAAGCATCTGCTGGCTGACATATAACAAGCTATTCCGACAACAGATCCACCAGCAGCCAATTTTCAACAACTATGGAAAGCAATGGCACCAATCTGGGCCGGCATCCCTGTGCTTTTATTTAACACAAAAATATTGAATGTTTTAGGTCTTTACATTCAACCCAGGAATTTGTTTATATGCAATAGTTATTCCCTTAGAGAAAAAGGCTGACAACTTGAAATTTCATCCATTGTTTAAGTCTTACCATCCACAGCATGTTAAGGTACATTACACTATATATTCACTTTTGTTACATTCAAAGATGTACTAAATAAACATAGTTGATGCATTACGTGACACACAGTGGGTAAATAATAGCTGTGATACACAGTTCAGTTGATGTTTATTTTTTCCCCTACCCAAACTAAGCTGAACTTTTTCACCTCATGCAGCAAGCTCCCTGTCAATTCAGGAAGAGGCAGCTGTGAAAACACTACTTCTCTGATTCACACAACAACATTCCTTTGCCAGGCTGGGCCAGTCATTGTAAGAAGATCATATGTATTTGTTTAACAAAAATCCATACCTTAAGGACACTTGAAAATGAAAACCGATCACAAGCTTCTTGCCCCTTGACCCTCTTGCTCCCTTTGTGACCTAACTGTCTATTGCCTTCTGTGATCCAAAGAAGAGGTCAAATTTGTGATGGAAATTCACTAAAAAAACAATACCACAGGAAAAATGGATAATCTCCAAACACAATATTTACTCCAATGAATTTGTTGGTAGGGCATAACCAGTTCGCATCCACCAGGATGTTCAATATAGAAGGATTGCCTAGATTAAATAAACCACTTAATATTCATCCATCATGTATGCCCTACAGGTCTTTAATAATACATGCTTTTCTTCTCTCACAAGGCATTTTTTATCAGAAAATCTGTGTTTGTAACCCTGGGAAACTTGGAAATCAGCGAGCTGTTTGGATAACCTGGCCAGAGCAGTGGTACAGCGCTCAGTAAAAGGGCACAGATCAACTCTAATCCAATTCTGATTACAGATTAAAGGTTCCCGGAACAGCAGCTTTGCTTGTGGCCGATTCAAACGTTTTATTTGTGTGATAACGGCTGGAGGTAGCACTGGGGTAGCAGAGTGGCCCCCCACATGGGCTGAGAGGCAGCGATGGAGTGGGATTGTGTCATCGTCATGCCAGTCAGGCTCAGTCACTGCTGTTGGCACTGGGAGCCCATGCTCCTTGCTGGATCTGTTTGAAACGTGGGTAAGGTATCAGGCTGGCTCGAATTATGTATACAAAATACATAAGTCGTAACACAAACTGGCTGTTAAGATTTTTGTCTGAATCAAATGAGGTCCATGCAGTGAACTCTTACGTGCCACACCTACACTCATGGTGAGCATGGTGAACAGCCATTCAGGAGCCTGAAAAATCTCAGGATGTATTATGACAGTCATTGACCAGGAGGCAAATGAGATTAATCATTATCTGAAGTCTTGATCATAAACATCAGGTCAAGAGAAGAATTTACCGCCAACTAACAAAAATAGCTGGCAAGCCACTCTCCGAGTCAGGAAACATAAACGGCAATATGGATTTTTTAGTGGATTATGATTTTGCAGACCACAATGCTCTGCAACCTTCTATGGCATGTAACTATTAATAACATCAGGAATATTTGGAAGAGATCTTTTTTTTATATCACACACTGTTGAAAGAGAGAAACATTAGATAAAATGCCAGCAGGAAATGAAATATACTTCAGACTTTTTCAGAACCAAACAGTTCAAATGATTTATCAGTTTGATAATACTTTGACACATGTATAAATAATTTAGTCAAAACATTCATTTGATTATTGACATTTCGAATGAAGCAGCCACATCTAGAAACCAATGCAAATCATGTTATTGAGACATGCTCATGTCTGATTGCGCTACATGATATAAGATAATCTTCAGCTACAATTTATGAAGATATAATTCTTAATCACAAAACATTTGCACTTCTTAGATAAAACAGTATAAAATTATATTTACTGAAGATGGCTGCTTAATTAATAACTCAATATCGAAGCCAAAGGGTGAGTGTAATATATATTTTTCCAGAAAAAAATCTTATAAAAAACACAGACTTACTAAAAATAATTTCAGTGTGCCATGTTTACCCATCTCACATGTGATAGAGTAGCACACACAGAAATGAGATCACAATAACACCTACATCCGTACATTAAACACACCTCCACTTATCTCCTCATGTGGCTGCATGAAGCCAAATCCACTTGTTTGAATGACGAGGGTGCAGGAAAACATGATTAAAGCCTATATTTCAAATCACTTACTTCTCCATTAGTATGATTAATGGGGCCAGCTTACGCCTCAGACAGTGGCAAGCCGTGAAAAATGATGCAATTACTCCTTTTTGAATAGGAGAGGAAAAGGCCCCCTCAAAATGGCCACGGCACAGATTCTTCAAGGCACAGAGATGCAGAAGCTCCCCCTCTATGCTTCTTTCAACACATAAAGCCAAATCCCACGCATCCCATTACGCTGGCAGCATGGGCATCTTCAAAGGGAAAATGAAGAGAGGTCAAGTACATGACACATGGACCACACTAGCCTGTGCTATCTCCAGGAATCTATTTCAGATTCACAGAACCGGGTATAGTTGAACACTTACTGATGGCAGCAAAGATAAAATGGTCATCTCTTCTTCTATTAGTGGGAAAAGGCTAGATGGCCCTTTCAGAGCTAGTAACATAAATATTAAGATAAGCATTGACACAGGTCACAAATGCTGTATTGCTGCCCCTTGCATAAGAAACAGCTCACTGGATACTGCTAAATGGTATTAAAGAGACCAAGCTTGTACTTAAGACATGGATTGTTGGAGACCTGTATCTTCCCTCTTTTGGTTGGGCTTTTAAGAGCACAGCCATTGAACCATTCAATTTGGTTGCATAACTCATGTCTTTCATTGGATGTTCCACAATGGATTTCTTGAATAATGAATCATTCGGAGAGCTATGAAAGGAATAAGCATGAAACCTTGATATATCTATTTTTTCTAAATTTTACTGACTGTTCAAATTTCTTGGAAAATAACTTCATTCAGTAACTCATTTAACCAGCTTCAAAAACAAAGGTAATGCAACCTAAATTGTAACCTATATACAGTAGCACCTTAAACAATATGGTGTATGGTGCTACAATTCCTTAAAAGTAATCATAAAAGATAATTGCATTTTCTAACTGTGTCTTGCCATGTTTGACTATTGATGAAAAGTATGAACGCTTCATAGTCTGGAAGAAATACAAGCTCATATGTGCTTTTGTTTTTCCCATTAATCCAACAACACCATCATCCCAGACATATAAATTCCATTCAAAATCCACCTTTTGAAGAATGAAAGTACGAAATAATTTATTCTTCTTTTTCCTGGCAGTGATAACTGAAGGGACAACAGAAACCAAACAGGCTAGACTTGAAATCTATTCCAGTATTTGTTGCATGTTACTGTTGAGTCGTGTTGTTCAAGAATTTCCATGCACAGGTCTTCACTCCTTTATTTCCCGCACTAAATGCTTAACATCTGTACACAAAAATAACCACTGGGTAATGGAACTTCATTAGTAATTAAACAGTGACTCACCCCAATATTGGATTCAAAAAGCCAGGGTTATTTTTAACATTTACAAGTCCCGCTTTTCGTCACTATGGAGGGGTACGGTTTTCATACTCTGCTCGGCAATTATACATATTTTGCCCACTTGTACTTGCTGGGCCCAGAAGCAATAGGCTTAAATTTTTAAAGAAAAGTGTGGTTAAATTATTAATAAGCAAGTTGACTTGTCTGTGCTTTAAATATTTGGCCTTTCCTTAGAAAAGAACAGAAAGAAAAAAGGCTTTAAATATAAGATGAAAAAACTTAAATAAAAAATTTCCTTGGAAATTGACTCTACATACTACAACTCATTTAATAAATTCAAAAATTGCATCATACTTTGGATAGAAACCTATATGCAGTGGACTCTAAGGGCCTGTGCGTTCCATTCTTTTCCCCACCCACTGGAAGGCATGAGAGACACCCATTCCAGCTTTTTATTTGGACACGTTTGTTCATCATTATCATTGAGTCATGAAGATCTGATGCAAAAATTATCTTGACCATGGAATTGAATAAATGGAAAAGGTTTATAGAAAAGCATTATGCAAAATTTTCCTTAAGGACTGCCTCTGACTGCACACTGCAGCTGGGCAAAGATTTAGTTGACTTTCTCTATGGCTGACCTTTAACACATGGACACATGCCAAAAACAAAAGTACAGAAACTCTCACACAAAATGTCGTGTGTAGGTGGGCCTGCAGATGCTGCTGGAGCAGGGTGGGATTGTGCCATTCAACCAAATTAAATTTAATTCTGACTGGTTATTTTCCGAGAGGTAGAATCCGTCATGCTGTTACTGGCTGCAGCAGGACACTTTCTCGAGTGTGTTGGCAACGTCTCTGGCCCTCAGCCATGTGTGCCGGGGGCGTGTAGGAAATGGGGGCCTTGTTTGCCTGATTGCTGGAGATGCTGCAGAGCCAAGGAGCTGCTACTGAGCATTAGGCAAGGCTGGTGGGAGAGTGGGAGTCGGAGCAGGAGTGAGTGGGAGACGGTGTGATCATGGAGGGGGGAGAGGTACACCGGAGGGGGGCAGCGGCTCCGTGGGTGTGGGACGGACCCATGGAGGGGTTTATATTGTGGGGGGACTATTGCCGTTGTCATGGCAGGCACGCGAGTCACCAGCTCAGCTGCCATCGCAGTGGGGGACCCGCCTCTGCCCCCGCCGTTCGGAGACTGCACGTCTCTGCCCAGCTGGGCACACTGTGATCCGGAGAGGAGTGTGAAACAGGACAAAGGGAGAATACTGATCATCCACCTTGGCATCGCGTGGTTTCTGCCCCTGTACCTCCATTCCTCATGCTCTGACACACAGAGTGCACCTGTCACTGCGCCTCTGTATTTAAATGCCATTGCCGTGTCTTAGATTACCTTCCATGTGTAAATATTGCAGCATCTACCAGTTCTCAACTGAGAATTGCAACCCTTGTCCTTGACAGCAATGGCAGCACATGAGACCAAATATTTTTTTATACACAATAACTAGAGTTCAAATAATATCTGTACATAAGGAGGCGAGGAGGTAATGCTAGTACCTTCTGTCCAAATGATTTGAGGAGTTTATCACCATCTCTAGAGAATGACGTATACACCTAAGCCAGAGACACAAGATCTCATTGGAGCAATCCATCAAGTTAGCTGTAGTTTCTCATCTCTGCTAAATTGGATATGATTAAGATGATATCAGTGAGCACTCTCTCCTCCTGGGGAGACTTCTCCTGGCTCACCCTTTCCCCTGATGCTAGTTAAGAGCAGGGGCCCTGGGGCAGAATTGGCAGAGCTGGCTCTGCAGATAACTCGATACCATCTACCACTGAAATTGGGATCAGATCTGGGGATGAGGAAAATAAAGTAAAGTGACTCTACTCCTTAGCGGCAATGAGAAAAAGTCTCCTCTGAGCGCTCAGGGTGGATTTACAGGAGAGGCAAAAGCCGCCCGCACAGAAACAGACTTGTAGCGCAATGAAAATGAAATACTTGCAGTTGAACCAGCAGCTAGATAGCATCCACTAAACCGCTCCTGAGAATTATTAATCAATTTGGATTGTATTGGAATTTTGTCAGTAAGGAACTCAGGGGTTCGGCTGGACTGTCCCACCTGCGTATGGTTCATGGGACAGAGGCTGTGCCTGTAGAGGCAGTCGTGCAGCGTGGTCACTCATGCAGGGCAGTGAGCAGACCAGGAAGGGAAAGGCAGGACTGAGATGTGTTTAGTCACTCTGGGAGCATGCATAGCTAATGACTGAAGATAATCTCTCTGATCCCACTGCTGCTGTAAATATGGGATTAGACAGTCAAAGCCATTCAGAGGAGAGAGAGAGAGAGAAAGAGAGAGAGAGGCTCTGCTGTTCACCCATCAAACAGTTTATCCAATTGTTCAGGTCACGTCATCAGTCATCAATGGACATACTGGAAACACATCAAGCAAAGACCAAAAAGAAGAGGAAAGACAAAAAAGTAAACAAAACATTGTGAAAATTAAATCTAACATACTGGGCTTTACCTCAACTTGATTTCATCTATGAATTGTAATACACTGTTAAGCAAGGAGTACAAAGTACCGAACATATCGGTGGAGGGATTTTTAATGATGGTTAGATGATTAAATAAGTCCCCTGCATGTCAACATTGCACTCAGCATCAAACTCTTCCTCTCAGTTACAGCCTGGTGGTGAAGTAATTATGTCAGCCTGACCACAGGTTTTTGAACAGATTTCCGCTCTCTGTATGGCTGCCAAACCTTCCACCCTGGGCAATGAGCTCACTACAGCTTGTTTCCTCCCTCCCAAGTGCAGCTCTGGGCTAACTGAAAGCGAAGGCTAGCGATTTTGGAGATTTCAGCACCGTTGTATCATCAGTGCGTGGCGTGGCGTTAGCAGCCGCTGCAGGGAATCCGTGTGAGAGGGCTGAGTGCTCTCAGACCCCCCCGCCCCCAATGTCACTGAGGGAGACTGGGTCTGCCTCTCCCCCGCTGCCCTCTGCCACCACACACTGAAGAGCTGTCGCTACGTCTAACACAAGGAGCACTGCATCTAGCAGGGTGGGTTACTTTACGCTGATGTGCTTTATTAGCTACATTTCCATTACATACCAATGAGATGCCACCATCCAGGGCACCACTGGCCTTTGCTCATATTACCCATGCAGGTTATTTTCACATTAATATCTCAGGTTAAAACCTTGGTCCACCTTTTGGAATGGAATGCTATCTTTTTCTTATGCACTACAGGGAGAGGTGGTTACACTACAAGGAACACCTTTCATTTTTTAAAGAATAAAAGGAAATGTATTTCTTCTACAGTTCCCATGCCTCTGTGAGTTCTCCCCAAGCATGCATACCCTGCTGTGAATCTTTGAAGAATGTTTATATGATACTGTGAACCAAAGAGTACGGGACAAATTTTTCTCTACAAAATCAGCAGAAAGACTATCTTTTTACTGAATTATACCATCTACATTTAATAATTGATTTCCAAAATAATAATAATTTCAAAATAATTTAAAAAGTATGCATTAAATGACATTAAATAATGACAACATATATTTATCTATGTATTTATTAATGTACTGTATGAACCAGCTTTAGCTGTTTTAACAGTTTTCTTTGAAAAAAGATCTATTGTCTTGGACACTGAAAGCCCCTGCTAGCAGGTTGCCAGGTACATAACAAAGGACAAGAGAACATTTATATTTGAAGAACAACATCTGTGAAGAAAAACAGGTGGGAAGTGGGAGCTTTTGGATAGCAGATATAAAAGAATATAATTAAACATATATTTACAAATAATGCACCTGCCAATACATAACAAATCACAACGTAATTTATCACAAAGCTCATTTACTTTGCAATAACATTGCCACATTGCCAAGTTCAGAGTTTTTGCTGGCTGTGGAATAAAACATCAACAGGAACATAATATAGCCTTTTATATAATAGGCAATGTTTTAAGGCAGACATTATTATACTGAACATATGACACCTCAAAGCCCAGTAAAAAGGCTACCACACACATGTACACACACATACACACACACACACACACAACACAAACTGCAATTTCCTTGAATATTGTGCATGTTTGTATGATCACTATACTTAATGTTTCCCATGTTAGAATACAATAAAGGATTTGTCATAAGAAAAAGAAATGACAGGTCTTAATTAGCTTTTCAGTTGCTAAGCTCATCACTTCTACATTCATCTACACAGCAGATATCACATTTCTGAACTAATTATCTTAATTTACTACTCAAAATGCTTTCATAAAGCAAACATAGCCGAGTAATATGTTTAAACCAATATCAAAGGAATATTTACATGCTGTTTAATTAGGCTTAGGTAGAAGACTGTAGTCAAACTTCACAGTTGAAACAGCATATAATAAGATATATCACTAAAACTTAATCAGTGCTAAAATGAATAGTTATGGGAATCCTACTGTTGCTGATAGAATTCTCACATATGTCAAAAGGAATACAAAGATACTACTGAGATCATCCTAGAAGGAAAGACTTCACTAGCAGTGAAGCCATGAGAACACTCTCTACAGTTTTTCCTTTTGTATTTTCTTCCTTCAGCTTTTACCCAGGTAATTCCAAATAGAAGCTTCAGAGTTCATAGTTCATGAATCACACATTAAAACACATTACATGGGTGAAAATAAGGATGGAACAGATCAAGACCAAAAAAAGGTCATATGGAATTTATGGGTAAACTTTGGGTAAAAGCTATGTCATTAAAGTGAACATAAGTCCTGAGAGGAGCTGGAGTCAGTCGTTACACTGTGCATACAGTGTAATTTTACATGCTTCAGGGCCTTTTAATGTAACGAATGTCCTTAATAATTAATGGGATGAAAAGGAATAAGTTTGTGTGTCACCGTACATAAAGGCACTAGGAGGGAGAAGCCCACATCCCGACTGCAGCCAAGAGAAAGCTCACGCTGACTCACAAAATTTAAAGAACGCTCAGCAGGACACAAGAGATGAACCAGGACTGAGTATTTTAAGGACACCCCACACTTGTAAAGATGTGGGAGAAAAGAAAAGAGCTCATAGCACAGCCAGGAGAATCCAGACAGATACCCACTGGGCATGTCACTTCCTCTCAGATCCCTCCTCTGGCCAAGGGCTATTTGCGCCTCGGCCCTCCTCATGGGAAACCTGGACCCGAGTCACAACATCGCCTTTGTTCCGGAAAGAGCATCATCTGGTGTCTCGATTGAACCTCATCTTTTTTGCTTTCTCTTCTCATCTCTTAAAGGACAGGCCAGGGGAAGGGGGAAATGGGGTGGGAGGGGACAGAACAGCGGAGGGCAAGGCTGAATGAAGGGGATGGGCTGGGTAAGAGTATAGACACAGCCGGCGAGAGCGAAGGGCCATGTGAGAAACAGCGAGGCACACTACACGACCGGAGCAGAAAAGGTGGGCCCCTATCCAGAGTGGTAAGTACTGAGCGAAATTTCAAGGCACATCCTGGCACCTGCGCTTTCGGAATGTCAAAATTTCCATTCAAGCCTTTTCAGCTGAAAAGGTTGCGCTCATGCGCTCTGCATTCCCAAAATGGTCCTCTTGTCTCTGCTCCATTCCCTCAAGGACGTCTTTTGTGAGGTTCCCACAATCGCTAACTGGCTGTTCTTTAGGTTAGCCCTCACTTTTTTTCTTTTGTTCACATTACATGGGCACAATTAAAGAAGACAGCAATGTAATCAAAATGGTTAATAACAGTCAGTTTCCATGTTGAGGCTTTCTTGGAGTTCTTCGGCTGTCTTTGGCACTGAGGTTTAGAATTTTTTATGAAGATAATTCATTTTAGATCGATACCCTCACCTCAGTATGTCCATATCATTGCCTGAAAATCGTACAAAATTGACTAACACTATAACACCACACTAACTGCACAAAATTGTATTAAACCTGATGAATATTCATGTATGAAGCTATGACTGCAATTTAAACCAATAAAAGACATTAAATGGAATATTTATTCTAGAGTCAGAGCTAATGGATGCACTTGAATTCTTGAATGTGGTACATACCATATTGTGATGTTCAAACAGCATAATATTATAAATATAAAGGACATATATATTAAATTATGTTTAAAATGAATACGGCATTGTGGAACATGATTCTAGAAGAATATGTTATGTGCAATGAAAGCAAAGCACATTTTGTTCAGAATGGGGAAATGAACAGAAATTGCATTTTATTTCGTGACAGGCCCCTGAGGGAAAGCAGCAGAGATTTAAGATAAACAATGACATGAACATGAAAACACTACACATACACACACACTCACACACACACAAGCATGCACACACACACACACACACACACGCTCACACACACACACACACTCGCACACACACACACACACACACACACACACACACACACACACACACACACACACACACACACACACACACACACACACACATACACACACACAAGCATGCACACAATCCAAGACAATTTAGTGTACAAGCAATGGTTTACTTTGTGTAAAGGCTTCTTCAATTTGCAGTCCTGTTACATTATTTTTGTGTTCCACATCTGGAGGGCTAGAGAATTCAGGCTCCTTTGTACTCTTCAGCTCTTTCAATGGACTCCTGCCCAGTGATCTGGCAGAGTGAGAAATAATATATTTCCCCTTTTGCCTATTTTATCCAAGAACAAAACATTAGCCCCAGTCACGACACTCTTTTTCAGCTTTATTCATTGATATATTTATTTGACCTTTTAAGGAAACATGGTTTAACACTGCATTAAATATCTAGCAAAACATCTATTGAAAATAATATTTCACTGAGCACCACAATTTATACTTTGCATCTGGTGATGCAGGTGAAAAATAAGCCCCAAACCCAGGCTTGTGTGTATTTTTGTTATAGTTAGTATGTGTGAGCTGCGTGTCTGAACACACTACGCTGAATGCGTTTCACCACCTGCGGTGGGACAAGATAATCAGACATCTTACACTTCACATTAGCACATTACGCTGCTAAAAAAGGAGGATACATGGCTCTGGGCATGGTGCCCTGGAATAACACTGCAGTCAGGCTCCTGCACTGCCTGTCATGTCATATTTTATCCTTGATTTTTTTTGTTTTTCTAAATTCTAAGCAGAGACTGGCTGGAGCTGTGGACTGGACAGTAAAAATAAGCATCAAAGTGCCATGGGAGGTATTTAAGGTATTTAAGCACGGGGAAAATCTTAGAATGAGTGTACATCATGGCCCAAGAAATATTTGGCCAAAGACATGATATTTTTAAAATCTTTGAAGATTTTAATACATAAAACAGCATAAAGTCAAGAGCACCAATGAGGACTATTAATGACTTGAGAGGGCAATCAGAGTGCCTTCAAGGCTTTAAGGGGAAGTAGCTGCCATAAGGGACCCAAGAAGCTCCAAATCTTCACTTGTGTCGAAATGTGTAAAAGGGCTATGATGACAAAGCTACCAATGGGGTCCCAGGAAGGATTCTGTCTATTATTAACCTAATTAGTGTCAGTTACTTCACCAACATGAATAAATAATTCAATTGTTCCCGATTGAAACTTTGATAATATGTTGATGCATGACAAACAAAGCTGTCTAAGCCAGCATTGGTTCATGAGTTTTACACTGTAAACAGCTGGGAGCGTTTAGATGACTTGTGTCTAGTTGAGACTGCACATGGGTATTTATGTAATCAATTTTACAAGCAACAATATGACACCGTTTGCTTCACTTTCCAATTGACAATTCTTATCCAGTTGTGTTCAGTTGTGTGAGTTAAAGACATGATATTTGTGTTTAACTCAAACCAATACTGTAGACTTTTATTCATATTTGAAATATATAAGGCATGGGAATTTTCTTGCGAGGCCATTCCTCACAGATGATTGGACACCGCTCATCATTATAGAGTACATCATTATATAACTGCATCCATAGTTGGAATGAGATGTATATGAATGTACGTAAACATGGTTTGCCTATTAATGAAGAAAGACACCCTGTACAGTCTGATTCACGGTACAGTGCAGTGCTCAATTAAGAATCTGTCTAACCACTTTCCCTGGTATACTTATTTAAAATTCATGGCATAGCTACATCCCTTCTCAAGAGCTGAACTGAACAAAGATTTTATTTTTTTTTAGGAATACATACTCTCTACTAAATTTTCAACTTTTTAGTAACAGCGACATCTTAACTATCAAATTTAATCATGTTAAATTCTGTGCATTTTTATCATTTACACAAACAGTTTGAGGAAAAAAAGGAAAAAAAAATGCATCCAGCCATCTGCTTTCCACCCAAAACAATAATGAATAACTGTGCTGCATCATGCAGATTGGAGCATCAACATTTCCATTATCTGCATCTATACAGTGTGTCTTGGTTACAGCAATTCCACAACACAAAGTCAGAGCTGAATGTGGATGTACCAAGTAGCAGACCTCTCACTGTGCATGGGAAACACAAGGCCACATTTGGCACAAGGTCTGCCCTGCACAGTAACAAGCTGTGCTCCAGGAATGCTGAACTGGGAGAGGGGTTGGAAAGGGGGAGGGGGGGGGGGCGTTGGTGGTGATGAGAACATTATTATTCATATGTTGTCTCACATAATGAAGTCTTTTGCAGTGCCCAATCAATGGAAACACACACACAAAAAAGAAAATGACATAAAAAGGGGGTGGGGGATATTTGGGGGTTGGGTACAGGTTTTCAGCTCAGACCTAGACCTGAGATATATTGCACTGGGAATGTGAGAGGAGAACAGTGTTCACTGTACTGTTGTGAAATAAATGAAATGAATCCGACCTTCTGTTTGGGTTTATATCATGCTTATAAAGGCTTCGGCAGATTCAGGGGAGCAACCTACTATTTATATTCTATTGAACTTTGGTGTTGCACCATGCTTGTCAACATTCCTGTCCCATGGAATCAAAGAGGAATGTAGCCATATGCAGGCAGTATGCAAAGGGATTTCAAAGACACATTCAAAGAAGATAAAAGATCATCACCACCTCATGAAAAAAATAGTAACTCAATAATCCACGTTTGTTTTGTGGAAGTAGAATATACTGTATGTAATAAACCAATGGAAGAAAAGTGATGAGAAATAATTGAGATTCCCCTTGAATACAACATATGCTAATTGAACATATGGTAATAATATAACCAATAACCCCAGTTGTGCTTTTTTTCCTTTGAGCTCTTTGATTAGTGAGTTGACATATTGCTCTGAAGGCTGACAGGCCCTCATCACTGGGATTACACATGTTCAGTGTCAAACTGACATATTATATAGTAATACTCAATTACTGGAGAATCATTGCAACAAGAGTCAAATGATACCTATGCATAATGCAACTGGTCTTATTAGATTCTATGACACTCACGAGTGCATGGGAGCCCACAACTTCGATTAGCAGGTGACCTTCAGCTACAGTAACTGCATGTTAAATCTAGGTATCTTCATGACTCCATGATCTCTAAAACTCTCCTGCTGTCAGAAAGGTCACATCCATCTGCTCCAAAGGATAGTTTATTCAATGACAGTACACCGTTTAATAAATGACAAAGACTAGAGTAAAGTACATTGATGAGATCAATGATTTTTGTCTCTTTTGTGTATGTAGCTCAGTGTTAAGAGAAAAAGAGTGACAAAAGGTGAAAATCAAACCCTAGCTTCTCAATTACAATAAACAAAAGATTTAAAACTCTGAAGCAAGCCATTTTTCAGTGGGAATTAAAACATGTCTTGATGCATGGGTTGAGTACATTTTAATGCTATTCTTTTGGATGCATGTCCGATATCATTCCTTGTTCTATTATGTAGTAAAAGGCTGTATAACTCAATGTATTTGTATATTCACAATAATTTAAAAACTGTATCTGTTAAATAGGGTACCATTGATAACCATATAATCATCTGGGGTCTTCAGCTAATTTGTAACATGGCTGCTCAAATTCTGAGCTGCACCGCACCTTAATTGTGGACATTGATAAATAATAGACACTGGCATCCAGGTTAAATGACTACATGACACACACGCACACACACACACACATTGCATCTCACACACACACACATTCATACTCTGTTTCAGCGCTGTCACCTTGGCAAACCCAAAGCTAAGCACAATACATTTTGGATGACATGCTATATTTGTTATAAGGCTCTCAGCAACTCATCTTCATTGACAATACTATATAAAGCGCTCTCTCCGGCTGGCATGTGGCGAAGCGAAGGTGGCTCCAGCCGCCACAGCGCAGCGCACTGGAGGCAGGTCAGAGGAGGAGATTAATGCTGATTTATCAGGGAGATGTTCTGGAAACGTCCTTGCCCACAGTGACTCCCCCCAGGCTGGGAGGTGGTGGTGGGAGGGGTCTGTTAGCTACAACCTGCCTGCTACACTTAGCATTGAGATTCAAAGAAATAAAGAGAATTGTACAACCACCAGTCAGTAGATTCATGAATTATTTCATGAAGAAAACAAAAACCTGGCCTCTTAACTCGGAATAATTGCGTGCCAAAATCATCCTCAAATGTATTGTGAAAGTGAGACCTTGAGATGTTTTCACAGTATTAGATACAAAGGTGCTTTTTGTCTAAAGAACTATACTTCAACACTTTCACCTTATTACAGGTGATTAGATGGTATAACAAAGAAAAAAACATTACTGGTTCTCAAGGCAGTACACCGCATACAAATGAATCACAAGAAATTTAACCCAACTTTTGTACTTACTGTGCGACATGAATATTTTAGTGGCTCGCATTCATGGTGAGAAGAGAGGACAGTGGAGGACAAGAGATGAGAGTGAACTGTAAATGATGCCTCAGACTAACTGATGTCATATCTTTCCTAGGACTGTGATGTAATTACCTTGAATGACTGAGATCTTTGGACATTGTACAATAGATAAAAATCAGATTTTGGACTAAATATTCCTGGCCAACAAAATATGCAACATAACGTTGATGCGTCATCTGCAGTGTGAAATGAAGAGTGGGCTGGTCACCCTGTGCATTTGAGAGGGCACATGTGTAGCCACCTCAACCTGGGTCTGTGAGGGAGATTTAGGGCATGCAGGGCAGAAAGAAATGACTGAGTTCTGACTGGTGCCTAATACAATTGATTTCTTGGACAGCAGATACAGTAAACTCTGTGTAAATGACTGTGATTCTGTGCTTTAGCAGACTGATAAGGTTAAACATCCTTGATTTACAGCTTGTATTTTCACAGACCCTGATTAGCCTGGGCCTACTCTGGGCTAAATAAGACATTTGGCAAACAACCTAGTCCAAATGAATGATTCACCTTTGGATTAGAACCATTGGTGTAGGCCTCATTTCAACAATACTGTTGGCTATAATGAGGGGCTGGCATCCAAATACTTTTTTCCAAATAGCGTACAGGGGGTGACTGATGTGTCATATGAAGGTAAGGAGAGACAAACTATTATTTGGAATAAGCCAAATAAAGGAGATTGAATTTGCCGTCATGTGATGCTAGAGATGTCACATCACAACTAATTTCTTCTTTGGTCATTTAAAACTCTAAGGTATACCAAATCAACCTATTTAAAGGAGGCCTGACCTCACTTAAGCATGTCCAGACCAGTATATCGAAATGTCACTGAACACAAATGTCACAGGCGATGTCCACGGATTTCATGAGTAGTAAGTTAAGAGAAGCTATATCCCTTCTGGATTAGATGGGTCTGGTGGATCAGGACCCACATGCTTCCTGACTCGATTTAGAACACTCTAGCTGGTCTGCTCTCGGCTCTGTGGGGTCAGTACATTTTCATTTGACCAGGAACTTGAGCCGGTTTTGATCATTACTCTACCTCACTTCACAGCCAAGCCGCGCATGAGTAGCCACTGAAGACAAAGGAATTGAGCTGAGGTGCATCCCTCAATCTCTGAAAGTGCTGAGACAGCAGAAGTAAAGAGTACAAAGTTTTGAGTGACAGGAAAGAACAAGAAACCAACAAATCCAACACATTACATTTTCCAGGTGTAGTCCATCATACATTTTATTTGATACAATATACCACTGACCATACTGGTCAATTTTACCCAAATTATCCACCAATTTAGAATGCCCAGTGTGTGTGTGTGTGTGTGTGTGGCCTATACTATTTGAATTGCTGAAAATTATAAGGTAATTATAAGTTAATTATAACATTTTTGACAAATCTTCACTCATACCGCTATATTGAAATTATATACATTACAACTAAGAAGCCAAATAGCTAACTTCCTAATTTGCTAAATTCTGAATCTCAATGGTAGAGGAGAGAAAAACCCTACATGAAATTTTTCATTGTTATATCCATCTTTTTCATGAACATCTCTATGGAACATGAAAGTCTTAGATGAAAACATACACAGAAACGCAGGAAACAGCTTTCATTCATACATACATGGACCTGCAATGAGACTTTAACTGCATATTTTTGCTCCTCACTGCAACCTCCTCTGTCAATTCAGGAGAGTGCAGTGAGCACATATTCTCCTCTGAAACAAATGACATCAAACTGAGGTCCACCAGCGTTCACAGACGAGGAGTCAGAAGAGGACACTTCATGTGTAATTTGTGTGAGCAGACTGGAGGTGTCTGATTGATCAGGTGGCCACTGGTGCTCACTGAAGCATGGAAAGCCAGCTGACGTAAGTCCCCTTCCTCCCTTGGCAATGCTACTGCCAATTAAGCACCACAAAGCAATAGCCAGGACTGGTATGGTCCAATTTAACACCGGATTGTGGGGCCAAACCACACTCTAAAATGGTGAATCAAAATTCTGAGCTACCCGCAGCCCCAGCACTTTAACAGTTAAAAAACATCCATGAAATACTATAGAAAAAAGTCAAGACTACAATGTCACAACGATAGTCTGGGCCAATTAATGTCCTCCATTTATAATTTCTACACAATTCTGAAAATGACTGAAATCCTTTTTGGATATCATAAAGGAGATAGTATCATGTTTATCATCTCTGCAGAAACCTTACACTGTGATTGCCTACTGGGGCTTTGTCAATGAATGGTATGATAAAAGATAAGCACAGTAACTATTAGGCCGTTTGTAGAAGAACATTTTGTCCTGATTAATTTTCCACTCATGTTGCACCTGTTGAATGCATTTCATCAAGTGTGAGATCAGTAACTGTGTTATATTAGATGAGGCTACATGTTGTTGCTTCTTAGTCAGTTATATTGTATCTGATTTTACTGAGGTTCAGACCCATAATGCCTTACTGCTTTGCTTCTAATGAGAATCCATCACCTCTCTACCTGCACACTGTCAAGGGTGGCACATTGACGCAAAATACACATCTCTCAGACAACAGGGAAATGTGAGGGTCATAACCCAACCCATCCCGTGAAGCGCAACATAAACTTTGAAAGTGATATTTTGAACAGTATTGAAATAGAATTGATTTTCGCTGTGAAGTCCCTGGGGTGCATTCACCATCCAAAAACGTAATGCTCCCGAGAAATCACCTTAATTACATTCATATTGACTTTTGCACGGAAGGAAGCTCTCACAGCGCTGAGCTCGCCTGGGTGTTAGGCCGTCGGGTCTCGTCAGTCCACAGAGCAAGCATGACGAAAAGCTTATTGATCCCCAGCATTTCTCTGGCATGGATGTCCCTGCTGCAGGAGCTTGTCAGACCCATGCCAGTCACAATGAGCTCCAGTCTAACTCGGCCTTGCGACACTCCTCTCGCTTCCTATTGCCACTGGGTCTCGGAGCTCTGCAGGAAAATTCCTGATTGAGCGAGAGGGAAAGTGGCAGGCGGACAGATGTCAAAAACCCCGTGGAGATTCATTTCAATGCAAAAAGGACAGGGGGCAGGAAAAACAAAGAGGATAAAAACACTTTCTGTGTCCTTTCCTGTTTACTGTCCCCTGCTTATTCTTCACCAACCCTGCCTGATGATCTTGGGTTTATCCAGCAGCCACAAGCAGGGCTGGTGGGTGGGAGGACAGGGCCTGTTGGGGGGTGATGAAAAGGCTGTTTGAGGGATGCTGATGGGGATTTAAAAGTTTCTCTGCACCCCGTAGACATGGATACTTGCATTTTAATGTTCCCATGTTTATGCCTTTGGATGAAGTGTCAGCAAGACTACTTCTGTACTGCGATCATTTACAATTTATATTACGCTTGTATTATGCAGAGATCATCATTGTGAACAGGTATCGCTTTGAAGCAAGGCATCTAAGCTGATATCACATGCTTGTGTGTGTGTGTGTGTGTGTGTGTGTGTGTGCGTGCCTGTGTGTTTTTCCCTCTGTGGGTCTCTGGCATAGCAAGGCTGCTCTCAAAGGAATGTAGACTGGTTTGCTTTCCCTCCCTCTCTTCGCTCCACTCACCACTCCCGGCTCTTAGAACTCTCCTCTTGTCATTTCATCTCCCCTGACACTACACATCCACAACGCATAAATAAACAAACAAAGCAAAAGTCCTGCGTGAAATCCTTCCGATTGCATCGCTTTCCATTATGAATGACATGTTTATTGGAGGGAATATAGACAAATCCTGATGAAATGTCTGCTAAGAATAGACGCTGAATGATTTACCTGTAACATGCTGTGAGAAGAAATGACCTTGAATCAAACAGCTGAAGAGTGTGTGACAGCAGCAGTGCTCAGCTTTTCTAAAGCGAACACTATTACAGGGTAGAGCCATAGGGCAGTAAAGACCTGTGGCATGGAGTACCTGAATGTGCCCTGCAGGTGTCACTATTGAGGTCAAAAAGTCTCCCTGGGTAAGAATCAGTGGATTGTAGCAGTCATGTGCCGAATTAATGATGTATAGCAGTTACGCTGTGAACACATTCCATCTTCAGTTATAATTAAAGCTAAATGTCAACCCCTAACCCCCCAAAAACATTTACACAATATATATATTGACAGCTGTGATCCTCATACAAAATCTATGTATTCAGAGACTCAAATCAATAAATAATGTCAATAATTTCAAAACAGGTACTGCCCCAGATCTCATTAATAACAAAAGGATCTTGCATAAATGCCTTTGCTGTGGTGTAGTCTTGCCTCCCACGACAGCCAAGGAAAGGCCTTTTATAAAGTGCTTTCCATTCACTGAGATTGCTTACAAAAGGGCAATTTATTTACGAAAAGGCCTCTTTACCTTCACCAGCTGTGGCATATTAGCATGAGTAATAATTATCCATCACGGTAAGAGCCTGTCAGCTGCAACCTTTTTTATTTGTAAATACCAACATTTGAATATAAAGACAGCTTTTCTCTTGATGTCTTGCTTTTCTTGGTGGAATATGCCCGACTCATATATAAATAAACCAACAATTCAGACTCTTTTCTTTCCATGCTTAGATGATCTCACAATAAAATACTTGTTACATGTTATGCAGGATATGATGAGGATCATGTAAAACATCACTATCCACATTAAGAAATATGGTTACATCTGTTGCTTGTTGCAACTGTATTCCTTTTTGCTTGCGGTGGTTTGTCATTAGCCCCAAATAGGCTAATGTCAATCTAATTGCCGTTGGATTTACAGAGAGAATGTCTTTGATGAGAATAATAATACAAATCAATGGAGGCCTCCACATAACCCTCACAGTGCTTAATCAGTCAGGCCTACAATTCAAAGTCTGTCACATGACAACCTGGGGGGAAAGACAGTGCGGCAGCCAAGCATAGCCAGCCTGAGAAATTGAGATATGATAGAGAAAACACATATTCCTGTGTGTGTGTGAGAGTGTTCATGAGTGTGTGTGTGTGTATGTGTGTGTGAGAAACATGCATGGATGTGCGTGTCCATGTGTACATGTGGGTATGTGTGTGAATATGAGTATGTTTGTGTGCCTGGGTGAAAAGACGGGATGCTGGACAGAGATGGATGATTCCTTGGCAGTCACGATTTTCCCAGAATATTGTGCGGAAAATGGAACTGAACCGATACATAATGAGGTATGTGGGGAAAGGGCTGGAACAGATGCCCTGAGGACACAGAGGCCCGATAAGAAGGGACAGCTAACTAGATAAACTCCAAAGCATGCGCGGCCATTCCTCACTGTCCACCAGTTTTGCAGTCTGATTTGGCCGTAGCACCCTCAGCACACCCCTTCCTTCACTGTGAAAGCGCACATTAATCCGGACATCTCAATGGACACCCCTCGACCACCTGATGTGGGCTCTGGAGAGGTCCTTAAATGGTCGCCAGGCGCTCCCGAGAGCTCTTCACTGGAAGAGTGCACTTGGCCAAATAGGTGCTTGTGTGGCTCCAGTAGCACAGTGTGGGGCCCCATCACACGCCTCTTGGATGAGCAGAAGAGAAAGACTAGTAAATCATCTCTGCTGAACCTGACATGGCCCCCTCTGCTTCCCTTTCTCCCAGTGCTTACACAGCAACTCACCAGAAAGGGAGCAGTAAGGCCAACCAAACTGCTGCTTCTGTTACACACTGTGCCTTTTATCCTCGGGGGACTCGGATTAGCAGTCGCCCTATCATCTCAGATGATTTAAAATTAGGAAGGGTAACTCTGAGTTCTAAAGTTTTCTCTAAAGCCTCACTGTGATTTACCAGCAGTAGATTTGTCATCTGTCTCATACAGTCTGAGCACATATTATTCCCACATCACTGGTCAAATGTAGTAATTATTATCTAGAAAATGACAGTCTGGTCAAGCCTTGGAGCGAGAAGGTTCATTTATCATCATTAAAGATGAGCTTTAAGATCAACTTTGTGTCCTCTGGTGATTTCAACACATTAAGCATGTTGAATTCAAACCAGAGACGGAGGCACTTTAAACATACCATATTTGAAACAGACAATTTGATGTATATGATGTATACAGACAATTCTTTACTCCTCACTTACTGCACTCACTATTTACTTCACCATTATCTGGGTTCTATAGCCTAAGTGCTGGTAACACTGCAGTACTGTAAATAACAAACCCAGTACAGCTAGTCACCATAATAACATCACAGGCAAAGATAAAAACCAAAATGTAACACAACTATCAAATGATTGTTTTAGAGAAGCAGGCACAAGAATATGAAGGTACTGTTACAAAGAATAAGATGTTGGAATACATTAAGTGATGGCACAATCGTGAAGAAATTGGTTATCCATAAGCTGTAATCATGTGTCTGCTCTAAGGATTTTCTCGGTATTTGTGTTTGGGTGTCATCAACACACCTCCATTGTCATGTGCTGAAGCACATCAGATGACTGGAAGCTTTGCTTTTCTGATTTCACATCGTATCATCCCAATATGCTCTAACAGATCACCTGAGCACCAGGTCAGGCTCCCTGCAACGGCATCATTCCTCTGGTTATATTCTGAGCTCTTGGCTTTCATTACATTACAGTCGATAATAAAAGGTTGCCTTGGCAACCAAACAGACCACACCCCTTGACTGTGACTGGTTACGCATTCTGTGGAAAAACAACAGGGGCAAGATTGCACCTAATTGGCCAATCACCACATATGTACAATACAAAGACAGTGCAGTTCTCTCCATGGATACACTAAGCACATTTCCTCTCAGTACTGATTTCAAAGAAAAATAGTGTTCATTGGAAAAGTACTGTGTGTGGAAATAATAAGAAACATACATCTTCCTGTAGGTGACTGAGTATTACCAATACTATGGTC
The DNA here is from genome assembly GCA_022829145.1 of Albula goreensis. NCBI lineage: Eukaryota > Metazoa > Chordata > Actinopteri > Albuliformes > Albulidae > Albula > Albula goreensis. The sequence goes on from CM040759.1 coordinate 17,084,851, forward strand.
TTTCTGTGTATGTGTGCACATAGATGCCACCACAGAACAATGAGCCATCCCCAGATAATGACATTCAGATTGACGTAATCAATGTCCGTGCTTGCCATTAGCATTCTGAATGTATCTAATGGAGCCGCTATCTTTTTTAATCACTGTGGAGAGAGTTTTCTCTGTACTTAAAATTCCACTCTGAAAACACTATCGGACACGCTTAATTATTCTTGGCCCCACTCATTTGCTCTTGGGGGAGAGGTGGCAGTGATTGATGGGGCGAGAGAGATAGGGTGGTGCACAGCCAGAAGCTCTACCACCCCCCCTTTCTCCCCAGTTACATTCTCCCTGAAAGTAATGGCTTAGGCTGGATACACAAACATGAGCATACACCTCCATCTCGCACTGTGGTGGTCAGGGTCCACCATAGGGTGGGTGGGGGGGGCGTGGATATGATGGTATCTCTCAGGGTGACCCCGTGATTTATAGGGTTATCCCGGCCCTCTCTGTCACCCAGTGCGTTGAGATGATGTAATCCCTAGACTATAGCTCTTGTTTTCCCCCCTTTCCCCTTGTTTTTCCTTTTTTTCACATTACTGGAGGTTCATGTTTTACCCATAGTTCAGCCATATCACTCAGAGGTGTGGGTCAGAGAAGACTACCTTCCAAATCAATCTTGGAAATGGCAAGAGAAGCTAATTTGTACGGGTGCGCTTTCCTAAGCTAGCCTTTTTGTTCACCTGCAGAATTGACTACTTCAAAGAGCAAAACACAAAGCCTCAACACACAAAGCCTCAGTGCAGTTCAGTCTTTCTCATGGTCACATATCTGCTCTGACCCTGTCTCGCTAAAGGACATTTGTAGTGAATTGACGAGCGGCAGCCTCAGAGCCAAATATAAAATTACAACCAAAGAACACTCATCCCTGATAAGACTGCATTTCCAAAGCCTTACCTGAGTCTCGGTTGCCCTGCTCTACCATTAACACTTACTGAGTCCTTGAACTCCCTCTTCTATTTCTGGATGGACACATGCCTTGTTTAGTATTGATTTTCAAAATTGCCAAGAGCAGTACTTTTACAATTACAGGTTCAAGTGACCTGCTTGATGACCACGGGAAAAAAAGAGCTTCGACCTCCCAACGTGGTGGTCTGTTTTACCCTGTTTCCCTGTCACTATCATCTTTAGTATATACAAAATCTAATTTGCTGCTTACCATGGTGCCATTTTTTTCCATTAGCAAATCCCTATTCATGCATTTAATGTCTGCTTGGTCTCTCTGGTTTATACCCTTAGAGCTTTATAGATTTCAGCTCCGAACTCCCGGCTGACCCAGAGTGACGCAGACCTTGATTGCTTTCCTGATACATCTGCACCATATGCCTCTGTATCACAGCACATTTTAAATGGATGTTACTGTTTGCGACTGGATCATTCCTCACATGAAGCGCAATGCCATTTGTATTGCTGGCGGTGACAATGCTGATAAAATACATTGTTGTACACTTACTCATGCGTCTGACAACTGTAATCCAAAACCTTGAGTTTTGTCCATACATCATATTGAATCACACATGCACATCCAAACATACACACACACACACACCAAACACACACACACACACACACACACACACACACACACACACACACTCGTTAACATGTACACATGCAGTAACATATTCACTACCGCTTTATCAAGGGAAATATGCTATGCTACATTTTCTCATTAAACAACATGCTTCCCATGGACTAAAAGACTCCACAGAAAACAGCTGCTGTAAACCTGAAGGTAGATGAGCCAAGGTCATGATACTGTGAGACTTGAATCATGAGTCACCAGACAAGGTTACACATCACAGGCTGTCTCTGTGCATTCTCTGTTCCTCCATGCCCCTCTCAGCTCTTTCCAAGATGCCCATCTCTGCCTCTCAACAGGAGCCGCTGTCAACCTGTTTGTTGTCAGCCATAATAAGCAATATGGCAATGTGATTACAGCAGCTGGCTTGTACACACTGAAGAGGCAGATTCCATCAGATTGAGAGCTGTTGTCCAAAGTATAATGCTGACGGAGTAAAATGACAGCCTCAATGGTCTGAAACTGCAGAGCAGAGAGCTACAGTGCCATATGAACTCAAAGTGCAAGTCAAACTTCACCCACTTACTGTGAGTCTGCATGTCTTTATTATTATGTATGCTGAGGTATAAATTAAAAAGTAACAGCACTTTCAGAATATTTCTTTAATTGATTACTGTTTTGCTGGAAATACAAAAATACTTTAAAAGCATCCATTTAAAATTACACACTGGTTCCACCTGTTTTAAAGAGATCTTCTTCCCAAGGAACATGTTAGCTTTTCTTCAACTATAAAATCCCAACAGGCCCATAATAACATAATAACAAAACTAATTATGCAATAATTAATAGGACGAAATAGTCATCAGAATGTTGTCACATAATTTAACATTAGTTTCTTAAATAAAAATCAAACATCAACAAGAAAGTTTGATTCTTCAGTAATAAACCTGAATAGGTTTATGAAATGGCATTAGCTACTGAAATAGCTCACTCATTGATACCATGAATCTGCAATCATCAAAATGTCCTCAGACAGTTGTAGATTGCCATATCATATTGTTAAGATGAATATTAGTGGTTGTGCTGGTGAAATTTATCAGAGAATGGTTTATGTTACAAAAGTGATTTTGTTAACATGACGTTATCATTATGGTCATTTATTTCATAAGCATGTTCCTAGCAATAGCTTATAAGCAGACAACAATAGCCAGCACAATTAAAATACTAGTTAACATGTACCCTGTGATAAAATAGATTAGAAATTCATTCATTCATTCATTAATGGGAAAGTTGAAAGTAATTTTTCAGTAGCAACAAACTTTAGCTGTGATATCTTTGTCACATTGTCCTGCAGAATTTTAAACCATATGCTGAATTTGGCAAATGAGAATAGTGCAATTCGAACAGATTCATCATGAAAGGAAACATTTCTTACTATGGCCTTACTATGATCAACCAGATGCAACATATGGTGCCAAATGTCCATTGAGTAAAAGTGTTAATTGTGTAAAATGTGTAACTTCCTCTGCTATGGAGGGACCTGGCATTTTAAACAGACTTCAGACAGGATGAATCCAGGAAGGGTTCATTTGGCTTGAATGAAAGGCAGATGCCTTGAGCAGACTTAATGCATTTGATTGAATATTTCAGTTTTTTGTATGTTTGCTCATTCATTAAAGACCTGGCGCCAAGGCCCACTCATTGAAAAATCATTTGTGGTTGTACTTGCTAATTTGACATGTATTGGATCTTGAATTGTGAATTTAATTTGAGCCTTTTTTCTGGAAATGTCAATAAGCATTTGAAAAAGTAATTGAGGTGTTTGCTCCCAAGTGGCTCAGTCAGTGAAAGGTGCTCAAGATCAAACTAGGCTCTATAGCTGTAACTTTAAGCATGGGCTATATTATTAACCACTTATGACTGGAGGCACACAGCAGCCAGGCACAATTAGCCTTACCCAGTAGGGATAGGTTTGGATTCAAGTTGACCATGTTTCCTTAGGCTACCTTGGAGTTAGTTCTCTCCAGCAACCACTAAAGACTATCAACTATCATGTTTGAAAAACAGATAAGGTGACTTTAATGGGTCATTTTAATTGTAAGTGCTTTGTAATAAGCAAACAATTTCAGACAACTAGTCTCTAGAGTTTACAGCTGTTTTTAACATCTCTCTGACCATTGCCATGTTTAATGCACTTCAGCATTTTGTTCATGCATCACATTTTGACAAAGACATTATCCCTGACCAAAGAAGTGCAGGTAAATTGCTGTAAAGTCTGTGTAAACTCTTTCTCATTAAGATGTGATTAGGACCTGGTAACTAAAATCTGACACAGATTAAATGACTTTGAAACAGGATGTTTCCCATGGTTGCATTCCCCTCCATTGCTTTTAATCATTGTTAATCAGTGGGATTTGTTTTTCATCAAATAAGTCCTTGCTGGCGCAGTAGGATATCACCATTAATCAAGCAGATTTTTCAGCAAAGACGTAATCTTCAGTAAGCCACTGTCTGTTAAAACACCACTTTCCCATACCTCGCATAAATCATACATTCTTGAGGAAATAAATGTGGCATGTGGCATACAGGCAATATGTTTGTTCATGTCTTGGTGTACACAGATTTTAGAGTGCATCTCAAATTTCCAGTTTGTCTTATGCAATAAGCAATCTGATTCTTATTATAAACCTAATATTTGAACATTTATTAATCTACATACTTAAATACAAAAAATATAAAGAATGTTTTGACTAAGGCTGTAAAAAAAAAAAATTGTTTAATTTGTAATGCTGCATTAACCAAACAGTATCATAATTAATTATGATGACATAGCATGCATGTGTTCATAATGTCTAAGCACTGCTTGCTGAGATGGAGAAGCAGAAAGGCTGACTTCTAAGTTTAAAGTTTAAAATTAAAATTTTAAAGAAAAGTTTTAAAAGTCTTGTTAGACAAAACAAAAATAATTTGTGCAGTTTGCAAAGCCAGTTAAATATGATTGTATTTATTATAGCTCAAAAGAGTGTTGATGTTGTGTTCACAATTAAAAAGTTCCTGTTTAACAATAGTGTTTGATTTGATATACTTCCTTTGTGTTGATTCTATATTAATTTGATAGCTGATTAGGTTCCAAATTTAAATATCTGTGATGCAAAACATGTATTCTTATAAAGTATGAAAGTGTGATAAATTGCAATCATTTACAGCAAATCAGGCAATTAATTTGTTTATTTTGTTAAAGAATGACAGCCCTAGTTTTACTGTCTCAGACAATGTCATAGATTACTTTATTGATATTTTATGAATGAAAAAATGAATGAAGTAAAAGTTTAAAAAACTTCTATTCATTAGCTCAAAGAGTACTAAGTACATTCATAAAATATCTTTCAGATGAGTGGAAAGATTGAAAGGATTCAGAATACCAGCATCAGTGATTTGGTTATTTGAAATCTAATTTTAATTAGTGTACTTCAGAAGTGACATATTATATAAGACTTCCATTTGCATGTGGCCATAACATCATGTCACTAATGAAGACAGAGATGTTACCCCCATATGAACAAAACACTGAATTTGGATATTTTATTAACATATAGCAGTTAATTATCTTGATTTAGTCGGTGCACGGCTATTTTTGAGCAAAGGACTGTAATAAGAATGCAGTCCATGCCTATTTTAATTGTTCCTGCACTGGCGTTGATCCCATCAAGAGGCTACATAGAGGAAGCTAATTAGTCTGAATCAAGATCAAACTGAAAGAAGTACTACTTCGTGCCATTACACAACCCCTTTTTTCTTTTTTGGTTTGAAGGAAAAATAAAGCATGTTGTGTAAGTTATGACAGAATAACATTGCCTTAAGCGTACCGCAGATGGGCTTGATTCTGCTGTCGCACCTGCGCAAGCTGACCCATAAGTCTTAGGTGGCGATATGACTGCACACAGCGCATTGTGCCAGCAGTGCTTGATGTCGGCTCTAATGACGCTCCCTGCGCAAACAAGTCAAATCTTCAGTCAAGAGTATGTGCTGCACATTAAACTAGCAAATACCTTGAGCTTCATCTGCCGTTATGCATATCTGCCTCTTTCATTCAGGCAGATGCTTTACGGATTTAATGATGCATGGAAGTGAGAAAATGTGCATTGTAACAGAAAACACCATTCCATTCTAATAATCCCTTTGAAAGGCTCTTACTACAGTTTTACCGTTACAACCTGAGACCTAGTTATGTCTGGTCATACAGTTGGCAGACTGTGAGTGCGATGACAGAGAGATGCATTGTCTTGCTCATCTGAGTATAGATTGTTCCGTATTGATTGCATATCTTCAGGATGATTGGTTGGTTGAAATAATAGTGAATGAAAATTAATATGAAAAATGATTTGCAAGATGGTATCTAGCATGAGGTAATTTTGTTTTCCCATATCAGAGCAGCAAGCACCTGGACCTTTCCATAAGAAAATGTAGGCTGCTTTTCCTTCATTGATTTTATGGCCAAAATAAGTCAAGACTCTTACTATGGCTTTGTCCCCCATTCTTGGACAGAGAGAAGAGATATTTCTTATTAATTGTATTTTTAATAGGACAAGGGGAAGTGCAATTTAGACAGCTACATACAGGGCAGTTTTATGCATGCAGCTCATGGTGGTTAAGGGCCAATGAGCATGTGTGTGTGTGTGTGGGCATGTGTGTGGTTACATGTACAAGCATGTGAGACTTTTCAGACTTTTTTTTCATGACCTTACTCTAATTATTCTCCAGCTCAAAACCCCCACCCTGCTGAAGGGTCTAATGAGAAACCTGTCACATCGTCCCCCTCTCAGAAGATCCCCCTGCCTCCCTGCCCCGCCCCAGCCGTACACGAGCCCAGCCCACTCAGTGCCATCCATCATCCCACGCTCTGCCCAAACACTGATGCCACTCAATCAGTCTCCCTGATGACAGTTTAGACTCCGCCGCCCCTCCCCCTCCACCCCTGCGTCGGGCAGGAAAAACACCAGGAAGACAGAACTGGGAGGGGCAAGATGAGAATTGATGGGACATTGTGGCAACACGTCTCCTGCTCTGCTCTCCGTGAAGCAGCATTGGAGCAGACAACAAGAGATACTATATATCTCTCTCTTTCTCTCTTTTCCCCTTTCTTTCCCTCTCCCTTTCTCTTGTTTTCCCTCTTCTTCTTTCTTTATCTTGCTCTCTCCTCCTCACTTTCTCTCTCAGGCTTAGTCATGAATTCCAGCGAAAGTTTGTAAAATTTACATATGGTGTCAGGATGCTGGAAACACCAACATGATGAAATAACAAAGGCAAAGACTCAGTGTTGCTCAGAGCACTCAATGTTCGTGTTGGGGTGAGAAGCTTTTTTAGAAGCCAAAATTACTGGCTGTGTAGAGACTGTTATGTGCTTTTTATCATGCTTTACTTATACACTGCACTTATGTTATTTACTCAGATGTGTATGTATTTTCTCCTTTTTTGTCACCAGAATGATTACCCCTGTGTGCAATCTTGAAAATAAGGGGATGGAAGCAGACAGTAGTGTGCCAGGGTGTGTCTCTGAAGCAATGAACAGTCTGTTGTGGAGAGCCAGGCCAGAATGCTGACTCTGGAAGGGGGAGACGATCTGCATCCCTCAGGTTGGTTTCTTCCTCTCCAACCCGTCAAAGCGCATAGAGATCAGGCCGCTGCTGGATCAGAAACAGAGTGCCGGTGCCACCCAGGGCTCAGAAACAGCAGCTGTATCTCAGCACAGCGCGGGCGCGGAGCCGCCCATGGCTCTCCCCCTCGCACTCCCTCTGGAGCCGAGCCCCAGCAGCCAGTAAACTGCGTAAGCACATCTTCCTGCCAGCTCCAAGGAAAGTGATGTCCGCAGTAACCTTGGCATATGGTGGATCGTATTAATAAGTACAGACCAAACATGGATTGGCATTTGCCTTTGTGACAAACGAAGGCAGGAACCAAGGCCTCTGACTGACGGGCTTGAAAGGAGTGCACAGCGGGCCTCCAGCTAACCCACGCTCCAACACCTCCCCACAATGCACTGCCACTGCTGTTGTGGAATTCATGAATGTGTGATGGTGAAGAATGAAATGAGATAGAGAGAGCAAAAGATGCTGAGACAGCACACAACGGCAAAACCCAAAGCAGGAGTTGTAAATAATGACGAATGTAATGCAGAGTGATTAAATTCGTCCGGCCCTTTAGATGCAGAGCTATGAGAATGAAAATAAACAAAAGATTAAAAACAAACACAGGAAATGAAGAAAGCAAATAGATTTCACCTTCGCCTGGTGAGGTGAAATCAAGGGAGAACAAATTTAATTTGCCAATGAGGGCGAAACGGTGGGATTTGATTTGTTTTTCTATTTCTCATCCGCAGTCAGAATGTCGTTCTTCTGAGGGCACTTAAGGAGTGGGTCTGCTATCCAAAAACAGCCTCTTGTCTCCAAATAGCAGGAAGCCGGTCCCTGTGCAGCTCAGAAATGTCAGCCTCTCCGGCATGTTAAAGAGTTAGCGCAAAGGGAGTGTGAAACGAGGACTCCTTTCTACAGCAGTTTGTTCACACTGGCAGCGGTGCAGACCCCCTGCAGTGCGAGAGGAAGGAACCTCCATGGGGGGCTGGGTGGGTCTGTACCTAGGCGCTAATCTTCTCGTTGCCCCCTGCCGTTGCTGCGCGGTGCCAGGTGCACGCTGCTTTTTCCTCAGCGTCCCGCCTCACCAAAGTTAGCAGAGATATGACAATACATGTCAGATATATCGTGTTTTCTACCTGATAGTCATCCGTGCGAGCGATCTGAGTCATCTGCCCTCTTGCTTTCAGACAAATGCAGTGGGAAGAGACACATGAATAGAGCTCCAAACAGCATTTTGCATTGTCTCAAGTGCAGAACAGAGAAAGATAAACCAGGTCACCGATACTCTTTTTCTAAAAACAACATCCTGTCAGGTAGAATGCAATTACACCATTTTCACTTTGTAGCATAGTACTTCATGCTGCTTTATCGTTTTGGTAGACGTATCATCTGCCACCTTTGATTCATGATGTTTGTTCAGTCTTTGCCTTGTAGTATGACATGTAGATTAAATGCTATAGAGATAAGAGTATTCTGTAAAGTTATTCTCAGATTTGAGTGGATGAACAGTGTGATAAAGTGTTCTTGGGTGTCAGATTATGTGAGCGTGTGACTCACGCAAGACTATGTGGTTATTATTGCAGTACTTTTTGTTATATCTCATGGTTATAAAGACTGCATGTAGGCAGCTGAAATACATGTGTATTCCCAAAAGGGAGAGAAGCTATATTGCTTATTCTCATTTTCTCACTGATCTGGTCATACAGCTGTTGAAAAGATGAACACATTGCCTCCAGCGGATTTTGTAAATAAAGCTGATTCACATTATGGAGAACAATAACCAATGTATTACGGTTGTCACCTTGGAAGCAAAGCCTCAGTACTCAAACTGAAATCACCAGATAAACCTAATGAAGATATGAGCATGAAATTTATCAACCATGAATATTTATTGTACATAATCATACTCAACCTTTTAAAGTCATACATATGATTTTTCTTTCAGTGACCTTTTTCCTTTTTTGGAAAAATTGTGTTATTATTGCTATTATTAATGAAATAATGTGATCCTAAATCAAATCTAATGTTCCATATGTCTCTTCAATCAAATAGAAAAAAATTCCTTGCAAGACCTTAACAAGATATCTTGCTTAAATGACATGAACACATCCATCATCCGAAAATATCCATGCAAGTGTGAAGAAAATGAAGAAAATAGGAACAGTGCAGTAGGCCGATGTTGTCAAGGTAAATGGCAGCAACCGAAAAATAACCCCCACAAAGCACAGGCTTATCAGTTATTTGTCCGAAAGGGAAAAGAAAAGGCCCTAACTGCCACTTGACATCAGTACAGATGGCAGATTTCCAGGAAAACAAGTGAAAATGCTCTTTACAAAAGACCTTGAGTTTCAGCTCATGGCTCATGGTAGAAAAGTGCTCACCTGTCAGAGCTGACAGGCGCAACAAGACAACAACATCGTTTTTCACAAAGGCCAAGAGCATCCCAACTACAACGCCCCCGGTGACTGGTTCACAGTCCACAAAAAAAACAGCAAAAGAACAGCGTTCCAGACAGTGAGAAAACCCAGGCTCACTGAATGCACCAGGTGATCCCTATTAAAAAACCCTCACCTGCATGAGTGCAGGACAAAGAGAGAAACCTCACTGACTCATGCCTTTGCTCATACTCTGTGCTACTTGTAAAAAATAACAAAAACGACAGAATATGTCTGACAGAGCCATTCCTACTTCGGCTACATTAACACAGCGTTCCAAACAGTGCTGTGAAAAGAACATGGTGCTGCCCAGGTTGCCAGAGAATCAGAATTGTCATTTTTTCATAACATGTGTTAATAACACTGTAATAACACATGATATGTACATAGAGCTAAATCGATGGTGTGTCTTTCTAAAATCAGATTACTGTGGCAAAACAGTAGAATAAATAGACAACACATTTTCTCAGACTGCTCAAATGTAATGCCCCTACAGTTTAAATCATGCTAAAGCCAAATTCTTTTTGAGTGACATTCAAAAGAGGATTGGGGAATGGAATTGGTGGAGTGGTTACCTGCTGCTAAAAATACACATTGTTATAATACAGCTGTTCCAGCATATTTATATGCATGAGAGCTTGCCAATTTCACTCAGTCAGCTGTGGCTGGCTTTCTGCCAAAGGTGGAATCTCTCTGATTCTCAGTCCACTTCTGCAGGACACTTCACATATGGTGCTTATTATGGTGGGGTCAAGTGTACCAACCATCAGCAATGCACAGATGTGCTGCCCTCATTCTGAAGAAGGGACATGGCAGTGTAGTTCAGTGTAAAGAATAGGACACCAGTGCCCCCATTTAAAAAGGGTCATGACAATTTGTCAAAGATAGTGACAGAGGATCTATTGCATTACCTGCAGCAGAACCATATACATTTGTATTGTGTCACCATAGATGCGCTCGTGAGTCTGTGTGGATATGTATGTGTGTCTGTGTATGAGAGGAGGCAGCATACATATATAATTCCACTGATCTGAAGTGCGTCTATGGCTTTGTATTATTGGCACAAACTCACAGCACAATAGATGAAATAGAGTGTATTGTCTTGAGTAATATGTGCCATGTCACATGCAGAATTCAACAGCTACATGGCTCCAAAACTGCTATAAAAATAACTTGGCCCTGATACACACAAAGCAGACCCCGATGTATGTGTGTCTGCGTGAATACATGTACGTGTGAGCATGAGCATGTGTAGGTTTGTAAGTTTTTAATCCTTGTTTGTGTGTGTGTGTGTGTGTGTGTGAGAGAGAGACAGTGACTCAGACTGACCTGGTGGATGAAGACCTGGGCTCCTCGAGGGCTGAGCAGTAGAATGGCCCTCCTCAGTGTGTCCCGGTATCGGTTCAGCTCCTCCGTGCGCATGGTGCTGAACAGGCTGGAGAAGACCTGGCTGATGTTCCGGTCCACCCTCTGCAGGGACACGTCCAGACCCTGCCGAGACGTCTGGTCCAGGAAACTCTGCAGGCCGCGAATATCTGTGGGGCAGGCAGCAGAAGGACCAAGTCAGGTAACCAGGTGACACAATGCTGGAATTGCACATTCATACGCTCTTCAACTGTGACTGCACATTAATCACAAGAAATGTTGTGATAGTTATCCTCAGCACTTCAGAAGCACAGTACAGCACTTTTACTGCACAGATTTGGGGAAATTGCACCTTAACAACTTATTGCACGTTTCTGTAAAAACCGGTAAAATCAATTGGAGAGACGAGAGATTTCAATAAGAGTGTCTGCAGGTTTAGAGGTTCTGAATTACAGGCATGGTATTCTGACTAAGAAATGACATTCATCAAAATCAGGAGCATAAGTGGAAAGGCAAATGGGTACTTCTCAAGTGCGACTTTCTGCATACAGTAAATCTGCCTGCAGCTATCACCATTCCTCAGAAATAAGTCTCATACCGTGAAGATTACTTGAAATACTACAAAGAAAATTCCAATTTCATGGCCAGATTATTTTGGTCAACAGCTGTACATGGCTTTATTTTATACTACTTAGCCTCAAAGACCCAGAGAAAGTTCCAGAACAAGGCAAAGACTTGTGGACAATTAAACAGGCTTGTGTGGATAAAGGCTTTTCATTTAACGACTTTCCACTTCTTAAGTGATTTCATGGCCAAACCTCAAGGCATTGCCAGTGTTTGATGACTTCATGAAGCTGACAGATCTGTTAAAATGGAAAACTGCTGCTTCTCATGTCTTCCTGAGACAGCTGCCATAGATTCAAATGAAGACTACTTCTGTCCCACAGGTCCTGCTGAGAGAGTGATTCTTGGCTTGGCTAGCTGAATCCCACTTCATAAACACACACACACACACACACACACACACACACACACACACACACACACACACACACACACACACACACACACACACACACACACACACACACACACAAGCACATTCCTATCCTGCCATATTTTGATATGATTAACATTATTAATTAACATTAACATTATTAATATTATAAGTATTGTGAAATGGTATTAAATAGAATTCACACAATTCTTTTTGCCCAATAAGGTGCTTGCAACCACTCTCATTTGGTCAAAGAGGGAATAAGAGACATTTATCATTTTAATTCCAATGACATGTTTGTATTTGTGGTATTCACAGTAGTATAATGGGGGAAAATAAAGGTGTGTGGGAGTCCACAGTGAACAGCAATATTCAGTGACTGCTTTCTGTTCCATTCAACAATATATTTTATTTTTCATTTAATTTGGAACCACTGGAGTTCTACTATGTGTTGAAAGTAATTAGACCCCAGACTGCACCTTTCAAACATAAAATAACACCTGGAGGGCATGTTCCAAATAGTAAAAAAAAAAGATTTAACTGAATATGAAGGCAACATATTCTTTCTCTCAAAAAACTCACATTTGCAAATCTCTCTTACGTTACAATTTTTGTTTGCAACGTCCTTACAGCCTGCATGAAATCAAGGATTTTACCCCTTCTTCGTGTCAACTTGGTTCTTTTCAAAGATGCCGCGCCACTTATGTGCTTGGATAAAAAATTCCTGCCTAGCCTTTGAGCATTAAATTTTCGTGACTCGCTTGCGGAGGCTGAGGCAATTTGCGGTGCAGTGGAGCTGCAGCCCAGGCCATTGTGTTTCACACTGGGCTGCAGATTGCCTTTCTGCCCATCCGAGCTGCCCGCCAAAATGTTTGTGGAGGAAAATTTGCAGAGGTCTCAGCGAGTCAGTGGAATCTGGTGCCCCCGTCATCAAGTTGTAAAGCCTCACACTCCCATTTCTCGCCTGTGGAAAAGCTTCCTACGGAGCGCCGAAATGCTTCACATCTACAAATGTTCTCCCAATCTGGGGAAAGGAGTAAAACCTTACAAACTCCAGCTGTTTGTAAATGGACATGTTTTACTCACACTTTCATCACTGTTGATTACAATATTACTGACTGTTTTTTTGGTGGTGGGAAGGGAAGACAAATTATAGTGATGATGTGCTTGGACTGTAAAGGAAGCTTCAAATTAGAAGTGTCTCTGTGAAATGTGCTGGAAGTGGAGCACAGATTGGGAGTCTTACACCTTTCTTCGGTGGCTGGGCTGATTCCAGTCTATTAAATGTGACAGGTGGCTTGTAGGAGCACATCTCCAGCTGCCTTCTGTCCCCTCTGTCCTCCTCTCTCCTTTTTTCTTTGTCATCCGTTCCTAATAGAACAATGCTGCTCCTTCACACCTACTAATAAGGTCCCATGAAAGAATTTTTTGCCCACATATAGAAAGCAGCCAGGAAAAAAATTATTTACTACGACAAAACATTCAGGGAAAGTAAGTTTACATCTTTGAGTGTGACGGTAGGAAAACCAATGCACACAGGAATACTACATATGTACTGAACAAATGACATACTTATTTACAAATATCCATGTTTGTAGAATGTATGTTTGTATTCGTGTTTCGCTCATATTTTCTGAGACTTCTGATCTTATTGATCACCATCATCTATAAACAACACAATAAGTTTAGTGCAATGATTAGTGCAATAATGACTGACAATCACAATGATTGCTTGAAAGGTTAATATTTAGTGTTTACTTTGCTATGACCATTTAATCGCTCCAGTAATTTTTCCACAATTCAGTGATTTCAGATGACTGAGTCATAGTGTGTCTGATGGGTGTTTTTGGGACATACCAGATGTAGGCCTACATATAAGATATCCAGTGCTTCTACACTGAAGATGAGATTTACCACCATGAACAAACAGCCCAATTGTCACTGTTTTCTGAAGTTGAGGGAATATAGCCTCTCCATCAACCACAATACTGCAGAGAGATCTGCAACATCTATGTAATTTGGGCCAGACACTCCCACCTATTGCATGAAACAGGGACTGCATTTATTTCTCTTCCTAACAGTCTTACTATTAGTCATTGACTAACAGCAATAGCCTTTGCGATACTTATCCATGCATAAAAGCGTGACCTATACTTTTTTCATATGTACTGTAGATTTATTATTTTTCCCCTGCAGGCACTGTTTGCCCTGGGAGCCTTAGTGTGAACTCTGATTTCCATGGCTGTGTTCACTAATTATCCATATTTTTATATATCCATCTATCAGTATTGATTTGTTTTAAGATGACCTCTGCTTCATTTACTTTGCACAGAACAATACAAATAACTGAATGTTTATCTTGCTCGTCACAATGTCATAGGTATAATGCTGTTTATGTATGTGTGGGAAACATAAAGGGTGTTAAGCTTGAATTATGTTATTTTCTCTCTTTCAGCATGCTACAGCCACATCAGTAAAATCATTTGTAATCAAATTAACCATGTTTTTGTCAGATACTGAGGTTTATCACATGAAACATTTGTAAAATGTATCAAGTTTTCGCTAAGTTGCTTGGTTGCAGCTCACGAGCTGGTAACAGCTGCTCTCATCCTGCAGAAATTTAACTGAGCCACTCGGGGGGATCATAACGAGCAACATAACAGATAATCAAAGAGAAGCGGGAGAGCAAAGTCCCCCAAACAGGCAAGATCACAGCAGTCCCTCTGCTGATCAGGGAGGAATAGCATTTTCCGGCTAGAAGGCAAATTTACATGACGAGTGAGAGAAAAGGTCTCCCTGTGGCAGTGGAAAAGATGTTTTTCTGCAGTTGTTCTTCTCTTCCTCTCCCCTCCTCAGGCAAAGCAAGACCTCATCAAGGGCAATCCATACAGTCCATAGCGTGCACACACACACACACACACACACACGAACACAGAACCTGGCTTACCGCGACTCACTCTTACGCCACAGGTTGAGTGGAAGGCTGCGTGACCTGATGTGACATTACAAATACAGATCTTTGTGAGAGTGCTATAGTCTGACCCACGCAGGCCATACCAAATAGGAGGAAAACAGAAAAAGCTTAACTGCTAAGGTCTGTCTCTCTCCATCTTATTTTTCACACCATTTCACTTCTTCTGCCCTTATTCAGACCATTTTGAGCCAGTGTTCACTTCAGCATATTTTGCTACCTAAGGCATTTATCATTTAAAAGGGCTTTTTTTCTGCTCTATGATATCACACTATCATATGACAATGATCATAGGATGGATTTTAATAGAAAAAAAGAGTACATCTGACCCATGCTTTATTAAAATGTAGCCTAACAGATCCTGAAAAACAAACAGTAGTTATCAGCGTAAGATTGTATCAACTGTGTATATAGTGAAGTATTAAAATGAATTTACTACTGGTAGGTTTTACTTGTCTTACTACAATGTCAATGATAATAGCATAATGTATAGCTTCCATGTTTACCTTGACCCCCCACAACTCCTTTCATCACCCCTTGTGGTTTCTCACCCATGGTTTGGGAGCCACTGAAGTACAGTATGTGCACACTGCAGTGAGGGAAACATATGCAGAGACAGCACCAGCCTAATCTGAGTCTAATCAACATATTAGGGAACAGATCATGACAAATGTTAGGTAAACACTTCAAGAATCATGTAGATGATAATGAGGTAGTGTCATCTCTTTGTTGTATTTATTTGTGTTTATGGAGTGTTTTGTGACAGTTGTGCAGCTGTGTAATGTGAAACGCAGCCCCTTGCTGGCAGGGAGGGCTTTTTCGTGCCGCTGAGGGATGAGCGCAGTAGAGCTTTGGGGCAAACCCCAGCACCCACAAAGCTTTGAAAAGATGAAACTAGGAGGGATAAGTGAGGATCAATGGCAGGAGAGGAGGCATCGTCGGCTTCCAAAGGCTCACAGTATCCGTGTTCAGGAGGGCCCTGTGTCTTACCTGCGCCCCGGGAAGCGTGTCAGTATGCAGTACAGCCATCAACATTCACAATCAAACAACAGTCTGTCATTTCATATGCACCCTCATTTCCAAACAGGCCTTCACTGAAGTGTGAGAGACATCCACTGACATATTTTTCTCCTAACTACTACCAAACATATGAATATATTTTCTCTCTTCTTTACAGATATGAATTATTTCTTTGAACTGATCTTACAGCATTTGTGTTAAAAAAACCCATGTGCTGTGCTTGAACGCCTTGTCAGTATATCAATGAAAACAAAATAAACAAAAACTGAAAGATAAAATGACAGCCCCTGGCAGCTATGCTGTGCAATAATATCACAGGCTCTGTGGAGTGACAGCCTCAGTGACAGCTAATTTTGTTTCCATCTTTACACAGGACAGCATTTTAATTACAATCTCCATTCTTGCTTGAAATGCTCACGTGTTACTGTTTGTGCGTTTCGTTTCTGTTTCCCAGAATAATTGAGCTTTTTGCAAGGACAGGTGTGATATTTGCCTTAGTGTCACTCTGTGACCTGAGTGCTGTTTAAACTGAAGTTTGCAGAAGAGATTGCTTTATTGAATATCTGTGTGAGATGTCTTTAATAACCTCTCGAGGACTGTAAACAGTGAGCACAAACAGGACCAAAAAACCAGAGCTCATAATGTGGATTGTAGTTCATTGTGCATTTGTGTCTCTCGCCTGGCTTTGCGGCAGTGTCCAGAATCAGACACAGCTCTGCGCTAAACAATCTGTCATGGCCATCTGCCCTGGTGAGACAGGAGCCTTGGAGACACATGTCACCTCGCTGGGGTGTCATCTGTCTGTCTGTGAGCCTGTCAGTTCACCCAAGGAGGAAAACAATGCTGATACTCACAAATATATGAAAAATAAATAAATAAAGATAAAAAAAACATCCATCAAGATTGAAGGGCAATGGAAACAAAGAAAGAAGCAAACTAAATTAACAGCCTCTCCAAGTATGATCTGTTATTGTCTTAATTTCAGGCAAAACTTGACCAACACCTGCCTTTGCATATGCAATATGCTGTGATCATTATGGTATTCCTCAGACACTACATATGGAAACCGTGATGCGAATGTCAAAATTAGGTATCAAAGCTTACTCCATTCGGCGGTCTTTCATGAGCACTACAGAGGTATTAGTCTTTGCTATAAAAACACAGCAATTACCACTCACCCACTGTGCTGCATGTTTTTCAGCCATCCGCATTGCCCTGAGAACCTCTGAAGGTGTTTGTAGAAGTGTGTGTTTGAAAACAATTTCAGTAGGTAGAGTGTGATCATATGGTGCACACAAGCAAATACTGGATATAGCACTGATTGCTCTCTGATGCTGAATTCTGAAGGAAAGATCTCTTACTTTGATCTTTGGTCTTCAAGCTCTAAATAGTACAACCCTGCGGCAACTACATTCCAGGCTACAATTAACAAATATAGCTCAGATACAGTGCTTCTGTAAATATAGCAGACATGCTAATGAGCTCGTGCTGTGTAGCTCTTCCAATGGTGAAGCAATAAGCAGGTAGGGGTAACACAGTGGAGCTTGACCCAGCACTTCAGTGGTTTTCTAATGGTCCTTTTCCACTGGAACCTTGCTGCTAATGTCTGGCTTCCTATAATTTGCTAGTACATTTTTGTGTCTTGACTTGTGTGAACAAACTAATACCCCTGGTGCTAATTGTATTTGTTACTCAATGTTTAGTCATAAATGAGTGGTTGGTAGATTGTTTGTGCAAGTTCTGCAACTGTGATACTTCTGTTTGAATCAGAAGACAAAAAGCAGGTATTATGGCAGACATAAGGTATCTATTTTGATCTGCACAGATGTTTTATCACCTGTGAGAGATCTCAGTGTGAATAATTTTTGTGGAAAATAAATCATTCTATTCAATCATTCATCTGTGGGTCAGCCAGCTTCATGTCTAGATTCCACCAGCTTTACATGCACTTGCACTATTAAAAGATTGTATGATATTCTCGAGTTCATGTTAGAATGTATTCAGCACACCTCAAAACCCAGCTCCAAACTTGTGGACTGTAATCTTGTCTCCATCAACTGTCATGAATAGATTGCCCTGAAGTGAATTAAATTGGATTTTAATAAAATGCTGCATTTCATGTTTCTGCGTATGTGGCGGTACTATGATGAAGCATGACAACTGATCAGAACGGTGAATTTAGCAGACTGAATATGACACTTTAATGTGATTTTCATACCCTTGAGCTTAATTATCCATTAAAAGACTTTCAAAATGAGGCATAGAAAACAGGCAATAATATGATTATACAGTATTGTATGCCTTGTACAGACTGGTTCAATAAAAATACATCCTGCATTCTCATCATTTCTAACAAAAGAAAAAGATGACAATTATTCTCAGGGCCAAAGAGAAACATGTTGTGTTCTTTTTTGCGTGTTCTTTCAGCAAAATGACAGTTAAATATGCAACACAGCTCATCTTCCAATAATAATGAATTAGGCTTTTGATTCTGGGATGTGACAGAAAATGCATCATGGCTAAACTGGATTAGATGACAAACCCACAGGAGCTGGTGTGACACTAGTATGGAAACTCCCCCCAATTTCCACACCAGGGCTGTCTCTGGTCCCCTCTGCCCCAGTGCATGCCTGTCAGCGTATCAAATACGGCCAGGCCATCGCAATCGGGCACAGATAATAGGATTAAGAGGGAATTATATGTCAGCTGTCCAGATGCTGCGTGGCCGCTTCATATCTTCTGTGAAATTGGGTTTTTTTGGAATGTTGAGTTTCTCCAGACAAAAGGAGGAGAGAGGAGAGAGAAAGATGGGGGGTTCATGGCAGAGGAGACACTCAGCATCACTGCCCCTGTCATTGTGCTGTGGATGGCCCCTCCGTGCTCCTCAGAATCGTCATACAGGGAATACAACAATGCTGCAGTGTCCAGGCCTATTTTTGTTGCTCTTGTGACGTTCACTGCATGCTGCCCTTTAAGTGGAACAGCTAACGTCAGGGCTCCATTGTTAGCGCCCCGCTACATCACACTGCAGCCCTGCAGATATTCCACAATTCCAATGCTTCTCTGGAAAGCACTCACCCCAGATGGCCAATAAAATCACACTGCTGCTGTACATGTTCAACATCTCTGCTTTAGCAAAAAAAAAAAAAAAAAACAAGACAGTGTAAGTGAAGTTAATGCTGAATTACATTTTAACAAAGAATTATCCTTTACCGATATCTGTGAGCAAGTTCCTACAGTGAAAATACTTTGTTTATGTAACAAATGGAAAAAAAAATGTAAGACAGCGTGTGAAAGAATTTCAGTTTCAATCCCTGGAGCAGCATGTAGTTTTTCATCTTGAGCTGTCCACACTCTCTCCCTAAGTCAATGTTAATCTTGACATTAACCCTCATCTGATTATTCAGCTTCAATGGATTACTGAGTCTCAAACCATTTCCCTCTTTTTTAATTGATTCCTTTGATTATAACTCAATATGGGTAGCATTGGGCCTGCAGAAAGACTGCAGGAAATCCCTTAGCAGAGCGATGTTACGGCTCTTTATTTAGTCCATGCTCTGTGGGCACGCAGTGGAGTGGAGCCCTATGTGGGATTGGGTGTCAGCAGCCCTCTGAATCCCCCTGCGCTCACTGCACTGTCACACCATCCAGCCTCCTCTTTAACCCTACCCCAGCAAAGCCATATGGACACCCATGACCCCTCATCCTCATGCCGATCCTACTGGATTGTAGAGCATCAAAAATGCTTTTAAATGGTATTAAAATTTGTTTAACAGCATATTGTATTTCATTTCAGTTCATTACTAAGATGCAAAATGACCCAAACATAAAATAACCATGAGTATGACCTGCCATGCATAATGGACATGAACTGCAAAACCAAGAAAGAAGGAAAGAGCGTACAGTGAAAAGAACCTCGACCACATGTCACTGCGCCTCCTTGAACAAGCTGAGCAAAAGAGCATATTGTAATGAATTTCACAACCAACAAGACCAAGCCGCATACTTCTACTCCGATGCCAAGCCAAAGGAACAGCTTTGCCATGGTGATAGAGTGCCTAAGCAGTGAGCCAAATCACTGAAGTCCTGCATTTTTTTAACATTCCACCTGGGACACACATTAGACTTGGCATGCGGAGAGGCTCTTAATCCAATGCCTCCTGCCAAAGAGCATCTTTCCATGCCACGCTGTACTGAAAACCGCGCAGAGGAAGGATGGTCAAATACGTCTCTGAGGGATGCTTTGCTACAGGTTTATGCAATGCAATGCTGTTCATGCCGTGAAAGAATCATTAACAGTTTGCATGTTTGTATGCCTATCTCTTACCCCCTCACGACACAGCACTGCACATCAGAGACTAGGTATACTTTTACAGTGCTATCTGTGATAAATGATCCATCAACACACCTTGAACAAACTTATTATTAGTCATTTGTCATTTTTGACAGATTTTATCTAATCAATATACAGTATTTGCTCTGTGCAGGGTCATGGTTTGAATGGCTCATATCAGCATGGAATTGGTAGCGCTAGTAAACACTACTGAATGAAGCTTAAATGCACATCCATTCAAGACACAAGTGATGTGGCTCCCCAGTCTATACTAGTAACTAAAACAAGAGCTTGAATGAACCATGCACTAAAAAATTCTGTAAAGCTGAATACCCCAAATTACAGTTCATGGGGTGACTCATGCTACCACATCATTTTCGCTGTTAGAAATGAGGTTCATTGTAGTATGCATACATTCCCAACAGTTCCTTTGTACTGTTTTATACTTTTTGATGATAAGTCTAAGTCACATGCATCCCTTTCCTGCAAATTTGTTCTATTCATCCTAGAAAAACATCCTAGATTATTGTTTTATTGTTGATTGATACCTGGACAGTCTTTGATTATGAGCTTCACCATCCAACTATATGCATTGCATGTTATGATACAATCTGTACCCTCTCAGAGATATCATAACGTTCACACTACCAGCTGTGTAGTGCTGGACTACTTCCAGTCGATCCTCTTCTTTTGGCTTGCGATCGAACACTTAATGTTCCCTATAGCAGTACATAATATTTTACCACCATGCATGCTGTGCTGCAGCAAAGGTCATATTTAGCAGCTCATTAGTGATAAAATGCTTTGATACCTCTGTGATCTTTAGAAGTCCATGGCGCTCTCAAACTGTAGAATATGCTCTTGATAGTTTCTTTGCAAAAAAATAATGCAGAATCGCAAGCAGCATCACCATACCCAATGGGATACATTACCAGGCCAAATGAGCATGGAGAAAAAGAGGTGGTGAAATCACACACATAAAAAAAGTTACCTAGGAATGCGTTAAACAAATGTAATCTGCTCTCATACAAGCACATCCACATTAAATATTTACGCTTACCAGCTGCCATTTTGTGAGATGAATCATGACTGCACAGTCCCATTTCCAGAGAATGCGTCCAAGAATACTTCCTTTAGCAGACACTTAGGTTTAGATGTGCCAAAACACAAGAGGTGTAACAAAGCTTAAGTGTAATAGTCTGTAATGGGAAATGAAAAGACATTATTAAGATGTTTTCAAAGGTTTTCATAAATATGATGGAGACTCTTGGAGGTATACATTGTTTTAAAAAATCAAAGCATTGTGCTTTCTGCTATCTTTTAGGATGAAACAATAGACCGCTGGTTTAGTAGAACATTTCAAATTTGCTTTGCGGCTTATTTAAAATGCACAATACTCGAGAGGAGAGGAAATGAGAGTAGAGGAGAGAATCTCTGAAATGGATACCTGAGTTTAGTAACCCAGCGAAAGGCTAGACTCCTGTATTCCCAGCTTGATTATGAGAAAGCAATTACGATGTGACGAAATCCTGAGCGGGCACTGACCTCGCTGACTGCTTGGGTGACAGAACGCCAGCTCTCTGACGAGCACAGCGACGGGACGGCTCATTGGCGAATGGGCTATGTTATTAAGCTCCATCACCTGCAGAACCTCTGTGATGAGTCCACTCTTCAGCCCCTGCCGCACTGCCGCCTAGCTCACTCGCCCATTACCGCCGTGCCCAGACCGTATCAGGGCACACATCAGCGCGGACACAATTGCCCTCGCGAAACAAATGCTTATTGACAGACAAAATTGCAATCAACAGGTAGCTCGGGACAAGCACAGAATGACACATTGGCTTTAGCTGAGCTCTATTAAGGAAAGACAGGCTTGAGAAGATTGGAGGGCACATTACAAAACAACACTGAAGTGTGAATGCCTTAAAGACTGCAAAGCCACATGAAATGTGTTTGCAGACATAAGTATTACATAAACCTCTTTGGTAGGCTAATACCAACAATAGATTTTCCTAAAGCAGAGAGTTCAATATAGCATTGTGTAGAAGACAAAGAACCTCCAGACAAAGTCAATAGAAGGGCAAAAAAACTAGCTCCATGTCTCAAAGAAAGCATTTATGATAAGAGACATGGAACTACATTTACTATGAGACGAATTTGACAATCAGTCCTCCTCAAACACCTCCTTGGATAATGAGAATCAATGCTGCGGAAAAACCTCAGTCTCCTCTTTAGAAAAGCACTTAGTCCATCACTAGCTCCAGTCTTTGTGTTTGAGATCACTGACATTGCCATGAGCAGTAAGACGGCAAAGTGAAGGCTTCAGCAGAATGAGAGGGGGAGTGAAGTGGTAAGAGTCGGGGATTGCTTCCAAGAACAGCTGTTAATCATAAGAAAGTGTCTGCCTCAGGTTTTCACCTATTCACTTTCATGATTTATCCCCTTCTTCTTTTTCTGCCTCCTATTTTATGCCACTTTCTTCCTAATTTTTTTTATCTTTATGGAAGGACATTTCCTGTCCTCAACTAAGGGCTGAGATGAGACAAGGCTGTTTAAAACAATATTTGGATCGATTTCTCCCTATGTGTTCTCCATTTACCCACAAGTTAAATGAGCCTACCTGGCCCTAACACTGCCACCCAGTTTGTTTCTGCATACTGTATGTGTTTGTGGCTGATTCAAAATAGTGTACAATGTAATTTTCTTCACTGAGTGTACCTAACATTTATTCAGTTGGATATACATTATTATTAATGACTGAGCTAAACCATCAAAGTCAATAGTGCAACTGCAATGCAAACCTTCTGGCCAGGTCTGGGAACCTGAAATTCTTCTCTATATGGACTCAAATATAAAAACACAATGGAGCAGTGGCAGCAGTGTTCTGCACTCTTCTCTGCTCAGCCTGACCCTACACTCTTTGGGGAGGAGCACTGTGGCCTGTCTTGCATGAGTAACTGGTGAGGCTCTGATTTGTGGGTTGGGATTTGTGGGTCCCGGGCTATCATCATAAAGGTGAGCATGCTGGGCAGTGTCCTTGTGGCACTGGAGAGAGGGAAATGGAGGTGTCCATTGCCATTACCAGAGTGGCAGGGTCCAAGATGAAGAGGACTCTTCATACAGAAAAGCCATTCTGCTGCTGGGAAACACAAGTGCCGAAGAGATTTACAAAGGCTATCTAGAAAGTCGACTGGATGCTTTCACCACAGTTATTTCACTCTGCAGCCCACAATGCACACTTGGGGAATGTCAATTTAAAACAGAACAATTTATGCGTATGATCTATATAATGGTAGCCATTTTATTCTGCTTATCCCAATAATATCATCTACCATGTAATGTATGGCCATCCTCAACAATGCTAAAGGTTTTACAATGGGTTTACAAAAGATTTACAAGTTGAAGGCAATACTGAAGATTGCCTCCTAAAAGTATATGTACACTAGAGCTTGAGTGTGTAAACTATATGCCAGGAGGCTTTAAAGTTTGGCCTCAACCTGTACTACACTATATTTTAAACTGCAAAAATACATGAGCAGAGGGCATGGCAGGAAATACAGCTACATGGCAATCCAAACACCCATAATCTTTGCAATCGACCTGTGATGGACAAGATGGTGTCAATGCTCTGATATCAGTTCCCATGTGGCATCCTTTTTATCCAATGGGATCGCAGACAGTGGTTTATTTTAAAAAAAAAACTCCATACTCCATACCTCAACAATTACAGTTACATGAGAGATGATGCATTTAGCTGTAACCTTTATCTCCCTCCATGATGCTGTATTAAAAGGCAAAAGTAGTGAATGCATAACAAAGGCAGCTACGCATCTGAGAAGATGATTGTGTTGCTTTTAATCAAATGTAAATTTTGCCGGTACAGAAAAAAACTGTTGTATAAATGCACAGTGATCGATTTCATGGGCAGTGGTCTTTAAGCTGGCCTATATTTTTAACTATCTCCAAATTTAATTATTTTGGGTAGTCATATAATATCAGATCTTTTGATATAAATAGCTCCACTGCTTTCCCTCTGAGATCTAAAATTAGTAGACGTGAAAGGCAGTGATAGACCTCATCTTGTCAGTGTTGCAGTTCTAAAAGTGCAAGCAATTATCTGTCACTTTCTATAGCACTCTTCATGTAATGTCCTCTCAAAGCTTCTTCACTGAAGAGGACTTATGTCAGTGGTCATACCCCATCAATCTGTTTCCATCTTTTTATCTTTTTTAAGAAACAGCAGTTAAAATGTCTGGAAAAAAATAAGCAGCCACATTGTTGCAGCCACATCAATTAAATGGTCCTTTCTCCGGTACGATAAAAAGCTTTAAAAAAAACATTAAGTTACAATGTGGAGATACTGCAGTCTCACAATTCCTCCATTCAATTGTGCAAAGATTGTTTTGTGTCCAGCTACTGCTTTACTGTGATAACTGCTCCATATGGTATGCTATATATGTATGATATGCTACAGCTTCTATGATACATTATTTCAGCAGACTTTACTCCAGGTCTCCAGTCCTCAGCCTGGGTGAACATGACTGGCTGGCATGTAAGTGCACATTTTTTTCAGAATAATCACCTTTCTGGAGTGTGAGAGAGCATTGAGTGCTGTTACATGGCCAAGTGATTGCAGCACTTGCCTTGACCGATCAGGAACAATCACAGTGAGCTTTAGAGGGCTGCCCACTGGCATCAACAGTGACGCAGAAAGAACGGGCAGAATGGGAATGTAATTTCACTCTGAGAAGGAAGGATGTTCACAGAACACTGTTCTTTTTTTATTCAATACCGTATAAATTTTAAGAACGGGCATATATTCTTTTGGAAGCTTGAGTTAAAAGTATTTTTAAAAGGTTTGTAATCTTTAATTAACAAACATACACTACTTAAAACAGTTTTGTAAAGGAGTGAAAACCCATTGCATAATACATTACTGAAAGTTATATGTAAATAAAATGCTAGGAATTTTAATCATGTGAATAAAACAGCTACTTTATGAACTTGTTGCCTGATACAGCTACTCTCATTTTGTATGCACCAACAATCAAATAAGCAAGCAATAGAAGTCCCCATCTACTAACACAAACCTTACTTACACACATTCACCAGTTTGAGTTAACTTTGAGTACCAAATAATTCATAATAGTACTCATCTTTTTCTTCTCATAATTTAACTTTATTTGTCAGTTGACTTTACCTATTTTAATTGCTGGCTTCCTACCCAGTCATTTTCCTCAAAAACTGATTTATGCGAACAATCCTTAGATGAACTATCTTTCAGTATCCATCTTGTTTATTTCCCAAAAATAACAATATTCATGAATACCAAAATACCAATCATGTCAAGACATATGCCTTAACCTAATCATTTCTATGAAGAATAACAGCATTCAGTCACCCTTCGCATCAGTGTTTGACATTTATAAGGCATTGTTAGAAAGGTACATCTAGATTTATGTCTAGCTTGTATTACCACAGTCTCCATGTTAAAGAGATCCAGATTTCTGAGGTTCTACTACCTTTCAGATCTCTAGGTATATCTGAGTCTAACACTCATATTATAAAACACTGTCTTATTGGGGTTGTTCTTTGATGTTGGAACTAAAAGAATTCTAATGATATCTGATTACATAACTGAATTGAGACAGTTACTTTTGCGTGTATATTTTAGAAAACATACATTTTCAAAATGCAATAACAATTTTTCTTCACAGAGGGAATCAAATTCCTTGTGTCATTAACCTGGGCTCATGATAACATTTTCCATTCAACTAATTAGTTTTGACCAAAGTGATATGTGTGAATACCTGTTATAGTTCCTGATTCTGTGCCTACAATTGGGGTGAAGTCCAAAACATCTAAAACCACGGTAAGGCTCAAAGGGTTGGTAAATAATGTTCATGGTCACAGATGTCAGTGTGCAGTATTCCGAAAGCAAACTTGCACATTGATTGCCATAACAGAAACATGTCTGAGATGAGTGGAAATTTTAGTATTCTTGCTGTGCAAACAAATCTTTCTACACAAAAATCCTTACATCAACAGGGAGATAGTTCTTGCAATTGCTCCACAGACAGATGGTTATTTTGAATTTGAGAATAGTAAAACTATAGCAATTAAAGAAAATAAATGATCTACAATTATCCTGTATATGAAACCAATATGGTGCTCTACTGTTGCCTGTGGAAGATTCTGGAGAAATAGAAGGCACTTCAGCCCAGCTAATGAGCTGAGAACTGCTTTAGAGTTTTCATCTCTCTGAGGGTAGAGTAATCACAAGCATTGAATCTTTGTCTCTTGCATGAGCCTGGTAGTTGGAACACACAAAATGAAAATGCACTGTGAAAATAAACTTCCTTTGATCTTATCTAGATTGAACTGGCAGTAGTAGAAATGGCGAGCTCTGATGTGGACCCACAGAAATTACTAAATTGGCAGGCGCAAAATAGAGAATAAAAGGAAAAATATATAGGCCCTTTGTGGACTGTGGTGATCCTCAGAAAGATATTTGATACCAACTTGGCAGCTAATTATCCAATTAGATGGAAAAGAGCCTGAAGGTGCAGACAAACCCAGACTATATATTATTGTACATTGTGTAAATGAGAGCTTATGTTCATGGAAAAACAAAGCTTTTTGGCCAGGCAGCAGCTGCTTCATTAAAGTGCAAAGTACATGAAAGAGCCAAGAAATCTCCTCACTGGCTGAATCATTCACGGCACTTACCTTAGTTGCAGGGTGGACCAATAACCTACGCATACAGATTTATTGTGGACAGCACAAGAATACAACCATGAGCTGAAACCTGCAACAGGTAACTGACTTCTTCAACTTCAGCATAAACATTTACTAGATACCAGATTACTCAGTTTCATGAATGGCAAGCATTTTGGAGGTCACCACTGTTAACAATCCCTGCTGCCAACTACCATATTAGTTTTGTTGATGGAAAAAGTTTGGGATCCATTACAATTTTGCAAATATGGCTTAAGTTAGATCCTCTCATGCTGCCACACCATCACTTGTAGGGTGTTTTGGAACACAGGCCCATTCCACTGAATGATGGCTCAGAGAGCTGACTTCAGATCATCTTATATAGAGGCTCCACACATGTAAAAAAAATGAACTTCTGGACAGCAGTAATATACTTCCAGTATTTATAATGGGTTTCAATGGGGCAAAAAGCTTTCCACCACCAGCCACTAGAGACAAACTGTCTATGTTTTGCACAGAAGCCATAAATTCAATTATTTCCTCCGCATCACAGAGTTCATGCTCTATGGATAACAAAAGAGAACTGGGAGCCAGTATCTACTTCATAATATATTTCAAAACATTAGCCCATTCAGATTCTTTCAGTCCCTAAGCTACCGTTATCACTGAGATTAGCATGGGCCCTCCTGTAGCACTGTGTGCACTGGGTAAGTGCAGCGTAGTACAAACACTTCAGCTGTAGTACTTCCTGCGTGAGAGGCATATTGGGGGCTAGTAAGCTACTTGCTGTGGATAAAATGGGAGATTGGAGTTCATGTTTGGTATGTGTGCTGTAGTTAGAATTTCATTGTCCTAAGATGTATACAAACAAACAGATACACACAGTAATCTTGTTACTTGCTTATTAACAGCTTATTGCACATTTACAAACTACTAAATCAATATAAATCATGGTTCCCATAATAATTCTAGTAATAACTCATTTTAACAGTGTAACCAGGCTGTTGTAGAAGCGACGTGGATCACACCATGAAACATATGGTTGTAAAATTATATTACCTATAATTTCAGATAAAAAAAATTAAATCTCCTGAAAACAGATATAATCTAAGCATACCAGACTATGTGCAGAATAATGACATTAATCTGTGCCTAGTTGAATCTAATCCGGTCAGACAATGAGGGCAATGTGACAGCGCATTATTCAAGCCAGGAAGAGATTAAACACGGATTTAATGCCATTCAAGCTGCTCTGATGGAAGCAGCCCAGGATCGCTGCGATCAGTGTCTGTAGCATATAACACAGTCGTAGGCCAGGCTTGAGATAACAGCCTGACTCCGGCAAATGCGTGCAAGTGAACCCTGCTGATGCTGTATGAGCACAGAGGCAGAATGAACCTCTGACAATGGAGATGTTTCATCACTGCACAAAGTCTACAGCTTTCCAAAGGTCTCTTTGAAACCAGCTGGTGACAAGCAGGCTTGAGCCCAGAGAATGGTGTGTGAATGAAGGAGTGAAATACTTGAAACGTATCCCCTCCTTCAATCAACTTTGCTGGAAGACGGTGCTAATTTTACATTCCACTGTCCACACAGGACACTATTGGGTACTCAGGGGAGCTGGGAGAGAGGCATATCTCTCACCGATGATAACCCACAGCCAATGGCTGACTGGCCCGTTCTTAGGAGACTTCAATTCAGTGATAACTCAAGCAGCCCTGGATAACTCAAATGCACGATTCAGTTAGTGAGACTACGCCCCTCATGGTCTTAACACTCACCTTTACTGGCAAAGCCACTGTAGCCTTAAGCTTTTTAAATTGGTTTGCTCTTAAATGTGTATTTAATATTCCTTTCAATGAGGAAACAGCATTCAGTGTCACAGACAGTAAAATATTAAGTAATTGGCTAAGTGCTTTCGATTGAATTTCCCGATTTTATATTTTCTTTTTATGCCAAAGAAATCTATATTTGGCAGGCATCATATCAGAAGTAAATTTTAAATCAGCTATAAAATTTTACAAGAACAAAGGACGATATCCCTCAAGCTACTGTAACCACTTTGCCAACTTCTAAATAGCTCCTATTATTCTAAATGTCCAGCTCTTATGAATATCTACTCACTTTAAATATCATTTTAATATGTCACAAACCAAATTGTATGGTGTTCTCCTTTCACATTTTTAAGAGGTCATTGTTTTTGGCTAAAGTTATTTTTTTAATCAGATTTATAAAAACAATCTATTAGTTCTGGAATGCAATTTTCCTCATATGATATTTCAACTGCCCTAATGTTATTGTGTTCCACTATTTAAAGGAGAGAGAAGGTACCAAACATCTAAAATGGAATGAACTTGTACACTGCAATCTGAAAAAACTGACACTGAGAATGCTTTCTGATGCTTGTGGACTTCAACTGAAAGGGAAACCATCATTGCGGCTTGGTAGTAAGTTAGGTTTATCACATATGGAGACATTACTTAAACACAATGCTTGGAAAAGTACCGTCTGTGTGCACAATGTAACGTGCTAGTTGCTGTGTTGATCTGCACACATTTCATGCATGACTTTTATCATCTCATGATAAAAGGTGAATTCACTCATTTCTGGCACAGTATCACATGTGATGTTTTCAGTGTGAAAAACACAACACAGCTTCAACTACAGTCAATAAACATGTCATTACTGCAAGTGTTAGCAGGCACATTAATTGATTAACTGGTTAATTAACAATCAATAGTATTTAAGTGTTCATGCTTTCAGATATTTGTGAATACAGGAGGCCCCGACATAACTCCCAAGATGCATTGAATAAGAAACAACAGAGATAAGGATAACGGATGCAGCTACACTTGGAGTTAAATGGAAGAACATGATTATTTGTTTAAAGCCAGCACATTTCAGTATATGGCCTAAAACATGTGCCTTTTGAACAATAAGCTGTATTTTCCCCCTGAATTTAACCAAATGTAGCTGGGATATTATTATCCTTATATTTATACAAGCTGCTGTGGTTGTGTGCTCAATCACTTGATTCAGAGGGATCACTTAAAGGTAGTTCAGATGGAGCTGTTCCACAGTCTCAAATGGCAGCCACCAGAGACCTACTCCACAGACATGGACTTGTGATTGGCTGACCACAGCTGTATATGGGGTTAGGTATGTGTTGCATGCTGGGAGTTCATAGTCATTGTTTCAGCCCACAAACTTTTAGTATTACACAACTAGACATACTGAATAAAGCTGTGCTATAACACTAGTTTGCCATACCAGCCTTCACAGCTTCAGAACTTTCTGTTTATAATTCATCATACAATCCATGACATTTGTATCCCTCATCTCATTAATTACATGTATAACATTGTTTCAAACTTCAGGGCTCAAAGACAGAGTTTGAAATAAACATGATTAAAAACAAAAAGTGCTGATAGGTATTGAATTCCTGGTGACATTAAGCCTGTCAATGATAAAGCTAAATGAAATTATCTGGTGAGCACCATACATTTTATAGACATTTTATAAGACAGCAATGGATAACATTTACCTGTAAAATGTTTAAGGAGGTTTTTCATCTTGGTGTGAATTATAAGTTGTACTGGAAGTAATAACAGATCATGGTGGGGTAATTTATTAATGAAAAATTGCTACCAAATTGCACCCACGGGTTTGCACCTCAACTATTTCAGTAATAAGAAAAAATATGTGTTCAATTCAATAAATTATGGTAGACGACTAATAACACAGACAACAATAACAGGATTTGTGTTTACAATTAGCAAGGAGACTATTGCATAAAAATAATGGCATAGCCAATGCTGCATTAAATTGATATAAGTCTGTGATACTGTCAGCTGACATCAAATGCAGTTAGCACGAAAGACTTTAAAATATTATTTTTGTTACATTTTGAGAAATTTTGTTTTCTCTTGTTTGGGTAAATGGCCAGAATTATGCCAATGTAGTACATTCATACTTGTCCATTTGCAGTATCATACATTGTAGACACATTTGTGTCCTGGAAGCGGCAGAGCATTCTTGGCTAGTGACTTGAGGACAGTGAATGGAAATATGTTATTGCGATTGTTGTGAGTGTGCCTTGATTCTTTGCATTCACTTGATTCAAAAATCAAGTTCTGGTTTTTGTTATTCACTTGAACAGAATTGTACAGACTGCCAGTTGACCATTTGCAGCAAAGTAACATTAAATA
This sequence comes from Albula goreensis, assembly GCA_022829145.1. Lineage (NCBI taxonomy): Eukaryota > Metazoa > Chordata > Actinopteri > Albuliformes > Albulidae > Albula > Albula goreensis. Next base: position 17,116,088 of record CM040759.1, read on the forward strand.
TAGTCTCTATGTTGTTTGTTAGATGTGTGTATGTGTGTGTGCATGGATGTAAGCATTACAATGCTTTATAACTGTGAATATCTTCGCACTTATAACACATCTTTCTCATGGTTGTCAATGAAACACCAGCCATTTTTGCTGTATTTGGGCTCCTGTGTTGCCCAGTTACTACTTGTTTGTGCTCTGTTATATCTTAACAAAGGGCAAATACTTTGTGGTGAGTTAGTTAGAGTCTTTCAGGAGTTCTCATTAGTTTATAATTAGCACAGTCATTTCTGCATTCGTCAGAATACTTAATAACCTCATGTTTAAAACGGAGTCCACGTTTTTTCCCCAACATCACAGAAATCTACATGCATATAGAAATTACCATAGTAGCCTACGGCAAAGGCATTATGTGTCACTACCAGGAAAGAATGGATGCCAGTTGTGATTTTGGCCACTTATGACTCCTTTCTGTTACATATGCTATTCCTCTGTTGGTGCAATGCTTCAGAGTCTTCCTCTCAGAGTTAAAAAGATATAATAACAATGTACAGTATAACAAAGGGTATGGGGAAACTCACTGATGCATCAACAGGTGTGCGCTTTCCATCAGTGATAACAGGTAGCACTCAATAAATGGGGAGCAGGCTGAGAAACCACAGGGGGGCCCATTAGTGATAAAACCTCTCAATTCGTCCTGGCTTGAGTGACGTTTCAGACTTCCCATCTCTCGCTGTTTCTCATTTTACTCTGAACAGCCCTGTCTGGGCTGGGACCTGACAGGACTCGTCTCTGACTAAATTAATGGCCTTCAGCAGCTTTGATCAGAGCAACGGCTTCAGATCAAGTGGTCAGAACCGCAATGAGGACAGGTTTACTACCACTGTGTATTCACACCGTTCAGAACACATAATAATTAATCATTAATGTCGTTTCAACTGAAAAAAAGACAAAAAAGACATACTGCTTGCCCGCAGTCTTACTTCAAAAGATATAGCTTTCTCGTATTATTTAATGTCTGAGTGATTTAATAAACTGATCTTGCCTACTTGGGTCTCTTTCCACAGTTTGAGAGTAGATTAAATCTCTCTGTTCAGTTCTGGTGTGTCCTAATTGCTGAGTGTCTGCCCTAGACTGCTGTTTAATAACTTCCAGTGCAAAGACTGATGCTGCAAAACTGCAAAAAACAGAATCTGTATTTCCACAAACAGGAGATAACTGCATATTAGAGGAGGTTGTTCATCTTTGTTGTACAGGTCCTATGAATGTCAGTTTAGAGTATGTAAAATATCTTTTTAGAAATATGAATGTAATTTTTGAAAGCAAAGACCAATTGGTTTTCAAAGTGCACTGCTGAAATGCCCGGAGGAATCTTTGAGGAATGATTTTCAACGTTTTAGTCATATTACAATTGAATCCTGATAATTGGTTATTCTCAGGAGTGTTGAAGCGTTATGAGCTTCACTGGATTTGACTGGGGTATATCAATGAATTTAAAATGGCACTGCTGGAAAAATATGTAATAGTGTATCCTTGTCCAATATTCAGCCACAGTGAGATGACTGTAGCTCTTCCATTACTGTATTATTTAATCAAATGTTGTAGTTCAATATTTGCAAACTTGTCTCCATTGACATGGGTCAGTCCATCCTGACCCATTCCCACTGCAGGCTTGGCAGCCCTCTTGTCAGAGGGGGATTTTTGTCACCATGGGAATGAAGGTATATCCTGTTGCCTAAGTTACCATCTGCTGATAAACAGGGCTGCCAGTGTGTAGCTCAAGAGTGCTTGGAATATACACTGGATTTAGCAATGTATGAGAGACAAGGTAAGGATACTCTGTCAAGGTTGTTTAATCTATTTACAGTAATAGACAGCGGAATGTTTCAAGTGGAAGATATCATTAAAACATTGTGACTCATGGTGACCATTAGAACTACTGCAACTGCTACAACTTACTGTGAATATAAAATAAATGTGCTCAGATCTAATTTAATCGATTGCTAGAGATTACCAACTGTACAACAGCTTTGTCATATATTAAAAAAAATATCTTCATTCAAAGCAGTTGCCACATTGAAAATACAGATATATGAATTGTTAAGTATAACTGTCTGACACAATAATTTCTTGAGAACAGAATATAGACATCAGGCAGTCCTTTAGTTCTTTATTTGACACGAAATGCATGGAATCGATTCTTAACACAAAACTGACTTATCAATGGAGCAAGATCTATAAAGAGCGTGTCTACTAAGTGTCACACAAGCCTGCAGTGACTTGTCGAGAGCCCATCACTGAGAAGCTGCTCCTTTAAGCAGGCTGGAAAACCTTTTGCCATTATCACTTGAGCCCCTGTTCTCTTTTTAATGCCAAACTAATCCCAGTGCCAGTTTAAACAAATTCAAGTGCTGGAGCACAAAATTGAGGAGGTGTTTAATTTGGATTTACCTCTGAAGCCCAGGAGAAATCTTAACTCTAGAGGTAAAGAGATTGAGGACCAAAGATCTGCAGCAGGACTGTTAACTCCTCTGCAGTGAGTAGAGTAGAAGGTGAGGGAAATAGAGAGAGAAAGGTCATTTTAGTTACAAAGTAGGTAATGCTTCTCAAAAGTTGTGTGCCTTAACTTGAAAAAGTAGTAGACTGCACAAAGCCAGTTCATTCCTCCAGTCACTGCCAAGTGGACATAAAGATAAGGGCAGTTTCTTTTTCCTCTGTTCTATGTCTCCCTTTTCTGTTTGTATTGTTCCTCACTACAATAACACAAACATTTAAAAGAGATTTAATATGAAGATACATGATAAAAGTTCTCCTTTCAAGTTTCATGTTAATAATTCATAGAGTAAATCAGGACTGAAGGGGACTGGAGCAGAGCTGTGCATTTCCAGCTCTCTTAGATTTCACCCAGTTGTGGCAGCAGCTGTCCTGAAGTGACACAGACAGTCACGTCAAGAATGAAAGAGTAGTAGAAAAAAACAACAACTTCCACGTCTGGCTTGGAGAGAGGTGAAAGCAATTGTGCATTTAATACGAGCCTAATGCCTTGGCCTCGTCCAAAGAGGCGTCAAGGAGCCAGAAACGGGCTTCCCTTCTCAGCTCATTACGGCACTCTGAGTAATCTGTCCATGTCTGAGAAGAGGCCACAATGCCCCCTACCCCCCACCTCCATCTCACTCCCTCTGTCCTTCCCTCCCTCCCTCTCCCTGCATCCCAATCCCATTAAAACGCCTTGGCTGGAGCAGACCTGACTGTCACAGGCGAATGGCAGGATCCTCAGAATCGGTGGAAGGAGAGTCATCCATCAGAGCTGCTTAGTTCCCTGCCCGCGCATACGGAGAGGAGTCCGAGCCAGGGCCCGGGCCGGCGCGCCCACGCCACGCTACACCACCCACCACCTCCATGCTGTGCAGGGATGGCTCCTCCACACCTCCACAAAGACCACAGAGGAGTATCCCTGACACCGACATCTTGCAACATTCACAATCAGCTGCCATAATAAAAACACTGCCACGGTTAGCAAATGTTCGTTGAATGGCACAACCTGATAGCAAAAGACATGAAAGGTAATTACCTTACTCAAACTAAAATAAAAAAAGAATGTGTGGGTAGATATACAGTATCTTTACTATAGAGCTGGTGTTTTTGGTTGTTTGTCAGCTCATGTTTACGGCCTTCATTTTGTCTCTTCAGCACCGAAGCAACCTAAGAATGTGGACGAAGGAAACTAAAGAACTTTCACTTTGCAGGATTTACCCATAAACGTGAAACAGTTTATGACAAGCGATATGGGAAACTGCCTCACTCAGTGATCACAGAATAACCACCGAAAACTATAATGAAGACAAATGTCAAAGCTGTATTTGCTCTCTGTATGAATTTACTTTCGCCTCAGCCTTGTGCCACCATGTCACGGAGGAGTTGTGCAACACACCAGGGGGAATCAATCACCCAGATCTTGTCATTTATGCCAGGTCCGGCCATCTTTCGGATAGCTTTCCTATCAAATCAAATTACATTTTATTAGGAAGCCAACTGAACAAAGCTGTTAAAAATCAGTCTCTGGAGCTTTCATGAATTCATAAAAACAGACAGAAGAGACAGAGGCAGCAAAGAAGAAGTGAGGGCTCGCAGACTGACACTGTCTGTGTTAGAAGTGAAAGGCCTGAGAGAGACTGCTGTGGTCATTCATCAGGCATAAGTGTATTGTGATGGAATACAAGTTTCTATCGGTTTTGATTGTGTCTTGCAGGATTACATAGGAAGATTACGTAGACAGACAGAAACCAAATTTTCCAGCAGACGCTGCTTGCCTTTAATGGTGGAGAGTACCCACCCTCATGTCCTCACCCCCATCATGGCCCTCCCACTCTTTGAAGACACCTGCTTGCTGGCCCAGCATGAAGGACCCTGAAGTGGAGTACATAACAGACTCACAGACACAAGCTGCTCATTCTCCACCACCTTCCAGACACCTCGGCCCCACTGCAGTCCCTAAGGAGTGCCAACATCAAAGCAACAGTGGGTGCACAGCAAAGAGAAAAATGCAAAGGGCCAATCTGTGGAGCCCCAGGTGACCTAACAATATGAAATAATTAATAGACTATGCTGTTCAGTGATTAGGTAGGAAAGGAAAACAAGTTGCTGTTATGAGGAACGCAAAGGCTATCACCCAATCGAACACAATTAGGCCAGGAGTCAATCAACACTTGCCTTTAACAGCTATCTACTCTTGAATAAGTGTTATGCATAGTGAGTGTTATGCTTTTCCTCTACAGGAACAGTCTGGCCAAACTGTGTTAGTGAAGATACACATGAGCACTTGAATTTAATTGTGAGCCAATCAACACTTCAATCAAACAGTTGCCTTTAACTCTGGCTCAAAAGTAAATGCAAGTGTTTGTTTTTACACATTACCTGACTTGGCACCTGAACGCATACTTTCTACAAATTTAAATACTCTTTTGAAAAAAGCTACTCAATTTTGCTATTACAAAATGGGATAGGATACATATTAGAACATATTATTTTGAGAATCATTTCCAAAATTATTGGAAGCAAATAGAAACTGACTGATTGTAATAATCAGTTTAAAGGTATAGGTTTCAGTCCTCTTCATGTCAAGCTGACAAATCATTGCTAATATGTACATTCATCAGTATTCCTCCCTACTGACTGATTTGTCGATCCATGTTGTTATTTCTCAGGGTAGATAGAGCCAAGGTGTGGTTAGCAGTGGTTGAATTAATGCCTGACTGAGCTTGATTCATTCCTGCCCTGTCATTGCACAAAAATACAACCCTTTTGAATGCATTCTGAGCTCTGCATAACAATTGAAAACAGATTTGGTTTCCTACCACAAAGCACCAACACAACAATTGATCTGCTAGCCACCAGGGGCTCTTATCTGTGACTGATTTCAGGCCACACAATAATCGTAGTATATTGTGTCCTTCTAAAGCATAGCTCATAAACACGTCTCTTTCTCTGTTACTCAGTGTCCAAACTCAATGAGCTCAAGGTGCTTGGGAAGTTCCATGATCATTTAAGAGTCTTATACATTTAGAACATTGTATTATCTAAATTGATATTTGAGATAATCACTTTTACCTTTGAAAGGTTTGAGAAAAAACCCCATATGGCAAAAACAGGGATAATTAATACCATACTCTCAGCCTCTCCACTGCATGATTTTACAAGCACCTCATACCCAGAACCACCTGGGCTTTGCTACTTTAAGCCCATTTATTTTTTTGGTTGAGTGACATCCTTCAATTTAATGTATTCCTTCATGGGCAGTTCCACATATGTGGAAGAACATTTTGACTAAGGAAACTTGTGGGACATTTTCCAGTAAAGCTGCAGTCTAGACAATGTCTAAATTTGCACTGAATGTTGACAGTAGAAAGCAAAATAAAGGAGTGAATGGACAACCCTGGGGCTTTTTAATGAACAAGCTTGACCAAAAAACTAGCAGTCTTGATGCATTATAATGAATTACAAGATACACATTGCACATACCATTCCCCTACACATGAGGAAGTTGCTAGGATACATAGTGCCATGATGTCAGTATTCAATATTTACAAAGTAGCCTCTTCTACCCTATATTGAATAAGCATGACCTGACATAATATTTTACATAACATCTCAAAGTAACTCCATGCTTAAGAAATGAGTGTGCCAAGCAGTGATGAGTGGTACCTAATATGGGTTCATTTGGGAAAGTTGCCTTCAGTCTTACCAGACCTGAATCAAAATAACTGAAATTCTCCATAAATTGTTGATGGTAAAGTTCACATCCAGTCAAGTGAAAGAGAGGCAAGTTGGCTACTGCAATGGTAATGACATAAATAATGAAAAGAGCAATGGTTCTGCTAGCATAGCTGGTCAATGACCTACATCAGCAGTGCTGTTGACTCCCACCCACGACAACCCTGATGTTCCTATGCTCTTGTATTCACATGATAATGGAAATCAACAAAAACACATACACTAATATGTCATCCCCACAATGCATTTCATTTACCACACAGGGACTGGTGCCACATTATTCAGGGTGCTTTGAAACATAACTCTCCCTGAGGATTTGCGCATCGGATAACTCCATGGACCCACATGACAGGCCTGCACGATGCAAGTCTATTGGAGGAATGATTACTCAGCGACGTGCAAAGATGACTAAGCTGTAATTTGAGCTCTTTTACATGCATGAAGTGGCAGATGAGCTATGTCTGTTTTGAACATGCTAATTTAAAAGGTACCAAGGGCATTTCTGGTGATAAGCTAGACTCCAGGGAGTGTTTGGTTAGACGTGCTATGCATTTATGCATCAATTATTTAACTGTAATTTGCTCAGTTTGCACATGGTATATTCAACTTAACATTGTCCCTAGGGTTAATTTTCAAAATTTTCATGACATTTTCTGAAATTCAGTCTTAAATCATATACATGTACCTAAAGGGCCTAATTTGTGGAGGTGTGTGTGTGTGTGTGTGTGTGTGTGTGGTGGGGCGGATACCACTGATAATATATGTGTGAAATTTGAAGCAGACCTGTGCAGAGCACTGAAGTGATTTTCATGCATTGCAGAGTGGATCCTTTGAAAGTTAAAAGCATGGGACCGTATGCTTCACACTATCAAGCATGAGCTAGCCTGACAAGAAGTCAGCTTCAGTACAAATCCATTCAAAATGGTAGTAGCAAGCAAAAATTGCACAGGAGTAAATATCTTATAAGATGAAACCAAAATCATTCCACATCAAAATTTTGGCAAAACTGTTACCCTGATTTATTTCCAGCACTTACAAAATGTTGGTTGTGAGAGCATGCAAGTTACAGGTTGATGGGGTGGACCATTGACGACAATTCTATCCATGTCTGAGATTCTCCATGGAGTATCAAGTTAGAAATAACTAACACAATATCAACCATAAATTTAATATCATTCATTACATTAATGTGAGTAGGACATGTAACATTAGGACATGAGTGGCATAAACTGATCGTTGTCTTTAAAAATAATTCTGTTCTGTCTACATTTTTAATGAATGAGAAGATTACTGGTTGTTGTCATGTTTCCAGAAGTAATACATCCATTACTTTCATTTTAGCAGTCCATCAATTTCAAAGACACACAAAATCCAACGAATGTAAAGGACAGTTACACAATAGTGTGACAAACACACACAGACAGCATACAGGAGTGTGAAGCTATATGGTGAAATTACACCCAAATGCCTCTGGAGCTCAAAGGGTTATGACTGACACAAGAGTGCATTAAGGATCCCCAAGGACCAAATCTATTGACAGGAAGGCTCATCTATTCTTTATTTATGGGTTTTGGTTCTCCTGATTCAAGAAAATCAATCAGGCCAGGTGATGGAAAGCTGAGAGGGTCAACAGTTACGTTCCTCAAACAATGAGCGCCCTTCAGGCTCATGATAGAAAAAGAATGCAAAAGAGAAACACAATCCTCCTCAGCTATCCACTTAAGCATGCAGGAGGACAATTTGTGTAAACGAGAGGAGATAGATAAAATGAGAGGAAAATAGTGCTTTCCCAACAGTAAAACCATAATTGGCTAAAACATCTACAAATCGTAAATGCCAATTTTGTTCCAGTTTGCATTCTCAGTCTGTTTGGAAGAGCACAGACAATCATAGGCCTTCCTCTGAAGCTTATGCTGCAAGTGCTCACTTTTTTTTCTTATTTACAGCCTATTACAGTCATATAGGATGCACTGCCATTAAACTTCAGATAGCTAGCATTAATGCAAACCTGGTATTTAGGTAGCTGTATGAACATCATTGGTAAAGTGGTGCATGAGTGTACAGAACCAAGCAACAGCCAGTACTGTTCCTGCTTTGTTTACTAACATTTATTAACTGTAGATGTTCTGGCCACTTGACATTGGTGGTGTTGTTTTGCCAGCTACCAACAACTCTAAATAATATGATTTTGCAAGCTAAGTAATATTATTGTAGCTTGTGTTAATTATTGTCTGGCATCAATCACCTAATGGCCATTTCAAATACATAACATTGCATGTTGGCAATCACATATGTCAGCAATTACAGCTTCTGATCTACCAATAAGAACAGAAAAATATCTCTAATTGAATAGCTTACAGAAGTATTGACTTTACAGTAGGTAGTTTAAAATAAATGACAAACAAATGTAAGTGACAGTAAGAGCTAACAATCCTGAGAGAGAGAGCTACAAAAGCAGGGGAATGCATGTGCTTTCCAGCACACTGTTCAAAATGGTACTGCACCACCTAACTTGTGTGTGTGTGTGTGTGTGTGTGTGTGTGTGTGTGTGTGTGTGTGTGTGTGTGTGTGTGTGTGTGTGTGTGTGTGTGTGTGTGTGTGAGTGTGTGTGTGTGATAAAACTGCTGCAAAGTCCAAAGCATGACTGCCAGAGATTTGTTGACTTCATTTGGATGGTATTCCCATACCATTTATAATATTTGCCAATACATAATTAGGTCAGTACAAACTTTATTTGTAGAATAAAGAATTTGGCTTATCTTCAGCCTCTGGAACCTGTAATAAACAGTGATTGCAATCAGGCTGGGAAATCATATGACCACAGTCATATTACTCTAAATACTGTTACTGTTTTTTGTGCCTTGGATTGGTACAGAGAGATGCTTCTGCATTGAAGCTCTGATTTTTGCAATACCAGAGCAATAAACATAATTAATAAATGCATTCTTGAAAGTTCATGTGTGTGAGATCCAAGAAAATAAATAATGATAAAACTTCCAAAATAGTCATGGTGATACATTTTTTACTTCACTTGCATTTAAAAACATGATTGTTGACAGAAGTAAATTTGGCCTTTTTAAATATACTTTGTTTTGTATATTGGCAAATCCATTCACTAGACAACTTATTTGATACTTTACATTTACTACTCTGCTGAATAGCAAAACATTTTCCTTTCAGTGCAAGTAACTACCAGACTCAATCAACATTTGCACTTAGCTTTTATTTACAAATAAATGCAAATAATTCCCAAACACAATTTGGCAAGTTAATTTTATTGAGTAATAAAGTTATGCTTGTAAAGAAAGACAACATGTATTTCATGCGTTTGTTTAATTAAATTGACACTAGTTGAACCTCGGCCATAATCTGGAACAAAGCTGTAACAAATTAAAGCCAAATTCTGCTCACTGGTGAAATTATTTAGCTGCCTTATTCAATTACAGATATCACTTTATAATGATTTATTGGATCCCAATAAGGCCAAAAGTATAAAGCAAGTCTTGCTACACAGCAATCTCAAAGATAAGCGTTTGCATTGAGTTACCTAACATAATAAAATACTCAGGGAGTAATTTATTGTTCTTTAGAAAAATTAATTAAAAGTACTTTTATTTTAGTTTCTTGGCTCTTTTTCACTCATCTGGGCATAAAATGAGACTTGGGAGGAGTCTGATTAAAGTTCTTTAAAAGTTCTGTCTCCACAGACCAAGGAGGGAGTGGGTGGAAGTGAGTAACCTGAGCGCTGATGCATTTTTCACACAAAGAGTTGACAACACATGCAATAGCTTTCAAGGTGATGTAGTAGAAGCAGGAAACCTTGAGGGATTGACACTTGACACAGCAGTAGATGGTACTCCGTTTAGCCTTGAGAACTGAATAACCTGCTCCAATGTCAGATTTTGTGTGTTCTCATAAACTGGGCAATATATAGTCAAGACGTTTGTATGGTCGGTTGGTGGGCCACATGCAACACAGACAGTTCAGAACGGTTCAGGATTTCTCACAGAAAAGATTATAGCACATTTGTTATTTATGAACATTTGTACTAATATGTTCTTCAAATTCTGAAGATAATGCATCCTACCATTTACATAACATAGAGGTAAGCTGCAAAGTCCTGGATTCAATTCTTACTTCAACATTAAAACCAAAAAGATGTCAGTGCAGCTAACCACTTTTAGCTAGCCCTGTTTGTTTAATATAGCTGGCCCTCTCAAACAGTTTTAAGTAAATTTCCCTCATTAATTTTGACAAGCTCTACGATGGCAGAATTCTCAGTTTTTCAGTGGACCCCTGAACATGCAAATAATGGAAGGGGATAGTTATGTAGAGCTATCGAGTTATATGTCACTCTGTCTAAATTGTATCCTTTTTTTCAAAGGGTAGTGTAATGGCGCTTCTGTTTAATGCTTACTTTTTGCATCTGGGAGTTTTTGAAAATTAAAAGCTGTAATTATAATTCTGTTTTCAGTTGTGTACCTCATTTATCTGACTGGTGTTTCCATAATACTGAGGTTCTACTGCATTTGCATATTTATTTAACTGGATGTTTATACTTCACTAGGATGACGTTAAAAAAATCCTTGAGAGAAGAGAGAGGTAGAGAATTTTATTAATTGGCGGAGGATGTGTCAGTCCAAAATGACTTGGCGGGGAGCCCTGCACAGTTATATTTATGACAAAATATCAGTCCATCAGAGAGTGACAGAGAAAATATCTGGTATTGCAAAAAGAACTATCAGACAAAGTGGAAATGACCACATAACAAGTAGATGTTAATGATTTAGTGGACACCTCATTGTTTTGTGGAACAAAGGATAGCAGTTGGTGCATTATAGTGCAATGGCATTTATGCAAGCCTGGCTACAGCAAGGGTATCAGCCAGAGCCGAACACTTATCCACATTCAGTTTCGCATGTTTCTTTAAAATGCTTACTCCCGGCTAGGTAGCACTTCACACAGTTCACTTTCGAATAATAAACTATTAAGCTACCATTCATCACTGCTCATGTTTTTCCTGGCCCCCAAACTGTGCAATTAGCATCAATCACAACTGTGATCTTTGGTGCTGTATTCCCCCATAACAGGAATAATGAAAGCGCGCACATCAGGAGGCGTTTCTCCCTCTATCATGCACAGTTGACTGAACGCACATGCCATTTCTGCCACCAATATGCTCATTTATTTCATGTTTTCAAAAACATCTATGTGAGGTAGGTGGGTGTAGGCAGTAAGCAGAAAGGTTCATCTCTAATTACGTTCTGGGATCAGCAGCACTTGAGCGGCAGAGTAGACACGATAAATTGAAAAAGTAAGCCACCGTATTTGCACGCATGAGAACAGCAGACACGGGCCATGGAAACTTGCCAACAGATTCTGTCAGAGGCTGTGTACAAAAAAATTATAAAATACGGTGCAACACTTCCATTGTCCCCACATAGTGAAAGAGGGCAGGCACATTTCAGACCCATTGTATGAAATGTAATGGCATGCTACCACAGAACACTGTGTTAGTTTACCGTAACATAGAAATAAGTTTATCTCATTTTCTTTACCCAAAATCTAACCTGAGAATCCCTCCTCTGCTCAACTGCATATTGAGCTGTAATGCCCCATGAAAATGGCTTCATCATTTAAGAGGCCATAGTAAAAGTCATATGATTTAGTGTGGTTTTTGGAACCCCTGCATGACTCAGCACTTCTGGGAGCCAGCCGACTCAGCCGTGAACCCCATGAAAACAGCACCTGAGACGGCCGTTTGTTAAATTATATCAAGGCACTTGCATTAATATTAGGACAGAGGGCATTAACAACTGCAGCCTGTAATGCACTGTGCACCTCAAAAAATCTGACAGACAAGAAATCACGCAACTATAATTTCTAAACTATGGGGACACATTACAGGGATATATGGAAGAAACAAGGGAGATTTAGTATTTCAATATCAAATAAAGCAAGACAGAGACTTCTGTCTGCCACAGGGAAATGTTCATGGTGAAGAAAAATACATGGGTCAGCTATTCTGTTCATTGTCATGCAGGTGGTGGTTTCGTCATACGGATAAAGTTGTAAACTCAGGTAATCACATACATTAACTTTCTAATCTGAAAATGTGGATGTGCAAATCTGCCTGAGTATTCCCTTCTTCACAAAAATGTTCAGTCTAATGACTAATGTGAAACCACTGCATTAAAAACATAAGCACATCATAAAAGATTTAGTGTCTCCATGCTCTATAAGAACACTGCTGTGTTTGAGTGCATGTGTGTGGAGCACTGTCCACTCCTCATCAAAGATCTTTAGGGAATTCACATCTTTGTGGTTTCTGTAGCAGCACAGGGCCGTGTCAGAGATACAAAATGACCTGGTACTGTAGCCAAATGTGTCACGCACATATTTACTCAATATGAATGATGAGCCAGATCTCGCTTTGAGTGGCTGGTTGTAAAATGATGGTATGAGGCGGAGTGTGTGTGTGTGTGTGTGTGTGTGTGTGTATGCGCATGGGGTGTAAACCCTCGTCTCCCCTGTCTGAGAGGACAGTGATCCTCAGTGACATGTGTGAGTAACCCATGTCCTGGAGCACACTCAAACAGAGGCAGCGGCCCAGCCGTGAAGCGTCGCGGTGAAACAGCAAGGTAAGCTGTCTGACGGGAGCCAAGTGAGCAATCTGTCTACCTTTGTTCCTGTCCTGTTGCCTATCCCATACTGTTAGCACGGCATGCCCCTGTCCATGCCAACCTCCCCGAACTCAGCGCACCTCCCTCTCGGTCCCAGGAGCCGTCACGTACGTCACAAGGTTTCTGTGGGCATCTGTCGTTCCAGCTCAGCCATTCCCCCTGGCAGTCTGCCGTGACTTTCACGTCTGATGAAATAGATCTGAACATGAAGATGCTCAAATGTTTTTTTTTCCCTTTGGCACGTGTGTGACCAAACCTGTTGTTGTAACATTTGGCGAGGAGTCCACCATTCTGCCGTACAGAGTGGGCATGATGACAGCCATATGACAGACAGTACAAATCAGAGCATGGAGATGAGACTTTTCACTGTAACAGCTTATTTTTTCCCCATATACAGAACCACTATCTAAATCCAAATTCTCCCCATCTCCCCATTAACCCAGAGCTTATATAAATCAGAGCTGTTCAGTGATGTGGCATCTCTTTCCTTCACAAAGCAGAGGCAAAAGGCCCGTTTCACTGGACAGCAGTGGACTCGGACCTGATGACTCATGACACTCAGAAAATCACATCATTGGCTGCACAGTCTGTGTGAGATTTAAAAACGATAAGACAGTAATTACTCAGGCAACATGGCCATTCTTACTTACAACTGGAGCGATGGGAGAGGAAAAGTGCATAAAGAACAAACAGGACAAATTGAAGACAGAACCCCTTTGCCACGGTACCAGCCATATCTGAAATGGCATGATTATTTATTGTGTGCATCTGTATTCATGATGCCTTTATATACATGATCATAGCAAGAGCTTTAAAATAAGAATGAATGAGAGTGAGGGGAGGAAATGAGGGGGCGGGGGGGTGAGATAGCGGGGCACTTGGAGAGACACATGTTGACAGAGGGGTCTAAAAATCTTAAAGGAACACTGTGTAACCTGGACCAGTACGTATGATATAACAGAAGAAGGGAAGGCTGTGTGCACTATCCAAATGTAAGCTGATCATTTTTTGTTGGATTCTCCGTTTCCTGGAATGAAAGGTGAGGGGAGGGCTGAAAGAGCACGATTCATTTCCGTTTGCAAAAGGTATAATCGTAAAAAGAATATATATATATATATATATATGATGTTCCACTCCTGCTGTGTACCATTTTGAAATGCATGGGCAGCACAATTTTATTTACTGCCATGCTAATTTGAATTGAAAAGAATGACCTGAGTGGACAGAAACAGAGAGAGAGAGAGAGAGATGCATGGAGAATGAGGATGTGAGACAGAGAGAGGGACAGAGAGGGTGAAATAGAAACAGACAGAGAGAGAGAGAGAGAGAGAGAGAGGGGCTGGGGATGGCGGGCGGCAGAGGTAGAGGCAGCAGCAGAGATGTAAAGGCACACAGTGATCCAAGGCCCTCTTTAATCACCATCATTCAGCTGTCACTTCCACCATGGTCTGAATTCAGGCCTGGACACCGGCTCCCCAGCACCATCTGCTTCCAATAAAGTCAAACAAAAGCCTTAATCTGAATAAATGTCCCTCTTTCTTTTCTTCCCTCAGCGCATTTGCTCATCAGAGAGAGGGATTTAGTGAGGGCCAGGTTGGCCATGTGAACAGAGAACACAAAAAACAGCACTGGACATCAGATCAGAACCCCTCTGTTTCATTCTCCTGCCATATACAAGCTAGACACATATTCATGTTGTGATTTCAATGCACTTTACATACTGCATGGCTCAGATTCATTGAAAGGTGAAAGAACAATAACAGAGTTTCTGCGATTAACAGAAAGTTCTGTCTAGAATGGGAAGAAACAAGGGAAGAAAAAACATGAGAACAATTCAATCACCTTTATAAGTTGGCTGATTCCAATACTTGTGCCATTTCTACAATCAAAAATAATCAACATCACACTGTGCTGTTAGTGGAACTTCATAGAACCACCAATTGAACATTGTCTTACTGTTCCAGACTGCTGGAGCCACCCTATGGTAATGAGAATACTTGATTGATACTTAGAAGCATGCATTTGCAGATAACTAGCCGTGCCTGGTATATTTCCTGTACTGATTAAATTCTTCTCAAGGCTGTATCCTGCGGAGCTCACAGATATGGGAGTCAAGCATTGTCTCTCCCTGGCTCCACTCAGCAAGAATTTGTAATCAACCCTCATTTCTGTGCTTAAAACAATGTCAAGAAAGGTCAGTCCTGAAGCAAAAAAGCTGATGGATGTAACGGAAATGCAAAATCTCTCAAAATACGTGTTTTTCAACTTTGTCCCCTGTATCCACTCAAAATTGCTAAGGAATTAAAGGCCAACAGCAATTACAAAAAATGATTAAGAAGATTAAGAAAATGTTTTCTAATGTATTTTCCCTACTCAAACTCTTGGCCTGGTCCTGCCAACTCAGAGAGAGGATGCTATTACACATGAGTCCTCAGCTTCATGTGACAATTGCACACTGCACAAGCACCACCAATTGTAATTAGGACAATGGAGCTAGCTATACCTTCAGTTCATGCATTGACAGGTGCCCATAGTGGCCACTAGAGAGCGATGACACTAGCACATTTACCCAGCATATCATTTCTCAGCGAGCAGACAGACCTGTGCCACACCTAATGGGGTACAGTGGTGGCTGGGACTTGAAAACTCAGTTGCAGGGTTCACGGCTAATTCTCAGAAAGTTCTGACTGGCTGCAAGGTTACAGTTATGGGGTGTTTTTCTATCAATGCCCATTCCAAGGTGTTAGATAACTGTTAATAGATATCAAAGTCAGCGTCACAGTAATTTCAACATGCACATGTTTTTGTAGAAATTCCCTCCGAAAATAAATATTGAGTATGCTAATTTATAATGTGTATAAATGAGTTACATCAAAAAAAAACTTTGCTGTAATGTACTTTAGAATGTTGACTTGAATCTGAATCTTGAATTCCCTTATATTCTTTCACTTATAATGTGCAATGTGTGTTCCAAACCTTGTTCATTTAATACTAAACATAAACTATTTTTATGTCTGCCAGAGTGTGATTTTTTTTATCATGTTAAAAAATTATTTTCCAAGGGTATCTGAATTAATTTCCACTTAAAATATAGGCCCCAAGAAAGCTTCTCTATCATAACTGCCTTCAGAATTAATTTCATTATTGTGAAATACTTACTTACTTTCAAATGTTAATTAAAATGCAATATATGCTAATCAACGCCAAACAAAGGGGAATTATACAGATAAGTACAATTAAAAACCATTAAGATCAAAATGCTTAAAAAGTTCAAGGTATTATCATACTTGCGGCCTAATCCCATGTATTACCTGTCCAAAATGTATTCTCTGTGCTTTTACAATAAGACTGAATCCACTAAAGTAACTCTATACCGATTAACTCCAAACTACTGAACTCTCCTGTAACTTATTGAAGACAAAGCAAGAATTCCAAACACAAATAACCTACACTTGTGAATATTGACAAGGATATTTGGAAAGTTAAACACTGTGTCTGGACTACTCTGTGCATTTTATAGTCCGGTCCAATGAGACCCATTCTGGGCTCAGGGAACATAAAAGGCCAAGCCTGGACCAGACAGCAGATAAGCACACAGAGGAACACACCGCAGAAATAGCCTGAAGACATAGACTAAGGGAAGACACTTTATAGCACATAAAGGCTGGTAATGCTCATCATGAAAAGTGAATTAGTATGATAACCCCATGTTTTCAGATGACTGATAACGTACTGTACAGACCAGACTTTCTGTGGTACATCTGTGTTCAGTATCCTCGGGATAGACAGAGGACACAAATAATAAAATGCTGAATTTTAGATTTTATTAAGTTAGAATCATGGCTCTCACATATTCATAAGTTGCTGTTTTAGTCCTGGATTTATAATTTATTTTCATTATTTGTTTTATTATTTTTGCTAAAGTAATTATCAATTCCTCAGATTGTAGTGTTTGCAAAGGTAGTTGAACTTATGTCCATCAAATTATACATTGTTTTTCTTCTAGTATGATTACTATTATCATACCTTAATTGTATACTAATTACGAACTGTATTCTTGGTTGATCCACCAGATTCATCTCTCCTTTTAACAAATTTAACATTTCAACTAATTCATCTTAGTATAATAATTAGTCTTGGTGTGAAATGTTTAAGTGGACAAAAGCTAAACTGAATGAGAAATGATACTATGTGATATTCGTCTATTTTGAAAAGTGAATATGAGCATAAACAGCTCAATGTTTTCTTCATTATTATCCATATGCTTTTCTAATGCCTAGACATAAAATTGATTTTTAGTGTTAATGGACATATAATGGATACAGTAATGGCTATAAGGGAAAAGCGATAGATAACAGTTTCACACACAACAGTATGTGTGAAATATCTGGAACACTGGGAACACATATCAGGACAGAGAAATATGAAAACTAAAAAGGTAATATTCTTTGAAATATGATGGTATCACAACAGACAATGCAACCATTGCCATGATGAGGAGAGAAGAGGACAATTCCTGTTGTGACTTGCTCTAAGAAAAATAAAATAAAATAATAAAAGGCCGAAGGAACAAACCGAAGGAAATATGGAATGCACCCAAAGAGAACATTAGCCTTTGGGTTCCAACCATTGAATATGACTTTTTTTATTTTAAGATTCATTTTGTATCAAACTGTATCTGTTGGTCATATATTGTACAAGCAATGTGCTCTTATCCTTAATTCACCATCAGCTCTTTATTTCTCACAGCAATGGCAATTTTCATTTCTCTTGTTCTGCCATACTCTTGTGTCTTCTTGATCCAAGATGTCACCTCCAAATGCAGGCTTCAGTTATGTACAAGAGATCCAACATTAATCTGCACACTCTTAAATATGACTTAACAAGAGCCCTCTAAATACATGCTGAGCCCAAGGTGCACAGCCTGGAAGTGTTTTTTAGCTGATGGATAAAACGGCCTTCCCTTCAAACCACACAGCTTGATATAGAATTGGGAGTGCTTCAACAACCTTTTTTTTCTTAAATGATTACAGGAAATGGGATTCACGTAAGTAATAATAATTTTTTAAAAATGTGATTCATTTGGCAAGCACCTTTGGATCTTAATAATAACACATACAGTGACTTTAAACACTGGAGAGCTAATTTGCTGGGAAATGGAAATTCAAACCCATATATATAGAAAATGGGTTATAAGAGTGATGCTTCAGGAGCTGCTGAGCTTTTCTTCATTTACAGACAGTAGTCCAGTGTGTGGAAGCGCCCACAGTCTGGTACTCACTGTGGATCATACCATTGTTGATCACACTGGAACCCCTGATGTTTGACACATAATTAGCCATTGCATTGCTCTGGGATGGCATTAGCAAGGTTGTATATGTCTCATTGTTTATCAGTGGCCCGTGTTGAATAGCTGGGTGTTCACAGTTCTGCATAAAATGTCCTCCTCCAAGTCACATCTGTGAAAGCTCAACATGTAGATTGTGGAGGGGAAAGCAATGTGCACACATGCACTCTCCTGGCTTGATAGGTTGAAGTATTGTGATTCAGTAAATTTAATGTGAATAGAGCTGGGTATTCTAAATTGGGAGAATAAGACAAAAGACTCAAAACGAATAGTGATGGCTCTGAGCTTGGTTCTGACCTCCAGCTATGACGTCATCATCATCGTCATAGATGACAATCCCACCAACAAAATACAGGGATCCAACCATAGACTGCGGGCGGTGGCGGCAGACAGAACTCACCATATTCGCTGTCGTAGAAGACGATGAACTTCTGCCAGCGCAGCTCCATCACCAGCTTGAGCATGACATCGTTGAGGCGGACCGGTGGGCGTGCGGCCAGCGTGTAGCGCTCGCCGTCGGGGCTGGGGTTGAGCTGGCAGGCGGTGCGTGGGGAGCCCTCGCTGTTGCGCTGGACATAGAGGTGCGGGATGTGCATGGCGTCGGTGAGGGACTGCAGGGCGCTGGCCGAGGCGCAGCCCGTGGAGGTGACCAGCGCCAGGATGCCCTGGGTCATCAGCTCGCAGGCTGCAGGGAGGACAGGAAAAGGGAAATCGATGCAATCAGCACAGACATCAAAAGCCACCTACACACAGCGCATGGTACAGTACGTTATCAGGACAAGGTTACAATTAGCAGACTTAAACTTGGCATTAACTTTGTCACAAACATTGTTACTTAAAAGGCTGCTGACACTGAGTCCTTGCTATTACTGCCACTTTGTAAATTCACAGTTTTAGCGGCCTGTCACTACAATGTGAACTGTAAAAACCTATCACAGAGAACGGGCTGATGGTGGGGAAGCTAACTGAAGGCTCTTGTGCCACAGGCAGGCAACTGTACTACATCACTGATAAGGCTCAGAATGTTAACAACACTAAAATCACCACAAAAACGAACACCAAGCAATGCACCCCTGTCAAAATCCCTGTAATCACTACAGTGCTTACATTACTTCTCCACAGTGTCATCCTAACCTTCTAAAATCAGTCCGCTTCCCATTGCTTAATCTGCTGGAGGGCCACATGCATGAGGAGCTCTCTCTATGAAGGAAAAACACCACTTTGAAAGGCCATAACTAAAGGTCAACAGGCCCATTGGGACTCAATCATCAAAGGGATCCTGAAAGATTCATGCTGATGATCCAGGTTGCTGTTTTTCTTCTGGTTTACATGTGGTGAAAGAGGGGAAAATGTGAACTTAAGTGGTTGTTAATGATTGATGAATGAGAGTAAATGTGAATTTAGGGGAGGTCAGCATGTTTCACTGTGGGTTTATGATGGTCTGGAGCTCCATCTCTATTATCTCAACTTAACTTTTCTGTCTTGTAGTACATGCACAATCACACACACTCAAACAAACTCAAGCACACAGACACACCCACATACACTTATACATGCGCACATAAACAAAATAATCTACGTAGTCCTGCAAAAACCTGAACTCACACAAGGCATACACACACACACACACGCACACACACACGCTGCAGTATGAGTTCATTTTACTGAGAAAAAAATCATGATTTTGAGTGCATATAAATAAGTACTCTTTACTCACAGCAATATTTTTTCTTCCTTTTCTTAAAGTATCTTTTTCACTCACATATGGTATTCACTGCTCTTATATTTGCAGTGTTAAATTGTGTTCTAAAACCCTGCTAATACGGCTACGAGAATGTGACTGACCTATAACCCCTTTTAAAATCACCCCACTACTCTTTAAAGCTGCCTCAGGCTGCTGACATCTGTCATTTCCTTTTTGGTTCTCAACAAAATGTAGATATGATCCTGATAATTTAGTGTACCTGGTTATCTGATTTTTAACAGCAATATTTTTCCAATTTTCTTGCCAAAGCCTTGTGAAAAAAATCTCAGCACATAGACATAAACCACACCACAACCAAATCAACACCAGAAGAACATCTTTGGCTCGTCATCAGGCCGAAGATATCAGTCTACTTGTACATGTACCGACTGTAATGCTAACACAGATACTAGGAATTGTTAACTGTCTTGCCCATTATTACTCAAGGCCAATTGAGTTCTAATTTGCCTTACAGTTAATTAAACCTTCTGGCTTCACTGTGTGTCTCTCTTGATAGGTTTCCTCTCTCTGCTTGTGATCCAAAGGCTTTAGCACACACCACTGTCAGCTAGTCCTAGGCTATAAACACCATTCATTGTGTAATGGCTGCATGAAGAAGTTTTGTTTGTTATTACAAACCTACTAAGATGGAAGAGACATGACTGGTGATATGGGAGGACAGAAAACATTTAGGGTAGATTCACCAAGATTTATTTGACTGCAAATTGCCTGTTTTTTGGGCATCAACTGTGGTTGTTATCTGTGAAACTTAACGACCAATTCACTATTTTTTATGCAGGGTAATTACACAATCAATCCAAATTAAATTGTGCTGAACGCAATTACCAATGACACTACCAAATAAAAAGCAAGTGAAAAAGGAAATGCCACCCTTTGAATCCACTCCTTGGTCTCTGTATATGATTGTGCCAATTTGCCTCAAGCTCTATTTCCTGTCTCTCTTAGACTGACTGACAGCACTGATTGTTGAACACTAATGGGAAAAACACATTGAAAATCATATTAAAATAGATACTTGTGTCTACAGAGGACATTGCCATTTTCTAGCTACATGTTCAATGATTCAACCTGTTTGGCCTTAGTGCTCATGTGTACTCAAACAAACTACAATACTGACAAAAAAAAACTATACCTGGGCCACAAAGATACACCTGTTAGAAATGCTAACAGGTAATGTAAGTTGCAGAGTAATTGTAGCCTAAGTTGCGGGTAATTTTATTCAACTTATTTGACTTTTAAACCTATGTTAATTTTATATGGGAAAACAAAGAGGTCTGTTTATGACATGTCCTGCTGAATCACACTTGTACCGACACTAATAAATGTTGTCAGCATCAACCTCCTGGTAAAAATTCCTGTGTGGCGTCTCTCAGTTTCACTTTCAGCTATGTTACAGTTTGCATCTGGTTATTTAACATGGTCAAAAAGATACACAGTCACGTCCTATTTGCATTAATCCTACCCTACAGTATGTTTTGTAGATTTCAGTCAGAAATAATAAAGCATGCAGCCCAAACCGTTCTAAGATTTAATACATGCAAGCACAATTTCCGCTTTGTTAACATCCCCATACACTATCATGACTTCTGCAGGTGTTTTACAAAAAAAAAAAAAGAAACATTAGCAAATGTATTTAAGAGATAAAATGTTTTCTGCCATGAAAGAGAAAAGTCCTGTGTGCTGCAGGACCTGAACCTTACAGTAACCCGCTGCTGTTTCCACACTCCTGGCCTAATGAGGCCTACAGTGGCTTGCTGTTGCTTTTCCTCAGGTCATCAACTCTAATACACCTACAAGGTGACAGACCACCCCTAACTTAACATCATCTCTTGTAAACATGGTACAGCCATTCACCTGTTCAATGATTAGCTAGTCAGATATAAACTGTGAGTTTGGGATCACCAGGGTTAGCACTCCTACTCATCTTTAATGAGTCAGTGAGTCACTAGCTCAGTTTAGCAGGTAAACTGATGCCCTGGGATGTGTCTGGGAGAGAGCAAGAAGTTCCGAGTCAGCACACCAGCACCATATGCAGCAGCACTCTGCTTTCTTCACAAGCTCTCCCACCGAGGTTTCCAGAATAATGTGGCTGTATGTGATCAGTGACATCAGCGAGCGTCATGTGATCATCTACTACAGAGGATGACATCACCCACTGCAGCTTCAATAAAACTGTAATTAGGTCCCTTAGCTGGGGACCTTGGTCTTTCGCTCAGTAAGCTAATCATGCCTTTTGTCCACTACTGCTAGAAAAACCCATGGCTCAAACCCTGCAGCGCACCTACCATTGTTACAATAGCAGAGATGAACCTCTGGCCCCTGGTCACTTTCTCAAAGAGACGTGAGAAACCCCCTTCCTCCTCATTAGCATTAGATACATCTTCCTGCCTAAAATGTGATGCTTCAGGACAGGGTCCTATTAAAGCATAATCAATTGTCTAGACAGAGCTTTTATGTTGTATTGAATAAATTCAAACAGCTAATGAGTTTTACCCTAAAAAAGTGCCAAATGCATGCAACACAATAAAAATCACTTAGGCTATTGAATACCAATCTCTGGTGACCCCGACACAGGGAGACTCACACAAGTTCAGTCTGTGCTTTGATTAAAATGATTAAATTTTAACTCCAGGTAAATTAACAGAGAGAGAAAAGGGAATTAGGCATGCAA
Source organism: Albula goreensis (assembly GCA_022829145.1). NCBI lineage: Eukaryota > Metazoa > Chordata > Actinopteri > Albuliformes > Albulidae > Albula > Albula goreensis. The sequence continues at coordinate 17,138,809 of CM040759.1, forward strand.
CTTTATTTGAGAGAACAGAGGGAAACGTGCACAGAATTCTTGAAAGCATTTTTGTTGTTGATGTTTTCGCATATTAGGATAATCGGCTGAAAGGAGTAGTATTAAAAATGTAGAGGAAAGTGTGCTGGAGTGCACAGCAAGGATTTGCGAAGATGGATTCAGGATCAAAATCAAGATGGCACGTGTCACTTGTACCCATGCATCATTTTAGTTTTCACTACCAAAAGTAGTAGAGCAGTGGATCAAGGTACAGTCTTCAACATCCAGAATGTAGGTCTTCCTGTCACGAAAAGACTGTTGAGAATCACTCAAGTCAATACTATGTTTGTAGGTAACATGATTTACATTTCCCCAGATACATCAAGCATATTCAATGAGGCAAAAATATAGATAATTTCCAATAAATACAAAGGGTTACGAGCTAAGGCAATTTTCAGCTAGTGTGAACAAACACTTCTGGGAGTATTCTTATCTTCCTCTTTCCTGGCAGCAAACAACACAAAGTTATATGTCTTCCTGTCAAAGACTTGATTTGCTTTCTTCTATCTGCTGCAAAACACACGGGACTACTGGGTTTGATTGTGAGCGTGTCTTTGGAAGACTTGCTTAGATTTTTCCTGCAGTGAAACACACAAGAGGGCTGGTTTTGAATGTTTGTGTAGATTATATGCACGTGTGTGAAAGAGAGAGAGAGGAAGATAGAGAGATCGCAAAGTTTGATTGTTGTTCTATATTTGGCTTAATGCAGGTTAATGTGTGTCATTTTCATATTACCGTTCTCGTCATAATCCTCTAAAGCCTGGCAAGTGTGAAATATTGAAATACAATAAACAGTGGCAATAATGTCACTGAATATAATTTCTATCTGTAAATACCAGTGAAGCAGCTCGTCCATAGCCAAGAATGATAAAGGACAGTATTCACAGGAACCAATGAACATACAGCCATGGCATTTAACCTTCATTTGCACTGAACTGAATGGCATTCATAATGGGCCACCAACCCTGTTTCCCCCTACCGTACCTACATAAGCAGCCAAGCTCCACAGGCCCAGGAGGAGGCCATGGCTCATGTGACTCTTCCCATTCACATGGTGACTTGACTCTGCAATGTTTCACACTACAGATGCAACACCAACCACATACTGCAGTCAGCATATGTTTGGGTCACCAACCTGCAAGCACCTTGCCAGGAATGGGAGGTAAGCCAAAGAGCTAAGCGACTGATGTGTTTGACCAGTGTAACCCACTGTTTACTGTAGACAACAGTTGCCTCATCATAGACAGTACAGCACACCTGGAGCTCAAACCCCCAGCTGTGGGACACACATATGATTTTACTCCTTGCTTTTTCAGTGCTACAAATAAATGAGGAAATATCCACTTTACTATCCATTTTTGCATCAAAATACAAATAATTTAATGAACTTCTTACCAATATATGTGCATTTGTCTATATTAAAATATGTTGCTTTGCGTATGTTTTCCCTACCAGTCTGCTTTTCCTTCATTTATCAACTGAATGCCCGTCCATAATAAGCAGTGGCCACATTAATAATAGTACGACATTCTTACTCCATTCTTAGATGAATGCACAAGATGAAAGGGTGAGGGCAAAGGAGCTAAGTCCATTATGGTTAGACAAAAATATGGACAGTCCTAAAAGAGACATCTGCAGAGAAAAGTCAGAGAGATAGTCTAGGAGTCAGTGGAACACACTGAAATGTCACTTTTATCCTCTGAGCTGAGAGATAAAAAGGGGAAATCATCCCAAGGGTGCAACCTGAAGGGACTGTTAATGTGACAAATGGAAAATGTATGTGTAGCTGCAGCGGAGGACTGCATTAAGATGCTATAAATCAAGTGGCCTCAACACGGGCTGATTGAGACTGATTGAGTTTCACTCATGCAAAGAACACCGAGCCCCTATGTCTGCCATATCACTGCTCATAAAGACCAAAAGAAGCTCGCCCCCATTGCTCCCTGCACCAATACCCAATTCCTGCCAATGTCACATTAACATAGCAATTAGCAGCTTCGACAATGCTTTAAGATTCCACTTACTACAAACTACATATTGTTGCAACTTCAAATCATCTTTTTATTTTGATAAACATTCGACCCAGTGCTCTGTTTCCATTCCTGTTAATGCTAGTGCACAAGATAAATTCAATTAGATTTTACCACCCTCCTTATGCAAGAGAGAAGAGGAGAGTTAGGCAGTGTGTAATTTGCCCCAGGGAGAACATAAACACTTCATCTGCTGAGCTGATCCACTAAAAGAAAAAAAAAAACAATTCATAACACAATTCCAATGTGCACCTTGAAAACACCACTCTGATGTCCAAAAAAACCTGAACAAATGTGTATTTTCTCTCTTGAAATCTCCCCCTTCTGTTCCATAATTAGCACGGAAGAAATATATGACCAGCGAAATGGTCTCCTTGTCAACCACAGCTTTGATACATATTTTACATGCAGTAAAGGAGGAGCTGTGACAGCTAATGGAGGGTACAAGGACCATTGCTAAAAATAATGATCTATTAACGAGTTGAAGAGGCACTACAATGCAACGACGTGGCCATCCGTCATCTGTGGGACAGGGGAGATGACGCACAAGAAACTTTGCGACGGAGCTCAGATTACAGGCTGCAAATTGTACGCACACACGCTAATTGTCAAAGAGAAGCATGGTAATAAAACAGCACTTGAGAGGCAGAGGATTCCTAATAACTGTTATCCAATCAAAAAATAAATAAATGAACACACCCTAATGCTAGCCTTTCCTTTTACTATATATTATTTGAATAAAAAAAATATGAACATCACGACTAGGGTAATTAAACATCAAAAACATGCATTTGGCAAGCCCTGCACTTAAACAAAGTGTTTCTGTGTCTTAATACTGACGTCCATTGTGAGCAGTTCTCTTGTTTCAAATTAAATTATATGGTAGGGATATATCCAGATCTCAATCTCTCATATTTCTAAGCTCTTAATTGAAATCACACAAAAACATCTGTCGAGAGGATTAGTGGAATGTGACACCAACTGTGTTTGGCTCCTGACATAATTGCAGCTATTGGAACGACATCAAAATATGAAATATTCCTTAATAAGTTCTAGGATGCTGTCACGATTCAGCAATTTTCTTCCACGGCATTGAGAAACAAAACATAACATTTTAAATTGTGTTATTTTAAAACGACTGAAAACATAAGACATACTGTAGTAACACAAACTGAACAACTGGACAACTGAGCCTCACAGTGGTGTTACACACTGCTTCCTGGCTGAGAGTTTTGTCTCAATCCCCCATAAACACCTTGTACTTCTCTCCCTGGGTGTGGATTTTATGCTTTTGTTTTGTTTAGAAGGCCAGCCTACCCATGATGCTCTATCCTCCAAAAAGTAAGATTCACACGGTACACTTCCGTAATCTGCGGCGCGTTTATGGCATCCTCTGAGCACGACATTTACAGTACGGTCACAAAGGCAATATCCCAGAGCCATTCGGAGCCCATAAAACTCCCCAAATGATCCCTGTTGACTCTGCGACCAGCCAGAGGGGCATCCGGAGAGTGCCTGGGCTTGGCGCTTGGCTGGCTGACAGAATACAGCACATCAACCCAGCTGTCAGAGAGCACCATCCTAAAAAAAACCTCTTAAAGGCCAGCGAGAGTAATGTAGCCCAAGGGAAAAATGCTGGGGTGAATGGCATCAGGTGTGTGTTTGTGTGTGAATATGTGAGTGTGTGTGAGAGTGTGTGGTACATAGTTTAGTGCTGAAAAGGAAAAAAACCAACAAAGACCAGGATTGCAGGTATCGGTCTTAAGGTGTTTTTTTTTTTTTACATAAGGAACCTTTATATAGACTTGCTGTCCCAGAAAAGTTAAAACCTAAACTGGAATACCATATTCACAGGAGTGGGCATGTAAAATATGCAGAGCAATGCCCAACTGTGTCTAAAAATACATGGTAAGAGAAAATGATTTCACCAATATGATACCAACTGATATTTCCCCAAATGTATCTATAATTGTTATACTGAGAGCAGTTCCTCAGGAACAAAAATGACAACATAATTTTTTCAGTTAACATGAAAAAAGTCACAGTCGCAGACATCATATAATTACTGTTTTTCTCTTATTTGTTTCATCTTTTAATCCTTAATACTGAATTTCTAATCCAAGTATGAACCAGGTGGTTTAGAGGGACGTATCTTTCAAAATGACATCTATGTATGCTTATATTTTGTCTGGGGATACATTCAAAACTGTCTTTGCTGAGTAGCTGTCCTTTTATCAAGTTCCATAACACTGGATTAGCTTCATCACTATCTCTCAGATGGAAAGAGTGATGGTGAGATTCCACTTCTCTTTTGGTATATTGGGTAGATAATGTACATAGCTTTGGGGATCTTTGGTAAGTTATCATTGTGAGCTCTGCTCTTAATTGTAAAACTAGAAAGCACCTGCACATCTATATCAAAGCTCCAAACACAACACCTTAGTGATTTTAAAACACTGATTAATTATCTAATAAGGGAGACTTCCTTCCTTGCATGAAAGCCCTACACTTTAAACAAGGCTCTTGTGTGGGTATATGATGCTTTGTGAACTTGATGAAATCATAAAACACTGATACTAATGAGATGCTGGGAATAATGTCTACACGTCTATATCAGTGTTGTATCTAATAAGAGTTGTAAATTATGACCACAACATGGAATATGTTCAATACAGTCCCAAGTCATTAGTATGAGCGTTTACCTTTCATTCAATTATGTCTTAATTTCATGCGAAAGAGCATCATAACAGAGACTTTTCTATCAGAGCAGACAGGTTTATCACAAGAAAAATAATCTAGGATTTGTTGTCAGCTTCAACTACTACAGATCTCTAGCTCAGACATTATCCCCTTCACTGTTAGAGGCCTTGGGGTAACTGCAGACAACAAACTTTCATTCTCTCCCCATGTTGCGGTGGAGAGTTGGCTGTTCAGATTCTTACATAACATCTGAATTCACCCCTTCCTCACCACATATGCTACGCAGCTCCTGGTCCAGGCCTTTTTTCTCCCATACCCAGACTACTGCAACTCCCTGCTCTGTGGTCTCCCAGCTTGCACCTCAAAACACCTTCAGCTAATTCAAGACGCTGTGGCATGAATTGTTTTCAACACTCCAAAGCCTTCTCATTCATATTTCCTGTGGTTTAAAAACACAGTCTTGATATATATCGCTTCCAGACTGCAGGAAACCCAGCTACTCAACTTATAAGTTGCTATCTGATTGGGCAATAAAATATTATGCGCATACAAATAGCTTTTTTGTGTCGTCTTTATTGATAAAGTGATGCTTAAATATTCCTGGTGGCAATAAGGATCCAGACAGTGTAAGAATCACTATTTACTCGTAAAGAACAATATTTCACTATCATACATGTGCTGTTTAGTATGCAAAGGAGTATTAGGGACTTGTCATTTTCATGAATAAGAGTAGGTATTAAACAGTTCACCAATATAACACCAGAATATAAATGTACAAATACAGCAATTAGTGTGGTGTGTTTTCTGCATAAATGAATAAAGGGTTTAGTGTGATGAATTAAGTTCCTCAGATTAATGATGAATGGATAGCCAGGTGTGTGTGAAGCCACAGAGAAACAAGCAGATCTACAGGTGGAGATTTGATGCAATCAAGGGGAAATAATTGCTACCAAGACATACATTAACTGAAAGCAGATTAGCATCATCATTTCTCAATAGCACAGAATTAGAAAAGCAATACATGAAACAACAATTCTGTGCATATGATTGGAAAATGTAGCATTTTATGACATACTAATGAAAGCTACCATGTTCCTGACTAGCTTGAGCCATACAAATAAGACACTGCATTGCATTTCCCAAAAATACAATACAACAATATTAAAGGTAAATTGGAGAGAGGGGGTCATAAACCCTAAGATATTTAGTTATCATATAAAAATGGTTTACAGCTTCTGTTGCTTAACTGGTGTGAAAGCCCTAAACCAGTATTCCACCTATACTCTATGTATGAATGTAACAACACTGCAAGAAACAAAGAGACAAATATGAATCCATTAGAATGGTGCTTGACTGCAGTCCTGGAGGGCCACCATGTCAAAGTCACAGTTTGGCTAAAGTCTAGACCAGAAACCTTGGCTCTCGGTCCTAACGTGGCCCCCTCTTAAAAGTGTTGTGGCAGGATGGGAATAGAGGGCATTTTGAGGGGTGTGGGTCGAAACACATTAAAGTCCTCCTGTGATGGGATCACCCTTCATGTGGACTTCAATACCTTGCCAGCTGTCTTGTGATTTTTGTCCTGATGGTCTAAATCTGTTTCGCTTAGTTGTGAGAGGAGCTTTGCTCATATATTAACATGTGGTGAAGTGGCTCAAAGCAGGCTCTCCAGAGAGCGCTCCCGTCTGGTTTGTCAGATAAGAGACAGTAGTCTACTGTGGCACAGCGGATGGCCAGGGGTTAGCCAGAGACAAAGGCCCTCACGTCACCAACAATGTGTTTTCTCCCTCTAAAGATAACACTCTCTTTTTTTAATCAAAGTGATTTTTGATGAAAGAAAAAAAAACAGATCAGTCTATAACTCTTCATACACACGCATACTATTCTATTATCCACTTCTGAAGAAGATAAGTTGAAGGCAGGGCTGTCTTTAGTCTGTCTTTGACTCCATTTGCTTCTCCACATGCTTGTGCACATTCAAAAGTGGTGAGCCCAAATGTCAAAATGTAAAACCCCAGTGCAGCAACATGGCTAATCTGGCCCAATGCTAATTGTTTGAGGCCAGTGTCCCTTTCAAATTAGAGTGGAAAACACATTTCCAGAATTTAGAAAACACCTTCATTTGATACAGTTTATAAGCAGACTTAAGACATGGTAAATTCTGTCTACTGTTTGAAGGTGTAGCACACAGATACACTGACTCTTCTCCATAATGAACTCATAATTTCCATAACGGGTGTTTAATAATGCCCATGCATAAGAACATAATGATACAAATATTGTGAATGCATATGAATGTACCCTTGCATATAGAGAATAAATGGAAAGCTTTTGTCTTTGGGCAGCAATTTAAATTCAACATCCATGATGGGTTTTAGATTAACTGCTTTTTCAACTTCTTTGTTTTTCATTATAGTTCACTATCGCTGCTAAAATAATTAGCATTAATTCATGATTGTGACTGGAAGAATGGAAGACAGCTACAAAGTGACTGCTGTTCTTCACATAAATTGACACTTATTCAATTGAATAAACAAAGCAATTGGGCAAAAGTGTGATGTGGCCGTGTGTGTGTCTGAAAAATTAAAGAATTATCTCTTGTGCCCCCAAAAATAACTTAAATACTAAATAAAACAAAATAAAAAAGAGAATGCTCTCTGAAGAGGGAGACATTGTATTGAAATTTTTATTTAAGGGTCCAGAGGTGGGACAGCACATCCCAGTGAAAGCACAGTGTGTGGCAATGCTGTAGCAAGAGTGTTCCGGTAAGCCCCAGAACTTATGAAAATTCATCAGCAGCCAGACCAATACTTGTTTGCTTCTGATTCTTATCACTGTCAATATCTACAGCATGATTGTGTAATCACCCAGTACCAAAATGCATTTCACGTCCGCCTGCCTCAGCAATATTTGTGAGTGTAGCAATAAAGAGCAGAATGCACCAGAGCTTGTTCAGGGGGGGACAGGCGGGAGCTGGAGAGCACTGGGACAAATTACAGAAAATTAGGACTTGGGTAATTCTGTGAAAAAAAAATGAATAAAAGCATTGCCCCGAATGTAGAACTTGAGAAGGAAAGCAACTTCTGCACATCTTTATGGCTTGCTCTCTTGGAACCAGCCCAGAGTCTCAGCACCCATTCATTTTAATACCCAACAACATAAAACAGTACTGCCTGATATCCACCAGCCTGCACACTCCATGTTTTATTAAAAATAGCTCAGATTACTTAAAGCAACAATTCACTTTTAAATACTTAATTCTACACAATTTGCAGGACCAAGTAGTGAGACTTACATTACTAAGTAGTAAGACTTACATTACTAAGTGGTAAGACTTACATTACTAAGTACTTACTTTATTAAGTAGTAAGACTTACATTACTAAGTGGAAAGGCTTACACTACTAAGTGGTAAGACTTACATTACTTGATTTGTGGCACAGGAACTGGAGTGAGATGTGCACAGAGCTCTTCTCGGGCCCAGGGATTCCACTGATGTTTATCGGTCCTCATGGAGAGCAACAAAGAAAAACTGGCCCTGCCTCCAAGTAAGATTCTTTTCTTGGTAAGACACTGCGGGGGTGGGGTGGTGAGTTATTTTACACTCCCTAATGTGGCTGTCAGAGACGGAATATGTACCAGTCATCTCCGCCACATCACCGCAACATCCCCCTGTAGGAAAATAGGCTCATTAATAGTGTCCCAGGCAGCGGACGCCATGTCAGCCAGTTAGATGGGTGCTACGGCTATGCTCCTCAGCGACAGTACATAATTAACATCCCATTATTGAAGGATCGCATATCTGATGCAGATATCATCTGATTGTATCTTTGTCACAACATAGAACGAGTATTATAAGGTAATTTGAGTGGTAAGTGACTGCACCAGCATTATGACAATAAACTTCATGGCAAATAAACTGGCAGCCTGTTTGCCCCCATCTGACTTAAAAAACATGCCCTCCACCAAAAATTAAGAAAAATAAAGAATATATAAAGAATTTAATAAATAGACAAAAGTGGGTCTTAAAGACTTTCACGACCGGCTGAAGAATAAATGACTCAAAGATAGGTGGGGTGAGACTCCACCCATGCACTCCTATAGGTCTGGGGTCCGGACAATAATAACCGATGACGGAGGACTTCCTGACATCTGATGTATCACCTCCACACTGGAGGAGGGTCCTGCACCCATAGCATCTGATCAAGGGTACAGCTCATCAGCAGTGCTTACACTTTCGTATGCAGATTCATTCCAGTTTGTTGTCAGCCTGTCTTACACAGGGTCTCAGACTGCTTATCTGAGATAACCCTCACAGTTACACAGCACTTCCATTGATGATGGGGGTTTAGATTTATATAAAGAAATGAGAATGGCTAGTGTGCAAGATCCTTCAAAATATTAAAATTTGATTTAATCCATTATGTCACCTATCAGTATAATCACAGCCCCTTTTGAGGATAACCATCTATACAACCACATGCAAGAATTCTTTGGTAATTGCACAGTAGTGGAATATCTAAAATACACACTGTGGGTGGGTGTATGTCAGGCATTGTTCCTGGCCCAGAGGACTTTGCACTTATTGGCAGTGTTTTGAATAACTACATATCAAACATTCAGCAGGTGAAGGCCTGCGTCGTCCTTTACAGAAAAAAATTGCTTCCATTACATCAACAAATTCCAAGTCACGTCATCGCCGACTTTGTGGTATTGATTAAAGGTTATAAAAGCACTGGCATTTGGAATTCATTCTGCCTTTTTTCAGCCAGCAGTTGAGAATAAGCAGGTGCATTGGCAGCTTCTGACATTTGTTAAGTCAACTTTCCCTTTTCATTTCCCCCTCTGTGAATGTTAAGCGCCCCGTTTCTTTGTTAAGGACGCCGCAGCGGCGGAGTGCTCCCACGGGCGAAGTTGAACTGCTGATTTGGAAATGAATACAGCCCAAAGGATTGTTTTTTTTCTGTCTTCCTCTTTTAAAGGCCTTTATATATAGACCACAAGGGAGGCCAGCAATACGGTATGGTGCAAACATTTAATGAGCTTCCTGTCCGATAGTCTCTTATCACCTGGCCTCTGACCACCCACCCAACCACACACTTAAGGGTAACTTCACACAGGAAATTGTTTCAATAAACCTGAAGAAACTGTCTGAAAAGCCAAATGTTGTGAAGAGCCAACCAGAAGATCTATTTTTTCAATGGTAAACATCATGTTAGGACTTTTTTTTTCTTTTTTTGCCTTTTATGAGACAGATTTTCTGCACACCTTAGCAGGGGTGTTTGGAACAAATGGACACTGAATTGCCAGGTCCACTTTCCCACCACCCAGGGCACCCATGCAACCCATGCATAAGCATTCTTATGTCCTTAACCAGAGCTCTTTTAAAATGACATCAGAAAAGTTGAAATGTCAGACACCCCTTGACATAATTTAGCCCAAAATCCTTTCTTTTCACCCCTAATACACTACTACACCATTTTTATTCAGGGCGTTTGTGTGCTGTTGATTCCACTATGTGCTTGTGTGTATGATACACAGCAAAACTTCAGACATGAAAACCTCATGAATGGGATGGTTAGTAACACCGAAAGTGATGTCTAAACACCTATTTAGAGAAATGTAATCCTTAATTGACACAATCCATTATTAACTATTTATACAATAATTCACCCTCAACCTTTCTTTTACTCGAATTAAAATGGCTGGACAAGACACGTGCGAAAATCAGAGACAATTAAACCTGACATTAATTTCACATCAATTATTCATGTAATTCTGACCCACAATGAATGTCACATTAATTACAAGTGTGATATGACCTGACACTATTTACATATGCAAGATTACTGCATGCTAGAAATTATTGCGCGAGCTCTGATATTTACACAGTTTGAAATTGTGTACAGAAAACATGCAGAACAGACTAATGTGATGCATGAGTGACTAAATGTAGATCAGGCAGAGAGATACACAGATATATATCTTTTCAGGCACATTAGACTCAATTTTCTGAGGATTGCAATCAATGCAACATTTACAAAGAAACAGATCTGTATGAGGCATGCCTATTGAGACTTTATCCGGTGCCTTTGCTTGGAGCCATGGTTTTATTATTATTTTTATTATGTTTAATTTAGCAAATCATTGGATTTACATAAACTGTTTTCTCATATTTGTACTTTGTCAGCAAACAAACAAAAAACATAGGGAATAATTTAGTAAGTAGCAGAGTACAGATACTGCACTTTTGATGCCCAATCTATTTGTTTTACTCAAAGAAAATAACTAAAATGCATTCCAAATAATAGCAATAAACATTTGCAAGGAGCATAAATGCTTTCTTCACTTAAGAAAACAAATACACAAACAAAAGAAGTAAAAACATTCAATTTAGTTAATGTGCAGAGCACAGAGCTACAGATCCCCCAGTGGGTTTCTAATGTAGCTGCAGTTTAGTGTGAAGATTTCAGCTAACCTGATACAAAGAGAAGCACTGACCTAGCGTAACGTTGTAACAGTTCAGATGTGAATGCACAACCCTCAAAACATTCCCCTACCACCTCCAGCCCTCAGCTTCAGGGACTAATGTTTTAAGTTTTTCATGAGAAGATGATGTCACGCTAACAAACAGCTAGTACACTGGGCTAATGAATGCTGCCCCAGTGACCAGATTGTTGTCCTGATAGCCAGCAAGACTGACAAATGATGTCCTCCATGCCGTTCGTACAACTGAATGGCAGATACTCCACATCTCCACATAACTCATTCAGTAGCTTCAACACAATGTGTGTTTTTTTTTGCCCCCAACACAAATAACCTGGAGGTCCTGATTTTAGAACAAACCAATGTGATTTGTAGGACGAGAGATGAGGAGACAAGACCATCACAAAGCAGGCCTGCTTACTTGATGGGGTTGGTCACATCAGGAAAAGGCAGGTACAGCTGGCACTGAGCAGCAGGTGGCTGGCATCCTGGACTATCCAGGTTGCCTGTTGTCAGTGTGGTGTGCCATACGATGATAAACACAAACTCTGACAGCAGAGATAGATAAGGTGTTATCTCATGGGTGGGCAAAAGAAGACAAAAAATCATGGACACTACGCATTTACACAATACGGATAATATGCCAGTACAAGACATAGCTGCCATATTGGAAGCAAGCAGTCTTGTTTTTTTTTTTTTTTTTTTTTTTGGGGGCGTGGTTGGGCATGTTAAAAAAAGAGATCTAACAACTATAGTCTAGAATGGATTAAGCATGAAGGGATGAAGTCAAACGTGGGTTTGTATTAGCAGGGGGCTGAGTGGGGCTCCATGTTCAGAATCTCATCAACAATTATTGTGTCCTTGGTTTGAACACCTCCTCCATATTTCCTCTTTCATTACCATTCCACTGATCCGCCGAGGGTCTTGTGTCGACTGAATGCTAATGACAGTGGGGATTTGTCCAGGGGACTGCATTATCACCCTCCCACATACACAGTTACACTCTCTAACTCACTTGGCAGAATTTGGGATGACCTGGGGATACGAAAGCAGAGCACCCTACTCAGGGTAATTCACAGCACTCATCATTCACAGGGCATGAAAGAAGAAATCCCCTGCAGCAAGTGACATAATTTTATTTAGTTTCATCTATAATTTACTATATCTAACTACATTAATATGTCATATTTCAATAATGTCACAGTACTTTCTAATTATCAACAGTAGAACAGCATTGCCTCGATTCCCATTTGCATTGATTCATTTTTAGTATACACTTAAACTTGCTTACTTTCTATACTGTGCACAGAATTTCATTGGTATACTCAATGTATTTGTATGTTATGGCCCACCAGGTATTTGTAAGTATTACAGAGATGGAGGGGGGTGAGCATCTGAGGCTAACTGTACCACCCTACTGTTTACAAAGTAGTACACCATCGGCTGCTAGTCTGTCATAAAGCAGTATTGCTAAAGTAATGTCACATTGCATTGATGTAGCAATTGTTCATCTGTCAGCAACCAAAGTTGCCATTCTGATGGCCCCCGAAAACTCTTCCGCAGATGTTTTTGCATCAAGAGACAGCTGTGGTTAACTACAGGCAGTGCCAAATTGGATCTCTCTGTCAACTGTCATCACTGGTACACAGTTGGAATGCTTTATAATTCAACAACAATCGCTCAAGCCTACAGACAATTTTGGTCCCATGCTTGATCCTACCATTCTGAGAGCTGATTGTCAGTCAGTAAGCTTGCATCGGTGTGCTACAATAGGCAAATCACTGGCGATGCCAGGTGCCAATATTGGTTTGCTGAAAGTGTGTGACAATTGCCCAACAATTGCTCATCTGTGGGCAGCCAGTGTTGGCATGCTGACAGCTCCTGAATGGTCCACCAACATGGTCAGCAATGGGTGTGCAATTATATCCACTGTCACAGTCCCTCATCACCTTGCTGTGGGGGTTGGTGAAATCAGCATGGCTCCAATAAGAGGCAGCACAACGTGCCACTGTCCCACTGAATGGTGGCCTTTCCTGTAAAACCGTGGAACAAAAACCTCTCCGGCAAATCAGAGACCACAGCCACTTATGCTTTCTGTGGCATACGTATGTTCTTATTTAAGCATTGCACACTACACAGCCACTACAAGACCCCACTCATACACCAATTAGTAAAACTAGCATTACAGATGCCCTTAACATGAACAATATTGACTTATCTGTATTGATTATGATATTATTGAGACTACTTTGCTTGGTCCTTCAAAATAGTAAACCTTACCAATTGTCAGTTTTGGTTATTTGTCATGGGCAAATCAATACTGAACAAAATAATTGGACTGTATTTCCAATACGCTTATATATATTTTTTTAGTTAGACCAATATTCACCTCCTAATTAGGTTCAACAAGAGCTAGTTATGTACGTTCATTTTTGTCATGTTCATATTTTGTCATCCATGTGATACACTAGGCTGTATTTTACTCATCTGGTCAAAATTGGTCAAATTAGAGGAAAGAGAGTACTTACCTTGATGTTCAAATTGGTATAAATGGCATTTCACCTATCATACAAAATTGTGTGTTCTTTTTTTTTCAAACAAATGATGCACCAATTACTCAACACAAGATGTCCTTCTTTACAAGATAATGGGAAAACTTCACAAAAGGCTAGTATGGATTGTTTCATTATGGTGCTGTTGCTGATCAGTGTTCAATTATTTTCTCTTATGCTTTGGGTTATTGTTGAGCAAGCCTAACATTTTTGTAACTGATCGCAATGACACAAAGCCCATATCAGGACAAACAGGTCACATGTACAGGGCTGCTGTCAGTAGAAGTTCCTATTAGTGTAATAGAGAAATAATGTGAAGAGAGAGAAATCGCCATTCAGTTTCCACCATGGTGCATTATAGGTTCAGACTCTGATTTGAATCAAAACAGACACAAAGGCGCAGAGGGCACAAAATGTGACACAGGAACGTCTCAGTTCATTCCAGAATGACAGCCTAAGCTAATGTGACCATGACCATAATGGATCAAATAATGTCCAACTCGCTACTCTAGACAGAAAATGATAGTTTATTCAGGTAATGACAGTGACAGTTTATTCCAGACCTTCTCTCAGTGTGCTTACATTTGCATGCATACATGTGCGGCACTGCTCTCTCAGTGTGCATGCTAATACAGCCAAGAGCCAAAGAAATTTGTTTGAACTTAAGTTCCAAAGAACAGCATCAGTTCAGTTCAGAATATTTTAATATTCATAGTTATGAATATTAAAAGATTCATGACTAAATACTGATATTCCTGGCCATGGCCAATATTTTGTGCCCCTCCTTGACAATTATCAGTGCTACATACATAACAGAATAAAACTGGAGTCTGGACATGCTCACACCTTGCTTCTAACACAAGGCTCAAAAAATTAAATTAAATGAAATTACTTGCCAATAACTGTTAGGCATACAATTTAATGTGGATTATTTATTTAAAAAATAGAACTTGTGTGGGTTATTTGTGGAAACACGTGACCCCAAGTGACTGTTACATTGCCATATGCAATCTTTTTATTTTGTTTTACATAAATCTTTTTTTTTGTCTTTATCTCATCAGTAGTGGCCAAGAAGCAAAAGTCTTTCAAAATGGAAGCACTCTGATGGTGCTTGTTCTGTGCATCTGATTATGGGAGAGAATGCCAGCCCACGCATACACACATACACACACACACACACACACACACACACACACGCTTGCGCAAACACTACTCAGCAAGTAATCTCAGAGCTGAATGCATAGCCACACAAGTGTCCACTTGTTCATGTAGGTAACTGCATAAGTTAACCATAGACTTTGAACTGGTAGTCATTAAATTAAATTGCTGATTTAGGTACCAACATTAGCCCGAACAACTGAAGATTTTCACTGTTCAGTGGTGTCCCATTGGCAAAGTAAAAACATGCTAATTATTGAGTGTATGCTCAGCATCCATAGCACATCGTGGAGTGCGTGGATGGGTTCCATAATGTGTTAGCATATCACACTGAACCAGTGGCTGCACCTGGACTTGAGCGTGGATCTTCACACTGAGTTAGCGAGCATGCAATCTCATCTTGCATATCTCTATCTTTGTCATAAATCTTCTTGTACACTGACAAATAACATTTTTAATAGTGTTAGAAATGAGAAAACCCTGAATCTGTTCAGCACCGTCTTCTTGCCTGCCATCAAAAGACAATCAGATTGGACGGTTCTGACCTTGAGTGGAAAGAAACATTCAGAGCAATGTGAAAAGCACCCTTGGTAGCTGTTAGAAGTTGATGGAAAATAGAATTGAAATATTATGGATGGAATTCTGAGGTAAACTCTACAGGGGCAGAGGAAGAATGTGGAGTATTAGTAATTACACTGTCTAGCAGAAGTTCAGTCAAAGCAATGCTGAGCATTGACTGCTTGTTTAAGATCATACATGTTTCATAGGGTATAAAGTTTACTATGAAGTTAACAAAAATGTCCCCCTAAATTTAAACACCAAACACTGTTTATATGTGCATATTCCACAAACAAATAATTTGTAATATATATTTTGAAGTCTCAACCATGTTCCTGACTTCTGTCCTTGATTTTTGAATTAAAATACGAGTCTGTGACATCACCCCCCAGATATTTGGAAATGAGACACAATAATTGTGAAGCATCACACCACAAAAGAAAATAGCTACCATGGTAAGTTAGGGTAGGCATTATAATTTTTACTTCCCCTTCAGAGGAATCTAAGTATGAAAAAACACAATAAATAGCTTCAGAACTGCCAGACTGATCTCCATCTTTCTCTGGATATGGCACAGCAAATATGAGCAAAGGTGTCTCCATCACACAATTTCATGAGCTGGCCTCAGGGTAATTTCTCTTCCAAGTGAATTGGAAAAAAGGTATGCATACACACGCACACACAAGCACACTCACTCACACACTTCCACTATACATATGTGTGTGTGTGTGTGTGTGTGTGTGTGTGTGTGTGTGTGTGTGTGTGTGTGTGTGTGTGTGTGTGTGTGTGTGTGTGTGTGTGTGTGTATATATTCACACTGAATTGGTCAGATGTGGGTTGTAGGAGAGCATAATAATGAGAAATGGCCATCTAGTCCAGCTTGGCTTTTACCAACAGTGCAGAAGAATGGCCAACCCTGGCCCTGGTGAGCCACTGAGGCTGTTGGTTTTTGTTCTGAGGTAAGGAAACTCAGCTGTGCAATCAATTAATTTAATTGGCCGATTAAATTCTGTGTAACAATGAAAACTAGCACTCCCTTTTGTTCTCCGGGGGTATTCCACAAAGCAGGATAAATGAGTGGGCTAACTTATGTAAACATTTTCAGGTAATCAAGAGTCTTATCCAATCAAATTCAAAATATTAACAAAAGTTACTTAATTCCTTAATCTGATTTCATGCCCCCCCAGAGAATGTCTAACACTGTGCCAGTCCTAGAGTTAATACATGGAGGGAATGTAAGGGAAAAAATGACATGAAATTTCATTTGATCAGTGAGTAGGGCATCATACATAGCAGTGTGAGGTGTGAAAACAGGACTCACAATACATTATCACTCTGCTTGCAAACAGACCTCCCTTACCTTTTTACTGCGCATAAAGTGTAAATGTGTGTCTATGGCCCTGTCTGCAACATTCACAGCACACAATGGATAAAACATTCAAACTGAGAACACAACAGGTAAAGGACATGTTGGGTGTGTTGCTACAGGAATTGTTTGTAAAAACAAAAATGCCATGCAATGTCATTTTCAAACCATGGTAGAAATGCACATGCAGGTGTTTTGGCACTTCTTGGGGAAAAGAAATAAAGCAAAGGAGCTGCAATTGTAACTGTAACTGTCAAATTGCTAAAACATCTTAAAGATAATAGATTTGCAAAAGTGACAGGAACACATTTACACTCAGCCTAAAATTTGGAACAGAGGTGGTGTGGGATTTGGATAATCTGATGGGTAATGCCTCTTGAGCCTGTTTGTAACATCAGTAGTCAGTGTATATTTATATATGTATATTTATAATGTGTGTCAAAACGACACACTCAGAGGTCAGGGTATGTTCAAGCGCCTGCATTATTGAAAAGTGATGCCAAAAACCTATTAAATTATCAATAATATTTCCAACTAAAGATAATGGATTTTTGTTTTCCAATTAGTTTGATTAAATAGAGCTCAGCAGTAGAACAAAACAATTTAATTGGATGTTGACACAGACACACTTCCTCATTGTGATTTTTTGACAAAGCTGAGATGTATACTGCATGTCAACACCACCCATCTCCTTGGAATGCAAATAAAGAGTGTGTGACTGTAATTCAGCATCTATATGCACTTTCCATGATTGTACGGAACGACAGATGTCGAGTGACTTGCGGCCTGTGATGGCGTGGTTTAATGGGGGCCCGCTAGGGGCTGACGCAGTGGGATTAAGGGGGAAGGGGGTAAAGTGACAAGCTTTGTGAC
The DNA here is from genome assembly GCA_022829145.1 of Albula goreensis. NCBI lineage: Eukaryota > Metazoa > Chordata > Actinopteri > Albuliformes > Albulidae > Albula > Albula goreensis. The sequence continues at coordinate 17,156,567 of CM040759.1, forward strand.
AAGAGTGACGGGCAGCGGGAGCTGAGAGGGTGATTGAAGGAGATAGGGGAGTAAATGACCTCTGCTCCCAGGCGTTAGCCCTGGGCAGCTCCGCCCTCCATAAGAAACTTCCTGCCTGTCAACACGGGGCATCACTACCCCAGCCAACAGAAGGGAGGACTCTGCTGTCACTTATGGCTACCCTAAGATCCTAACTCCAAGGATCTCCCTTCGCACTTGAATAAAATCCAGAGAGACACAGTGAGTGTGCAGGGAAATAAAATTTCACCCTTCAGCTCTGCAGAGCTTTTCATTTTCCCTATTAAGCTCCTTTAAGAAGGCTTGGTGCTCACATCATTTCAGATAAATGATAAAACTTGCCTGCCATCATTGTGTAAGGCTCCTGAAATTTGCCAGGACAGCCATCCTCACAGGTGCAGCTTGGAGACCTATTCTCTGCTCTGTCCTGAAACCGCCAGTCTTCAAGAAACATTTCAAATTCAGATCATCCTTGTTGTTTAATTTATTAAGCTAATCTTATTTAATACAAATGCATTGTGGGCTGTGGTGAACAAATGGTCTTTCAGGTAATTAGCTGTGTCTCTTTATTTTCTAACAAAAAGACTTGCTCCTTTTGCTCATTAAAATGAGCAGAGTTTTGTCTGCCTGTGAGCCATCATCTCCATTAAAGAAATTACCGTTCCAATTTGTGACTTGACATGATATGGCTTTCTAGTGCACTGTCTGTCAGGTTTAATGTTCTTCTAGTCTGCAGCTCACAGGAACTGGGGGAAAAGAAGGTCTAACTCATTTTAGAAGGGAGAAGAAATACAAATCAGAGAGACACTTACTTCCCTTTTAATTAGCAGTGAAGATTTTCTTCCTTCTCCTTTTATCTTATGTATATATTTAAAAAAAAACTTGACCTTTGACTTCATACTCAGTTGTGTATATGCCAGCATATGACATAGTCAGAATCGGTCCTCAAAAGATGAGATGCACATTGAGATTATGCTAATCTTAAAAAACTGGATACTGATACCAAGGGACAGATAAAGACAACAAAGGTAGTTTCGATATATTATTGATATTTTGAGCCATAACTTTACACGCTGATCTTAGTTAGCCACACCATCATCTTGTGGAAACCTGGATAATGATGCTCTTGTTGAAAGAGGAAATGTAGCATGCTAAAAGATAGAAAAAGCTTGTGAGCAAGCAGGTCTGTTGGCAGAAAAAGTGAAGTGCACTTATGGATAACTCCTTGTGAGGAAAAACAATGTCCTGGTTGTCATGACGAAGCCAACAGCCCTCACAATGCAGTGCAGAGAGGGCTGAGGAGATAATTTAGCAGAGAGAGGAACGGAGTGGGTTCTGAGCTGGCCAATCAATGCCCGTTTGTTCTCCCAGCAATTTGGAACCCAGGTGCCTCCAGTCAACAGCTCAGCTCTCTGAGATATCAAACCACTGTGATGGTGAATTAACCGGTATGTCCGCACGGTCCATTTTTTACTCACCTAGTGCGAGGATGAAACAGTGCTCCAACCTTTAGGCTTTCCTAAGCGAGATGAACCAAAAAGCACACACTAAAATCAATGTTCCATGCTTGGGAACTTCATTTTCTCTATATTCCTCTTCTCTCTGGTACATACATAGAATCGTAACATTTTATGAGTTGGAGGAAAAAACATCAGTAAAACATATGTGGGAGTACTTCTCCTTTTTGATGGAAGGTTAAATTTCAATGGCTCAAGCTTCATAAATCTCCAATAGCATATGCAATACACCATATCTTCAATATCTTTCCACATCTGATGTGTTTGGGCATGTGGTTGCAGCATGTTGCTCATCTTTCTGTATTGAAATGATATATTCCTGGAACCATTCCACTTCCTGAACATCATTCAAGAACAATCGCTCTGAGGGTTGAGGCCTTTGCCGTCCCCTAACAGTAGGCTGACTAGCGATGGCAGAGAGACAGACAGCCAGGTGGGTAGACAGATAGGCAGACAGACAGAGAGGGTAATGAAAAAAAACACACACACACACACACACACACAGGCACAAAGAAAGTGGACCCCTATGTCCAAATCAACGCAGCAAACAGCCCGACATCAATCAGAGCTCGCAGCGTAGCGGAGGGCTTCATTATTCCACCCGGGCTCATCTTTATTTCATACCGAGGCAGACTAAAGGAGCCGGGGCTCTGCCATATGAAAGGGTGAATTTCCACATGAATTATTCTCTGACTGCGCTGCCTGAGGGCTCGCTGTAGCTTGTGATTCCTCCCCCCAGCCTCCCTCCCTCCAGAGAGAGGACACACGGTCACTGGTGGAAGACACTACCTGATTGAATGTGGTGTAAAGAAGCCACGCGCAAAACCATTATAAGGGTTACAAGCTTGTTTGGTGATCGACTCACAGAGGTTTGTTATTGCATCGCCTCACATAGGCTCTGGTGTTAATGTGCAATCTGTGCCCACTGCAGACTTATCTTTTAATCCCAAAGACCTATTAAACTGTTTAAGAATAGTGACAGGCATCAGATATCGAACAGTGGAAGAGAAAGAAAGGCAGGGAAATGGTCAACTATCAATTACATATGCCGAGTATATCCTGTCATCCCATTAACAGAAGCAGCCTTCATCTGAAATACATTAAAAATAACAATATTTTAAAAATATGGATTTTCTTGACTTCCATGAACCCACCAAGCAAAAGAGGCAGCTAATTGCTAATCTGACAGCTGCTTGAGGGCAAGCAAAGGTTCTGTGTTCAGCTCATGAATGGTTCAACCCAATTATTAGTCCAAACTCTGATGTGCATCTCTAGATCAATACATCTTTCTGAGGGATCTAACTGCAGATACCCTTATCTTTCTGAAAAGACAGTTTGTAGATTCCATCTTGATTCTATCTACATTTTCAGAGGCAGGCTAGAGTGTTGAGCCTAAATATAATCTGCTGGGGGTATATCTATCTCTAAATTGGGGAGTAAATACTAGGGGTGTGGTTGGTCAGAAAATAGGAATATTGTAATGACTGAACAATTTTCCAAATGCAACAGTCATACAGCTACTTCTGGAGATATTATACTCATAAAAATTAGTTAAGCATTTCTATGATAAGGGAAAAATAACAATTCAAGGTTATTTAGATTTTTAATTGGACAGTGCTGCCAATAAATATAAGAACACTGTCCGCGTCCTGAAAAATCTATCAAGGAATTAATGAAGTAATATAGTAATAATATAGTGTTAAATGTATAGTGTAATAAGCAAGCAAGCAAGCTCATAAAAGGTGAACAGGTGAGTGATATACATGGTTTGTGGTAATATATTGTGGTAGGAGAGTTACTAACTTTAACTTATATTATGATAGTGGTAAAAGGTGTGATGGAAAAATACCTGCACTGCTAGCTAAAACTGTTATCTTTTTTTCTGCACAGGCCTGGGATCCCTCCAACAATTTTCAAAAAACGTCTGTGAGGCTTTTTCACTGAAAAAACATGACTAGTGTATGTGTAGAATACATGCATGGAATTTTAGCATATATTTTTATGCTGCGATTTTTATTGTGCTGTGGGATTTTGGTTTACCCTCTGCTGCGCCTCAAAACATATTATTGTGAAGAGGCAGTTCAAAAAAGCTAGGGGAGAAACCAAAACCTTAGGAGGTGAAAATGCTTTACACAGTGCTCCTTTGATATGATTAAGGTCATATAATCAGAAAGACTCATGCTCTGTGATGTTTGTCTCGACTGCTGCCATTGTAACTTTCTCTACATTCATGCTAAGAATTCCAATACGCCAATGCTCTTGAGCTCATTCAATGTTGTGTTACCAGACCAACACCAAATCCCCTATGAGTCTTTTGTAAAAGCAGTTCCATCACTAAGACAGAAGAATGTAAAAAGGGAGTCCGAGATTTCCCCATGATGGTGATCTCTGAGTCTTGCGTCCTGGGACAACATAAACCCCTCTCTGTGGCGATGCCCCGGTCTCAGGGATACGCCTCATACAGACCCTCACCTCATTGTCCCTCTGTCACATCTGTGGGTTCTGTGCCAGCCCGTACGATAGCCAGGCTGATCGGGATGCACGGCGTGTTCCACTGGAGAACAGCTACACGGGGAAACAGGAACCACTGACGGCGAGGCCTGCACTGATGGTGTTGTCACGGCTCACCGTTCCTCCCTCTCTCTTTTCTCCTCTCTACATGCTGCCTCTCCCAGGCTGCCAGTCACTCATCCCCCTCATTCCTCTGTCTGATCTACTCTTCCACCGCCAGCTGTCTACGCATCCATCGCTCTGCCTGCCGGGCCGCTCGTGTCTCCACGTGTGAGCTGCACTGACAGGCCTGTGGATTTCTTTCCCCTCTCTTGGCAATATGCTTCCTCACTCATTATTTAATGTTTGTTCCTGCTGTCAGTGGCTACAGCCAGGGTGTCAAACTCATTTTATACAACGAGTCTCCATGGATACATTTGCACTTTGTGTGGCCTAGAGAGCAACACGCAGAATAAAGTAACACAAAAAATTAGGTAAACAAATATTGAAACAGTGCATATAAAATATTCAGATGATAATTACAGTTACTACAATCATAGGAACAAAAACTATGACCCATGATAATCAGAATTAACAGCTTTGGGTATTTGTTTGCCAATTTGGAAGGACTCCGGTAATAACCTTTTTCCTGAACATAAGTGAAATAGCATTTGAAGAAATGGTTTTTCAGGGCAATGTTTTTTCATTTTATATTGTACAAATCTCTTATGCACTGATAACCCCTCCAATACTTGCAGAAATACAAGGCGATGGACTGATATGCGGTTGTAATCATTAAGTGGGCACCTTTCATCATGTTTTGTTCTAGAGCTCATGACCAGTCTTGATACCCCACATCCATACCCACCCAAACTCTGTTTCTGGCTGGGCTCTTTTCCTTTCATCCACAGCCAATAGCTATTCCTCTCAACAGCTCCAGACAGCCTGTATGGTCTGGTGCAGGGTCCCATCATGGATCTCAGCCTGATTCTGGTGGTAAACATCTCCATGAATCCACACACCCAGTCTCCACTGGACAGACCCCCACCCTTTGGCATCTCTGTTCTGCATAACTTGCCGTAACACAGGTTTTTTTCCTCGGCTCACCTGCTGTATCTTGCCAGACCTCTGTCAGCTGTACCAAGCAGATATTGTGTACAGTCAGATCGCAGAACCACGTCTGGGCTCAAGTTAGTCATCTACCAAAGTATTTTAGTCTCAGGTGCTTTTCTGCTGTCCTGTTTTCAACTGTTGTGTTGATCATCCCAGATGGAAAAATGCTGTTTTATGGATTGGACATTCTGGGAGGTTTGACTTTGATGGTTTTCACTCCTCAAAGCCACTGCCAGGCACGTCAGTACTTGGGTTTGTCACCATTTGCATCTCCCTTGGCTGAAGCTCACTATACATCCTGTTGGTATGTATCCAGGGATATGCTTAGGCTAGGATAGGCTCTGAGTGAGGTTTTGGCATGATGGAAGCACATTACAGGTTGCAATGATAATGAAGCTATCCATGACTTGCTTCCAAAGCAGTGCTCGTATGGCCTTATGCCAAGACTAGCACATCCTCTCCCTTGTTGCACTTGCCCTAAATTTCAATGCGTCTTAGGGCAGATGCTGCTTGCCACACTTCCATTGGACAATGCCATTTGTGTGTCGTTGACAAAGCGGGTGCAGCGGCCGTGATGGCCTATGCCTGATGCATCTCTTCTTTCCTTTTACTAAATCAGCTGCTTAAGTCAGGAGTACTGTGTGGCTCCGCAGCACAGCTGTTGACACAGAGTACACGGGACAGGATGACATGATAACACCATACTTACACACCAGGCATGGCTGAGACCCGTGAGCCAGCACTAAAACACACGCACACTCACAGGCTGCATTCCCTGCGCTCACATAGGAATATGAATTGCTCATTATGTGGGGGGAAGGCACAGCTTCCATGCTCTCCAGTCTCATCTGGGAAAAATTCCAGGTCCTTTCAAGCAGTGGTCAGCATGATAAAGCCCACAGAGGGCTCCTATCTGTGCAAGCGTGAGTGAAATCTCAAGGCCAGCACTCAAAACATCAAAGCAACACAACAGCCAGTCCCAGAGCAGTGCCTCCTCATTACACCTGTGCCGCAATGAATCCCAACACCCACGGCATTACAATAACAGGGTGTCGTAGGGAACATTTCACACAAAGGGCAGGGACAGACGTGTAGATGGTCATGTGCTGGGTAAGGCAAATGTGAGGAGACATAAAAGGCAGGAAAATTGAAAGCTACAGACTGTAATAAAAGGAGAGAAAGTCAGGAAGGTGTAGTAAGGCGAATAATAATGAAATAGTGACATCACCTGAAATGTGGCCAGAGAAATGATGGGACAAAAAAAACTGCCCACGCCAAAACCAGCAGACTATGCCATTCCGTGGTTGGTTGTGAATCTCCCTCATTGTGGTGGCAGGTTTACTGAACACAAAGTGAAGTACGACTCCCCCAAATGTGACAAGGACAGATTGTATAACACACAAACCATCTATTCTCCCCCGGAAAACACTGATAGGACAAGACATTTTAATTCACTGAGGTCAAAATGCAAAATCCGTAACCACACTCTAGTGAAACACCCATGCCCTCCTTATTTTTCGTATTATTTAATCTCACTTTTTTATATTATGGACTCAAGAGTGCAAGAATAAGCTCACTGAATATTACTCTGAAAATACTTTCCCTGTGCTGTATGCTGCTTTACGAGAAGTATGAATGATTTATTGTGACTTTCATTACAAGAGTAAATCAATAATGTGTATTATTTCAGCTGAGTAATATCCAGAGTTTAAAAAATAAGATGTAATGTATATCACACAGAAGATTGTATCAATTCATCATGGAGGTCTGGACTGCATTATCAACAAGAAATAATGACACGTCAAAAAGAAATGACTCAAACAGTGTTCTCTTATGGCACTTTACCTCCTGTCTGGGATACAACACACTGTGAACATTGTGTTACAGCAACAGTTTGGCAACACCCCTTTCCCATAATGACCTGCACCACTTCCTTTGTACAGGATGACTATTGATACAGTCTGACAGGTACTGAAGCTAATTCGGGGTAAGTATTGCCATCTGATCAAAGGAACAACAGTGGCACCCCACTGAGGATTCAAACCTGAAACATGGTTACAAGCCCAGCTGTCTTGCTCCATGTTACACTGGAATCCACATTGTTGATGCATTTTCATTCATCCAAATTTCAAAAAAACATAAAAGGATAACTGATGAAAGCTTGGCCACACAAACGATGCATGCATGTCCGACAATCAATTGAAATGAGGCTCAGGCTGTACCACGATATCATCTTTCAAAAAATACCTTCCTCTGCTTGGTTTGAATTGTGTTCCTGGCCTCTGCAGGTCCGTTAATCTGTGTAGCCTAAGTATATGCAAGGGTAAAAAAGTTGCAGCTAATCTATACATTTCTGCTTCCCTATTTGCTTATGTTAACTGTACACACAATATTTTCTTATTACCATATGTAATAGGCTGCTTTCAAGGGAGATCAATAATAGTAACTATGGAGCCAGTTATTATATATGTTGATTAAAAACAAGGTATTTCCACCGGTGTGGAATCAGCAACAGCATGGAAACCGGCAAAACATGCATTAAGGCAGAATGTACTGCTCAATAATTTCACCTGATGAAATAAGGGCGAGAGCCTGTATATTGATTGACCCTATCTACGCTGTGCAGAAAACACATTCACTTGCTGTAACCCACTTGATTTGTGCAGAACGCTTGCCTCAGGTTTGTGCGTGTAACCTTTCTTAAACTCACTACTCACTGATGCAATTATTGGGTTGTTTCAGGAAAACACATGCAAACCCACAAATGACTGCAATGACTTTCATTTCCAAAAGGCCTGGGAAATAGGAAAGAGATCACCTCCACAAAACTTTGCAAAGTTTGTTCCCAGAAGACAGGGATTATAAACTCATCAGAAATTCATTAACTACCAAAGATATAGTTCAGAAAGTTGTAATAAAGATGATATAACTTGTTTAACACTGCATTCATTATAGACAGAGTGTCTCAGTGGACATTTTAAACAATACTTCTTTAAACAATTTATAATCCTGATAGAAAAGACTTGTTTAATATTTGTTTATTCAACTTAAAAAAAAGTTTAATACAGTTTTGTAAAAGGTCTTTGCAAAAATGAACAGAGAAAATACTGTGGAAAATGGAGATAAAAAATAAAACACAAAAATGAGCTATTGTGTAGAATGAAATTTGGTCTTTAAAAAATGGAAGATGACTTCCCTTTGAAAGGTGTCCTGCTCAGTGTGCTAGGCTAAATGTGGCCAGTTCAAACCCCCATAAATATGTATGCCGTGATTTAAAACATCACGAAGACAGCTTTTTTTGCCTTGTCTTATAAATATGGTACTTCATGTGTGAATATTTAAGGAGGCCTATTGTTGGAATTCCATTTATATCGTGCACCTCATGACATTGTAATGATGCAGAATGTCATTGGTAAATGAGGATATTAGAAGAAAGCACCCAGACCTTGACAAATAACCTGCTCTACTATGTACTAGGTTTATGTCACAGGCTGGTGATAAGGGGGTATATTGTATATTATTTTTGTTCATTATTCATTTTCTTAGCTCACACACTTACGGAAAGTGAATTACACGACTGACTTTTTTTAAAACATTATTCAATTCAGGTTAAGTATCTTCTGCAACGGCACAAAGGCAATGCCCCATGTGGGATTTGAAACTGCTGTCTGTGAGTTACATGCTTGGATGCTTAACCACTACACTGCACTGCCAACCCTGGCTTCTAGAGGCAATATCTGTCTTTGACCAGGACAAGTTCAACTGCAGACAATATTTTCTCCTGTTTGCAGTTTATAATTCTATTCCATTTGGACCAAACTATTCACTCATCCATGATTATTTGATGCATTCCTAAGTACGCGGTTAAAACATTTTCCCTTCTCTGAAATAACCACATGTCAGAATTAAATAAACAGAAAAATAGCCCTACAGATCTCAACATTCTACTCTTATCATCACTTATCATTTCAATTCAATTGGCAGAAGTGAATTTTATCTTCCATCTCAATTCACTCCACACCACAAGTTACATAAAAATAACAAGTCAGTGCTATACATTGATTAATAAGCCAATTCATAAAAAGGAAATTAAAACATATACATGTTTGTAAAGATAATTCTCACCAACAGGATATTGAATGGGGGAAAGATCTTGCCAGTGGGGTTCTTTATTTTTCCATACCTGAGAGAGTCCCACCCTCATCCTGGTCTCACACCCTCTGCCAAAACCAGACACCACCTCATCATGACTTAACTGCAAAACCAGCAATAGATAGAATGAAGATTCAGTGGACTGACCCATTTCCCTCATTCCCAAACTGAGGGGATGTGAGTGGAGAATGCTGAGTGAGGAGGGGGGGCCTTTATTTTGTGCCTCACTCCCCTGTGGCCCCCCAAATCCGTGGTCAGGCTGACAGCCGAGCCATTACACAGCGCTATAGGGTATGGTTTCCATAGTGCTTGCCAAGTATCAGGGACCTCATTTATCAAACAAGTATATGCACAGATTTGTGTGCAAACAGTAAGTAAGCTCACTTCCACTACAGCTTTGTGATCAGTCAATTCTGAAGTTGGCAAGGAAAACTGCACACTTCTGTGTAAATGGAAACATGCAAATGTGTCAGCACAACTAGTGGCTGAAAAAAACATACTGAAAGCCACAAAATGAGAGAACAGTAGTATGCATAGTAGTTATTCACAAGACATTATTATACTGGTTCAGCAATGCATGGCAATGAGAAGGTGGTGTAAAAGAATAGATGCATCCAAGAGCATAAATTGCATCAGTTAAAGTGAACAACCATAATCTGAGAATATAGGCTAATGTGTAATGCAACAAACACATCATATGTTTAAAAAGATGAACAAATTATAATAATAACCTGACAAGTAAACCCAATGAAAAGGACATGACACTATTTTCAGCTCATCACATACTGCTTACTTGACAATAACATGTCAATTAAGCAGTAATAGCATAACAACAGTTGTAAGTAATGAACTAAAATTACTTCATTTAAGACTCAAGTATACCAAGGTTTGTGTGTCAATATGCGTTCTTCTGACCCATCAGAATCAGTAATATTAGATATCAACTTCACATTTGATTAAAAAAGAAACCTGCCTACTGAGTGAACCCCTGTCCCACATAATACAAAACTATATCTCCAACTTCAGTACAGAATATTTTGAATTAGACACCACATCAGTTCAGATGTCCACCTCAACAGAATGTGACATCTGACTGTGATCAGGTATGATCTGAATGTGATGAGTAACAGTATAAGTCTGAATAAAGCTTGTTGACAGATCTCACTTTTTTTGTCCAGCAAAGTTGACCATGTGCCAGGGCACCATAAAAGTTGATTGTGTGTATGGGCATTTCTTAAATTATGTGCAAAACTGACTTATCAAAAAATAGCAAACAAAAGAAAACAACAGATAACTTCAGAGTTGTACCAAAAGATATTGTGTTGATAATTTTAAGCCTTTATTTTTTCTGTTCCTCTTATATCATTTCTGAAGATAGAATTCCGGTGCGGTGCAGCAAAGTTACATTTTTGTTTTTGTGGCAGCACAGCTTCCGAGCAAAATTGATGAGCCCTCTTTATTTGCCTCTTTTTCCATGGATGCACGTGCTGGGTGTCCACTGGTGCGCATGGACTGTCGCAGAGCAGGGATGCTTATTGAAATACGACATTGAGAACTGATGAGAAGGACATCAAAGCAGGCCATCAAAGTAACCTGGACCCAACTTGTCGTGCAATTACACATTACGCAGAGGGAGCGAGCAGACGGCTTTCCTCACCCAGCCTATTTCCTGAGTGTGTAGGGTTTGTTAAGCTGCCTGGATCTGCTCTATCACAGATTAAAGCGAGGGCGGACCTCCCTGCAAATAATTACAGGACCCTCTGAGCAACGCGGCTGAGAGGCACAGCAGACCAGGCGGACAGACAGCTGCACATGATAAGGAAGTAATATGTAAAGATAACACGCCGCCCGGTAATTGACTTGTCAGGGGACAGCTGGTCCACTGGGTCGATTGCCTGGATCGGGATCTGCTCTAGTCCACGCTCTCTGACATTGGACCTCCTCCTGTCTGCTGTCATGTCAACCTTTCTGGTGAATACTCTACTGGATACACCACAGCACCATTCGGCTATGCCTGCTTTTCCCATTCCTCTTAATATAGGTGAAAAAAGGATTATTTGTCAAGAGGAAAAATACAGAAAGAAGTTACAATAACTTTGTAAAGGGATTACATTTCCAGGATCCACACTGCTGTGGTTCATCTCAAGGTTGAGGTTGTAAGAGACAAGAAAAACATACTCAGAAGGTCTTAAGATGTGGAAATGTTTCATTTTTCTTTGAAAAATAAGTATACCCTGTGATTCACTTCAGTTCCATCAGTTTGCTCTGTCTTTTGTGAAAGAATCAAAACAACTGAAAAGATCATTTGTCAATTTTTTGGAAACTTTTGAAATAGACAAGTGAATAACATCTCACCCTGCTGATAAAGGAACTTTAACATTTTTCTTTTTTTCTTACTGTTTCAATAAGGGGCGGTGAATTGTGTAATTAGCCAATTCTTGCATTGGAAAAAATATCCAGAAAGCAACTGAGGGAAGGTGTGACATTAAGTCCCTGCCGAAAGGAACAGACCATACAGAGCCCATTTACACATACTTTGTCCATCCACTGACTAAACACTGTGCTGTGGGGTCCACTTTCTCAAAGAGCGGTCCTACATGTCTTTTCAGAAGACAGCCTTCAAATGGCCAGGCTTGTTTGTGACTGTTCCTGAGTGTGAGGGAGACAATGCTGCCGCTTGGAGGAAAAGGTGCTGATGGGCGCAGACTGTAGCAGAGTGGGAGCAGTGATGGACAGAGGGATTAATGAGAGGACACACAAGAGGAGGGGGGGGTGCTGTAAACGTGTGAGCCTCTAATGCGCTGCCTGGAAAAGAGAGGCTGAAAACACCACCCTCTCCCAGACCAAAAAACATACACACTCACATAAACACATCCATGACCATGCGTGCACACACGCATGCACCAATCTAGAAACATTCTCATTTTTTCTTTTCAAACTGAGTACCATACCTACCCCACTTCAAATGCAGTCAGTGTCCATGTATTCACCTGCCTGTTTCTGTGCTCCCTACCAGCACCTACAAGAGCAGAGGACAAATCTGGGCAAAAGCCATTATTCTTTTTAATATGCGTGTCTTTACTTGTGCCTCCAGCCCAAACACCACCCTTTCAGCTGGAAACCTAGACCATCTTTATACTTTTGGCCAAGTGAACATCCCCACATGCAGAATAAATGTGCTTTCAGTTTATGCACCTCAACATCAATCTGAGAAACATATGGCTGAATGCAAATACGTTGACTGCTGGTTGGTAAACAGCAAATCAATATTCTTAACGTAAAATAAAAAAATCTATTTCTTACTTTGCACTTTTTCCACAGCATTGAAATAATTGATTGTTTTACTTTTTCTGTCTGCTAAAACAAATGCACTCAGACACACACATGCATTAGCATGTGCACAGAGAGAGACGCATTCACGTGCACACACATGCACGCACGCACATGCAGCGCCAAACTGTCCTTTCAGCATAAAACAGTCTTGCACACAATGCATTCAAAACAAATTGCAAATTCATCATTTTGGATCTCCATTATTTGCCAAAAACTCATTCGAAAACTCAGATAAATGGATGGGAGAAGTTCTCCCTTTAATTAGGGTGCAGAGCTGGCTTAACAGCTATTGATTAGTGGCTTAAGTAGGGCCTGGATGGGAAAAATGGAGAAAAGAGCAGACCTGGAAGTCATTCTGCTCTGTGCCCACTGCGGGGTGCAACGTTCAGGGTAACTGTTCCAACAGTAGGGGGAGCAACTCTTCATGATCAGTAACTATCATTCAGCCAGCACTGTCAGCTTGGCAGGATAATCTAGCAAGAGAAAGCTTTCAGTCACATCTGCACACACATAAGCAAATAGACATCCACATACTGACACATGTAGACACACACACACTCACATTCACTCATGGACAGAACCGACAACCTTACACAATACAAATTAGGGCTGTGCAACACCACAAGAATGAAGATATTATTGTCATTTTCATTTTAACGATAGATAATAATTTAACCCGGGATAAATATGCATTTAGCCTAATGCGTCTTTAAATGTGCTTTGCAGCCTACTTCCACAAGATCTAGTCTATTGCCTCAAAAGAATTGTGTAGGCGGAGTCTGGGGCTGGCATGGAAGTTAACTTGTGAAACTGGAGAGCAGGACAAACTAAGTTGCAGATGGCAACGTTAATGATTTAATCTCAGAAAGAAAGTCGCATTCTGTAAAAGAATGCAAACATGTTTACTGACTGATGTGTTTGACTTAATTTCTATTTGTATTTGTTGAAAGTTGGCTTCATGTCATTTAGACTTGAGACTTGAAATTTCATCGGGTTATGTTATCGTTATCACCAAAATGTCTAAATTTATTATGATAACACTTTAAAGGCTTATTGCACAGTCCTAATACCAATGCTATTTGATAGTGTCTGGTTGGACTAATCAGCATTAGACATTTTAATGGTCAAACACATTAGTTTCTCAACATGTAGCTCACAGTGTGCTTTCTCCTTGTTTGGTATGGATAGAGAAATACAAGGCTACCCAGTGTCCCCCTTAATGTATGCTGAAGCAGACTACCACAGTCCTTATTAAACACAACACAAAGCTCTGCCTAATTTCAATTAGGGGTTTTTAATGATGGCAGAGTGAGGCCGCGCACAGAGCCTGAGCAGGCGCTAGGCTGGATCACTAAACTCAATTACGCGCACAGGCAGGCGGGTGAGCGGGGGAAGCAGCCGCACATATTCAAGCCACAAGAGGAGGGGGTAATGTAATTGAATGAAAACACTGGGAGGTGAGAATTCACACGTGAGGTGCAGCCAGTGTCCCCAAAGCCCACCCAGCCAAGCGCACGTCACTTCTGAATTCATTAAGAGAGGTTATAGACAGAGTATCACACAGTGGGCTGCTTTCAACTCATTAGGTAGCTCCTAAACATGAAAAGTTACCTTCTATTCACTGCTGTGCCAAATTCAATTTGATTTTCTCTGAAAGAGCTGCCCCATCTTAACCTAGACCCGATAAAATAAAGTGAAACCAAAAAAAGTATCGTAGGTGCCAGAATAATTAAATCTCTAACATAAGAGGGCATGGCATTCAACTGTGGAGATCCCCATGTACACCAAGACATTTTCACATCTGGGCCAGGAAATTATGCACTCGTTAATTCAGCCAAAATTCAAGGACTGTATCATTTTTAATCAAATTTTAATTGAGGCCATCCACTTTATTCATCAGTGTTGACTTATCAAACCAATCTTAATTAAAGTGCAGGATAACACTATCGCATGAAAATTAGACATGGCCTTTCCAAACTTTACTGTGAACCCAGAAAGACTGTTGATAGGTTTCCTCACCTTTACTTTTCTGTTACATATTTGTACCAAGAACATATCAATAATGTCTACAATAAATTAACAGTTACAAAAAAATGACAAACAAATTGAACATTTAATTAACAAATTATATCTGCAAACCACCCTGATCATGCCTGCATGTAAAGGCAGCCATGGCTAATGTGTCCCAGAGCCCCGCCATCCATAAGATAATGCATTACTTTATGTTTGCCATCACTCTAAATCAAGAGTGCTTGTGTGATTTATTCAATAAAAGAAAGTAAACTGTATTGAGATTCTGTACTTTGAGCCAATAATTATTTTATAGTCAAGTTCTTTCTTATTACATTATCAAAGCAACACTTCATAGAACCTTTCTGAACTGTCACGTGTGAACACAGTCTACATGATCTAAGGGATAGTTGCTTAAATTGAGAGCAAGTGCATAGCAGCTGCTATGAACATTCGTACAGCAATGGTACATGTTCTATGTGTGAAAATGGCAACTGATGTAATCTTCTTGAAAATACTGTAAGTCAATTCTCATTATTTCCTTTGCTACAAATGAGAGGTCCACATTAAGATACACACTTTAAGTTTGCATGACATATGGGGTTCATAGTAGTAATGACTGGAAATAAACATGGGGGGTGGAGTTTATGGGGAAGCCCTGTCTATAGGTGACATCAGCTGCTAATGCCTACAGGTATAATATAACTTTGCTCAAAGGAAAGGAATAACATAGAACATCAAACACAATTGACATTTCTTTGGAACACACTATTGCAGTACATGTCTTTCTTACTTTCTGAATGGTATTCATCCTTTGGTAGTTTTTAGCAAAGTTGGCGAAATCGCCAACAAAATACTACTCAAGTAGTATCTATACAATGCAAAATACAAATCTCTGGTATTTACTACAAGGTAATGGACCTCATTCTTTGTCAATATGCTTTGTAACACTAAAGATCCAAATACAACAGATATTGTCCTCATCTTTGATCTCTTAATATAAGAAAGTATTACATTTACAGAATCTTGTGCAGTACTGTAATAACAGATTTTATATGTCCTTCGGTCTGTTCGACGTTTGTGTGTATAAAGTGACTTAAAAAGGTTTTAACTTAGGTTTGGTTTTAAATACGAACACAGAAATAAAGATAAGAAATTCTCTCTTTTTTATTACTGTTTCATTTAATTACTGTATTTTATATGTCCTTCATGTGTTGTGTGTATAGAGTGAGTGACTTAAGGAGTTAACTTAGGTATAATTTAGGTATAAATTCCGACTTCTTGTAAGTCAAGGACTCCCTGTACTCAACAACTATATGAAAGGCTAGTTGGGCTAATTGTGCCAAATGCTAACCCCTCCTTATCTATAATTGTCTGATATACATCAGATTTAATATAAAGAAAGCCTTCTGAATTAGAGGTGGGGAGTGAGATTTTGAGGGAGAAATAAAAGCCATGCATTGCTGGAAGAGGACACCAGTCATTAGCAGTGCCATTACTTTTCATGCGCAAATTGGTCCAAGTGTGAGACAAGTAGGACATGGAGGCCATGGGAGCTGCATGCGGTGTGAAACGGCCAAACTCATTTTAGGGTTAACAGCTCCACAGGATTAAAAGAAACACAATGACTTCTCAGTGATTGCTAATGAGAATAGATAGGGACCCCCAACAATGAATCCCAGCCAGATGAAGTCGTTTTTTGCCCCCTACCACAACCTTTACAACCTTACCCACTGCTTATAGGAGAGGTATAGTCATGTTTAAGGATGAAAAGATGCCTAGGTGCAACACTATAGTTCCCATGAAAATTGTTGGCTATTTAGAAAACTGAGACATACAATTAGTCTGCACGTCATGTTCTACACCTTGAAAAGTGAATTAGAATGAAGCCCACAATCAAAGTATAGAAAATGTATAGAAAGTATAGAAAAACCTATTTTTATTCCTGTTGTCATTTTGTTCTTCCCAATCCAGAATGTTCAGTTGTACTCACATGCCTATCAAATTACCTCTGAAATGTTCTGTGTAAATTCAGGACGAGTGCACACAAGTAGGGACTCTCCTGCATGTTCTGCCAAGGGCCACTTCTGTTCACTCTGCAGTCTACCATCTGAGCAATGCAGTTATTGTTTTGGAGAGGTGCACTTCATGTCAGAGCTCCAAACAAAGCCTGCCTAAGGACCACTGGCTCCAAACTGACATTTTTATGCGCCAACTTTTTAAGAGCCAATATCTTCCTTTATGCTCTTAATGCACAAATAATATTGAAACTATGGTAAAGGCACAAGTTGCTTAGTTTCTGAATGTTGAATTCTTAACTTAATGTGACCTCACAGGAGAATAATTCATGTTATAATTCAACCAAATAGTTTTTATTATGACCAGACATGTATTCTAGGTTTGCCTTCCCATTCTGGGGAGGTCTGAATAATTTATTATTGTTATTTTGTGTGTTGGTGTCCCTTTGTGCGTGTTTACTTTTGCCTGCCATTTGCTAATAAATTCCACTGGGATCATTTATAATTGTTTTCTGTGTTTTCTGGTATAGAGGCAGTTTAATATGTTGCAGTCACTGTTGCCCCTGGGTTATTGTAATCTAAAGGGATCTGGGCCGTAACAAACTGATAGCACTATAACTGTCATGGTTACTGTCAGTACCAGCCAGAACAGGAGATAAATCTATGGCTTTGATAAAGATAATGAAGGCAGAGTATTAATTTGGAACAGTGATTAAGGCTCTTGGCTGGAACTACTTCATAGGTGTCCATATACATGGAAGTAATGTACACCCTCAAACCAATCACAAATGTGAATTCAACATAGCTGAGGTTGTAAAAGGTAATAATATCTATGTACTCTCCACTATCGATTGGTTAAAAAACACAGTCACCATTTTGCTTGTGCAGCTAAAACAGGTTAGCTGAAGGATCATGATTGTCTAGACGAATTATTTTTGTGGGACCACCTACAAGGAACTGTCCCGCCCCAGTTGATACTGGAATGGTCAGGATTCCATATGAACATCCAATATTTATGATGAGAACAGACTTTGCATCGACAATAATACATGACCATCAAGAAACATAAAACAAACAAAAAACAACAGAAATATGTAAGAACCCACTACTGTGTCAAGCTGGACACAGCAGAGTATATGATGGCTTAGTGCACTTAAAACTAGAGCTGTGACATGGCATGCCCCTCAACAGCACCCTCTAGGTAACATATCTGGATGCACTGCATGATTTTATCTCTCCTCTTTTCCATCTTGTAGACACAGAACAGAGTCTGCTCTCTCATTGATTGCTGCTTCCTGATGACTCTGAGCAAAAGCTGGTAAACACAAGCCTGCAAGCTCAATCTGGCACCTTAATGAAATATGTCCTCCAGTAGACTGAATGTTCTCGTCCAGGCAGAGGGACTTGGACTGTCAGTTCCATGTCATCAAATACTTCCTTTATAATTCTTACTTTTTTGGTTGCAGTTGTAAGTAACTTCATTTCACACAAACGTATTAGTTACTCAGGAGGGGGGAGCATGGGGGATTACGATTTCCCTCGCTTTAAGCACCATCTCAGAGGGAAGTCATGTGTTGAGGATACAGTAGAGGAAAAAAACACAGTAATAAGTGCAGTCAGAATGTAACGGTTGGCTTGAATGACAGCAGTCTGGCAATGATATGTAGCACTAATGTGATTACTGCCGTGCTTCCCATTGGCACATTCAGTTTTAATCACATCGCAGGGCTGTGTACGGGAAGGGGAAAAAAGCCTGTGTTTGAGTCCTCTCCAGCCTCCGTTCAAGCCGTCAGCACAGAGAGACAGAGAGAGCGGGCAGATTGGGTTAGCATCTCCTCCCACTGTGGGGAAGTGGAAATCCTCCGATACTGTGATGTGATTGGAAATCTCATAATCTTTTCTCTTGAGGCTCTGGCCACATGGTGCTTCATCACTGAGCATGCCAAATTCAGCTTCATGTCTGCAACTCACTTTAAAGCCAATCCTCAGTGGTTTCCAGTACGTTTTTTTTTCTCCTTCATTTACGCGTCATGTCATACAACCAAACTAACTTTTATATTTTCTTCTCTGGTGATTATTAAAATTTTCTCCTTCAAGTCAGAAGAAACACTGTGATGCTCTCAGTGAATTTAGAATGAGGAAACTGGGCCAGATGAACAGGGGCAGCAAACCTTTAGAGTCCTGTGGTGAACCCTTCAGTCTTGCTTACCAATTAAGATTAAGCCACAAGAAAGAGATACCAAGGAAGCCAACTTTTTTTCAACTCCCACAGTGTCATTTTTCTGAGCAGAGCTCATGAAGCAAAATTTTTACCCTCTTCCCTCTTGACTGTTATTTTTTTCTGAGTGCCAGAAATACCAAAATGTGGATAAAATTGTCATCCAGGCCAATGGCCAAACATAATTCTCTCGTAAAAAGAGATTTTTAGTTAATAAATCATTACCAGCTTTTTAATGCTTGGTTTGTTGCAGAATTTTGTTTTTCATGTGATTGCAAGAGCAGAGGAAGTATCAGTTGAAATCTCATGTCACAATCAGTAATGAAAATTCTACATCATTCCATTTTACAATGACATAGAAATAATACAGGATATTTGTCATTTGAGATGCCATATTTACTGCCTGTGCAGTTACCTACAAGTGTTGGAAGATAATTATTTGATAAAAAATACTATTGTTGGAGGTTTAGCATCCAGGTGGGATAATAAAAACAAATATATGATGATTTTTCTCCAAAGTTATACCCCAACAACTTTGATCACTTTGCTGAATCAACACTTTTGAGGGCAAATACTGTGCAGCACAACCAAACATGGCGTGGCTAATTCAAGGAATATTAGCAAACCTTTACAAAACAAAAAACCCACAAAAAAATAAATACCTAAAATACAAAGGTGTGAGAAAGGAAGATTGATTTCAGCCCTCCCCAATATCTGCTCTCCTTTTGCATGTTGCCCAGCCTTAATTTAATCTGTATTTAAAAATGGCACAGGGCTTCTTTTCATCTCTGCCTCGTAAAAATGCATGACAGGAAGTTAAAAGCTGAAAGCCAGTCCAGGGACAACAGACAATTAATCCCTCCCACCAACCCCCAACATCCAAAAATCCTGAGCATGGTGGCTATCTGTAATTCCCATTACAATGGTGGTAATTAGAAAAGAATTGTGAGTCTCACAATTATGATATAAGAAACACATACCCCCCACACCCCTGCTTCTTTAATTAGTTCCATAGTGCTTGGAAATATTTCTTCTGTCCTTGGCATGGAATTAAATTACAGAAAAAAAGGCAGTGTTTGCATCTCCTGTCAGACCAGAGCAGCATCCAGGGCCCTCTGCTCCTGCAGCAAAGGCTCTGCGTCCCGGCTGCATGCCGGGCTGCGCAGATGCAGGGCTGCGCAGATGCAGCCGCAGCCGCAGCCAAACTTTGTGTCAATGGATGACTCGGCTCTCCAGGGCGGCCAATGGCAGGGGAGCTCTCTGAAGAGTGAGTGGTGAGGGAGAGCTTGCATCCTCTCACTCTTCAGAGTGTGTCACTGCCTTCATGGAGCAGCCAGCAGCCGGCTTTAGCTCCAGCGTGGCACGTGGGTTCTCAGCAGGGCTGCAACGTCTTCTTCACACATGGCGTGATTAATTAATGAGAGTTCTGCTGATCTCCAAAGACTCTCCTTTGAAAGACGTACCTCAAACCGCACCCCCGCCCCCACGCATCCACCCACTTCAACCCTTTTAATTATTGGATTATTAATACGGAAACCATTTGGTGCGATGTTAGCTTGCTTCTATTCTGTCAAATTAGCAGAATGTTCAACCCCCACTGTGCAACAGTTAGGTACATCGTGTGCCAAGACTGAGGCCACAAAGTTTCTTGAATATAACAGAGCAGGACTTTGAGGCCGAGAACAACAGATGGATGGTGTTCCTGCTCCGGTAGATGGTATATCTCCATAATTGCACAAATATTTTTCAGATATGATTGCAATGTCCATGAGTTATAATGATTTTAGAAAAAGAAACCATTTTCTCACAGACAGTCAAAGTAATACCTGTACATCTGCTTAGACAATGGCTTTTCAAAGTCAATGCATCACATTCCTTTGGCTGAAATGTACAGCATGAAGCCCAGCTCATCATTTTAACTGCCTCTTGTCTTCAGTAATAATATCAATTCATCAAGGAGCATACGGGGATGTGTAATGTGGGTCCTAAACTTAGCCATTCAGGGACTGTTTTATTTTGTAGTTAAATATTATGGTTGCAATAATCGTTTGGCTCTACCTGGTTGTAAAAGTTTGGTACAAAGGGCATATGGCAGGGTTTTTTTGTTATGCCTGAGCAAATATGGAAGCATTAGTGCTCAGCCAAAGGACTGTTAGGTAATCCCTTACTTGAGGTAATTATTGTTTGTCATTAATGGCGCACCTGCTGTCTGCCTGCATTATGCATGGAGGTGTTTCATTACGTTGTTTTGAGCATCAGATTAGCTCGCACATATGCAACATAAACAACACAACAATGCTTGACCGGAAAGAATCGGATCTTTGCATTATCTCCATTCAGTCTCCATGTCAGCAGCTAAATGCCCTTTTCCCGTGCTTTACTGGACTGGAATAATGCATAGCATCACCATCATGCAAGCCGCACCCATCGAGGGTCCACTGCAGCTGAATGCTGTGCTCTCCTCTGATACGATCACATGATTGCCACAGACTAATTTCCACACTGCTAGCCACACAGCATGCTGAAAGACAGCGAGTGCCAGTCATAGATGGGACTAACAGCTGGGTGCCTGCAGGAGTGAGCTGCTAGGGAGCACTTTTTTTAAGGAAAAAAATAAGGACTCTTGACTTACTACTCTGGCAGGACACACATTAGCCACAGCAGACTCCTGTTCATTGTCAGCGAATGGCGCTGCCTGAACATGAACCAGCACTGGCCTGGAGGCCACAGGGTCCAGCTTGCAACTGCATAAAATGTCCTTATTGACTTCCTTAGTCAATCTAGAGCGTAGATCTTCTCCGTTCCTAGATATCTCAGTGAGTTTAGGCAGGTTGCCGAGACATATGTGAAAGGGTGCTAAGCGGGTTACTAAGCACAAAGTGAAAGGCTGGAAGTCAGGAGGAAGATGCAAGGTTGCATTTTGAGAGAAAGCAAGGACAAAATAAATCTCTCCACCTTTAAAATTCTGAATCATCTAAATATCCTAAACAGCAAAGGTGACTTATAACAGGTTTAATAGTTTTATAGCTGAAGCAAACACTATTCTGGTGCTACAGCATAACAGGCGTAACATCCTTATTAAGTAAAGGAGGGTACCCATCAGAGGAGCAGCTCCGCTCATTAATTCTCATTCAGTTCCTGCATATTACAGATCTCAACCTTGTTCCCTTGGGAGTGCTTACCAGCAGGGTCAAACAGCCCATAAATCTCACCTCCACAATGTGTTTGTGAAAGGGAAAAAAAAACAAAGAATTGAAGGGCCAAAGTCACTAATTACACTGTGGTCTAGCAAGGGCTGTCATTGTGTTGCTTAGGACAGGGTGATCACAGGAGCAGAGGATGGCGGACAGCAGCTATGTCTCAGGGCCGTGGTCGTCAGCCACTGTGAGCCGAGCCCCTAGAAGGACCTGGCCCATGCAGCCCCACCCCCACCCCAACCCCACATCCCCAGTTCAAGCAGAGCAGAAAATAAGGCCTGGTGGAGCTCTTCACTTTCAAATTAAGATAAGCAGGTGAACGTGGGGAAAAAAGGCTAGGCGGCGCCGGATGAGAGGGAGCGATATTTCAATTGCGACTCACTGAATAGAAAAATCATCCATTAGCCACAGGCCGACTCTGCACCACTCGCATCCGCAGTTTCCGAAGGGGTGCTGGGCGTTCTACTCTCCCGCTCACACTAACTTGTTTTATACCCTTTTTCCTTTGTCTCGTCCGTTCAATGGTACAATGCACTCTTCAGTACATCGCACTAATGGGCCTTGTTGTTGCCCTGGAGACACGAGGAAGAAGAGGTGTTAAACAAGCATACAACGATCGGGAAAATACACGTGCGAATATCAATAAAATCTTAATTGGGTAAAAAAATATTGCAGCAAGGTTCACAGCATTAAGAATGACTCTTTCTGCAAATCAGGGGAAGGTTTACATGCTTAGTCCATGTGCATATGATGGATACACTGAGGGTATTCCCCCTGCACAGTCATCGATTTCCTCCATTTGCACTATACTTGTCTAATGGTATATAAATGGCCTGGGTGATGTGTGAATGCTTGCTCCCTCTTCCCCCGCCCTCTCGGCCACTCTTCTCCACCCTCTCCTCCATGCCCCAGTCTGTTCATAACCTTGAACTGATTGGGCAGGATTGATGGTGCCCTTGCATGGAGGATACCCCTGATTGGCCGAAAGGACTTGACAGCCTCTTAATACTAAAAAGCTGTAATTAAGCGCAGAGAGAAAAAATATGAACCCTTCACAGCCAAGCCATCTATCCATTAATTTGCAGAGCATGGCAGTAACAAACGGTCCCTTTGTTGGCTCTGACTTTTTTTCCCTCATAATATAATACGTTTTGCATAATAATCGGCAAGTAGCCCTTCACTTTCAAAAGAGTTCAGCAGACATGTGAAATGCACTGTACAGAGAGGTCAAGCTAGTCTTCATCTTCGTACATAATTGCAATGGATCCAAGTAGTGGACCATGCAGTTGAAATTTCCATTTAGCTCTTGGTCCATGTCCAACACTAATGACTTACTCCACTGCTCATTTTTATATTTTTTTGTACGTGTCAGGTTTCTGAAGGTGACATCCACGCTCACTCCACACACTAGGAGCATTAGCGGTTTAATTAACCTGTTCATTGTAATTCCCCAATGATATTGTTACAACGGTGTCTGATTGTCCCCTAGATAAATGCACAGTGAGTTGTGTGTCAATGGAAAAGATAGTCATACCAATACATGTTCTGGATGGAAATGAAATTTTCACAGTATGTATAGACAGTGTGATGTTTTGTTTTAACAACACATATTTAGATGCTGTATGTTACATCCTAATACTAGCATCTTATTGAAAATTCAAGAAAACTAAATCATTCTTTTTAAAATGGTCCCTTTCTGATATGTAAAAATGCTGAAAGCATCAAGTGGTTCCTTGTAGGGATTTGAGTACATTCGGTTCAGTACACTGTCAATGTCCTTTCTTTCTGGTGAGCTGAGAAGCCCAATTGCACATGCTTTGCAGTCTGGCACTGTGGAATTATAATGCAACACCATCTTAATTTGCTCATCATATCATCCAATCACATCCGCTCACAAAAAAAGGCTGCGGGTGACATTGTGGGAAAGGACAAGGCATTGCTGACACACTATAAGAAAATTGATTGCAGGGGAAAGCTGTGGCCACAATGATGCCGTGACTCACTCTCTCTCTCTCACAAACACACACACACACGTGCAATACACACACACACACACACACACACACACACACACAAACACACGTGCAATACACACACGCAAACACACAAGCACACGTGCAATACACACACACAAGCACATATGCTCACACTCACTCTCACACACAAACTCACCCATTCTCACCAATTTACACACCTACATAAACACACAATTGTAAGCAAATACAGACCTACAAGTGAGAATACATACATGTGCATATGCACATAATAACATACCCATACACACACAGACATAGATGGTATTTCTCATTCTCAGACAGTGAAGGTGGGTTATTGTCTTCATTTGCTTGTGGGAGTATTCAATCCATACAGTTTCAGAATATGTGAATTTATTCATTAATATTCAGGCCTCAGAGGGTGTGAGACAGCATTTGAAATGAGAGGGCTTTGTTAAGGAAAACACTCAGGGAAATTGTGTCTTTGTACAGGCAGCTCTGGCTGACCTGCTAAGTCAAAACAGGGGCCCCAGTGTGCTGGGATGAGGGGCGGGGTTTGGGTTGACTGGTCCTGGCAACAAGGCTGAGAGCATGATGCCCGCCTTCTTCTCTCCCTACTCATTAACCCCCAGCTATGGGGGCATACCAAACCCAAGAACACCATCAATCTGCTCAATCAACAGCACAAATATTACTACAGGCATGAAACAAAGGCATTCACAACCCCTTCTACGATTCCTCTTTCTGGGACACCAGCAGCCTGACGGTCTGAAGGAGTTTAGCACAGCCTTCTACAGACTATAGAAGCACTCTACCCGGGACAACCACTTTCCGGTTGAACAAACACATAGAGACACTCATGCATATGAGCATACACACGTTCTTGCCCGCACAGACAAACGTGCACACATGCTGTAAGAAACTGGTTCCCAAAACTGGTGGGTGTCTCTTGCGGGGGAGGAGGGGGAAGGGGGCATGAGATGTTGCTATAAGTGTGGCCTGAGGTGTGCTGAAAATGGACAGTGTTTGCCAACATTTGTTAACATTTTAAAAAATCTGGCCTATCTGTGAAAAGAAAAGCCTTTGCTGCTAGCAAGTCTTGCTAAATTTGATTGCACTTCAGGGAAGTTACAGACACGCTCTGGTCACTTTTCACCCTTGCGGAGTCTACTGACAGCAGCCTCACTTCTCAAGCTAAAAACTATAAACTAAACATCTCTCAACTTTGGGAATTCTGTTTGCTAATAAGCTGATGGTCAGTTAGGAGAAATTAAAGCACTTCAATACATATTTTTACATTTATTTTACATTCATCAGTGTTTGGAGACTGGCTGGATTGGATGATCTTGCACAAATGTTGCATGAAGCATGAGCATTTATTAAAAATATACTTGGGAGCTAAAAGGCAGATAATCACTGCAAAAGGTAACTGGTTTTGCTGATGCTTCACACGTTCACGTGCACGGAGAACAGCTACATCACGGCACTGAAAGTAGAACTGATCAGGAAAAGGTTTCAGCAAAAATGTCGATTCCATATCAGTACCTCAAGTCATCTATTTCAAAACGCACTCCTGAACTCACACTGCAATTAAAAGGTGTATAAAATGTACCACTTCATTTAATGATTTATGCAGCATCAAGGTTCACCACGGTCCAGAAGGGACTGTTAAGTATATATGTATTAATAAATGAGTGCTGTTACTGACAAATGTTGCTGAACTGTAGCAGCAGTAGATTGCTAGTCTTCCCACCTGGTATAGAACTCCAAACAGTCAAAGGGGGTTCTTCACTCAGCAGAAATAAGGAGTTAGCTTACTTTCATAAATGCTCATAACACTCTGATTTTTTCTCTACATATTTAGCAGATTGAGCCACAGGTGGCTTATAGGTGTGTCATCCTGCTAAGGCATCATTATTGTATATGGGCGGGCCCCAGGGTCTGGTCAGATCTCCACTCTGCCAGGGCCGTCTGTGTCAGCAGCCCCACAGGCGTGGCATAATTGGCTGTAGTATCACATGAGGACGGAGGAATTTCAGTCCGTTGGGTGTCTGTGCCTCACCAAGCGTGAGCCCTCACTGTGCATGGCTGACCTGCTTTTCACACTTATAATATACAAACTCATTATGGACTACAGCCTGCACCTGGCCTTCCAGACTCATAGCTCACTGTGTACATCCAATCAGAAATATACCAGCGGAGCTAATGGCGCTATATCCCAGTCACACCCTACTAGCACAGCAGACATCTGAGCATGGTAGCCATTGCAGTAATTCTTCGTGTGCAGTGTTTAATCCTGGAGAGGTACGGCTTGCACAAAAAAAGTGAGAATGCTGTGTTTCAATATTGAGTGTTTCTGCTTCAGCCTTGCATTTGTTCTTTGAGATGATGATTAACAATGGGTAACTCTAGATCTTCAAAGAGGCCCAGAGAATTTCTTATCCCCATGCTCTCTTTTGTTCAGAATGCAAATATAACCGTCAGCTATTCAAACTCCTGCCAAGGAGGCGAGATAATAAAACATTCAGATCACTTTTAGAACCGTTTGTCAAACAAACAAGCAAAATGAATACCTAGTACACAGAATCTTACATTCTTTACGAGGGTTCTGTTTTGAAGAAAGAAGAGAGTGCATTGGAAGTATACAGACTGACCCAAATACAGGTTCCGACAGACGCTGATTCCTGAAAAGCAGTTAATGTCATGATTCTCTGATACACATATATTTCTACCCTGATTATTCAGTCTGTCCAGATTCCTCTTAGCACGTTTGCAGATGCAATCTTCCATATTGTTCCGTGCCTGGTCGTTTATGTGACTAACTGTCCTTTCAGACTCCCATAATGGACAAGTAGTGGGGATATTAATGTGTTGCCTCACTTAATTAACTGAGATGGGCTTCTGCAGTACAGTGTCATCCGTGTGTGCAGCAGGGCCTATCAGTGGTGCTGTGCAGACTGACTAACTCTGAAGAAGAATGGGTATTGTGTCACTGTATGTTTTATAGGGATTGTTCATCAAAAACAAGTTCCACAGAAACATGGCTTGTTCTGCAGATTGAATTCAGATTGTTCTGTAAATGATAAATGTTTGTTTATCTTTTACCCCTGACCTCCCAATTCTTCACAATAAAATAGGAAAATAGATCAAATGTAATTTGATAGTAACATTGCATACATATTCTGGCATGCATAGGAATTTAAAATGACAACAATGCTAATATAAGTGATCAACAGAAAGGCGTACATTCTCTCTCTCTCTCTCTCTCCTCCCCCCTCTCTCTCTCTCCCTCTCTCTCATTGATCTAGACTTGAGCACCTGCCAATGTCTTTGAAAAGTCCTAGGAAGCGTCCCAGTATTCCTGAGTTTATTTATGGTTTACTGTCAACACCCTTCTACCACAGCCAATGAATGAAGCAAAGTTTAACCTCTGAGCCTAGGCTTTTTACTTCCACTGACACTTTCAGCAAGCCAACATAAGCCATTTAAACCCCTGTGATTCCATCACTCCACTCATACCAATCAGGTCATGTGTGTGTGTGTATGAGTATGTGTGTGTTTGCATGTTTGTCAGTCACACTGAAATTGTATGTATGAATGTGTGCATGAGACAACATGCATCAATGGATGTGCACAAGGATGAGTGTTCATATGTGTCTGTCTGTGCATAGCTGAGTGCATGCGTGTGCTCTCTGTGCATGTGAGCACATACGTAAATGCATGTGTGTGAGTGTATGTTGTGAGTGCCTGTGTGTGCTCTCTGTGCATGTGAGCACATACTTAAATGTGTGTGTGTGAGTGTATGTTCTGAGCACATGTCTGTGTTCTCTTTGCCTCTTTTCATGCAGCTGTGATATATTTACACAAAACTGTCCTTTTGGGATTTCTATGCAGATGCGACATTGTCGTTTATGTAATAATTGTCATGAAAAGACCAATGAAATGTTTACCATTCTGTACAAAATCAGCACTGCAGCCACTCCTGCTCTGTGTAACAGCTTCAGAAAATGTCAGACACAGGAACAAATCTTATAAGAGTCAGGAAATGGAGCCTTTCCGTAGCACAAAGAACACAGGCATATCTATCTCATATCATTTCAAATGCCTTAATGGTGTGACATAATGGAAGCTTACACAGGACATAAAAGTACAGTATTTTGCAAAGCTATAAATAGAGAGCCCATCTAGTCTGCAAAGGTTGCTTTATTCACTCCAACAAACCCAATCCTGTTCGAGTTCTTATGGAGATAGTATAAAGGGAGTGAGCTGCTGTACCATCAGTGTCTTCATGACTGCTGACAGTCATTAATTCAAACATTTGCATAAATTAATGCATCCTATGTGATTGGCCAGATTTATCTTCCTTCTTTGCATTTATATTGTCCTTGTATTCTTATCATAAAAGAGATGCTCACTATATTGTTATATTTACATCCTCTCCCTCTCTCACACACACATACACATACCCACAAATGCATGTTGGAAACACACAGATGTGCACATCTGCTGGAGAAATCAATTGGCTGGCAGATTCAAAAGTGACAGGGACAGGAGTAATTAAATCAGTGTACAGTCTGAGGCTCATCATCAATTTGTGCAGAGTTTCTACACGCTAGTATATCCCTCCCTGATGAACTGGCCAGCCTCAGTCGCCAAAAGATTGTTTCATTATGTCCATGCAATTCATTTTAGTTTTTACTACTACGAGACCAGACCCATGGGTATGAATACTTTCATACCTACGCTCAGTACCCAGATTTCCACACACAGAGGGATACGGGTTTGAAAAGAGTTCATTCCACCTTAGATCTCCTTGTCTATAATTTAGTGTCATTCTAAATAAGCCAGGTTCACTCATGGGAAAAATATCTTCCAAAATATGAAATGAAATCTGTCGAAACTGCAGTGATTGATCTCAGCTAGAATCAAAAAAGAAAACTGTGTAGGGCTGATTTGGTTTATTTGCAATGACAAACACTACTATGCCAGTGGATGAATTTCCAAAAGCTGCAGTCCACTGCAAAATGAAATGCAGTCAATTTCCATCTCACTCTTCTGCTAAAAGTATATTAATAAATATATCCAGATCACAGTGTAAGTGACAAGACTCGCTAGTGATTAAGTAACACCAGGTCTGGTAAGGTTGTTTCAGTATTTGGTTTCATTACATTTTTAATGGTTCGGTCTATACCAGGATGAAAAGGCACACTACTCATGGGTGATAATGGCATGAAATGGGGAATAATGTGTTGAATATTGCATCCATTCAGTGCAGGGGGCAGTGGTGGAGATTTCTTCTTATAAAGAAGAGACTTTCTCACCCCTCACCCCTGTCTCGCTGGTGCAGTTCCCTACATGTGTCTTGTCATTTCTGTGCCTGGACTGGTCAATCATCACCATGACTGCTGCAGTCTCATCACAAAGTGAGAATGTTTCCCAGGTCACTTCATCCAAGCACACATGCTTCACGCCTGCAGCACAGCAATAGAACATGTCAGCTGTAATAAAGCTGAAACTGGCCATGAACATCTTCTCTCAGGGCGTTTTTACTCGCTCTCTCTCACTTTACACTGTAAAGAGCATGTCTGACATAAAAAGCTATTTCTGACGTACCAAGACAGCAGTGAAATCTGTTCATCAGCTGGTCCATTTTTCCTACTTTGAACAATTTGGGCTGGAACTGGGTACCTGTATTATTGATCTATATTTGCTAACTCTACAGTAGAAGCTCAGACATACAGAGTCCATCTAGAGCTCTGATTTTATTATTATTATTATTTTTTGAATGTGATCTGTAAATAAACCAATCCTTTACAATCCTTTATTGATTGGAATCAGAATTGATTATCGGGAATGATGTGAAGTCATATCATTTTGTCTAATTTTGATATTATTTAGATGTCATTATCACAGGAAATTCCATGCAGGCAAGTGATACCAAAAAGCCTCATAACATGAAAATTAGTTGTTTGGTACTCCCTCACTTTAACATGGGAGTCCCTCAGTATAACTCAGTGTAATACAGTCAGTCTGGTCTGACATCTATGATCTCTGCTTAAATAGTACTGATCCTTCTTCCTTGAATTTGTAATGACATCTTCTTATTATGTTATACACCATTACAAGGAAAGTATTACAGCAATTTCCAGTATTGAGGGCTGCTTAACTTGTTGTATGAAGCCCTTTGCTTATAACTCCCATTGAAAGTGATCCAAAAAGGATAACTGTGAAGAATGAGCTCACAGTCACAACCCTTTCAGAAAAAAGCAAAACCCAACATCACCTTTTGTGGTCAGGGCTCATGACTGCTCCAACTGGAGCAGAAGTAATGGAGTACACTCAGGGGTTCCTCTGAGGGCCCCCAAAAGAGTGCTGGATGGGCAATAAAAATGAAAAGAAAGAAAGCAGTGCCTGACCAGTTTAAATCTTTCACCATGCATTTTCAATTTTTCTATGCGTGCCTTATTACACAGAAAAATATGCAGAAATTACAGTGGAATGAGGCAGTATCACAACTATGGAGTGTTACACATTGGCCTCTTCAGTCATCTGAGAAAAACAGTATTCCTTTAGGGGAAAGAAAACATTGCCACAAGGAGAAAAAAAGAGTGTTCTGTGTGTGTGTGTGTGTGTGTGTGTGTGTGTGTGTGTGTGTGTGTGTGTGTGTGTGTGTGTGTGTGTGTGTGTGAGAACATACATTTATACATATCTTCAATTAATCATGTCATACAGCTAATAAAGTGGTCTGCCTGTGATTTGCTGCAGTAGTACATGCCATGTAAGAACCGAAGTGACATGATGGGCAAGTGTCAGTCAGCATAAACATATGAGGCAAACTGGCCACTCAACCCCACCCATCCTCCCTATCAACCAATCACATCCTCCTCACCCAGCCTCCACTGAAACAAAGATTGATCCGCCAAAAATGACACAGGCAGGGATGTAAAACCACCTACACCTCCACACAAAGCCCTTCTCCACAACACGGTCAATAAGCCCCAACACAGACCATTCATAAATAAAGTTTTGTGGCCCATGAATGATTGAGTTTTTTACAGCCCCTGATTATTCTGTATTGGGCTCGGATCTAACTTGCAGTCGCTCTATTATTAATTCAAACTTTGTAATGAGCCAACTGACCTTCCCACTTGAGAGTGTCATTGGGTGATGGCCCCTGCTTGCCTGTTCCAACAGGAGGGACAAATCGCTCTGGTTTTCCTTTTAGCAATAGGTCTAATTGGTATATGTCGGACTGATGGCATAAGATGAACCACCATGCACTGAGGAATTACTGAGGGAGTAAGAATGGGGAGATGAAACTGTAACTTTTGACTCCACAACTGCCATTTTGCTGCTCATAAAATAAATAACATAAGTATACTTAAATCCAACACTCCTACTCCTACAACTACTTGGATTGCAAAGGTTTTGGACTTCTTCCCTTTGGACCCAAAGTCCATTACAGAGGTACTCGTGATTCACTGCCTTCAGTGCACAGAGGAATTTAGACTGATTATTGTGCAAAGGCCAATACTCTCAAATAAAAGAGAAAAACACAGCTGGGTTTGGGGTTCGGCTTGTCCAGTAGCAAAGGAAACAAAAAGACCAATGAAAAAATTTGCAGAATACTTAAAAATAAAATATACCGCACTGAAATGCCACCTAGTCAAGATCATGTATATGCTATGGCATGTTTGACTGTATCTATTTTTTTATGTATCTCATTTTTGTTTTATTCAAAACTAAAGTGTGAAATCACTGACACAGATCTATGATGTGACCTACTGATCAAACCTTACCCACAGTCCTTTACCTGAAGGGACACTGGTTTACAAACTGTTGGATTGTCTCAAAAAGAACCTGTCAATGTGTCAATGCTTCGATATCCGCTGATTAGCTCAGAATAATTACAGCTGTACAAGGCAAATGCTCAAGGTTACCATGGCATCTTTTGATGAGAGGCTGTCTGTCTGTCTGTCCAGTCATAAGCAAGGTGTGTCACAGACTCTGAGCTTAACGCACAAGGACAAAAATGGAGTGGGCTTTGTGCCACAGAATAATGACAGGCAGAAGCCTTTAGCCCTTCACACCACGTGGTGCCTTATCTCTGCACTTTGCTGGAATGACAGCCACTTACTAAAGGATCAAGTGGAATAAGCGTATAGGACAGACACATGGAAAGTACAGCCTGCTAAGCTTCCCACACTCATCTGCTAAACACACGTCTCCCCTCTGGCCCAATCACATCAACAGCTCAACCCTCTCAGCCAATAGCATTGTAGCTCAGAACAAGCTGCACCCATTAATGCACGTCTGTCTGAGCATGGCTACATCAAAGCACACTACATTAGAGAGTTAGTAAACAGAACGAGAGAGCCATGGATTGGTAATAACTCATTAGCACATAACTTCCCAAAGGCACATCTTGCACATCCAGAAGTTCTCAGAATGAGGAGCAATAAAAAAACCCATTACAATATGCTCCATTTAACAAAACTAAGGAAAATAAATACACAGAGCACAGAAAAAATCACAACAAACAAAAACCTCCCACCAAGGCACACAATCTTATGCGCCTTTCCTTAAACAGGTACATATGGAATATAAATGATCCTGTCAGCAGATACTGATTATGTATACAGCCAGGCCTCAGGACTGTAAATCTAAAACCAATGTGAACATGCTGAG
Organism: Albula goreensis; assembly: GCA_022829145.1. NCBI lineage: Eukaryota > Metazoa > Chordata > Actinopteri > Albuliformes > Albulidae > Albula > Albula goreensis. The sequence goes on from CM040759.1 coordinate 17,189,315, forward strand.
TCTATGAGCATGTTGGGTGTATTGGTATCATTATGAAGCTCTGTGCCTATATTCTCACTGAATTGTATTTTGAACATACTTTTGTTTTGAAAGCTATTTTGTGCAAAATATAAAACAAACTATGATCTTTTAGAGTCTGAGTGTGGAGAGAGGCATAGATTAAAATGGTTTTAAAATAAAACACATAAAACGTACCTAAAAAAAAAAAAAAACTAACACCAACTACTCAAGGTGGGTACAACAAGCCCTGCGAGACTTCACAATTTATTTATCCAACAGAATGAAGTATCATGAAAAGAGCATAACCAGATTTATTGAGATTGGTTACAGACTAATCAGCTTGTCATGATTAATCCAGTCAGACATTTTTTAAGAAAACAAGATTTAATTACATAAAACCCTACTCTCCTTAAAGTACATAAAATCGACATTTCATACAATACATGAGAAACAATTTCTGCAGAAGCATATTTCCAAAGAAAAATGAGTAGGTAATAGAGGTCAGGTGGTTGCCATGTGTGGGCATATGAACTTACATCACCAAATATAACAATCCTTACTTAGTTATGAAGCCTTTGCTACACAAAAATGCAAACTATTTTGTTTCATGTCATGCAATATATGTCTCTTACAGGAACTTTTCCTTAAAAGTATTAGGAATGTTACATAACTACTCCGTTCTTCCAACAAAAATCTTATTTTTTTCTCTGATGAACAATTGATTCAGTTGTAATAACATACATTTTAGGGAATGTATTTTCTAAATTATGGATGAATATCAAATGTAATATAAGGACAAATGTGTGAGCAAAGTTTCATTTGGAATTTGAACTGAACTTCTGACTTAGATCAAACTCTAGATAGGTCAGTATAATCAAGGCATTTTGCATATAGCATTTACTTGCCAATTAAACACTATGCTGTTTGCCAGCTACATCAGTTGAATTGCAAAACATATCAGTCATTTTGGCCCTCTCTAGTGAGTTAGACACAAGCTTCAGAACATTAACTGCTCTTGGAGCATACCTGTGGGATTTTATGTGAATGTTTCTCTGTAAAAGAATCAAGTCTCCCACCAAGGTCACATTCTAGGACATTCAGTATACAAAACTTTTAAGAATGAAGAATAAATCTAAAAATACTTTTTGGCATACTAATCACCTTCCAGTTCCAGAAAATTGCACCATGCATCAACAATCCATTTATTAATTTCACTGCCACATCACCTTCGGGCCCTTTGAACGTTAACACAGAGCCTGCAATTTGCATAGACGTAAACAATGTTGCATAAATTAGCATTGACTTTATATAAAAAACAGTAATAATTTTAGTAAGTAGTTTGGCCTTCAGTGGACCTTACTGCAATTTACCAGAAAATTGTATGAAAAGAAATATGGAAAATACAGATAAGGACCTAAATCAAAAAGTATTTTATATAATTGCTAAACTTAAATAATTTCTGTGCATTATTATTGGGGGCCAAGCGGCAAAGCTGTATAGGCACCCACTGAGTTTCTGCCTTTTTCTTATTACACATAATTTCTTCTGCCATTGAAGTCTATGGCAGCCCCTAGAACTATATGCGAAAAAGTTTTGAAATTTGGCACACTAAATGGGGGTCCTCTGATTCTTTTCACCAACTTTCATGTCTGCACCTCGAGCACTCTAGCGCCAACAATGGGTCAAAGTTGGAGGTGCATTCATGCAACTTTTGAACCGTATGCCCAATTTTCAAAAATTAGGTACCATAGGATGCCTTGCTTCAAGCCCAGTTCAATGCAATTTCAGTCAATGTATTGGATTATATTGGACATTCCGCCACATTGGATTTTATGACAAAGTTTTTTTTATGAAAACATTTTCACATGCCACAAATGTGTCCAATCTTCCCCATAATTGGCACAGACCATCTTCACACCAAGGCTCATAAAAGTTATCAGATGGATTTGTGATTTTCACAACCATACGTCCATTACAGCCAATCGAAATCGGTGGCAAAGCTACCAAACAGTAAGTGAGGTCATATCTCAGCAACTCTTTCATTCATTGACCAATGTATATGGTATATGGACTTATTACCCTATTACCCTATTCTGAGGATTACCAAAAAATTTTGTGTCATTAGGATGCTGCAAGAAGCAAAAAGTCGTTGACATGATTGGCCAAATCAAAGGCAAACAACCCAAGCTCATATCTCAGTTACACCCAATCTTTGGTCAATTGACATAAAACTTCCTTACAGCCACACTTTTAACATGATCAGATCAAGCTGCCATGGAGACTCTGACCTGCTGGACTGCTTGGCCCCCTCATCACTGCTTGCAGCATTATTATTATTATTATTATTATTTAGGAAGCTGTATCTAATAACACTGAAAAACAAGAAAAACAAAACCCAAGAACACACAAAAAAAACACATTTCTCATCAAAACTAAATAAACTACATCAATAACTACATCATTTTTCAAAACTTGGATCTGATTTACACATTTATACATCACAATGTGTTTGTAGAGAGACAGACTGCTTTTTCTCCTCCTCTCAACATAAAACATGTTTTAACAATAAACCAATAACCCACACCCACTGACTCCCGTGAACTGTGAAATGTCATGGCTCTCAGTCAGAATGAAGGCTTTGGATTGAGAAATGAAACATTTAGCACATGGCATCCTCTGTGTGTCACACACATCTGCCAGTCAACAGCATTGAGGCCAGGCATTCCCTGTGAGGAACAACTGAGAACGTGTGTACAAAAGGGCAAGAGCTTTGTTCCGAAAGACACATTATTAGTTGATGTTAAAAGAAATTGTTTTTCAAATGCGAAGACAAGAAATACAACAAGCATTCAGCTCATGACCTTCAACTAAAGATAAATGACAGAATGTATTAAGCCGGCTCTATAAGTCTCTTCTTTGTCAGTGCTGGTGCAAGGTGCTACACGGTGACATGGCCGCTGATTCTCTTCCCATTATGTGAGGAATTTCAAAGCACTGAAAATTGAAGTTTAATAACTGTTTTCTCCCTCTGACTGGTCTGTTCTTCAAAATCCAGCCACTCTGAACACAATAAATATACACGCAGTGCAGCGGAAGTATTGAGGAGAAAATGATATCCCTTTTTTGTTCCCCATTTCAAACCTGTTGAGAACAATTTTATTCACCACCGATCTGTACTTGACAGATTCTAAATTCTGCAGTTGTATATATTCTTTAAAATGTCACTGAGCGAACAATAGATGTGATCAGTAATCACTGCCCTTAGCAAAGCAATTTTAAAATGTTTTTCAAAAAACATGTTTTGCAGACATGTCACATGTGAGAAAGGTGGTAACAAGACACCAGTTAAAATGTGAGAAGCTTTTTTCAACCATGCAATTTTTGTTTTCATGTGTGAAAAAATGACACATAACTTCCAGACAAATATTTTTGTATGAAATAACTTTCATACAAATCACAAGTAATATGTGCAATATGCACACGTGACACTGACTTTATAATGTGTTTTTTGGAGGGGAACTCACATTTAACAAATACACGTTATAACCCCTCATCATTCCAAAATGAGCATTATAATATATAAGTGATACAGAACAGCCAATAGCTACTAATGCTAATTACACACTTATTAAAATAAGCTGTGCTCACTGGTCCTGGTCTGGCCCCAAGCTTTTAAACATTAAGTCTCAAGATGCCTCTTTGGTCTGCCTTATCAGTTAGGAATATAACCCACTTACATTTACTGTGTTTAATGAAATATAAATGGGTCCTTACGTAGCTTTAGAAAATTAGCCATCATAGTGAGGGAGGTGCAGAACTACGTAACATTAACATCATTTTTACTAAGCCTTGTGAAAATCAGTCCACAGACCACAAAAAAAATAAGTAATCTTAAATCATAAAGCAACCATACAATTCGAATTGGACATGACACATGCATTTATGCACAATAATGAAAAAAGCAGATACTAATTCAACTGCACTGGCAACTCCCATGTAGTTTTCACAGAATGCTAAGCTCACCCATTTTTCCTCAATTCCCCTATTTGGCCAAGCAAGTTTAAATGGTCAAAGTATTTTCAAGACTTTCAATTTTACACATAACTTCTCCAGTACAGTTAGTGGTTAAGTGCCTGTGTGTAGTCAGGTGAGTTGAGACCTTGGTTTACAGTCTCAATCAAAAGAAATGCATCTCCAACAGCACAGCGTCCCAGTCTCATTGGATTTCTGTTTAGTCCACAGGGAAAAACATCTGCTGGATTAGCATCATGTGCTAAGTTACTTACTCTCAAACACTCTGTCTATACTCATGAAATGAATGCATGCAACAGTTACCCATTCTAAGTTCATTTACTAGGGTGTTAATACACATGTTATATAGAGATTTACATGTGTTATTAGACAGCAAAATAATTACCCATGTAATAAGGAGTCTGAAGTTCCTAGTGGATACTACATAATGTAAATACCTGATAACTAGTATGTAACAGGCATTTTTTTCATATATGTAATTAAGAAAACCACTAATCTTGTAACATGTTACCTACATTTCAGTTACACAGTAGAAGTTGTTGTGTCTCAAGAAGTTAAGATATAATCACATTTATATAATCACTAATTAATGTAAAGTGTTACACACCATCCTAATCTTATGACAAAACTGTTAACATTTCTATAAGTGTGTAGTATAGGGCAGCTACACAGGAGTTGTTTGTAAGTAAGCCCTTGTACTACTTCAATAGATCTTGTGTATTTACAGAGATATCACAGCAAGACCAACTCCACAAAGTATGGCTTTTTCACCAAGAACAGTTAAAGATTAACTTGTTAAAAATGTGACAGCTGTTTTTGCAACTAAATATTGTTTTTTTTCTGACCAGAGCTTTAAATCTCAAAGATTTAAGTAAAATGTCAGTGTTCTAATTCCATCATGAACGGGACAGATTTTTTTCATCCTCCTTTTGGATTCAATCAATTCAAAAGTTCCTTTCTGCTAAGATCAGATAGATCTTGGTGCCTTTGTGCTGCTACTAAGAGAAACCTGAAAATAGCTCAAAGATGTCTTCTTCAGATTGTTTCTGGGTGAATGCTGGAGTGGCTTGTCTAGTGGGAATACTTCAATACTTTTTAAACAATCTTTCAAAAAGGACTTTTAAAGTAAATCTTTGCCTTTGGATACTATGTACAGCAGTTTAAATATATACACTAAGAAACAAAGTAATAAATTGTATGCCAACTGCTACATGATTTAAAAGCTTGTCGCTGGTGTGGCTTGTGACGATTCATTGCCCATTTTACATTTTATCAGAGGTAGAAATAAGTATCCGTAGGCTTTTTTTCCAAAGCAGGCAGACTGATAAATAATACATGACACCCAGAATTTTTTTAAGCATTTCATACACATTTAGGGGTTAACTTGATAAGATTCAAAATAAGGGCTGTTATTTCAAATGCACACCCACAGCACTGACATGTCTAATGGTACCCACAGTACTGGTACGCCAACAGTAAGAAAAAAATGGATACACTGTCGTATCCATATGCATCCAAGGGTTAAGAACCAGGGACAGTGCACACACCTATAGTAGCAGATCCAAAGTTGCGGTACACTGGAACAACCCAGAGCAAGTCACCACATCAATGTTAATGTCTGATGGGTATGGTTAATAAATGGGTAAAAGAGGTCGTGGAAATGTATGAAGAAAATCCGCAATTTTACATAAGATAGTCTGTTTTTATTGTTCAGCAGTAATCTCAGTGGAACTCACTGCAGCCTAGAAGTACTCAGGTACAGAACCTCCCCAACTCAATTCAAACCCATGTCTCTGAGTGGTGAAAACTAAAGCTGTAAGACTTGTAGCAGTTTTACTCCGATTTAATGAAGAACACTTTCACAGAATTTAGAGCAGAGTCTGTCTTTCCTGGCAAGAGATCTAAGTCCAGAAAGAAAACAAAATATAAAGTGAAATGGAATTAAAGTGATATTGATATGTTTCTCTGATGGACCGTGCCTGCCGGTGTAGTTTGTTGGCATGCTCTAAGGAAGGCAGGCTGTATTCTCTGTAGACATAGTTAGAAGTACCCATCCATCGCTCTCCACTAAATAGCTTTTAAAGTCCAGAGAAAAGAGTTTATAAAAAAAGACTGTAACTGGGGTCAAATTTAATGAACCTGAATTGCTGCTATAAAGCAGAGACAATGCCCCTTTGCAAACATTATTCACCAGCTTGGGATGATCTCAAAAGCAGAGATAGTTTGTAATATGGCCTGTCTGAAAATTGTTTGAAACACGCAAAATAAAGAGCGTGGTCTGTGGTTCGATGTACACGTATACAGTGAAACATGAAACTGTGGGGTGTCAGCTGAGGCAGCAGTGACTGTGAGACCTAGATTGAATACATGCATTTTCATCAGAAATGTATTCTGAAGCATTGCACACATTCAGTATGTTCACTCCTCTGTGACCCTGGCTGGTTCTTCTTTCTGACTGGTTGTTCATCTGTGTATCCCTCTGCAACAAATTGTTGTTTTTGCAGGCAGAAGTGGTGTTTCAGAGCAAAACATGCTGCCAGATCATTTTATAAACCTAGTGCTTGTAGGTATTAAAAGAGAAAACACTCTAACCCAAAAATATGAACAAGCATCAATAGTGACTTAGTCTCTACATTTCTCTGCTAGTTCTATAACATAGGGAAGCTATGCAGCTAATCATGTTACTTTTAGAATGCTAGAAGGGTCAGGGAGCCTCAAGGCGATATGTTCATCTGTAAGCTCTGCACCCGGGTGTTCAAATCCCAGACACACCATTACAAACTATGGGCAGAGTTCCGCTTTCACCAAGCAACGATTGGAGGAATGCTGGGAGCTAATCCAGTTAGGTTTTTTGGTCTTATTGCTTTCTACTGGGCACCCCTGGTTGGCCAGACACTTGCTTATGCACAAACCGAAAACACATTGGACAATATGGGGAGGGTGGTGTTGGTGGTGATTGGCAGTGAGGGAGAGGAGGTTGGTTGTCACATGAATCAGGGGATTTGCATGCTATAGCTGACATGAAATTCAGAGGGGCGGCAACCAAACTGATAGCTATAATCCCTCTCACCAGCCTGCACACCCCTCCCCTCTCTCCTTCCTTTTTAACACCTCAGGCTTGTGTTCAGAGTGATGACTACAGTGCCCTTTCAGCTCTTTCAACAATCTCAGAAAAAGACCATTTCATCATTGAGGGGCCATACAAAAAAAAAATCACCATCAACATTCACCTCATCTCACATGTGCCAGCACTACTTCTGTCTCCCAGACTGTCTTACAAAATGGAGCAGTGCTAGACATATACTGCACTTTGTGTCGACAAAGCTAGAACTACAGTATTACACAAAAAACTGAAATAATCTGTTTAATGATTTATATCTGTACACTGAAGTTCTACTGACATATTGTCATTATTGTACTGCAGTATAGAACATAAAATGGACAGGTTTTATATTTGTCTCCAGAAAATGGAGTAACAACTTCTAAAACTAAACCAAACATGACACATTGGCTGAATTTTCTTCAGTTAAAAAAAGCAGACACTGCAGAGCCAGTTGGTTAAACTACAAGAACATTGATGTTCCAGAACAGGATAAACTTCACAGTACCCTTGTCAGACACAGGGCTTGGAAACTTGCCCATAACATATGAAGGAAATAGGCATTTGGGGTTCAGCTCTACAGCCTGAAATATACGAGCAACCAGACTTTGAATTTGAGGATTTCTATAATTCTAAATGTACAACTTCAAGCTAAGCAAAATGTAAACTTTCTATATGATGCAATCACACTGTAAAAAAGTGAGAATCTGTCAGATGGAACATTTGGAATATATTTTACTGTGGTGCTTTATTGTTGGCCAAATGCAGACTTAATGTAAGCAATTTTTCTTGCACTGTAAAAGTGAGCACAGAGTGAGTGTGAGAGAGTTCTGAGCCCAGAGCCTATGAGCCCTGCTATATGGGCCTTCTGCAGAAGTGCTGATAGAGAAATGTAGAATCTGTACACATGCTCCAGCATCCAGCCCCCACTTTGGTCAGAGATTGTCAGATTCTCCCTGCACCCATCAAATGCCCTTTCAGAGATGAGTTGTTCTCCGGTTCTGCCATCTCTATTAGGGGCTGAGAGCACATTCAGCTGCGAGCCAGCTCCCCTTGGTGCCGGAACACACAGGCGCTTTTCCTTAGAAATGTGTTTCCTTTTTTTTTTATACAGTGCAGTGAAATTTGTTTTACGGCCATCTGTCGGATTCCACGGGGTGCACCCTGCTAGCATCATGCCTCTGGAGTCAAGCCTGGGGGCAGACTGGTTCAAATATCCACTTGAAAACACCATGCAGAACAGAGAAACAGAAAAGCATACTGACTGAATCATCTTTCTCCAGCATTCCTCAACAACTCTGTGCTCTGTGCTAGAGCTGTGCGTGGGACAGTTTTTTTAATCCCAATCCCACCCGCTCTCACAAAGATTGTGACCGTGATTTCGTCCCGCAAAGTCGATTCTGACCCGCCCGTTCCTGCCTGCATTAGCCTAAACACTTCCTGTGCCCGCAACATTTGTGTTGGGTCTGGCGGGATCCCGATCCCATTTCACAGCTCTACTCTGTGCTTCCTCCTGCACTTCCACTGACCATTCTCTTAAAATCACACTTGGCACTGACCTGATCATAAATCTGATCTCTTATTGCCTATATATGATAAAAATGTTGCCAACTTTAGTTTGAACTGTTAATGTATCCTATCTATACCTTGTGAGTCACTTTTGATGAGAACATCTGCCAGACAGTAAAAATCAGTAATTGTAGATGAAAAGTGAATAATGACACTGATTTAAAATCTAACAATGTCATACCATGGCTTATTTCATTAACAAATTAATGTGTCATGTAACTACAGCAGCCATTGTATCCCGCTCCACAACTCTCACCTTGTATGACTTCCAGTGCTCTCTAACCACACTTTAAAATGTAAAACTTTCTATCCTCGAGGACACCCCAGCTGAAGCTGTTAGTTGGGAAAAAAATATTTTTAATAAAACCAGCATAGGCACATAACAAACTTACACAATTGTACTAGTAGGAGGTAACTTCAAAGCTCTGTTGTTAAACTCTTCATTACATAGAAAATTGGGGCATGAGGGTTCACTTTAAACTTTTCTGTAACAGAATGTATGATTCTTCTTCGTTTCATATTTGCCTTTGCACTGATGATGGTAAATATATGAAGAAGATAGATATTTATGGTTTATACTTATAGCTAGCTAACTAACTAGCTTCTCTTCTTTCTTCTCTATTTTTTGTGATATTTGATCTACATATTTGCACTGTAGCTGGCTAATGAATCATCTGCCTCATAAAATAGATTTATACAACAATCGGGTAACTATTTGCTTATGTGAGAGCTAGATCATTGTCCCAAGTAGTGGTCTTTGCAGTGTTTTGGTTAGCAGTGTTCAATGTGCCTTACAAGATGAAATGAAAACAAGTCAATAAACACAAATGGCTCTGCCCTTAGCCTTAGCCCTTAGCTTATCACTTTCAAATATTTTGCACACCTCTTTTTCAACAATTACAATACACAGGAATAGGAATATATGAGCTGTAACCAGTATCTGAAAAAAAAATCCCATCTCATCTACATCTCAGTTCTGGATGTAGGCATTTCAAGAGGTCATGTGCTTCAGCTGCAATGCTCCTAACTCAAGTACAGATATGCTCAGTGGTAACTGTCAAGGAACTGTTAAGGAGAAATGTTTAAATAAGAATACAACTGTCAAGAAAGGTTCTGAATTCATGCCCTCTCACATTGCCCTCTACTTTCCATGCAAGCATCCTGCGACTGTTTATCACTCAACACAATGCAACCATTTTCACATTTGTTAGTCTAATGAAAGCAGCTTGAGCACTGAATTGCCAGAGAGAGTACTTAAAGCTCAATTTTAACTTAAACAAATGACACAGAGTGAAAACATCTGTTATGCCTTCAATCATTATGCCGGTTCATAAGCACTCACTTTGCACATATATTATGACATTAATTCACTTGTTCTTACACACATGTGCACACAGTATTGGCATTGTGTCCTGGCACTGACTTATCTCATGACAATGATAGCAAAATGTGATTTGTCACTCTTTAAAAATCAGTTGGTTGATAAATTCCAAAGCAGCAGACAGATTTTCTGTCATTGGAATGCCTGGAGATTTATAACATGCAAGCTATGCAGAAACTTTTCTCTGTGCACTGCAGGTTCTGTGTACTTCTATAAGTGTGGCCCAGTCTGTGATTACCACTCAGCCCTTACTGGCTTTCTGAGAAACAGTATCTGAAAGAAGAGGAGGGAAGGGGAGTCTTTCTCTTGTTCTCTCTCTCTCATACCATCACTGCATGCAACGACCACAGATTCCAGTGACAAGCGATTGGAGTGCTTCCAAGGCGAGAGGTTCAAGTGCTTCACTCCCTTCCTAACAATTATAAAGCACATTATACTTGCTTCTTGAGAGCAGGGGATTGGAATTCTTCTATTCAATGAAATAAAGCTGGAGCTTCAGGACACAATGGAAGAGATGTACCTCTTATGCATCATAGTAAATGGATGGTTTTATGTTAATGGCTTTAAAAAAAAACCCTAGCCTTAAAATACCCTTCAATTTCATTCTTCATGCATTATCATTTTCTTGCTGCATCTTCTAGAATTACGATGATTGGCAAGCATATATTTTTCTCCTCTTTCTTTCAGTCAACATAATACAATGGAAACATTGTCAAAGACTTTTATTTTTGAATTTCAGATTGTACAACAAATGATCATCCAGTTACTCAATACAATGATGAGCCCTTTTTCATTTCTTAGAGCCCTCATCCTTCTTCACATAAGACTTCAATTATGTAATCTGCCCCCCACAAATCTCCCCTACAGTCTCCAGAGGAGGCAATGCAGACACGGCTGCTCTCATTCATAAAGTAACATGCCTTCACACTGCTGATGCAACCCCCATCACTTATTGCCTATGCCATCAGCAGAGCACAAAGTCAACATGTCTTCATTCTACAGACACACAGGCTCCTGGCTGACTGAGGGCTGGGGATGGGGGATTTGGCAAGTGAGATTGGGAGATTTTTTTTTACACCTTTATCTGACATCCACTATAGGCTGCAATGCAGTTGGTTTAATGTTACTACATGGAATTAAAGAGACTGAATATTACCAGCTCATCTCATATTTTAGCTCTGCAAGGTTGAGCTAATTGCTTGCCTCCTGCGTGTGGAGGTCTGCCCTCAGCCCAATAAAGGCCCATAACTGGACCAAAAGCATGTGGCTTTACTCTGTGCACCACCTTAAGGCCAGATCCTGTATTTATTAGGTAAGACGTGTCCTTGCATGATATAACAATGAAATACCCCAAATAAAAAATAATTCAATAAAAACAAAAATGATTTATTGTTCAGAGATTTCTTTGCTATTATAAGTAAACAAATAACATTAGGGAGCAAATGTATTTTATATGTATATATTACCAAGGCATTCCCCAGAGAAGTAATTTTGGCCAAACATACAGCATTGTCTTCCTCAAACGGGGTCTTTTCTCAGATTAGAATGTGACCACTGCTGTCTGGTCTCCTGTCTGTCCTTCTCTCGATTAAAACTGGAGTGCTCTCTGGGCTTCATTTCATGATTCACTAATTTTACAAAAAACAAAAACAAAACAAAAACTGGCTGATGGCAGGTACAGTTCAACCAAGTGGAGCGATACATTAACATTTTCATAAGATAAGTGGGGCCACACAGATGTAGTATGACTTAGCTCATTAGCCTGTAACTAACTTTCCAAATATTTTTTTGGATTTGGTCAGGAGTGTATTTTAACACAATTACTAAGAGGCCAGTTAGAAATAAGAAACACTTATTATTATAATTTGAATTATACATTACATAAAATTGCTTTAATACACGTTTTTAATCCCCAACTATCCCTTTGTTCACACAAACTCATTAAACATTTTTTCACTTTTAAAATATATATTTTTCTGCTCCATTAATATAGATTTTAATGTACTGATGCTTGTGCAATATTGTTTTTATTGTATGTGGCAGTTTATATAGATAGTGGTCTATAGTTTTAATTCTGTAAATGACCTCTTGCGCATTCACGGAGGCTATGGCTAGAACCGGATCTCTTTGCCTTCATCAATTCAGTATGATTGAGTTGAGTCTCCGCTGGGATGTGCTCAGGCATTGGAATAATGCAAATGCACAAGCAGCTGCGGTTGCAAACATTGTGCAAAACTACAGTCCTGCTTGACAGTGATGGATGATGTAAACCCCGCCTCCATGAATGATAAGAGAGAACAGCATTCCAAAAACACTCACTTTTTGTACCCACTCTCCCAAATGCCAGAGTGGCTGCCCCATGAGTTCTGATGTTAAACCAGTTTGTGGCCTTAGGTAAATGAAACCCTAGGAGCAATGTTGTAACAAGGGCAAACACAAAATCACAACTCCAAAATGAACTTCCACCTGCATATAGAAGTACATTCAGGTCTCTGTTCTACCACAACTGATCTGCCACTTAAATAATACAAAGCACTCATGTATATACAGTATAAATGCAATTATTAACAACTCAAGTCCACATGGTCCAAGTGCAAGACATGTATAAAAGAGCCAACAAGTAGAAAAAACAAGCTGCAGGTGAGGGTCTGAAAGGTTGTTTTTGTATTTATGTTGTAAGCATTATGCTAAATTACTGTAGCGCCTGAAGTGAAGGTCCACTCAGGCCCTTGGCATCTTACACTTGGTGGAAATGTCCACCTGCATCAATTGAAACCTATTTGGATGAAAAAGCAGATGGCATATTGTCAAACTGCATTTCTGGACTGTGCAAAGGTGATTACTCCACATTTAATGTGCCTCAGCACCACATACACTAGAATCATTCTGTGAGAGAAGTACAGTGTCATTACAGTCTTCTCATTATGGGCTTTTCATTCTTAATATGTTTGGAGTTGGGAGCTCATGGAGAGCTCATCTAAAGAGTCAATCACTGTGTACAATAAATCAGTACCTGTCTTTGACTTTCAAATAAATGCAAATAATATTTTTTTCTTCAAGAAAAAGGTTTAGATCTTTGTGCTTACTGAATTCGAAATTGTGTTTGTCATGGAAAAGTGGATTCTGAACAAGTCATTCAAGAGAACAGAAAGACTAAGCCTGTAGCATTTCAGCGAACTCATACTTACCTCAGCTACTAAACATTCCATCTACAATTTCTCTGTACAATAATAAAAAAATAATGGTAATATTCATTAATGAAACCTGCATGCATGCATGTGACATCTTCACAAGTGCTATGTAATGTCACACATACATATTAATGAATATGTATACATGATTTATAATATCAGAGTGAGACAAATCGTAGCCTTGGGCTTATGAATGATGCATGTAGCATTAGATGGCACTAACACAGACATTATTGCTTATTTTTCTTTTACCCCCTCTTCCTCAGTATTCACACATACACGACAGATAGCATTTGCATGCCAAATGTTTGATTATATCCATTTAGCCCACACCTCAGTATCCTTATTAGGCGCTCAATACGTAGGTGCCATTTATTTTTCCTTGCTCTACATTATGGAGCGGTTTTCAATAACAGCATGACTAACCTCCATGTCCTTTGCTTTATTTTTACCTTCAAATGGGGGACTACTTTGCACATATCGCAATGAACCTGAACCAAGGACACTCCATTCAAAACATAAACAGGGAAAAGAGTAATGGAATTAACACATAAGCTCACAAACACAGTGTAAATATTCCTACGCAATGGCACAGGAAGACCAGCTAACCCTGTGAGGAATTTATACACCACGTTTACCACCCCCCCCACACCCCTTTGCCCTCACATCTCTCTGCTCCTCAGCACTTTCCTTAAATAGCTGGGGAGGAATCGATGAACCCTTGGGCAGTTGCCCAGGTAGCCCGTGTCCCTGCCAGTCAGCCTGGCCATCTTGGCCCGTACTCTGCGAGTTATCGTTATTCCGGGTGTGCAATTCCTTCACCCTGCATCTGGTTGCAGGGCAGCACAGAGCTTTACTGTGCAAGGGCAGCATTAACAGAAATACATCCATTCAAACCACGACAAACATTTTATTGATTTATAACATCAAAGGCTCTCTTTTGCTGGACTGAAATAAGCTGTCATTGAGCAACATCTGAAAAAGGGGTTCTTTTGGGTTATTTTTTCAAAACTGCACTCTGGTATTTTTGCTTTTGTAAAATAGAGGAAAAGACACATACAGTGTGATCAGAATGGCAAGGGTGGCTTCTTCTTGGTGTATTAAAGTACCTGTATTCTGCTTGGTTCTGCTTGTAGTATTGCTGCAATGAAAGTTTGATGGCAGCACTAGGGCAAGCACAATCACAGTGCAATCCTCATAACAACCGTTACTAAAGTACACACAATACAATTTCTATCACAGTCTATGCCCCACCGCTGGGTTTTTTAAACATTTAAATCATGTTTCAGTTTCATTTTAAGTTAATATTGCGTATGAAAAAAGCAGTTGTATATATATTTTCAATTATACAATGAGGAACCGCTGTAATGCTCTATAATTCTGATCATACATGATCTCATGTATATTGCATCATAATATTACTTTGGTTGTTTCCATCATAATCAAGTGAAGAACGACAGCAATACATATGTTAGCAAGAAGCTAAAAATACAAGTGTTTTTGGGAGGATCAGCAGAGGCAGAAGTGCATGCATTGAGCTGCATTTTGATGGAAGTATAGGAGGTCTAATCGCCCTCAGCCTGTTAGATTTCTCAGACGTTCTTCATTCTCTAAATTCAGGAACTTGAACTCTCATCACTTATGTTATTTGATGTGAACGAAGACACTTTTGTCTCTAAAAATAATGTAGATACAAAAGTTATTTTCTAATGGGCAGGACTATTTTAAAAGTGGATAATGTTTTTCAGATTATTGTGTTTTCATTAAGATATGTACATTTTGACAGCAATAATCCTTTCAAATGTAGGATTCTACACAGCTTGAGTCTCCTGCATTTCAATTTAACAACTTTGGCATTATCTCCATCTGGCAACATTGTGGATGACCCAAGCAGGACAGCTCACCCAGTTTATTCGGTTGTTAGTTTTGACAATACAACATAAAGAGGAATGGATGAGGTTAAACTGACTATTGGGGTTGAGCACTGGGAACAATGTGACCCACAGAGCTGAAAATATAGGGACAGCATTATGAAAGGTGCTGATCTGAATACTTGATTGCCATTGCTATTGAAGCTTTAGCTATGAATTCCACCAATCAACACCAATGACACAGCATGCTAATTACTTCAGCATATGTGTGCAAAATATGTCTCATGTGGTACTGGAATAAAAACATTCTAAGAACCATTGTCACTGTCAAAAATGGTTTACAGTAATGTTAGGAGAATTCTATTCCAGCTGTAGTTCAAAATCAGAATTACTAAACTTGTCATTTTGTCAGTGTCTCATTCAATATTTGTCACTGAGCAACTACATATGTATGCATGTGAAACTAATTCAGAGAACAGATTGCCAAGCCAGATATTTTAGTCAATATTTCTCATCTTGTAATGTGGTCTAAAATATCAGAGAGGGTTTTTTCAGCTACTTCAGGGGGAAATTACCACAATGCTTTTTAAGGACACAGTGCTGCTCTCAGAGACCACTGGCAGGGCTTTTGTTTCCCTTCAGTGAGTGCCTGTAAACACCCTGAAAGAAATCACCCCTCTTGAAAACCTCAGCAGTCTTCCATGACTTACCCCAGCTACTGTTAACAGTTGGATGAGCCGTGCCTCTGTTCTGTACAAAGCATGGACGGGAGATTTTAAACAAATGATGTGCTACATTAAAACAAAACAAAAACAGAAGTTTCCAGAAGTTCTGAACAGTCTGTATGTAGACAAACAAACTGGATTTAAATTAAAACAATGAAAAGCAGTGACATTTAAATCCTTCCAAAATATGAAGAAGGTGAAATTTAGACTGCAACATTTAAATTGGAAAATAAGAAGTTTTGCTTGATATTCATTGTTAGATGCACAACACAAAAAACCGAAACGTTTTAATCTTTATTTTGTTGGACTAACATTACACACTTGACGCTACAATCCTACAGCAGATTGCAATAGAACACCAGTGAAGACTGCACGGAAACCAAGCATGTATGTGACATCAATGGCCCTAGGAGATCAGGAGCTGCTTGCCTGCCCCGCCCCGCCCCACCCCATTTGGTTGCCCCCCTCTCTTGACACTTAAAACCTGTCTTAAACCCCACCTCTTTCCCCTGGCCTATCCTCCTGCCTAAAGTCTTGACCATTTTATGCTTCTCACTTTACTTATGATTATTCTTAAGCTATTTGTTTTGTAACAAATGTAATTGTAATTTTTTGTTGCATTTCTCATTTGTTAACAGCACTTTGGTCAAGTCTTTGTTGTTTTTAAATGTGCTTTATTAAAAAATTTGACTTGCCTTGCCTGTATGCACAATGCTTGAGGTGTAAAATGGCCTTAACATAGAGTAAGTAACATTATATTTCAAAAATCACCAATAAATGACATCTTTACCAGTTTTTTTATTATCACAAACCTACCATGGACAGTATGTGTAAGTGTAAATCTCTCGTTGCTGGTTTAAAATCCTCCGATTCCCATTTGGAACACAAAGCTTTTAAATCTCCTAAATATGTTCCTTGTTTTCCAATGGAACGAATCACCCAGTCCTAATGTAACAAATGCCTTCCATGTAAGCCTCTCTCATGGTGAGTATCAATTAATGAGCCAGGGGCTGAGTACAGGCTTTATGCAACATTATACTCAGGCTATCACACCAGATTATCTGAAGGGGGCGGGACGAGACACAAAAGAAAAAAGTTGCATCATATTTTGCTCAGTGTCTATTATGCCAAAGCTCCGGGATCTGGTTATCATTACTACACATGGACATAGGATGACACCACTGGGAGAGTGTGTCTCACCCTGCCTAGTTACCACACCACCCCCTGCTAGCTGTTGTACAGGAGCATCCGTGCGCTACTAGTTTGCAGGGTGTATTCGTTTTTGGCGGGTGACCCTGGTGTTTTGACGAAATGACAGGAGTAAGTGGCTTGTCTCCTCCCGCAGCACTTGAATGTGCTACACTGCTAATGAAATCAGGTCCGCACTGCTCAGCTCCTTTGCACTGATTGACAGGATTAACGTTAACACACTAATTGTTTCTGAAGTCTCGCTAATATCCCTTCTGATGGAAGCTGTGTGCTGGCATGCCGATGGGGACTTTAGCGAGGAACACAGAGCAATCAAACATGTCTTTTTACTCGTTGTTTTCTTCTTCATTAGAATTCTGCCGCATAATTGCTGACTCTTTCCACATCCCTGTGAGCAGACCGCACTCGCTCTGAACTCCAGCTGCTATCACACAAGGCTCCAGAATGCTGGGGTGCCGTGACAACCGCAGCTCACATCCGGAACGCGCAGGCAGGGGTCTCAAGATCACGGGTGACTGGCACTGGGCTGGCGTTTCCTCAAAAGCCAATTATGACCATTAAATAAATGACTAAGGAAACAATGCAACACTCTATCATGGCAAGATATTTACCCCTGGTCTTTAAACTTTGAGGAATTGAGTATATAATATAACAATCAGAACTAGCAGTGTAGTATTATGCACATTCTGACTGAAGCTCAGTTCGGTCTGTACTGTGAATTATTGTCCAATAAGAGACGAATGATCATTTATCCATCAATTATCAACACCCAAAACTGAAAATTTGTTTGCCTCCTGAATGATCTATGACACCTGTTCTTATAGCATTTCATAGGAAGTACCCTCAATTTACCAATACCCTTTCTGCAGTGTTTGGGTTAGCCAGCTATTGTTAAAAAACATTTCTTTGCTATATCTAAATTACATTCAATAAAAAGTGTTTATAGCTTAGGTTGCTACATGTAAGTAGTTTCCCTAACACTGTTCATCAGACCTCTTCAGCTCATTTAGTGCAGACTTCTTGGCTGGCTTTGCTTTGTGAGTCATTCTGAGAAGAATTAACTAAACTAATGCATAATAAGATCAGCTGTTGTGCATTAACCACTGTTGCATTTTTGGAAGCGCGCCAAAATGTACTGCATTTTGTTTGTCTTTAGTTTTATTTTTATACTTGTATTCATAAGTTAAACTGCAAAGCAATGCAATGGCAGTTGTTAAAAATACAATCAAAGACTACTGCACAGCAGTGTACTAGACATTATACATCCTGCTGTAGGAATGTGAGATTTTCCAAAATTTCAGCAGATGGTGGACGTGGCATTGCATCATAAAGAGTGAAGGGACTCTCATTATCCCCCCTTTCCAATCCACTCTGATTCAGACTTTCTCACAATAGACTGGGTGATTTATCTGTAATGAATCAAATGGGGAGCGGAAGAGTTGCACCCCACATCCTACTCAGCTATAAATTGGAACCCAATGTCCTCCTCCGCCTGTGCTCTAAATCAGTCAGAACTACAGGAAGGAATGGAGGGACACAGTCCTCCATCACTCTCTGTGACTGTCACACTTCTAATGTCCATGGCTGATTGATAGGGCCTGGGTGATTGATTCGTTGGGCAGCTTGCCCATTGCGCACCCACTGTGAGACACAGTGCCACTGCACTGGGGAATGGCAGGCACTGGGCATAGAGTGGTCTGACCTATCCCACATGCAGCACAAAGACAGCCTCGCCCCACACTTGATCAATGGGAGACAGACTGGCACTCACAGGCTAAATATACATCAGGAACCAGGGTCTGTTTGGCTGTGCCCAATCCCAGAAATAGAAGATCCGAAGGAAATATATGGAACTCAATCCACTGACACAAGTACCACATCCAGGAACCATAAATCCCACACTGTTTTCATGCCAGACTGCTGCAGCTACACAGTGTGAGTTTAGCTAGCACATGGACAGGAAACCTCCCAGCAAGGCTAAGCTGCTGCTGCTGCTGCTGCTGCTGCTGCTGGAGACCTTTCGGTGAGACAGGTGGGACTGGGAGTGCACTGGACCAAATACAATTCTAATGTCCCATCGCAGCAATCAGGATACTGTAGCAAGTACTAAACCCAAACTAAACCCAAAATTGAACTCACTCTTGAGAGCTTGAAGCCAGATGGATGTCATGGCATTTTTATTCACAAGAGAGCCACATACTGTGTTTACTGACATCAATCATAACTTCAGCTTCATGTACACTCTCGTCAGTAAGTCAGTAAGTACTAAGTGGGCAATTCAAACTTTAAAAGCATTATAAAATATAAAAATTACAGCTAGAAAGGTCACTTGCAATTTGAAGTTCAGTGTTGCCCTGAGGTTCTACTTTAATACATTATCTATAGAAAGTGCTATTATACCTACCTGAAAAAAAACATTAAAAAAATAATACCAGTCATGTCTTTTGAAATTAGATAGATCTCAGCAAATGGATTCATTTGACATATAATGATTCCTTCTCACCATAAATGTCACTAGTAGGAGCAGGGTTACCTGGGCAGGTCAAATGCCTGCAAAACTGGCTCCCTACACCTGACAACATCATCATTCTCCTACATCTGACTGACTACACAGTTTCTCTTCCATTCTCTACCTAACTGTACCTTCCAGATTATTGCTACAAATGAGAGTCTTGTTTTATCAATCAGGTTAAATACAGGTAAAAAAAGGGACCACCAGCAGACAGCACATCAACACTCAATTCCCATCTTGGCCATTGACAGCACTAATACAGTATCTATTCACATTCACAGACTGAATTAAAAATATATGGTCAAAATTTGGATTTAAATCCTGACTTTTATACAGCAATGCCCTCCTTGTAACCTGCTGGACTCTGACCAGTATTTTACTCAGTAAAATTGAACCTAGATGATTAGAACCGACATTTTCTCAGTGTCTCTATTGCAGACGGAAGCCTTTGGTTCTGTCGGATCTGTGGTTTCACTCAAAAGCCATGGCTGTCATACATGCAACGCAAGCTGAGGCACTGAGATGCAGAAGGCCAAAACAGGCACAGATCATGGAGGAAAATTAACAAGTAGGTGCATCACTGGGCCTTAAAAGGGTTTAAAGGGCTCATTTTCTTCTATGATAGTGCAGGACAAGTAATATCAATCTTTGTACATTGCAAAGAGCTCTACAATGTGCAAATAAATATATGATATACTCTCATGGTTTACCAAGACTTTACATCACTATTTCAAGTTCTTGTTCCTGTTTGTTGTTCTCATTCTGCATGTAACTCGATGGAGCTCCTCTGTGCATTTACCCACATCAGACAGAGACATCTCAAGGCCAACATCCTCTTCTTTACAATTGGGAGCCTTCAGTAAAGGCCCAGGGCTTGTGCAAAGGCCAGTGGCAATATCTTTGCTCCAGAGAGATGCTCATCTCTCTTCACCATTCCTTAAAATAAAAAGCATATTTCATCCAGAATCCTCCACAGTTTCTCAACATCTCCTCGTATTCTGTATTCACTGACAAAAATACCATATTCCTGAGGTAGCAGAAAACACTTCCAGCTGTGCTTTTGCTCTGACCTTCAAACTTTTCAGAAGTAAGATGAACTGCAAGGCCTTGTGTTTTCAAGTACGCAAGTCTACATGCTTGTGTGTGAGTGTGTGTGCCCGTGTGTGTGGATATGAGAAAATGTCACCAGAACCTCATTCTCCTGCAGTATTCACTTAACAGTACATCCAACAGAGTAAAAACGAGCTCTGTTGCTGAGAGGGAGAGAGAATTTTTTTTCAGTCACTGAATTATTTTAAGTTCTGTGCATCACATACTGCCACACAGGCACACGGACATACACACACACACACACACACACACACAAACCCCTACCTCTCATTTAAAACACTACAAACTGAGAACTAAAATTCAGGCATGCCAGGGTGTGCAGTGCATGCTAGACACTGCTACAGTGGACAGCCGGTTCAAACCATATGCTTGTAGCATACAGAGATGGTGGTTGGGAAGGAATGAGAATGGCAGACATACATTGCTGTTGCTGTGGCAACCGTGCACAGCTCTACCCCTCCACCACCTGTCTCAGCTTCAGACTTGGCTGAGTGAGTCCAGCTCATTCACTCTCTGATTGGCTGCAGTGGCTTCATGCAGAAAAAAACTCCTCCCTCACTGGGCCTGTGAGGGATTCCTTAACGCAGGTGTCAACTTACAGCACTGCACATCACAAGTGAGTCTGCAACACCTGCAACCTTTCATTGACCCACAAAAACAAATCAGCAATCAAACCTTATATCAGGTGCCATTTTCATTCATTTTCATCCTTTGAAACTGACTCCATTTCAGTGGAAATGACAGTTTCTTTAGGGAGTCATGGAGTCTTGTATGAAGCCAGAAGAGTAGAGTTAGGCAAATCATATGCTTTTCCGTCTGCAGTCCATTAGATGCGGTGCACAGTCCATTTGATGGAGGTGCACACTTCATGAGCAAATGCTACATTCCAATAAAGTGGAAGAATTGCTCTGGCATTAATGAGACAAGAGCAATCATGCCAATTGAAACCCTATCTCCCTCTGCAGCAGATAATTATATTCCATGGCCGTTCGCCATAGTTGGCACTGGCATGATCAGGGTTTGATTCCACTTGTTCGAGACTGTGCATAACGTGTAGTGTCAAAAAGCATCCCACTTTCATAAACACATACATATACAGTACACAAGCACACAATGATGGGTGAGGTGATGTGTTCTCCTGACACTCAGCCATCTTCCTGAGATTTGTTTCCCCCATCGAGCTCACACAAAAGCCCTCGCTAACTGCAGGTGATTCTCCTCCAGAAATGAAAGCCCTCAGTGCTGTGCATTCCTGCACGGGAGATAGCGCAAGAATATCTCAGTCTGCCTGCGCTCCCTGGATTTGAGTGAAGTATTAGATTTGTGGCTTCCAGCCACCGAAGGCATGATAACCTGATCACCGTGCCTGATAACACTCAAGCCCTGGAGCCCAAAGTTAGTTTAGGGGCAACTCTTTCCCACAATCACAGATAGCTCAAACTTATCTAAATATACAAATATGAGCCGGCAGGGGCATTCAACCATTTTAAATCTCCAACTACTGTTTTTTCCCCCAATTTTTCACTCTCAAATGTTTTCCTCTCGAAAGATAGATAAACAAATACAATTGGTACATATAAATTGTACTCATTTTTTAAATAATAAATACAGGTTTGATATATACATTGTAACAGGTGCATTTGCTTGGTAAGTTACACATACCCATCTCGACTGGTTATGCCTGCACAAAAATGTACCATTGAAAACCTTTACTGCCCTTACCGGGAATTTACCTCACATTTATGCAGAGGATTGAAATGCCGATTTCAATCTAAATTTAAGGCATTTTACAGTTACTTGTTTTTGAAGTTCAATGCTGTTTAATCTGTGTCTCATACTAGTAGCTGCTAATTCAATTTCAGGTATGTCCTCCTGCTTTAATTTGAAATGTGAAAACAACTCTGCTATTTATTCATAACAACCAGGAGAGAATTACACAATGAAGTAACTGTTATTAATCTACCTTTATTACAGTATTGTCACATAACACATTGTAATATGGTTACCCAGTGATATGTGTAACAATGCAGGATGTCTCTACTGCAGAACCTGATTCATTACAGCAATTTTTACACAAACTCTGCTAACAATGTTCAGTGAAGCTTTGAAGCTAAATTGTCTTTATGTATATCCATTGAAAATGCATATTATTCCTTTTTTGGTCTTCCAAAGCCTGTTAACAAAACAATTCAAATTGCAAACCCATGGTACAATCATCCATAACATAATAATATTGACAATATTTTGCATCACAGTTCACAAAATAGAACATAGCAGTGACACAGTATTTTTTATGGAGAACCCTGCACAGATATGAGTGTGTGTGTGTGTGTGTGTGTGTGTGTGTGTGTGTGTGTGTGTGTGTGTGTGTGTGTGTGTGTGTGTGTGTGTGTGTGTGTGTGTGTGTGTGTGTGTGTGTGTTTTGAGAAGTGGTATTTGTGTCCCTGTCTTATGAGTGAATCCATATCTAGTGAGTGGGCGAAAAGCTGAGGGTCTGTAAATAGATTTGTGTGTAAATGTTTTTATATTGTTCTATTTTTTTAATGGTTGAGTAGATAGTGGCAATATTGTGAAGGTCATAGGAAGAGCTGGCAACCAACAATAGTTTTTCACTCCAACGCTGTTAGCTAGTCAATATTGACACAAAACAGTGTAGCGTATTCAATGGACGCAATCGCAACTGACCTAGATCTCACCTCCTCCTCACTAACAGGACTTCCGCCTTGAGTGTGCTAAAGCAAATGAAACTCACAGTTTAAATGAAATCATCACACGTATTCAAGTCTTTTAGCGTCCACCACGTATCTAGTAAAATAGCCACTACATGCATGCCTTGGGCTTACTCCAACCTGGAGGAGGGCAGCCCCATACCCACAATGCCAGTAACTGGATCTGAAGTTAATTTAACTTAATGTTATCCATGGCTGTGATTCCACTTCATCTGGAGAGAAGGCTCTTATATTCAGCCACCCCCCCACCCCCTGACAGATGAGACCAGAAGTTGGTCCGCATTCATCTTGTGCCTTCATTGCACACATTTGCACCCATCTCTCATTGTATCACTTTGCATATATATGTAGATATTATTCCTCCAGAAAACATAAGTTCTCTCAGCTGCTTAATAATGGTTTGATGACCCAATCCACTGCTGCGGGTGACAAGTAAAATCCACAAACTGCCAGAAAGAAAGATGAAGTGCACAGGAGAGTGCATTTCAGGCTTATTTTGTTGTCTGCCTGAACTACTGTATTGGGATTCCAGTGAAATGGCTTTATGTTGTACTTTTAACCATGTAATCTGATATTTCTTTGGACATTAGAAACTTCAAAAGATGTGAGACTAAGAGCAAACACCTCAGGGACTGAAAAAAGCTGTCAAAATATCATGGATCTGAGAAACATAAAAGGACAAAATTGATATTTTGCAGGTTGGCAGTTTGGCAGTGTAGGTGTCAGTAAGACCTTTAACCACCTCCAGAAATCTGTGTTCATTGAACTGCAGGCAAACTGTACCCACACAAAAATGAACGACCTTGATGGTTTGATGCCCATGGTCCCTTAAGATATTTAAATACAGTGCCCTCATTAAAAGGACAGGCTAGCAGAAACGATCAGCTCAGCCTGAAGTGCTGGGGGTCATGGGAGAACATAGCTGGACCAGAGATGGACAAGCAAACAGGCACATATTGTAGTAAGAATGGCCAGGAGAGGACAGGGGCATATGGACACCCAGAACAAGATAGAGGAGGGACTGAGAGACAGACCCAGTTAGGCAGACAGATGGATAGGTAGGGAGAATATCCTTAATAAAAACAGAAAAGCACAGGAAGGAATGGGTTGCGGACATAAACTGTCAGACATGCAGCACACCTGTATGACACATCCACTGTGTGTCAGTACAATCAACATTACTACATTTTACTCAACAATTCGAACAGCTGTTCAAAAAAGAGAGTAATGACAGGTGAAGATTGAACTGAACACCTGAACACACACTGAGTTCACATGTGAACATCTGACCTGACATGTGCCATTTCTGTGTTCATGAGTGACAATTTCTGTTCACATTGCAAAATACTGTATCATATGAGAACAGGATAAATTCTGCAGTTCACAAATGTCATGTATTGTTCAGATGTAAAACAATGTTGACATGTTAAATTCAGGTTTCATCTGTTATTACTACTCTTTATAAAAATGTATGAAATAGAAGAAATTCAAAGCACAGAGATGAAATAACCATAAATAAATGGAAAGGAAAATAAAAAAAGTTTTTAAAAATTCAGCACTGAGGGCACCATCTGTCCCCCCCACAGCTGTCAGCCGAGGAGCACTCTGTCTTTTTTTGGCTGTGGCGGAGTCTGCCATCCAGATGGGTGAGAGCTGTGGGGAAGCTGACCCCCCGGAGGGTCGAGGTGGTGTGGGCGCCAGCCGGAGATGATGGTCACACGTTCCCATCGAAACTGACTGAAACGGCTTGTATCGGCTGAGCGCAAAGCTACATCTGCATCTGCTGCGGCCCTGTAGCAGACCAGCAGATTAGAACTGACTCACAGTGTGAAGAGTGCAGGAATGCGCTGCAAGCTTCCTCGCTCACTGGACCCCCATCTGGCCCAGCCAGAGCCAACAACTCACAGGGGTCTTTGAGGGCGTTTATCGGCAGCCTCTATGCCAGATACCGGCTCAGGAGGCCAGAGAGTGCAGCCTCTACACCACAGACCAAACGGAGACTCAGCTAGCGTGGCTCAACTACAGCAGGGCCAAGGAGAGCATCCTCTTAACTGAAGACCAGCCAAGAGTCAGGGTGTGAAGTCTTATCAACCAAAAGTAGCTCTGAGATTCAGAGTTAAAGGTCTCTGTTTTGACAGTCCAAACCCATGGAACATTGATTAAAAAATATCATAACATACTAAATAACTGGTGCATCATTTGTTTGAAAACCCAGATTTGTGTCATTTGAGCATAACCCAGACTGATGGCAAATACATGTCAGGGCAAATTTAATTCTATATCAGTTCAGAATGTCAGTCTCTGTGCCCATGTAATTGTTGCGTTTAACTTGTATGAAATTAAAGCTACATGGCCTTGAAATAAACATGACTGCAATTACTCAAGGTCATACACTCTATTTTGCCAAGTGTTTTGACAACTAAAATACAGCTCAACGTTTCTTACAGGCGCTATGCTTGACACCGGGAGTGTAGCCTCTCAAATGTATGAGAATTTCGGTGTGAAGTTCCAGCATTGGAGACCAAAGAAGGTCTCTTTCCTCACTTTTTACTGAAGCTAGGAAACTGTTCCCAGACACACTTCCAATTACTGTGCTAACGCACTTTTCATTGGGATCAGAGACGTTTAGACACTGAATAAAGAAAAATGAAAACTTTGGGCAAGTAGACAAATTGCAAAAATGGCAGTTCAGCCAGTCAGGATGGTTCTACACCAGAGACCACTTTTGAGAATGCAGGTGATGTAGGCTGAGACATGGTATGAGGCAGGAAATTCAACCGCTACATCACAGTCCAACTCAGTATTATGGTGTGCGGTTGGCTGCTCAATGTGCTGCAGAGTGAAATGACACCTGCTCACTCACGAAAGACAATTTCAAAAATGTGGCACACAGCATTATCCTCATTCAAAGTGGTCTGATCTTTTGTAAAGCACCATGAAAGAAACTTTTCTTTCAAGCACAAAAACGATAAAATGACAAGGTTTTAAAAAACAATTTTTTGACAGAAAATACTGGATAACCACTGAAATAATCACAAAACAGCGTAACTGTTCCAGTTCAAATAAATATAATAAAAATGTATGTTTAAAATGTTGAAAAGCACAGAAGAGGAGCGAATAAGTATAAAATTGCTTTTCTAGCTCTGAGTTCACTTTAATATATTTCAAATTAGTTTATTGAAAAAACCTGACTTCACTCCCCTGCTGTTCTAATGATAAATCAGGTGAAATGTAACAAGCAGCCTGAAACAGGGCTTTAAAAATCTCAGTTATTACAACATAAAATATTCCAAACTGCAGTACAGAATCTGAAGTGCGAAAGCTTTTTTACTTAGTTATTGAGGTAAAGCAGTTTTTCTGCATAGCCTCAATCTTGTCCAGGCCACATGATGAAGTTTCTGTTTTAGTAAGAATGTCCATTCATACTACAACATAGCAAAATACTTAGAAAACAATATATACTGTAATATGTCAGTAGGTACAAATAATACAGAGAACAATGTCAGTGTAAATGCTGTACACAGTATGTCTGTACACTATACATATTTTCTGAAACATGGTGACCTAATTTACATATTTGTATGATGAATTGAACTGATTTGAACAATGTAATGGCATAATGTAAACTCAGGACATATGTGACCTAAACAAAGGACTGGAGATGTTACCTTTGTCATTAGGACTGCTGTTGAGAGAAAGGGGTTATTCTCTTGGCTGGAGTAATCAATTCCCTACAGCCACAGACTTAAATATGTAATGTATTTTCAATAATGCATGGCTTCCTCCAGTCGGAGGGCCGTGTTTGAAAAAGCCTGCAGACGCTAGCAGACGCCCTGCCACAAACGAATAATCTGCAACCGTGGCCGTTTAATTTCAGATTTGGTGCCATGCGCGTGTGATCTGTCCTAGCGTGAGAAGCGAACGCTCCCGGGAGCGCTGAGGTGGCACCGCGATCAGAGGGTGCTTGGGTAACGGCGGCATTCTGCGAGCCTGGCTGCTCGTGAATGAATGTGCGTAACGGCTCACACGGTAAATATGCTCTGGGAAATATCATCTGTCTTCATGAACCCACAGCGCTGTGGCAACCACTGTAGATTAATGCAGATGCATTCATGATATGCACACGTCTGTTTACAGCAATAACTGCTCACAATAGGGGGTCATCTTGGAGCAGTGCGCGTGCCTCACAAATCATTAGTTAACTGTGCACACTGCCCCTTAGAAAGCCAACAATTCTGTCAATCTTGTTTTCAGTGCTGCTACCTTCTGTTCCCTTTTAAACTCTTTTGTTTTCAAAGACTGACTAAACACATTTGATCTAATACATTCCATGTACCTTCCTTTGATATAGGCCTACTTAGCTATTGTTAAAGCTACAGTATGACACAGTGAATACAAAGCAGATTCAGTTGTCAGGGCAATGCTTATATAATGGTCAGGCAACTTTACTATTGTTCCCTTGCCACAAAACTCCCATTGCTTCAGCACCCACCCACCTGTTTAAATGTTACACTGCATTCACCCTTGACTGTCTGTCATAAACTTAGTCATTCTAATAATAATGACAATGACAAATAACTACAGTTAACATTCCAGTGGATCTGTTATGATGTATTGTTTATGGGGCTGTAATTATTCACATGATTATCAGAGCATTTAATCAACTAATGCTTTGGTTGAGAAGTTTTTCAAAGATATTAACTGGGATCTTTGTATGCATATTAAATGCAAATCTTCAAAAAGGTACATTAAAAATGATATCATTGATAAACACTGTGTCATCATTTGGTATGCACACCGAATCATCTCTTTGTAGGGCACTAGGCAAATTATCTAGTTGCAGTACAGCGTATTTGTTAACAGGGACTTTTCAACTAAAATGAAATCAGGTAGTTCTGTAACACAAGTAAAACTGCAAATCCTCCATGCAGAGGGGTCTTACAAGGTATTTAGATGTATAATGAATCCAAAACTGTATGGCTTGTAAAACTTACACATTAGCAATATTCTGTGTCAATTGCCTTGGGAGCAAAATTGGTAGGTGTGAAGTACTGGCTACAGACAACAACATACATATAGATAACACCATTGCCAGCAGATTTAACTAGAATGGCTTTTTGTCAAAGTTAAAATTTAAATAAAAACATCCCCTATCTGGAGAAATACATTTCTCCATTTGTATTGTTCAATATTCAATGCCACAAGACTGAAACTTTGTGCATTTAATAGGAATAAAAGCCAGGTTAAGTCATGCTGACAAAAAAAAATATTATGTTGATCCAGAAACAAACTTGAATTTATTGATGTGTCCATAGCCCTTGGAATGGCCTTGTATGAAGATGGGCAAAAAAAGTTGTAGGCCTATTGTTGTAGGCCTGTCCGTCCTTGCTTCATTGTTCTTGTTGGAAGAGATTACTAAACCTTGCTCAGACAATAGGAACCCTGGTGACATTGTGCTTCTCTTTTTTCCCCCATTTTGAGAGATACATTCTATTGTTGCCGATCCAGGAGGCTTGATGAATCACAGGACATTTCTTAAACACCACAAATCCTAGTTATCATTTTCTGTTAAAACAGGAATATAAGAGGAACATAGAAAAATATCCAGTGCTGAAAGTAAGTGGTGCTCTTTCATGGTTCCAAGGTCTCGACCCTGTCAAATCTCAGCTCATGCATTTAAATGTGTGTCTGATTGGTGTAGTTTCATTGCACGCGGTGCCGCTGGTGCGCCTCTCAGGCATGCGTCCAAACCACGGACCCACGCGCTTCACTGACCCTCCGGCCCCCTGGCATGGGAGTCCTGGCAGAGTCAGCAGCCTTTTAGAAAAGTGTTACCCAACAGGACAGAACTACCCAACAGAGCAGTGTTACCCAACAGGACAGAACTACCCAACACAGCACTGTTACCCAACGGGACAGAACTACCCAACACAGCAGTGTTACCCAACGAGACAGAACTACCCAACAGAGCAGTGTAACCCAACAGGACAGAACTACCCAACACAGTAGTGTTACCCAACAGGACAGAACTACCCAACAGAGCAGTGTTACCCAACAGGACAGAACTACCCAACAGAGCAGTGTTACCCAACAGGACAGAACTACCCAACAGAGCAGTCTTACCCAACAGGACAGAACTACCCAACAGGGACAGTCTTACCCAATAGGACAGCATTGCCCAACAGGACCACTGGTCTACAATCTCCAGAGTTTGAATCAGTGTGTATTACCACTGACAGGCTCTCCAAAAGAAACAAGGAAAGTCACCTCACAACTGGATAATGTGCACTACAGCCAACATTGTGCTTTCAACCTGCAAAAAGGTCTTGAGCTATCACATGCAAATACAAAAATACTGATGGAACCTCCGGTTTGCAAGACTGAAGATTAAGATCAATCGCTGGGCATGTTCGATAATACCAAAATGTGAGTGGGTTTACAGGTTCCTTGGACCATGGCAGAGCATAGCTTTGCAAAAAGCTCTGTGGTGTAATAGCAGGTGCCAGATTCATTTTTCAGTTGACTGTTTATACTGCCTGAGTTTTCACTTTTTTGGTGAATAATTACTTCACTGCTCAGTTAAAACCGCTTTTACCTGAAGCAAATCACTGAGACTTAAACTCTTCCAAACATCACTCCTTGACCGTGTTTGAGATGGAGATTTGCTCACGGCCTTCCAGAGATTTTTTATGGATCCAGGCCAGCAAGCTTCAACCTGCCATTACAAAGCGTCCTGTAGGGCAGGCTAATTTACTACAGGATTTTCAATAGTGTTTCCAATAGCCCTACAAGACCATTTTGTGAAGGAGGGTGTGATATAATGTACAGTAAGTACAATATAAAATATTAATCATGTGAACGTGAGCTAATTGGTATGCATATGACACTACTGCAGATACAGCACACCATTTATCAGTGGGCACAACTCATGCATGGAGGCTAAAAGCGTCAACTAATCTAATATAATAAATCCTATTGGTGTAGTATGAGAAATAATTAATTGTGCACCGAGGCAGCCTGGTGGGCTCCGGAGCCTCGTTCCATAAATTACACTCCTGGTCTCCTTTGTGCTAGTGAGCCAGTTTGGGTGGAGGGGACACACCTCTGGGACCAGGGTCCCAGCCCTCCAGCTCTCCTCTTTCTCCAGTGCGTCTGTCTCTAACAATGCCTCCCTCCCTTTCCACCCTCACCGCCCGTCCCCCCCCACCACCTTTAGCGGTGATGTGGTCACATTTGCTTCATTTACGACTCCCCCCCGCGGCTCAGGGCCTGGCTGATTAATAGAGCCGGGTTTTCTGTTCCGGGAGATAAGTTTTGCGCACTCCCTGTGTAAATGTTTGGACAGCCCCTCGTGGTATGATGGAGTGTTAGCGAGCCTCAGGTCAGAGTGGGTTTTACTGTAGCAGACCTGACGATAAGAGAGGAGCAGGGGGGCAGTGGTAGAACCGGTCCGATGGGAGCCGAAGGTTCCTTAGCCAGCCGCTAAACTTACAGCAAGGTTTCACTGGTGCCTCTGCCAAGCAAGCACCATAGCAGGTGCACAATAAGAGAATATGTCACTTTTACAGTTCCATACACTACAGTAAAAAAATCAAGACTAGGCAAAAAATAAATGAAAGTCTCTCAAAGTGGCTGTTGTATAGTAAAAATACAATTAATTTTTCTTATTTGATTTATTCTATAATTTTATTCATCATGCCCTGTGCCATTCATTGCAATTTCGTGTTACTTGTTGTCAGTTAATTAACTGACCCATTTTCTAGTTTGTTTGTTTGCTTCTTTGTTGTTGTTTTCAGTAGATAGTTTGGAATTTCGCAACACCACAAAGCAGATTTCTAATCTGAAGCAAACTGCAAAACAAATTGTTCTGTCAAAACAGAACTGCTGTGCCTCCAGAGCTGGAACGGCATGCTCAAATGCACCCGAGTTTATTTCCACGCACTTTATCAATACACCGAGCCTGTGCAATTTCAATAGTCATCATCAAACCTAATTGGATTGAGAATTTAAAAAGCCAGCAAATTGATTATCAGAGCCATTTGATCAATTGGTAAGAAAATTGGGCAGGCGAACTATGGCTGGCAGTTGTGTTCCATGTAGAATAGGGACCACTTAAGATGGAGTGGTAGAATTGCACACCCATATATTGACGATGCACATGGGTGGGCAAATCTATAATGTTAATATGCTTAATACACTCACTGTTGAGGAAAATAATTATATTTCCAAGTCAGAATATGACTCTCTTATGAGAGACTCTTACGAGAGAATATCCAAGACCCTTGTACTCACACAGTGAGAAAAATCTCATTTACAATCCCTTTGGTTCCTTTGGTAATTACAAATCAGCTGAAATTGAGAAACACATGATCCTCCTGCCCTAGCCCCTACAGTCTAGTTCCCAGCTGGGAGCAGGTGAGCAGAGGGGCACCAGGAGATGCTGGGGGATGTGGTTAGCAGTTAGCACTAATTGAAAAGGGCAGAACATGGGCATTACTGGAAAAATCAAATCAGCCCCCCAGGGCTAGAGACATTCAATTCCCCTTTGGCTCCAGCAAGAAGGAAGCCAGGCTTCACTGTGGTCTGGAAGTTAAATCCATAAATCAACCAGTTCAGTAATCCCCTCTCCAGGAAACCACTGGTAATGCATAGTATGAAGTCATGTGTGTGTATATACATCGGATGTTGAATCAGGTTTGCTTATGTATATCTGACAGTCTCACGATCATGTATAGAGTGCTGAATTTTTGTTTTACAAAAGCATTAGTTTGCTAAGGAAAATATATTTTCTCAAGCACTCCATTCACCGTGTCCATACTGTGTAAGCTGATTTCCTTCGAACTGAAAACCAGCGCTCATGTGTTAAACCATGGAAGACTTATAGCCAAACATGGATAATTATGACATCAGCGTGTCTGTCTGACCACTCTACAAGCACACTCAACGACTAAACCTGGAAAAACATAAATCTACCTGACCGCTCTATAACCACACTAAATGCTCCAACCTAGAACAACATAAATCTGGCTGACCACTCTACAACCATGCTCAAAGCCTGAACATGCAACATCATAACTCTCTCTGATCACTTCCTCAGCCACATCCTCAACTCCAAACTAATGCTAAAGGACACACCGGGACCCAGCAAAGACTAGCAGACAAGCAATAAGAGGACATCACAAAATCAATGCACAAAACAAGCAGCTACTGGAAAAACATCACTTTTTACAGTGTAATAGTGTTTCATGGCCACTGAAATATGCCATTACCCTTACACAATAAAAAGATTTGGGTGCAACTGAAAACTATTTTATTTTCTAATTTGACCTAAATACAGCATGTGTATTATCCTGCTCTCAGCCCCTTGCACTATCACCCCCCCATGCCCCTACAGAAGGCATGTCCAAAGTACAGCATGGCATCAGGTGCAGCTGCTCCTGCCCCTGCCCCCCTCACATGCACATGCATATGTATGTGTGTTTGTGCTCTGGGTGATGTGAGTGTGGGCAGAGGCTGTTTTTCTGTTGAGGATGGTGGCTCATGAATCGCACAGCTAACACACGCAGGCAGCACTCCAGCCAGCCTGTCCAAGGACTGCTCGACCTAAGGCAGACCTAAAGCCACCACTGATGCTTCCCACAGTCCCCCTGCTTAGCACAGTGCCTTCCTGTTTTGTGCTGCAGGAACACGGCTAAGGTTACGGGCCGTCAGAGACACTGGAGAACGGCTGATGTTGGGGTCCAATACCAGCGCCATTACTGTTGTAAAGCACATTTGGTCCAACAGCCATTACACCTAATTTGCGTTAGCATTCACCTACAGGCCACTTGACCACATTTGATTAAGTCTCTATTAGCTTCACTCCTGTGCTTTTTGTCTCCAGTGACATAATTTCATTTGGTGGCATCTGTAGCGTACAGCACTGTAAGTCTCATCAAAACTGTGGCCAATGGCAGCCAGCTTCCCATCTTATTGTCTTCCCATTGTGCATTGTGTTGCTATGGCTGCAACAAACTTGACATTCTACATGTGGGTTATCGAAGCGTTCTGCAGGAAGACAGATATGAAGTAAGGGTTTTTAATTCAGTCAGCTCACGTCCCGCAATTCCTATAGCCACAGGTATATTCATTTGTATTCAAATCATATGACACTCACATCCAGCTGCTACACTTTGAAAAAGGAGGGATGGCTTCAAAGTTCCATGGCTCTGGCAGTGCTGACCTTAATTCCCAGACACTCTGTGTGAAAATTAAACTGGAGTCATGTTGTAAGGGGATTAGCATGGGTTTGGCTAGCGGAAGATTATATTGTACATTATCTGAGCGGATAAGAACACATTTTCAAAGTACTTAATTTGCTCTGTGTTTCGCATACAGAAGCACATCACAAATCCTCCAATTACTATGCGCGGTGTCTGGGTAGGAAACAGGCCTATTGGTGGGTATCAGTGACCTCTGCTTCTACTAAGTATATTCTCATGAATAGAGCCATTGGCTGTGTCTAGACCTGTATACAGTGACATGAAAGGCAGTAACCTCAATGTCAAAACACATGTAGTGGCCACCAAACAGCTTCAAAAAAATAAGGCGCTGTCATAAATCCATTCACATGCGTAGAATTCACATGCACAAGCCAATGCAGGGAATGATATGCTTCATCCAACTATATGCAAGTTTTAAAATTCAATTAATCAATGTGTTCCATCACCTGTGCACACCACCTTAAAACACTGTCAGAGGCACACAGTTAATTCAGTATCTGATTTAAGATTATGAGTACCATGTCACCAGCCATGTTAGGTCCAGTTATAAAAAATATTGACTTTTTTGTTGTTTCTCAAATGCACATGATAGCAGTTTTCTGCAGCAGCATATCTGCTGTAAGTAATATATAAGACATGAATGGCTCAGATAGGAACATAATAAATAAATGATGGCACAACCTGTCTGACACACAGGCAGAGTTTAGGGCATGCAAAGTGGATAAGTACTCATTTACTGCCTATTACCACAGCTTCCACCCCAGAGTAATGCCATGCCATTAGAAAGTGTGATGCTCTCTGCTTCCCCATAGTCCCCGGAGCTGCTCTTAAGTAATGCTATCCCCCCAGTGCCTCTTTTTAAAGGGCAAGGGCATTGCTACTTTAATTAGGGAGGAAGGAAAAGCCATGCTTCCAAAAGACAAATCTGAGCCCTCACAACACCCTAAAGCCCCTACCCTGCCCTCAACCCCATCCCCCACCAAGTGCTGTTTTAAGCATTACTTCCACATGTTTTGATAATCAGGCAGATTTGCACAGCAAAGCCTGTCTGCTGTCCGTAGTGATAGTGACAGGCTTGTAGCGACGCACCATGCCACACGCGAGGCGGGGTGCGCATCACTTACCGTGGACACATGACAATCCCAGCACGCGCTGACACAGGACGGCATGCCATGCACGAACATGCGCTGGTGCATCACACCACCGCCCGGAATGACAAAGCTGGCAGGATGCCACCGCACGGTCACTGCCGCTGACTGTGCCACTTAATACAAACCCCATCTCAGCATGCACAGTGGAGTTTGAATCTAGTGTACAAGACCAGCGATCAGTCTGTTAAGTAATTAAACATATAAATAAATAAACCTGTATGCATGGATGGAGTAATCTATCTCCTCAGATATGTTCGATCCAAATGAAAATTCACAGCAGTGCAGTAAGCCCACATCAGCCCTTAACCCTTCTGGATACCCTCAACCCTAGAGGCCGCAGCAGAGTTATGTGAGTTATAATATTTGGCCAGCTAATCATAGTGTCACAATGTACTGGCAGATGAATAAATCTCTCGGGAAGGAAAAAAAAACACCCACAACTCCTTGACACAGAATCAATTTCGACAACTCTGAAGCAATTTTTCTCTCTGCATTGCATGGCAAAGCTGCCCCCCCCATGCTATGACCCATCCTCCTCATTCCCCCAGCACCAGAATCCCTGTGCCCCCCTCCCCATGAAAGACAACGTTGCCTTGCTTAAGTTAATCATTCAGAAATAATTAAATTCAATAAAGCAGAACAGATTAAATAAAAGAACAACTAGCGCAAATAACCCGGGATGTCTGTGTTTTCCCCTCCAGCGGGAGGAAGGGCAGGGGTGGGATTGATGGAGCAATATGACCTGCTCTGGCTGTGCCCTGCACATCTCTTTTATCATTTATTCCTGCTGAAGTGTTTGACTGGGAATAAATAACCCCACAGGTCTTCCTGTGTATGTTCCAAAAGATAGAGAAGGTCCTGAGAGACCACAGAGCTGCAACAAAACGGAGAGTGAAGTGAACTCACTGTACTCCTACTTTTTCTGTCTCTCACACACAGACACAAAGACACTCACAAAATGGCCATTCACATTCAGGTACAGTATGCACACAGAGACAGTCAAGGACAGGCAGGCGCACACACACAGATTCTAACTGATCGACTGTTACTGCCTGATTCACCACGGGATTGCCATCTGTGCATTTTTAGAGTTATATAGGAATACTGCTTTTAAAAACTACAAGAAGTTATGATCAAGTTAGTTTTATCACCATCATTTACAGTCACAGAGAAAGAATTCCAATGACTTCCCCCATGTTAGGAATATAATGCTACCAGCTATCAAGTCAAGCTTTTTTCATTTCAAGAACAAATATTTGTTAATAATGCATAAACCGACAAGGTTAAGCTATGAATCTGTGGAGCTCATTGGATAAATTAAGCTTAACCACACGGCTTACTTTTATTTCCCTGCTGTGCCTGTGGTTGTTCAGAACATTGGCTTGGCAGAATGCAAACAACCTTTGGTTTAATGTTTAGATAGATGATTGATATGTAGCAAATGCAGTGTGTGAGTTGCAGATTGGTTGTAGATGCCCTTAAAGACTTAATCCTCATTGTCATCAGATTTGGCTATTACATTTAACACCCAGGGTTGTTTCCTTTCAACAACATAAGGTAAATGTCACACATATAAGGAGGCATTTCCTTCACACACTACTGTGCCCTAAATGCCTGGGCATCTACATCCATTCTGCCTAAGCTGCATACCCTCCACAGTTTTGGGAAAATGAGGTCCATCAGATAATGACAGACATAACAGAGTTTGGATGGCTCACAAAGGGAGACAGCATGGAGGAGTTCTCAGAGGCAGGAAGTGCACTTGTCACTGAGGATCTTGTGACAGAGATGAATTTCCCTGATAAACATACGTCGCGTCCCTGCCGCCCGTTTTCCTAATCGGGGCTGAAGGGGGAATGTTTTAATGCGATTGGCTGGGGACCGCCAGTCCCCTTTATGAGACACTTGGCAATCTCAGTGAGAGATTTGAATTCAATTAGCCCCTTGCTCTCTCTTTTGGGGCCCCCCACCCCCAGCATGATGGGCGTGAGGGGGTGATGAATGGGATGGGGAGGCAGCACAGAGAAGGGGCACGACGTTCTCAGGCACGTATTCCATCTTCTGTAGATTTTCCTCTCTGTGCCGATGAGAGGTGTGCCTGATACCCTGTCCCTCCTCTTCCTTTTATCCATCTGCCTCTCTCACCCACAGCCCCCTTCCACCAGACAGCCAGCTGATGTTCCAACATGAATTGTTTTGTACAGATCTGAATGTGCACATTCTGGTATTTCACGATCCCCATAAATGACATAGCTATATCTGTGAAAATACCTTCTATCAAATAACATCACAAAGGCTGTTTGCCCTTTACACAATCAATGAGAAAAGCAACATTTATAATATGTTAACCTCTTTAATAATTTATTTAGTATCAAACATGTTAGAACAATAACGTATTAGAATACTAACTAGAGTTAGCATATTGGTTGCTAATCCCCCTCTTTGATTTAGAGCCCCAAGCCTTTTATTTCATAATATCACCACAGGCTTGTCATTTACATTTGTGCGTATGTGTGTGCCTGTGTGTGCTTGTACAGTCATGCAAGTACAGCATACGTGTTTACCCTCTTTTTCTTCTTTGAACAGATAAATGTGTGTTTGCTCACTAATCTGCCTCTCTGCTGTATGTGTGTGGGTAAAGCACCTTCCCTCCAGTCAGTTTGTAAAGGTAGCTGTGAGAGAGATGTGTCGCTTGAGTATACTGCTTTTGCCAGATCAAAGGCTCCAACCAACTTTCAAAATCTGTTCTTTGATGACAAAGCCCAATCCTGGACCTCAGATCTTTGTTTGTGACACTGAACGGAGCCATCATTGCTGTCAACTACGACTGCCATGCATTTTGATAGAGAGTGGGAGACAGTGAAAAACAGCCTGACAATCCAAGATGCAGAGTGAAGGGTTTTTTTGGGTTTTCTCCAAGCTGTTAACGAGCTTCTCTGCGATACCACAATGCGCGTTTTTTAAAAATTCAACCAATGTGTTCAACATGGTGCTGTCACTGTCGCCGGGTCCTATCGTCTGCGCCTGTTTCAGAATCACAGATGATTTGTGTATTAAGGCATCATGCTGTGCATTATGGAGGATTTCTCTGGTATTTAGATCAGCTGATACAGGGCGTACAGTGATAGGGAGGAATAATCCAAACGATTTGAAGACCAGTGAATTTGTGCTGTGCCTATGCACCCTGACACCTTAAATCATGACCTGTGAGTCATGCTGAGTTTACATTTAACACAGATGGAGTGAGACCACAGTTTCAGATCCCAATGGTGGCTTAAAAACAGCCTCTTTCAGTGCTCTTTGGTCACACAAGTTACATTAAGGTGCACTTAAAATGGGAGGTCTGTGTGGAGCACAGTCCATAAAACAGTGAAATCACAAGAGTTTCCTCCACTGTCTGACCGACACGGTCAGTCTTCCCGTGGGGTCCCAGACTGCTGTATGATGACGAGGGACAGAGGCCCAGTGTCCAGTATTGAGAAATGCGCGCATCACAGGACTCTCACATTTTCAAGACTGCTAACAGTGCATGTCCATCTGCCTGCAGAGGCCTGTGGCACACGGACCTGGAGCCACTTACCCCTCTGCATTACAATGCTCTGACCCAACCAGCAACCAGCAAGCTGCCAGCAACAAGAGCCAAAGGTCCACATTAAGCTGCCATTAGCAGGAGAGGGGGCAATTACTCCAGTCATCGCGTTTATAATCTTCCACATTCAGGGCTTGGGCTTCTTGCACAGCGCCACCAATCAAAATTATAATGACAGGGCACAACATTTTGACTTCCAAAGAGACACAGGAGTTAGAGGAATCAGCAGGCACATGGCACAGTAAATGTTTTTTCAGCTTAATTTCCAGAAAACAGTGCGAGATTCTCAGAGATCTCAGGGGGAAGTGCTGAGGTTGAACCACCTCAAGCTACACTGTGTCACATCTTTTCAGCCTCATATGGAAGCTGCAGCTCCAAAACAGACTCACTGAAAGTATTGGCTTGGATTTGCATTGCAGATTTGACATATTTATCACGGGCATCAAAAACCTCCTAAAAGTCTCCCTACAGGCGTAAACACATTATTTGGCACGAATGGAGGTCATGTGACCATGCCTGTAAGAGCTTTATCAGCAACATGGTCAACACTGATTTCTATCAATATCCATTGTAATACAATCATTACACAGATTTTGTGGGCTAATTACTTTTTCTTGTCAATCAAAGCATTCAAATGCACTATATTATTTAAAGGTATAAAATAGCTCCCATGAGTTAATATGAAATATCTCATTTTTAACTATCGCAGTAGATGTGTTTATTCTTGCAATTAAATGCATGGAAGATTTGAACATGAATTTGTAAAACGTAACAGTATTAAAATAGCCTTTAAAAGTCAAGGACACACTGAATGATAATTTAAATGAATCATACATATCTAAAATGAAGGTAAAGTGTTTGAAATATCTCACCTAGAAGTCAAATAATACACGGGGAGTTTTTCCCCCACGGATATAGGACAGCTTATCTCCTGTATTCAAAATGTGACCA
Source organism: Albula goreensis (assembly GCA_022829145.1). Taxonomy (NCBI): domain Eukaryota; kingdom Metazoa; phylum Chordata; class Actinopteri; order Albuliformes; family Albulidae; genus Albula; species Albula goreensis. The sequence continues at coordinate 17,228,697 of CM040759.1, forward strand.
TTCATCAGTCTTTTTCATTCTTTTCTTCAGGAACAGTACCCTTCAAAATCTCAAGGGGCCCTGTATCATTGAGTACCAGGAGACTACTTTAGACCCACATCACCTCTGTAGAGCTCATCTCCTCACCTAAATCCTTGCATTAACATTACTACTGCCATTTTTTTTATATTGACTTTATGTATTTCATTTCCTTTTTGTTTTTCACACTGTGAGACAAATGATTCCCAGATCATAGTGGAGTGGAGTGGAGCAGCCACTGAACCAAATCAATTTCTTGTGTCCCAAACGGTCAGAGACTGGGGAGAAATCGAGGGTGACGCCACTCATAGAGACCTCAGATGGAGGAGGCACCCGTGGGCAATGCGAGGAGTCAGGACAGATACATCACGAAACAATGCATGCAAACAGCAGCCCAAGCCACTTCCACATGGCCCCAACCCTCAGCTACCTTACGGGAGCCGGAGTCTTGTGCCTCAGCTTGTTCATTTGTTCATGCCAATAGCAATCCACCTCTTCCTTCGTTGTGGCAGTCAGACACGGAACGCTTCACATCTCCCAAGTGGGCAGTCTATCACACTCTCAATTTCAACTCCGACAACGCCGGGTCTCCCAAGCAATTAAAAACAAGCCGCCACAAATGCAGCATTATAAAATAGGATAGATTTCAGTCAATCAAGCTCACTGGTCAAACAGCATTCCAGCTGAGAGCTATCTGCCATAGCCACACCACGGCTGCACAGCCATTTGCCTGATTACCAAATTCCGTAAATTGAACAGACCCGTAAATCTTTACGTTTACATTTTGTTGCAGGGATAAGAGAAAGCAGAGACGTCAGAGAGCATGAAAGGAATAGGGCAACGTACAACCCTGCTACTCTAAAAGGGAAACCATGGGAAGCACACGATTAGCACCATATTTTGCTGGGATTCATTGCCACACCAGGTCAGGCCGACTGTGTTTCAGTGATGTCACTCGAGGAGTACCTCAGCCATCTACCTGAAAGTCCTGTCTTTGATATCAAAGCTCACCCCTCCCCCCAAAAAAGGGCAGTATGTCAGAAAAGTAACATATGGTTCACACTGGAGCCAGTAGTATTGAGCTTCCTTTTGAGCCAATAATTTGCAAAGCAGCCGGTACATTTAAAATTTACACAAGAAACTGGCAAATTGCTGATCATTAGTTGGTGGACACAAATGAAGCAGAATTACTTTCGAGGTTATGTCTAAACATTTAATGAGATTGTTTCTTGAGTTCTTAAAAAAGCAAACAGGAGCATGGAGTGCAATGATCTGGATATCGCCCTGGCTGGGAGGCAGCAGGTGCTCCTCAAACTGCCAATTTTCATGATAAACCTCAGTCTCTTGTGTCTGTGTGCTTCGTTTGAACATGCAGATTGCTTGCATTTGGATCAAGAGCTTCAGTGCATAAAGTACAAACACAACCCCTCATACAACTGACTCAAAAGGATGTGCTTTCTGCAAAGCACAGTGGTACCTATCTGACTGGTGTTTGTCAAGCACGTTGTAGTCTGTTGTGATAATGCATTGTTTTTGATGGCAGGGGCCATGTATAAAATCAGTCAAATGAATAACACATGAGTGGAAAAAAACCACAGACAGTTGATGAATGAAGCCTTATTCCAGCATGCCTCCTGTCTGTTACCCATCCCAGCAACCCCTCCTCCTCTGCCTTACATGCACTTCAGTCAGCCCATGTAATGCTGGCACCATTTCAGGCAGGCATGGCTGTCAGCACACACGGGAGTCTTAGCCTTCATGGCGCGGAACCTCAGAGCCTAGGCAAGGAACGGTGTGGTGAAAGTTGGGGGGGAGGGGGCTCAGCGGGTGGGCGGGGCCAGGCTGTCGTGGAGAGGGCCATGGGCAGAGCGGTCACCCACTGAGGGAGAGCTGGGCTGTCATGACCAGCTGGCTACACACTGTGGTCCATGCCCCCCACCAGGCCGCTCCAAATGGCAGACTCAGCGAGACGCCTGCCCTGTTTGTGTAACCTCGTATTTATGAGGCTCTTGAGGAGACGATGGCGGGAGCCCTGACGCAGTAAACATTTGTGGCAGTTCACTGTAATGTCTTCAGCTGCGTGGCAGGAGCCACCACTCCCCACAACTGCTCACATCAACAGTAGCTTGGCATAACCCGACAGGAACACAACATTACCAAAAAGGGAATGACAGTACCTCTACTCTAAATTTCAAGTTTGGTTCTCCTAGTAAATTATGCCTTCCTATTCAATCCTAATGAATATGAATTCACATTTAAATATCCATGTAATCACTGTACAATAAAATACATATAGCCTAGTATAACACATGAAAGAGGATCTGGCAGACAGAAGATGAGCAGAGCGTAACTGTGCAGGGAGGACACAGCTCTCGTTTTAAGTGGATAACATCACCCACCTAATCCTGATGAAAGAATGATCCTCACCCCACCCCAGGGTACCCCCTGTTCTTCTGTGTGAGGGAGAGAAAGATCACAGGAAGTGCCTGGCTAAATCCATCCCCTGGTTAAAATAAAGGCAGAACTTCTGTGCTCATGCATACTGTAGAGCCTGTGATGCAGGGCGGGGAGCGGGTGAATCGGGCAAATCTCTGTCATCACATTAAGTCAGCTTTCGACAGCCACTGACCCGCGAACGTCGACTACCAGACCTCCATGCAAATCGTGCTGAGAGGAGGAAAACAGTGGTGCTCCTGCGTGTTCTTTAGGGGGGAATTCAGCATTTTCAGGTTATTGAAAGGCAGAGGTTTGCACCACAGCAATTATTTACAGATTAGATTACTGGTGCGGCAATCAAAAGCTGAGCCAAAGAATCTGTGGTGTGACTGTAAATGAAGTCCCCCCTCCCCCACCACTGCAAATTCCCAGCTCCAGCTGCACAACACAGAGGCATGTAATTCCACCATGTCTCTTCTTCCCAACATGGAAAGGACCTGTCAATGAACACGTGTGAGCACAGCCATCTTACATCCACCTGTAAATTGTCCACAGATTTCACTTAGGAGGGGTATTATCTATGTGTGAGCTTTCTGCTTAACAGTGCTACTATCAGAGATATAAGAAACAAAAGTAATCTGTCTTTCAAGAGACAGTAATCAGTCCTTCAGATCGATACCTCACACAGTGAATATTAAATCTGAAAACAGAAGAAAAATTCATGATGGATGAGCCAAGTTTTACAGGAAACCTGGAGAAATGCAATGGAGCTATTCAAAATGCAGGCACTCTTTTCCTCTCTGCATAAACCAGTGAGCAATAACAGCAAAAACAATGACCACCATCAGCCCAGCACCCTGCCTCATCAGGAGGAGACGGTTCACCACGTTGTCAACATTAAATAACAAGCGGGCTTAAGAACATCCCAGGGGAGTCCTTGTTACCCAGTCTGACTCCAACGTGATGATGTCGATTACAGTCCAAGGCCTGCTAACTAGACTATCTGGGAAACGTTGTGTTGTGTGAAAGTAGGGATTGCACCAAAGAGCTGAGTTATATTTTTTAATTGCTGCCAGATGTCATATTTTTAGAGCTTCTCATCTCATGTGTTGTGTGAGGACGAATACACACGTATTACACATAATACACGCCCATCATCCAAAATGGAGAAACAGGGAAATTACAGTCAACACCTTCACATTTACATAGCTGTCTAGGTTCTGACGTCTGTAGCTTCTTGTGATGTGCAGTGATCTCTCTAGATATCGTATGTTATGATGACAGGATTTATAAAAGCAGAATTCAGTTTATTTCATTGACGTTGTTTTTTTATCTGGTGCAGCTGACAAATAAGCTGCTGGGTAGTAATTACAGACAACAATGTACAAGCGTAGGCCGAGGCCCTGTGGCGATGCATCACAACAAACACATTTTCAAAACGAAAGGCGAGGGAAAGTTGTCATTGTGTCCACCAGTGGCAGAGTTAATTAAGCTAATATGCCTGAGTGGTAGCACGGTGATTTAGCCCCGGATTACTGATGATCGAGTTCTGCAGAGAAAAGCCATGCCTGCCATTAACAAGACGTATTGCAACATTACACATGACACAACTGATTGCAAAACTGGGAACTAAGCAGACTTGGAACGTGTGATGCAGTCATAAACAAAAAGGTTCACACCAATACGTATACAATGGCACACGCTCAGACACACAGACACACACATACACACACAGACACTATAATGCAGCAACATATTGCAAGGGTCCTCTGTCACAGCAGAAAACAGTCCAGCATAAAATATTCAATAATACTAATCCAGAGCAATATCACAGATGTTATCCGTCATAAAAAAGTAGCTGACACAGAGAGAGGCTGGGGAATGTGGACATGTGTTGCGTGTCTATATCACTTTCATTCTCATCCCCCCCACCCCACACCCCACCCCATCGTCTGCTTGGTTGCCTTGCCAGTGCAGCGTCCCGTGAGGAGGCCACTGCTTTAATGTGATTTGTTCACCATGAGGTAAGAACACCAGGCCTCCCAGCCCTAATATCCCTGAATAGGTGATCTCTACAGGAAGCTAGGGCCAATACATCAATGCCGTGAACAACTCTGCAGCTGGGAGACAGGAATTGAATTAAAGGTTTTCTGCACGCTGTCGCTCTTGCTCCTCTCCACCTTTCCTCTTATTTCTTATTTTTATTTTACCTCTGTTTAATCGGGCAGGACCACTGAGAACTCAATTCTCATTTGCAGTTACGACCTGGAGAATCAAAGTGGGTAGGGAATGCGAGGGACTGAGCGGCCAATCAGATATAAGGTGAGCGATTAGCTGGCCAGATGTAGAGAACCAATTTTTTTTTTTGGAATTGGACCACGACATTGCATTTTATACCGTTGCTCTTCCGTAAAATGGTATTAGGAGATCTGTCTCTCTGGATTCCTTATTGGAACCCTGTCCCCTTCCCATTCCCTGCCTTACTGGACTCCATCACAGCTGCCATAGGCTAAGTGCCATGGCAATAGGGCAAGTCATCACACGCGCAGAAGTTAATCTTAATGCTGACAGGTTAAATCAAATGACCAAAACTCATTTCCCACAGACGCTTTGGAGCTCAGCCCTCTCGGCGTGACTCTTTGGGGAGACTATTGCTCCAGTAGGGACACGGGGAAGGTCTCTGGTTTATTCAGGGGAAAGGCAGCTCTCCACTTCGACAGGGGCATGACATCCCTGCCAAGTTGTCAGCTATCAGTTGTCACCTGCTGAACCTGCCCCTGGCTGCCTGCCCTCATTTGGCCTTCTCTGGGGTGACAGTCTACATGTAGACTATTGTTCATGCACCCATGCTTCAAAGCTTCTCCACCATGCTTAATGTTTTAAACACTTGATGTGGAAATGAGATTATCATTTGATCATGGAGCTGAGTGGCTGCTCTAAAGCTAGCTAGCTGTTTCCAGACAGCTTTTAGTTGCAGCATGATAAATTTGAATTTTTGACAGTCTAATTTGCATAACCTCTTTAAGAACTTTGATTAATTCTTGGAAATATCGCAGCAAGATCACATGACATATAATGCAAACCATCATGTTTCATGCAATCTTCTTGGGAAATCTTTGTGCTGATGAAATGTATTCATGCACATTGCAGAACAGCCTCAAATATTATCTGTCTGAAGTTTCATACAACAAATACATAATCTGTTCCACAAAACACAATGCAATTGTGTATGGTATTGTAACCATGGTCATCTCAAAATATCCATTAACTTTGAATATTAACATGACATATATGTGTACGGAACATGTACACAAACAGAGCATAATTCTGTATGTATATACTCTATATGAAAATGTCATTATGATGTACACTAACAGTACTCCATGTTCCATAAGTTCCCTGAGTGCTTCTGATGGATCGAAGTGGACGTCTTCCATATCCTTCTGTTACTTGCCACAAGGGTCCTACTAAAGACTGCCATAAAGTGATGTTTCTCTCACTGTTCATCTCACTGCACTTTGCCCTGGGAAATTATCCAAGACACATGAAAAACGTCCTGTAAAAAAGAGTGACAGTCCCTGTGGGATGCCGTTGTCATCTGAAGTCCATGATGACAGGAGCCACTCTGGCTGATAACAGCAGGAAGTGTTCCGCTCAGGTCCTGGTTTGATTTCACTGTGCACTGACTGTTTTTAACTGCTTTGCAGTATCTTGATTTCTTGTTTTGCTCCTCAACTGCTTTTCCAACTCTCTACTGAAATCTAGTGGCAATGATTCCTTTGTTAAATAGAGGACTATAAAATATATATGGAGTGGATTGGTTTCCTTATAAAAATTCTATGAAAGGAGAAACAGTACATATAATTCCCATTCCCAGTGATGTTTTATATCATTTAGTTTGCTATGAATAATGTTAGGGTAACAAAATATATTTCATAGCTCTGATGCCTTGCAATGTGAATGAACCAAGGAAACCTGTTTTACAGTTTTACATTAATAGACACAAATCTGCACAAAGTGCTTCAAATCATGTGAAACATCTCTTAGGACCGTTCTGTAACAAAATAAATTAGGGAACATGTCTGAGATGACTTACCAAGCATGACTTGAACTTGATCTATGCTTGGAATATGCAACCAAATGCTTCAGGAGGGTGAGGAGGTCATCTTGAAATTACATGGACACCTTTTCTAGAAAACCTTATGGTTTAACTGAGAATGAAAGGTAAACTACAGACCATCCAAGGTAAATGCTGTGAGTAATTTTCAAAACATAACTACAAAATGAATAAAGGCGAGACAAATTAAATAAATAAATAAACATAAATAAATAACACAAAAAGGCAAAGCTGTACACAAACCAAATCCGAATTAGCCCAGAGACTGGCTTTGGCGGAAAATCCTCAGATGGACAGCTGCCAAAGTGCTGCGCTCAAGATGGTCCCTTGTATTTCTCACCACCGGGCTCAGAGGGCTATTTGTAGAGAAACCATGCTAATGTATCCACAGCCTGAGCAAACCATTCACAAGCAAAGGGCATTAGGTCACAGCAGAGAGAAAGCGTTTTGCATCTACCTGGATATGACTGACAAGCAGTCGCAAGATGTGGCTTTTTGCAACTGTTTGCGAGCGCTGAGCGACCCTTTTGATCTGTCTTGCGTAACTGCACCCTCTGCCAATGCGCAGAGAGTTTATTTTGTGTTCACTGTTTGTTTGCTTTTAAACATTTCTCTTCCTCTCACTGGGCTGTTTGCCACCACTCTTTCTATCAGCCAGGCAGGTGTCACGCTCTCTCTGCTGCCCCTAAAAGACTGGGAAGTTGGAATTAACGCTTGTACGCTCCAATTAAACCACAGGGATGCAATACTGAATGAGGCATTTTACTTAGAATTCCTTTCTGCGGAAAACTCTTCAGGCTGCTTTCAAGTGAATCCAAGCAACATACCTGTTAATTAACTGGTAAACTCTGCACCGCCGCATAAACCAAAGACTGAAAAGGAATGTTGAGTGTTTTTTTAATTATTTGTTTGGGTTTTCCTGTCTACATTTGTTTAGCCTAGGAGATATTTTTGTGAAAAAAGCCATGTTTTCAAATGCAGTGAAATTCTGGCTTTGTACTGATTAGGCATTCATGTCTGACTGGCCACATTCAGTGGTAGATTCCCTAATACTCTAGTTACCCCCCTCCAGAATCCAAGAGGAACAGAGTTTCAACTAGCAACTATCTGAGCACAGCACAGCGAGAATATGTACATTAATTTAATCACATTAATGTTGCTAAAGTAACAGCCTATGTATAAGGGTGGATCTCCATATCAATGTCAGAGAGGTAATACATGTTTCTGAATACATATTTTTAAATGTCACCCTCACTAATTTAGCCTTGCAATAGCCCAGCACATGTACTGTACTGAGTAAAAAAAGTTGTATAAATTAACATAGATAATGCTCAACATTCTATGCTCAACAGATGGGAAAACTACATTCTTATATTCTGATCAAATCAAATTTTTAATATTATTTTGTTTTCTCAGAAACAAGACTGTTTGCAAACGAGTACTAGGAAGAGTGTCCTCATTTGGCCTTCCCTTAGCACAGACAGCTCAGTCACATGCAGGGGTATCTACAAAAAACTTCTAATCAGGTCTGGATCAGATGTGTCCTGCCCTCCTGTGTGGCGTGCTGAGAGAAAACTAATCATGCGAGAAAAGAAAAGGTCACCATAGAGAGAAACTGCCTGATGGGGAAATTATGATTTGCGTACCGGACCTGACAGAGGTAACCCCATGCCCACAGATCCAAGGTCTGACAGAGGAACATGATGTAAGTCAGTCAAGTGAGTTTTTTTTTTCCTTTGATGAAATATGTATGCCCAAATTGGAAACCTGTGGAATTCATCTCCATTTCTGTCAGAATGTCTGATTTTAGTGCTGTGGTTGACTGGTCTGTGTCTAAGGTTTAAAGAAGAAGATGCGTATCATGAGATATATGAAATCTGACCCTTCAATCAAAACAGATTTGGAGGCTTAGCTGTGACTCAGCAGCAGGGAGCTCAATATTAAAACCTTTCATGACATGTGGGACTTGCAATGTGATCTGAAACCTCATCCTTGCACGTCCTAACACAGACATTTCAGCCATTTAGACTTACTCCTGGGTTCAATCAGTAGTTAATCTAAAAAGTTTGTTAAGTATAGCCAGGATATCTTTATGTGGGTGTGGGATCCAAGACAGGCCTTACAATGATCATGCAGCGATTATGCAGTGTGTAGACATTTCTTTAATTATCCATAATTCCTTAAATAACACTTCCAATTTAAAGTTTTGTTTTTCGTTAATTACAAAATTACTGTATATGTGGGATTTGCAATTACTGAAATCCATGAGCAAAACCATGTATCCATTGAAGAAGAAGAACACTTTCTGTTTATTTGTAAATGAAGACCAAATGTTTATCGACTTCATGGGGTTTGTTGTTTGTGTACTGTAATAGGTTCACTTGGAGTACCCATGGTTTTGTAGACTAATTATCTGTTGCTGAGCCACCTCAGAAAAGGTTAATGAATGCTCTATCATTACCTTCCCATTTAGAGCTTTAACTTCACAGAAAAGCTAAGGAGAGGGCTTTGACAGAATTTAGGTGTAAAAGCAAAGTGATATAAACCAGTACTGAGGAAAACACAAATGGCTCTTCTGTTAAAGCAATTTTTGTTTGAGCATTTTTCTGCATGAATTAAATAATATACACAACCGTTTTAATTTTTATGACTGTTATAGAGAACATGATCCTTACAAAATATCTCTGGCGGCAATGCACTATAGCATTGAAACACTGCTTCTGCTAATGTACTATAGCATTGAAACACTGCGAACTGCTAATTAACCAACAGTCTTAGAGCTAGTCATGCAGGGCTCACCTTTCTGTCAGAATGCCCAAGCATCCCAGGGCAGAGTCTGCAGGGAGCATTAGATTACACAAGTATGCCAAAACACAATAGTTTGCTTCATGGTCCAATTGCTGCAAAAGGACTGTGAGGAATGGATCACAACAATGACATTATACGAACAGGACAGACACAACACATTACAAATGTACAATACAAATGAAGACACAGGTAACAGTACAAAGTTCATACAGCTACAGTACACAATGTTATCAGATGAATCAAAATGCATGTTACATTTTAAAGGAGATTATAGCTGGAAACGTCAGCCCAATTCCTGCATGCATATGGATAAGGAATCATGGGAGAAATAAATCGAAAGCTTGGCATGAAAGTGACTGGTTTGCAAGAAGTTAATCCCAATAAAAACACTATCCCCAGTAGATTACTAGCCATGCTGCAAAGAATCAATAGGAGAGTATGTGACCCATCGCCAGATTTAAAGTGGTCCGAGTGCCACGTTCGAGAGCCTGGCATGAGCCATTGAGAATGTCAGAATGGCTATTATCGAATTGTCAGGGGGTAAAACCACCAAAGAGATTTCAGAGATAGTAATCTGGAGGGGACATTCAGGGAGTACAATAGGAAACAACAAAAAAAAGAGACAGGGCAGTCAGAGGTTCATTTTGAAGGCTTGAGAGACTGGCTTTAAAGGAATGACCAGCATTTTGGCTCCTAGCAACAGCTGGCTACCACAAAAACAGCTCCAACAAATTTATTGCTAGAGGGGTAATGACCGGGTTGTTGTTAGCAGGTCAAAATTCTGTGACCAGTTGCATCCAAAGTAATTTCATGCAGGGAGAGCAGTACAGCAGCACTGCACATGTTGCCTCTTTCAGAATGGTAAACAGACAATTCACTGATGGACGTCATACACAGATGCTAAAAGTAACTTTTAGCATCTATATATAAATAATTTTCTTTCATAAAAAGGGGTTTGCATGCAAAGACGAAAACACTGCCATTGCCCTACCTTTTATATCTACAATTTTAAAGCATTTTCTCCCTTGGTTTAGGATAATCCTGTGAAAGGTACAGTGCATGACCTGCCTGTTAATGTGCACTTCAGTATTCATCAACACATCTGCATCAGTTACATTTCTGTAGCGTATTAGCACTGGCAGGGGTGTGTCAGCGGCCCCTGGCTGATTGAGAGGGAAACTGGGAGTGTGCGTGAGTGACACGTTTCTGTGACTGCGGCCTTAAATTACAGTTTACAGTAATGCAGCCAGGCTTTCCTCAACATATTTACTCGCCAGCTAGAATAGTCAGACAACCCATCATTAAAAAAACTGAAGCAATTGCAAAAGACAGCAATACTTCTGAAGGCACTTTAATGAATATTCACATGCTGCTCGAAGCACCCTTAGATGGAATCTGAAGAGAAAGGTATATACCTGTAAGCATACATGGTTTGTTGTTTTCCATATCCTGTGTGGATTTATTAACGTGGCAGAATCACCCCAGGCATTGAAAGCATCCAGCAAGGCTCATCGATCCTGGACAAACACACTAACTAATGCACACAGTCAATATGCCTCTCAGAGGGGCGCAGTCCACACAACACGCTCTCCATCTGCTGACATTTGACAGTTTGAAAGCTTAGTCTCAAATACCTGACTGTTGACCGAGGCCATGCACCTTCTGTTTTGAAATGTACACTATAAAAGACTGCAAAGCCACAGATTCAAAAAGTGCCCATGGCAACGATGCTGGATTACTGCGGTAGGTCGAAGCTGATATAGTGCCTTTCATGGATCTCAAGACAATTTACATTAGAGGAAGTAGGGGGTGGGGTTCAAGTCAAGTTATCCATTCTGTAAGCACACCAGATACTAGAATCCACAATCTGTAACTCATAAAAGCCCTTGTCAATAGAGCTGTCCCAGTTTTATTGATAAGCCAATAGCATGCAGCAAGGGCTCAGAGCACAAGTATTGACACCATGAAGAACCTGTTGACCCCTTCACCTGTAAGGCTGAAGTCCTTGGGATGGGATGACAGCGGACCTCACTCAAGCAAGGGTAGAGAAGAGTCTGCGCGACCTGAGCGGGAAGCAATCCCAATGGCCACCCACTAAGTGGTTTAGTGTATTGGATAAAGGTAGGGAAGTGTAAATATCCCTTTAGTGTAGCCCTCTTAGTGGATTAGTGATTAGCTCGTGATTAGCTATGTTAGCAGGATACCTACCTAGGTGTTTTGTGTAAGCTAAATTTCTAATCCCTTATACCAGCCAATATAAGGGATGGAAAAATGAGCCAGAGCAGTAAAGCAGCTAACATAAATAAAATGAGTTATGAACAACTTTAACTGCAGCTGAAATGAACTAAGACTGGAAAATGGGCCACCCAAAAGCTGATCAAAATTAGCCAGTAGCCACATGATGTTCTAAATAAAACTAATTTATAAGTTTGTTGAAAACAAGGTTGCTGGCAAGTTTGCTTAAATTGAATTCTTTATGCGACAATGCTAAAAAGTAAGTGGGGATTAAGCAGCTGTGCTAGCTAGAGAGTATATATTATTCTGCTAGTTGCAGTATTGCGGCCTTCAAAAGATACATTGGACTAAAGGCATATGCCCATGGCGCAGACTTGGCTGATTACATAGTCCAGTTTAAACTGGGTACCAGAGGAGAAAAAGAACAGGGCACTACCAGTAATTGTATACAGCATGCATGTTCCTGTATGGCAGCTGGCTAGTTGTGGAAACTGTAGATTGTAAATGATAATTTTAACAGTCTGATTTTTTTCTCCAGGAGTATTGCAGTATGTGTGCTGAGCGGTAATCTTCATTAGTATACTTGCTGGTTGGCTTGCTACCACTTTCCCCCAGTACCAGTTAATTCAGCCTACAGCTGCAAAAGAAAATTGAATCTATACAGGCAAATATCTTTGTTAGCTCACATTTGCCATTTTAATTAGTGAATCTAGTGTGCTGAATCCTACCACAAAACAGAGCTCCCTTGCTAAGACTGACTGAACATTATGCAAAATAGTCAGCACCCATTTTAAGCATAGCAATGCTATATCGTGTTAAACACATTAGTGCTTTAAGTCCTTGTAATTTTTACTTTTTGAATGTCTCGTGGTGCCTCTACACCATTCAGGATCGGGAGTGGGTCAGAGCCTCCTCGTGGACTGACACAACACAAATCAGAACCATGGACAGCAAGAAGCAGAACTGTAGAGGAAAGAGTACCATCAGGACCAAGGACAGCAGTCATGGTCAGCCTTACTCCCTGTTCCTCATGCACACCTGTTCCCCATGACTAAATAACACTGCCTTCCCTCAAGAGGACAAAAGACAAGGAGACAAGACAGACAGCACTTCAGTTAAATGTTTACTTTAACCAGGATAACCCCTGTGTAATCCTGACAATTTCAAAAGGACAAATTTTAACCAAATACACAGAACAAAAATATTTTGTGTGATTCTTTGGTTTGTTAAATGGCATGTTTCTTTGAAAGTCTAGGGAACGTGCAATTACTGGAGTTTAACACAGTACAGTACTTTAAACATGTCTTTGATGCAGGCTTGGGATAGACAAAGCACCATGTACATTTGAGACCTCAGTGCTCTGGTTCAGATGGCTCATACAGGGGAAAAGCAGGGGCTCTAGCACAGTTTCACAACACTAGGTCCCAGTGCCTTAACTGAGCTTCCTTTTATTTGTTTCTTTTCTGACAGTTTTTATTTCCCCTTACATCTTGCATGTCTTTGTTGTGTTTTTCCTCTTCCCTTTCACTACCTATTGAGACCAATAAAAGCAGCCCTCAGGCCTACCACTGCCACTGCCACTGGTCAGTATTTATTTACAGTGTACTGTGCTCTCCCACAGGCAAGTATCACAGCCTTTTGATTGCACAATCAGTATGTGCAATTCTATTGTGTGCCTATCTGAAGAAGCTATGATGTGCGTTTGCAGAGTATGTGTAGGGTTTTCAGCACAATGCCTGCCCACTCAAGCTGCTTCTGGACTGCAAGTGCATGATGCATTTCTGGCTCCAACATGGCTTCGGCTCAGTAATTGCAGGTGAGAGAGAGACATGGCCATTGTGTTAGCACTGAAGTGATGTAGCTGCCAGCTACTGCCAACTGATTCCCCAGCAGGTGTGTCTATTAGTCTCTATCCAGTATATGTGTAACTGTGTGTGTGCGTGTGTGTAGGGAAAGGAAGAATGGGAAAATAATGGAGGATATATGCATTCAGCACAAAGCCTTAGATTATATCTCCAGATGTGGCAGATAAATCAATCCTGTAAGTTTTGCGTTAGCTTCTACATGTTTCTTTGCAGTCTCCCTCTATCTCTGATCTTTTTTTCTAAAAAATGTGTCTCAGGGAAACACTTTTTATCATCTGTCATCCTGGAAAGAGTTTGAGAACTTTCTAGGTAAGAGATATTAAAAACAATGTCTCACCTTGTAACAAGCCAGGTCACAGACAAACTGGTCACCCGTTACAACAAAGTGGGTTCTCATGACATCATCCAGAAGGTTTCAGGCGCTGCATGAGGCTGCAGCCAATTCATTTCCCTCCAACCCACAGGGAGGATGGCAGTGTGGGAAAGGGAAGGTGACTGCCTACACTCTTCTCCCTCTTCTCCAAGCTTGTCAAGAACCTGACTTTGATGCAAGAGATACAGTCAATCACTTGCTTCACGATAACAAGGCAGCAGGATTTGAGGTAATAAACGGGTCTGACTGACACTCGGGAGTGGTGAGTAACTGGTCCCTGAACAGCATAGCCATGTGCTACGGGGCGACAATTATTGATATTGGCACAAGCATTTTTCATTCCAACTGTGTACCTCTGGTATGTGTGGCTGTCACTCTGCTCCCAGCTCCTTTATTGTATCAATCAGTGTGATCAAGCTTGTGTCAGTATTACCAAGCATCAGTCACTAATGGGCTCCACCATGTCAGATTTAAAAGATGCACGAAAGGAGTGCTCTAAAGGAGAGGGAACTCTTATATGAACACACCTGTCATAACCAAATCAGTGCTCTAGACTCACTGACACGGTGTGAACATGACAAAGGATGCACTTAACTGACCCACACAAGCACAGCTGTGCCTGCCACCTCCAGGCTACGACGCATGATGGCAGGAATCTTTGCGTGTAGCCAGTATCCGTTTGGACATCTGGGAAGTCAAATTTGAAGCATTGCGACATCCTCTATGTGTAGAACAGCAGTTAGCTAGTTGCAGGTGCATTGAGCAACACTGGCAGCCCAATTTGTTGCTGCCTGACACAATCTATGAGATGGTGGGTGACTCAAATATGTCCATGCGTGTGCATATACACACGCACACACACACACACACACACACACACACACACACACACACACACACACACACACACACACACACACACACACACACACAGAATTTCACTCACAACTTCAGTTTGTGTCATGGTAATTGTTGTGTTTTACTTTTTTTTAAGTCAGATTCCTCAACATTCCTTTCACAGCCTCAGGAATTTTTATACAAGTTATATATATTTTTATAATTAGCTCTCTTGAAGCACTGTATGGACTAGAGTGTGGAAAAAACAGTTACTGGCTCACGAACAAGTATGTCAGAGGACTGCTGTATCTCCAGGTGCAGGTGACAGAATGACAGGGTGAGATTCACTTGGATTTTCGTGAGTTGGGTAGGAAAATTGAGGAAAATAGCCCACACACGCATATTCACATGTACATATAACCGTTGTAACTCTGCTAACTCCAAGTTTCTGTTTGCTTTTAAAAGTAATTTGAATTTAGTGCATTTTCCCCATCTGCACACTCTTGGATCAGAGCTCTTCCCGCTAGCCATTGAGCTAAGCTAGCCCACCTTTACTGTATGCGTGTACACAGTCCTGGTAGCTTAGGTAGCATAACCATGTGTTTAGTTACCACAGCTAAGTATCTGCTAGGTCTGGAAAGGTAGTCATTTTCTTTCTACTGGCCACTGAATCTTGTTGTACAACAAAATAAAAAAATGGAGGTGATGATTTGCTCAGGATAAAATGTGTAATCCAATCAAAATATTGCTTATCTCCCCCACTGAAGTTCAGTTAGCCAGTTTCAGCCCCTTAAAGCACTGCGACTTGTTAGCTGGATGGCTAAAGGTCTAGGATCCAGGCTTACAATCCTGCATGGTACAGATTCTACCCAGCCAGAGGGCAAGCACAGCAAAATGGCCTGTGGCATTTTATATTCACGCCCTGTAAAAGTCAATCACAGCTTCACATAAAAGGAAAAACAATGGTGCATCCACTATGCAGTCTTTTTTTTTTGTCCTGGCACCTAGGGGCACATTGTGTAAGCTGATTCATTTTATTTAATTATTTTTAATCCTTACTGCTTTAATTACAATAATTGAGTTTTTAATCAGTTTTAATTGAGTCCTGACTGGTTTTGATTGAGCTGTTGATTGAGAAGTGAGCTGTACTTAACATTGCTTGATAGTTCATGCGTATTGAGTCCTGCCTTGTAAGGAATGTGCTGCTGGCGTATGTGTTTATGCTCACATAAAACTGCAATTAAGAAGAGTTTTATTCAATTATTTTGTTAAAACGTGCTCCTTAAACAAATTTGGGACAGCTGTCTCTACGAAACTTGAGTAGTTGGCCAATTAATGCTCAAGACCAGTTGATTAGAAAGGTAATCCCATCCAATTAAGCTGAACACCAATTTATGTTACTTATTTGTTTAATCAGTACAAATGAGCAGAAATACAAATTTCTCAAATCCAATCAACAGTCAATCTTTGGCTCAATTACACTCAGAGAGCAAAGCTAGTTATGATAAAGTTTTTACCAAACTGGAGACAGCAATGTATCCTTCCTCTTCTTCATTAATAAATACCTGTCTCTTTGGAAATACTTGAAAACAGCATTTCTCAAAACAGTATGCAGTATACTCATGAAAATGCAAATAAAGAACATAACTCTGACCAAAGTTTCTGTATTCCCCCTCACCCTAACTGATCTGAGAGAAAAACACAGCAAAAAAAAAAAAAAATCAATCATCAATAATACATGCAGTGATGGGAGAAAATCTTATAATCTCTGCAATCATAATTAAAGTATGACATGTGGTATTTTAATGCAGGCAAAGTGCTGAAGGAACAAGATAAGAAATATTTTAATGACTATGTGTTCCGAGAAGATGACATTCGGTACACCATGTTTGCAGAGGAATCCAAACTAGGTGGTGGAGGATCAGGTACAGAAAAAAACACCCCAAAATGTCCACAACCTTGGCAAAGTTCATAAACTTCAACTGCATCAAACACTTAATTGTCACTAAATCATACTGAGGGTGAAATATCCATTAATCATTAAATAAAAAGCAATTAAATAAATAAATACAGATAAGTGGGTGAGAGAAGCTCTTTTAGCAAGAATATTATGAAAACACATCTACGAATACATTCATGTACGGACATACACAGGGGATTTACCACATATCTACACCTTACAAAGTAGTAACAGATTTAAACCAGATATGTTCAGAAAGAAACTTCCATACTGTAAAAGGATAGATGTTAATCCACTCATTCAGATGGCAAAACATTTCCTTCATCAGTATGTTAAAAGAGTAACCTGGTTACATTTTATAAACTGCAAAGTGTTGAGACAGTAGAAAAAGTGATAAATTATGAAAACAGACACCAAATTATTTTCTCCCCATCAAGGAGACGGTTAATTCCCTCTGACAGACGAGCTCATGGAAACAAAACCCGGGAAAAAGCTGTGTCGAGTGAGACAGAGGTGAGAGAGAGGTAGGGGGCACATCTGTGCCGGAGCCATGGCCTGGGGCTGTTTGCCTCCCGCTCTGATGGGGTAACAGCCCGGAGACTCTCAACAAGGGTTCAGAATGCACAGTTCACACTGCTGCGACCATGACGGCAAAAACACATGATGTGCAAGCACTCGCCGGGTGCTGAAGAACGAGCCGTTGCAGAGCTGTGGGGCTCTAAAAACATCAGGCGGCTCTCTGTTGACAAGATTCCACGCCGTCCCCGGCCCGCAGGTGCGTTGGCTGAGGGTTCAGCTCGTTACCATGTCATCATTTCCCTCCTGTTTTCTCTTCCTTCACTGAAGCTGTAGTTGGCCCAGTTTGCTCAGCTCTCTGTCTGGCTTCAACTTGAAAGCTGAATGCGGGCGTCCTGTGATGTGGGTGCAATGAATCAGAGTGTGGGATCATCCAGGCACCTGGGAATCCAGGTCCCAGGAGAAGAGAGAATCCCTGCTCTCTGCCTGCTCTTTTCTACTGAAACAGGCATTCGCCACCCCTTTGATTATTCCACTTTTTTGCGGATCGTTGGACGCTGAGAGCCCCACTGGGATGATAATTGGAATTAAATGAGACGATTAGACCATTCCAATGGAGCGACCAATCTGGAGCTACAATCAGACCATTTATTCTCAATCAAAGGAACGAGGCAATTAAATGTCAGATTAAAAAAGAGAACTTTTGAAGGCCTACTGTATAGTACATGCACAGACCAATTATATCCTGATTATATCTTATCCAAACTATTCAGCCAAAGTGAAAGTATCAGCAGAGCTCTGTGCAGAGCGGTTTTTAAGGCTTCCAAAAAAAAACCTGAGCTGTCAGCTTCAAAGCTTTAAACAGAAAACATCCAGCTAAAAAAGTTCAGATGCATTTACGAAGAACACGGCTGCTAGATGTCACTGCTTAGGAGACATTACCCAGCCCTGGTGGGACGTATCCTGAATATAAGAACATTGCTTCACAGACTATCATCCACACTGAAGGATGTTAATGACAGTCACCCACTCTCAATCCCCCAGTGAGAAAAATAGCACTCTGTATTATCGGAAAAAATTGTGCCGAGTTTATTAGAGTCCCCCAGTCTCATGGTATCCATCAGGCAAGCACAAGACTGCCTGGCATAATTACCTCTGCACTGTTTTAGCAAAAATATGGAGCACGGATTCACCAGAAAAAAACTTCAGTTAGCCAGTTTACTGTGAGAATCATAAATTATTTGAATTTCCTAGACTTAAATTATTCAAAGAAATATTTCTGAATAATTTAAATCCATAACCTTTGACATCACAGTAGATAAAGTGATGTGTTACTTTAATGTACTGCTTGTGAACTTTTTTGTTTTAAAAATGCTTTAACATAACAATAACAATGCAGACATTTAAACATAAAAGTATTTACCTGTTTAAACGCCTTAGTCTCTAGTTATCCCTTCATGAGGATGGGCAGCATAGGCAAACAGAGAAACAGGGCTAACATTTAGCAGTCATTAGCTTGAACTACAGGGCTGCAAATGGGCAACCAACTTGCAATTCAAAGTTTGCCTTAAAATCGTGTCATTATTGAAGCACCGCTTCGGTGCAATGAATCATCAGTCACAGCCACCCCTCTGTTTACCACGGAGCAGGGAATTCAAGAAAACAAAGAACCTGCGGCGCTGCTCTTGTTGTGGAGGCAGTGAAAGGGAGCCATTTTGAAACTGAGAGCTATTTAGGGAATGACAAAAAGACATCTCTTGCTCTCAGTCAGCAGAAATAGATCAAGCAGGAGTCATCTGCTGTGCCCGATTCCTGCCAGTCACAGTCACTGGAGTCAGTCTCATATATGTGCTGCTTCACCACAGGAATTCTCACTAAGCAGCCCAGTCAAGGACCCTCTCTTGGTACTTTCAACACAAGGGGAAGTACAGTAGACAAATTAAACACTATAATAGTCATTAACTAATAAGGGGTTGAGCCATCCTTGAGAACAGCTTAAATCCATCTGTAATCCCTCTGTAACAGGAATGCTGCTCTACAAGATTAAATATGTTTATAGTGGGTGATTGGGCCGTTCGTTTTAACGGAAAGCCACCAGTTCTTTGACAGATGAAGGATGTGGAAATCCACTTCAAACTTTACATTCCAGAGCCCATAAAAGTTATATAGAAGTAGTTATTGGGGAGGCCTTGCAAGGTGTCTGAAGCCACTCCTGTATCTGTTAAGCAGTGTGTTTGGGGGCATTTTCACCTCAGTTATTCTCAGTTCCTCAGCATTCAGCTGCTCATTGTATTGTTTTCATGTATAACCAGGAGCCAGCTTTTCTACAGGGGTTTTTTGTGCAGCACAGGTTATAACTGACTTTGGTAAAAATATGTAGATCCTGATTACATATTCAGACAACAATAAGAAGCTGGAATAGCTTCTGTTCAAGATGGTGATCCATTTCATAGTATAAGTACTCCACCTGATGTTCAATATTTTAATTCAATCTTCAAAATAACTTAAATTTCTCATAGACAGAACCACACACCCAGAGCAGTAAATCCTCTGCACACACAGGGAACAATAAGATTATACCTCAATGCAATTTTACATATTGGAGTATTAATTCTGAACTCCTCAAAATTCATAAAATGAAATGGCATTACTATAAATCTCTGCAGACGGATAAAGGTTTCAGACGGTACTCTCCATAGCAGCTGTATTTCGGAATTCGTTGGCTGGGGTTTATTTATTTCTTTATTATTTTTTTTTTCAGAAGGCAGCTCTGAGCCAAAGCAGTTCATTTTAATAATCATTGATATTAATTTGCCTTTGTTTTCTGCAGCAATTATGTAAACAGATGATTGCAGGCTGCCAGTTTGGTGTCTGGGAATGTGAATACGACTCCAGCTACCATTTATAATACTGACCCATGTCCCTTATCACACATATCACAAAATCACAAATCTATCTATCACACAATCTATCTCACTGTTTCTCCATCTCTCTCATGCTCTCCAGTCAATTCAAAAAGCTTGACTGAGAATTTGTCAAATTCACGCTGCTAAATCTCATAGGCGATAAGTAAACCATTGAACATACCATTTCATGTGTAGTACATTCAATCCTGCAGAACAGAGCTTGGACAGTGTTCGTACACAGGAATATGCTTTGTTAATGAGAATTCAGCTCTCTCTCTCTTCCTGTTTCTGTCCCTTCTGTGTCTGCCATGCGTCTCCATGACCCCCCTCATTGAGGTTCACTAAGAAAGTAGAACTCGATGCAAAATAAGTGCAACAGGTTGTGTTCACACTGATCCTGCACAGAGGGAGCTGTTGCCATACCAACCATCTACAGACTCACAACATGTAATCATCTGTGCATCTTGAGGCCAAGCAAAAATTAACCGTTGCCTTAGCATTCCAAATCAGCTGCACAACAGTGAGAAATGGGGAGAACAAACAATTATATCTTTATTACCTGATTTACTTCCAAATGTCCAGAAAAAGTTCATTTCCAGCCCCCTGAGTATTATTGATCATACTTTTCATTGGATGTACTTCTTCACTGAAATGTCACATGCTCAGTGTTGAATGGAAGAATAATTCACTGAATTCAAATGTCCACTTCACTAAATATGAAGGTTATCCGGACAGAATATGCAAAAATAAAAGGTAGAAAAAACACTAAACTAGCATCACTGATTCTAGTCATTCATACCATGTGGCACAGTAAAACAAGGATTTATGCTGAAACTCAGTATGCTGAGGCTTAAGGTCTGACAAATTAAACTCAGTGTTTTTCCCTCATAAGTAGCCTATACCAATTCCTCCTTTCTGCAAGCATGCTTGCTTTCTTCACATAAAGTACACCTTCAGGCAAAACAATCATTAAGGGGATAGGGATTAAACAATTGGTTGTTATTTGGCTTTACTATTTTTAAAAATTTTCCTTATACTCTCTTCCCGGCTCAGAATACAAAACGTTTTCAGCTGTCAAGAAAGCTCCTCATAGCAAGAGAAGAGTAGGAAAGAAAAGGGAACCAAATTCTTTCCTGTCCTCTACAAAAAGGTCAGTCAGAGATGAATTCTGCCCGGAATGACCATACAAATGAACACCATTTTTTGATAGGTATGGTAATTCCTTCCTGTCATCTAATGTGTTCAAAAAGAGCTCCTTTGCTAAGTCTCCCAGTTCCCTCAACCTCAACCCCAACCCAACAGCAAGCCTCCCCTGCTCATCCTGGTTCAACAGAAACAGCAGCTCCACCCGGCACACATGATTGTACAACCACCTTTTAAAATGCCACCCTCTCACTAACGTAGCCTCAATGGCAATTTAGAGGTGAACATGACCTAATTACATTTTGGACTTATTTGTTCCACTTCATTACAGTGCCACTGCTGAGAGAACGCTGCAGTGTAACGCAGCCTCACTTCACCGCTGGGTTTGATTTTGCTCATGTTCTGTCTGTCACATGGATCTCCTCTCAGAGAACTCTCTTTTCAAAGACTCATTTGTGCAGCAAAGCTCCATTAAAACCTGTGATTAGAGAGATCTGGCTCTCTGATTAGCTTCCTCTCCATCTCCCCTCAAAATGACTCCTTCTGCATTATTTACATTTCTCCTTGTTGTCCTGCTTTGCTTTTATGTGCGGTAAAATATTCTTTTTCTTCAGCCAACTCCTGCTATTCAATACATTGCTATGGAGCTCCTTTGGACCAATTATTGCATATCATGTATGGCTTGAACTTTTTCTGTATGTACACACACATAAGCATGTATATATTATTGTTCCAGTCACTTTCTCCTACGTTGTTATTTTACCCTTGCCAGTGTCTATTATCTGTCTATTACTACTGCAGGCAAATGATGGACAAGAAATAATCAAATAAATAACAACCTGCCATTAGACAGGAATGTACAGTGGAAAGTGTGTGGGTTGTTGTAATCTCAGTGAGGAGACAGGTAGAAGATTCCATATCCCCCTATCAACGTCTCTGTTATGTCAGTCCTTATTCCTTGCCGAATATCACACAGTAATTAGCCTCTAGCTCTCATATGTTAATTAAGCACAAATATACATGTTCAGGCATAATGTGAGCTCTTACAAGGCAACACCTCTATTATTCAGGCAGCAACTAAAGAAGCACCAAGCCATTTCAGGACATCATGTACATCTCAAAACCAGGAATGTGAACAGAACAGAAGAACAGAAATGTGCCATAATGTCATGGGGAATTTCCTGATTGTTGTGTGCCTTTCCTCTCAAGTCAGAAGCACAACCGTCCCACCTTGAGGAATGACTAAAACAGGCTCAGGTAAAAAAGTGAATGATGGCTGCGGCTGCTAAAACGCTAACCTTCCACAGAGATTTTACACGATGTTGAATCCATGGCTGTGGACCTCCACATCACATGTACACAATACCCTTTGTCACAAATGGGGCACACTGCTCGTGCAACGAAGCGCACCTACTCAGGTGTGGCGGCACTAGCCCCCAACCCCTCACAGCATAAGACTAGATTTCTATAAAGAGGAGTGCACTTGGAGCGCAGAAAATGGGTGGAAACAAGTGCGTGCCACAGTGCACAATTATGAATCATTTACTATGACTCTGGTTAAAAGGGCTTTGATATCCACATGTCTCACAAGTGTTCCACTTGCGCTACCTTTTACGCCTGTGCCTCTTTATAATTAATGTCATTTCTTACAGCGGGTAGGTAGGCTCATGAAGCATGAATGCTTCACTCAGTCGCTCTCATGTCTCACTAAAAGCATGTAGTGCAGCTATAATAATTACCTACTGATGTGATGAGTCAATTTAGCCCTAATTGCACAGTTTTAGTAGTCATGGCACATACCTGATAAGTGGAAAAATTTCCTTAATAGCAATAATTTTTAATCTGTTGCCAATATTCTTTGCTTCTAAGGAGTTCATCTTTCATGCTATTGTGGTCCAACGTGGTGGAATATGCACGTTATTTTAAGTTGCTTACACTCAATTTTTAGCAACAAAATGTAATTTTGACTTATCTACGAGCTATGATAATGTCTTGGAAGACCTATCTTGGAAGGCATTGCTGCATGGCTCGGTAATAACACAAGCTGATAAGGACTGCACAATTAGCTTTACTCATATCTCGCATCATCTGTTGGCGCTGCACGGAGCAATCTCTTTCATACTCACAGGCTCTGATGAGACAAAGTGAGGTGATTTGTGTCTTCTGCCAGAGAAACAGTAGCCGGTCCCCTGTGCACAAAGTCACAGGTGTTTGCCCGGATCTATGCGTTTTGGTGCATTAACAGGGACGGCTCCTCTCTCCCTCTGCAGCTTCTAACAGTGGTGCCCAACCAGTGAGAGGAGCCATAGTCTCTCTCACAATTAGGAGGCAAAGCTTTCCCTCTGATTACACAATGTACGACTGCCTGAGAACACAAAGAACACCCTGGGCGTGTTCACTTTTTACCCTCTGCTCATGATTCAGCAGGCTTTTGTACTGTGACATATTTTCCTCACCCTTGTCTCTCTGTCCTCTGATTAGACCACTAATAGGGCCAGTTAGCAAGTGGGTGTCTAATTGTACGTTCAGCGCTGCCCTGCGCAGTGTAATGCTTGTCTGAGGTCCATGTCTATTCAAGCCAAAGAAATTGATACTGAAACAAAAGATGTGCACCAGACAACTGAAATGATCATATTTCATTGCAAACTCAAGAGTTTGTACCCATATGACGGGAGGCCTGACCCCTAAGATGTATACTGCCATGTACCCTTGAGCAAGGTACTTAACCTGAATTGCCTTGGTAAATATCCAGGCATATAAATGGATAGTGCCTAATCTATGCAAGTAGCCCTGGATAAGGCCATCTTCCAAGCAAATAAGTAATGTAACACCATCATATTCATAAGTTATTCTCTTTCATGCAAGGCTGCTTATCTCCTTGTGCACCATAACAAATCTTTTTTTCCCCCGTGTCTGTTCAGCGGGCAGCTTTATCGGCTGTGTCATTGCAGGTATTCCGCCGCCCGCGTGCCGCGTGTCAGACGCGCCACAAATCTATGCTAATGGGGCCGGAGGCGGAGAGCCGTGGCTCCCACTGGGCCGGGCAGGGCTGCGATATGATCAATGCAGAGGATGGTAAATATGTGTGGGCAGCTGATGTAGAGTCAGCTGAGGCTTGCGCTGCGGCCTGACAGCTCTGTGATGGAGAGGTGTACAGGGACAAGGGAAGAGTGGGATGGACGCCAGACCGGCGAGAGAGCATGCCGCTGCCCCCATGGTCCCTCCCACTGCTGGGCTGGGTGACTCTGCACTGAAGGGCCGCTCCCTCAGGTTAAGTCCATTACTTTCCAACTGAGTTAAAAGCATAACATCATATGTATATGCTTGTGTGCATATGCTTTTGTGAGCATGTGTGTATATGAATATACAGGGGTAAAATAACATATACAAAAAACGGGCTGGTGAATTACCACAACATTACCATTTCACAGTTCAATTACCATTGAACTGTGAAATGCAAAATACAATCATACTTGCATAAAGACAGATATTTTGTCATTTTGCTGTTTTGCTATAGAGTACTATTTACAAAAGTTAAACTGCTCAAACAAAAGCTTGTTTGTGGCTTAAGTTTCTCTGGACAAATCAGTTTCCCAGCCAAGGTGATTCTGCGTTACCATCATGAGTCAGAGCCCTACCTGTCACTCCTATTGTGAGTGATTGTAGCTCAAACATTTTTTTCAATATTACTGAAAGAGAATGTGAAAATAGCAAGAGAGGATATGCCAAAAAAGATTCATTCAGAGAAGTGCCATGATTGCTGGTGGGTGCTTAACCAACAGTTTTATCCAACACGTGCAAAACTGAAATATGGATAGTGACTGAAATCATTTAATTTTGTGAATGTTCTCTTTGCATCCTTTGAAACTAGGCTGAAATGAAATCATACTAACCTCAGTGTTACTGTAATCTCAACACAGTCTAAACTGCCAGACCAAACAAATCAAATGTCCATTATTTGTCTTGTCTGTGTTCCTTTGGAGTGCTTTTTCCAGATATTACTGTGCAATATGTGTATAATGCATTTGAACATTCTTTTCAGAATTCTGGTATTTAGAATGAGGCTTCATTGTACTTAAATTGTATAATATGGCAGTTCAGATGGTTCAAATTCCTGAGCAACCTTCCATATTACCTGCGGTGAGTTATCTATTTTTACATGCACACAGCTGTGCAAAGCCATATAATGACTAAAACCTTCAAACTATCATCTGGCCTTTCAGAATGAGTCTAACATAGGAATACAAGCAACTGATTGGCTCAATATGCTCTGAACGTCCATTCAGGTAAAAGGCCAAGAGTAGTAATTAGACAGAGGGATGAAAATGAACTTGATTTCTGTGTGAGGCTGGCATCGTCAAGAGGGCCCTGGACACCTCCGAAAGGCTCACTGTCCAGCACCCGACCCAGCTCATAGGGAAAACAACAAAGGCACATTCTGCCTGGACTCTCTGAGTATTCACTGGGCTGTGGTGATTGATGTCTCCCAGCCTGTCTGCAATCTGCATGAGAATGTCAGTGCGCAGCGAACTGACCCTGACCAGCACAGCTCAGCCCAGCACCATGCAGGCAAGTTGCCGGGACACTAAGTCTTCATAGGAAATCCAATATGAACAAGGACATACACCTTAATTCTTTATTTACAACAGATAAATGTTTTGGAGTATCAGTATAATAGTAAGTTTTAGTATAATGTCTCCAACCATTTCCCACACTTACAATGGGTTTGATGTTAAAGTGCAGTTGAGCACATGCACACAGCTAAACAGTATAAGCATCAGGCACCAGCAAGAGAACCTGGAAAATTTTAGGGGTGAAAACAATCTAAAGAGACAGTGCATCCTCATGCCGGGTCCACTGACAGGAACTTGAGTGATGGCTTTGTTTTCCACCTGCATCCGATTGGTCAGTGGCAGGCAATGAAGAAAAATATGGATGAAGGTTTCATTTTACTTATGAGATTGCCCCTCTACCTCTGCCCTCATTCTTTCATGTGGTTGGGGTGTCTTTACTGAGATCAGTTTCCACACTCACACACACACACACACACACACACACACATAGAAACCCCTGTCACTTCTCCCAATCGAGTTTAGCCGAAAGGATTCAGGCAGACTAATTTGCCACCACCATTCCTCATTAAAACAATAGCATGTGTACATGTTTTTATGTGAATCAGTTCTGTTTCCTTCTGGGAGGATAATCTATGTACCTGCCCAGTGAACCATCCGCTGAACACATAGAATATGGTTATCCTGCATTAGTGTTTACTGTGTTGCATGTTACCTTAATTACAAGTGGCAAAATGTCTCCAGCAATTTTGCACAGGCATTATAATAAGTTTAATAAAATATGAATCTTATTGCAGATGCAAAATTAATGAGGCTATGATTTTGGTGCTTAATTACAGAAACAGTGAAAATGAGATTGGATGCTAAAACCCCACTGTGACCCCACTTTGCTGATTATAGCTGTGCAGGTTGTAGGCTGGCCAAGAGAAAATAATGGATTGAATGTGTCAAGACCCACTGGTTAATTAACAAATAACTCCAGAAAAAATATTTCCAGCTTAAAGGATAAGCGTGTACAATGTGTCTGTGTATCAGCTACTTGAAATATGGTTTGATGGATTGTGAGAAAAAAATATTGTGCATAATTGCCTTAAAGCACGTGATATTGAAATCTTACCAGTTTCAATGTTTCATAAACTCCATGCAGTACATTTGGACCTCCACAACAACATGCAATAACAAATAAGATTATATGAAGCATCACACTACTGCATACAGATCTAAATGATTACAATTATTATTCTGATTCATTGCCACACTTTTACTTTATTTTATCACTGGTGTTAACACACCCCTGATACCAGCTGAGGAGGAGGAGGTCTGGAAGAGCTTCTTTGATATTTAGGTGCTGTTAGTGCGTAAGAGGAAGGATGTGAGATCAATGCAGAAGAGCTCTCAATAAAACCATTTCCTCTGCGAGGCTCACATGGCCCGTCGCCAGCTCTCAAGTTTCCTCCGCAGTTGACAGTGTGGCCCTGTGTCATCCCTAGTTATCTCAACAACGCCGCTGTCGTCCAGATTAAACATGTCCCCAGCGTCCCTACTGGTTGGGTGTGCAGCACAAAGCCAATCGGCTGCTCCTTCCTCCTCCTCTCAGACCACAGGATTCAGTTTAATGGGAACTCCTGTGACACCCGCGCCCTGTGTCACACGGTCACTGAGCGTAAACACGCACTGCCACTTACCGCCGACAATGCTTACTGTAGTGTGAGATTGGAAAGTGTGCACAGCTGATAAGTGCCTAACGACTGCCATTCAGCTACAGTAACACATACTAATCTTGGGTCGTAGGCTACGGATGGCGGTTAACACATATAAACTCAGAGGGGAAAGAGGGAGAAAGATGTGTTTGGGAATACGTGCTTAACAGCGGCTGTGTGACACACAGCTCCATTGCATTCTTGAGATATGGAGTATTCGTTCTCCTGCCATCACAAAGCGGTGGGACCCACCAATGGCAAAGGAACCACAATATATTTGATTGGTGTTCCGGGCCAACTTATCAGGTAAAAGACAACAGGATCATCCCACCGCCTTGCCTCGTTCACCGCAAGGATGCCGACCACGATCAAATCATTCCAGTCACTGGCTGCGTGTTAAACTGTGTTTGCATCAGATTCTGGAATACAGTGCGGTATAAACGAACAAGATGGTGATCTTTGACTCACGGAGGCTGCAGACGAAGGTGCAGCACTGTGTTGTGTCACTATGTTCCTTTGAGACAGAACCAGACGAGTGCGTTCTGGATCTCAATTCCAACTCTGGAGTCGGCCTTAGCTAATAACTTCAAGGCAGTAGCATGACGAATGCTTCTAAGTCATCGCTATTCTCTTAATGTTGCATGGCTGTTGTGCAAAGAGAGCAGTCTAGGAATAAGCATGCTTAGTGTGAGAATGGCAACCTGGTTGGACTGAATCAGTCAACCGTTCAATCAACTTTCATCTGGTACGTTACTAGCAATCAAATTTTCAGAGGGAAATTTCAGAGAGCTATTAATAGATGAAATAAAAACACATTCAAGACTGAAGGTGAAAACTTAAAAACTATTTCCTGACCCCATGTAGGATATCGAGATGTTGAATATTATCTTGTGACTGAAAACTTGATTGTCTGTGACAAGACTGCTCTCCATAATTCTTGCCTTCTTTTTTTATTTTTAAGTGGTGGGAGGGGGTAGTGTTTGAAATTGTACTCTGTACAACTGTTCACTGTAATTCCTCAGTTTTTTATGTTTACTTCTCCTGACATTCATTCTTTATTTCCTTTTTCCTTGGCCTTCCTCCCCTGTTGTTGTCTTTATTTCCCTCTTTGACAGTAAAACTGATGAACTGTCTAGCAGCTAACAGCTTTTTTTGACTTGTGAAAACTATCTGAAAAGCCTGCAAAGCCTGATGAAATGTATATTTGAGGATACTATCTCGCCCAAGTTCGGGAAATGAGTAAACCTCATTTCACTGTTTAGAAAATGTTATCATCTTCTCTCTGGGTATTACATCCCAAAGAGAAGCTGTGCCCTAACAAAATGTGAGGGGGTCTGTGTCGCTCGCCACCCCCCTTTAAAATGGCTGACCGAAGGTATGATTGTCTATGAGTAGGTAACCATGGCTCTAGAGTGCCATCAACGTTTCAGATTTTTTGCTCCATCTGAGCCCTAAACTACATAATTGTATTAATGAACATGGGTGACCATGTGCTGGAGGTCCATAATGTGTTGCTTTTCAGACCCAAATCAACCTCAGATGAAGCAAAAGCCAGGGACATCTCTGGCACTGAGAGCCATGGTCGCCTTCATCTGT
Source organism: Albula goreensis (assembly GCA_022829145.1). Lineage (NCBI taxonomy): Eukaryota > Metazoa > Chordata > Actinopteri > Albuliformes > Albulidae > Albula > Albula goreensis. The sequence continues at coordinate 17,257,778 of CM040759.1, forward strand.
TTTAGGTGAAGAAGATTTACGTTAGCGAGATCACATACTGCTGATCAAACAAAGGCATTATTAGCCTGTGGAAAAAGCAGTGAAATAACAAATACTTATGTGTTGATTACTGTATGGTCACTCTATTTGGAACATTGTGTTTGGCACAGAAATGTGTCACTTGCAATCTCACCAAAGAAAAACAGAGGAAATGAAAGAGGGGTTATGTATTATTTCCCTAAGCAATACACAATACAGAGTCTTCAGATGTCAACAGAATAGGAAAATGTGAGGCTCTGTAAGCCAGAACAAAATGACCATTTTTATACTAATGCTCAGGTAATTGAGCTCTTGGTCATGATAAAAGTAATTAGCCTAATTTGTTTGCATTTAAAAAGCAATTAAACAATCTGCACCACATAATTCAAGTGCAATCCGTCAAAAAGTAAATCACAAATAACCTGCGGGGTGAGAGTGGCATAGATGTGCCCCATTAATCTGGATAAACTGAACAAATATTCCATCTGCAGAAGTATGATCATTTTTGGCTGATTAGAAAAAGATAATGGTTTGAACGAAGGGCCATAGAGAGTTTTTTTCCCTAATTAGCAGAGAGGGAAAAAAGGAGTGGGGAGTGAGAACAGAAAAGAGGGAGAGGTAAAGGGAGAATGAAAACAGCCATGTCTGAGAGGCCAGTCTGAGCAGCCACATTAATGTTATTCTTCAGCCTCAAGTCTCATTGAGAGTTTGAATTAGCACCTCGTTTCTCTCTTTTCTCTGGTTCAGTTCATTAGTGAACATTTCCTGTGAGATATTATCTAGTCCGAGCATCTGTGTAATGGTGGCATATGAGAGAGGGCACTTAAAATTGCCGTAGGTTTTCCTTATTAAATCATAGGCCTTTCTTTCTCTAGGTCTCTAAAATAAACAGAATATGCATGTGCAATTAACGTTGTCTGTCCAACCCTTTTTCCCCTGAACAGAAAGGTTTCAATAAAGGACAATGACAGCTTTTTTCAGCAAGATACATTCGGACAGTTCTTTTGCCTAGCCTTTCAAAACACTTTTCCATTAGCTGAGAGGAAACATGATGCATGACTCATCGCACTCATATCCATGCAAGCAAGTCCTCCACACTGATATCACCAGTTATTCTGTCAGCTCCCACAGTAGTCAGTAAAATGTAAAGCAATGGTGTCCATGTCCTGTAGCGAAGCCATTCTGAAAACTGCTCTGTTGCAGATGGGAATTATTTTGATGCATCTTATAGTCGCAGTGTATATATCCTGTAAGCTCCTTAACTTACATTCATAAGCACTCCAGCATTTGTATGCGACATACAGATCTCCCCAACATTAGTTGGGAGGGAGAACTCTCCCTTGTCCTATTAGATGGTAGAACTTTGAAAAGTTGCATGAATGTATAGTACACCCCAACCAAGTCCATTCAGCTTTGTGGTCAGGGTTGACATTAGCACTGGATTCCCACAATGAGTGACTCCACCCCACTCCCCTGCAGGAGTCTATTGTCACTGTTTGTGGGGCTGCCTGCACGCTGGCTGATTGTCAAAGGCAGCCTTTCTCCCTCTACTCATTACCCATAATCCCTTTAAGACTGCAACAGAGGAGCCTTAAGGTACCAGTCAGAGTGGGCTGATTATCAGCAAAAGAGCAAAGAAAAGGTCACAATGAAGAGGAAGCCACCCTGGCAGAGACACATCGATCCCATGCTCCTGAGTGGGCGGGGGGTTGGGGGAATTAAAAAAGATGCTAATAGGATAAGAATTTGCTGGGTAAACACATTATTTTTCACATTATTATTTTCATAAGTTCAAAAAAATGTTCAGTTTTTAAGACATAGTGGAAAGAAAGACTAAGCATTTGCTCTTGAGAATTGATGTTGTTGTGGAGACTGTGCTTATATTAATGTTCATTAATTCAAAATGGAACCCCGACAGTTAATTTTCCCAAATGTTTTACTAACGACTCAGCCCCTCTGATAACCTCTGTGTATTGCTTTTCTCTCTATTGGCCAAAAATGAACATCTGCTGTCATTTGTGTCACTTATCTTCATATTCACTCCATCCTCCCAGCTGGTGAAGACACGGTTGACTCTAAACTGGAACTGTGTGCTTCCTAGACAACATGGCCCTTTCACACTAATTCAAGGCAGACTCGCACCATATTCCTGCTGTAACAGGAATTTCACAGGCATGTGTATTCGTTTACATCATATATCATTATCCTGGCCTTCATCAACAAACAGTCCAAATGGCAGTATTGTAGCCCAGCTACCTCCGCTCAGATATTACCCAGCAGAGAGTATTACAAGTTTTTTGTACACTGAAAAACTGAATTTATGTTTCCCAAAAAAATACACATTCAAATAGTACCTAAAATAATATTAACAATACTAATAAGATGTAATGCCAACCTAAATCACAGGTGAAACTTTTTACTGTGATCTTTTTACCTTATTTTCATTGCAATCACATATGGGAATTCAGAGGTCCTATGGAATTGAGCAATGGCTACACTAAATAAAAGTTTTTTACCTCTGTGCTACACTGAGGTGATTCTAATGCTCTAGTACTCTCCTTTAGTACTCTCCAAAACAGGCTGTGAAGAATGATAAAACAAATGAAAAGTGCCATGGGCACCCTAAATAGTTTTGGAACCCCTTGTAATATCAGCCTCACAAAAAAGTCAAAAGCACCAGCTCCACAGCACACTGCAATTCATAAGCAGATTTATCTGCCGAATGTAAATTTATTCAGTACTTCTATTCGTCACATCCCAAAATGCAACCTCCTGCTAACCTTATAGTGCTTAGCCTACACAAGCCAAGAAAGCATCATAAAGAGAAATTCTAATGACTCAGTGGATCCAGACTCCACACTTGCGCAAATACAGTGCATCTAAAGCAGAGAAGGTATTGGGAATGATAGCAGGAAGGCAGTCCTGGAGTGCAGATTTTTTTTGTTGTGTGCCTATGTCTTAATTTACAAAGTAACTGAGAAACTGTGCTATAACATAAAAACATTAACTCCAGGCAGATATTTTAACAAGCAATCTGTACAGTAAAAGCCCTTCATGCAGTATTTACCCAGTCTTCACTGAGTCACTAGTGCATCTGAATTTCCATGTCATGAGTATGGGGTCCTTCATTAGCCTCAGGTTCATTCACATTAATGTGTCATACCTACAGGACCAATTACGACAGGATTAGCATCTCTGCAACCCTGAGTCACCTGAGGCATGTGATGGTCCAATGTTCAGACATTATATGAGGACAAAGGTTTCTGTACCATTATGTCTGCAAAACAGTGCCTATGGCAGTATGAGATGTCAGCAAGCAAAACCCTCCAGCAAGACCACAAGACCACAATGGCTGGCTAGTTACTACAGTAGTAGATAAGGTCATTCCGCCAGTAAGCTCTTCCTGAACTTTTAAACTCAAGGCTGCAAAATTCTAATCATACATTTTTGCAATACTGATGGATTTTGCTTTTTACTGGAGCTAGGTTTTCCCTAGACCTGATTGTTGCATTGATTTTGATAACTGGTTATTGCAGTCCAGTGAATTGCTCCTAGGATTTTTTCAAGAATGCAGGAACTGGCACCAGAGAGTTTCTCTACTCTTGTTAAGTAAACGAAAGGGTTATTTGCCAAAATGTTGCACTATGCCTTTGAACTTTTGTCAGTTATATCTGATGGGAGGCTAAGGCTACCTTCAATAAGCATTTTTCAAAATACCTTGTTTCCTGAAGACAAGACTGGTGCCAGAATGTACTTCTTGGACCTGTTAACTCTGGTATAAGCCACTTTGTGCTTTGAGCTCTTGACAATAGCTTATCAGTGCTCCAGGCAATTTTAGCATGCAAAAATTCCTTTTTCTGGATCTTAGTTGTTGATTGACATACTGTGATTTCCCTCTGGTTTTACCCACTGACCCCTTTCACAGCTACAGTTCCTGAACCCAGCAGACGAGGGAGATCCCCATGGTGCTGGGAGGTGAATGGTTGTCCTCCTCGTGACACAAGCAGATGACACTCATCAAGGCCACAGCAGAGGCATGTTGAGACATGACAGCTGAAGCTCATCACGAGAGGATCTGCCAAGCAAGCATGGCCTTTCTGAGATGCATGGCCAGAGACAATGTTTTTTTGATATGGATGAAAATATGAGGACTGACATACACCAGGGGCTGGATATTCTTTTAGGGAATAAAATATCCCCTTATGTCATCATAACAACGTGAATGTACTGTCCAATTTCATAATATGGATATCTGGCTTCATGTTTTCTTCTGATCTGAAGAATTCATACAGATCTGAACATGTGCATGGGTACATTCACTATTTTGATTACGGCTGAGCCCGGACTAGATATTTTTTGACAACTGCACTGACAGAGAAGCACATTGTTTCATAAAATGTGTTCGAGCAATTAAGAATCAAAAACTCAGTTATTCTAATTACGATGATGCTATGATATCACCATTATTATCAACTAATCAGATGTCATTAATAAATAAAACCAAATAATGTGCTTTTATTCTTTAAAAATACCATTACGAAACATTGGTTCCAGCTTAAGGCGTCCTTTTTTACACTAAACAGAGCTTGTGTTGGAGATAGAGCTGTGTCATTATCCAGCTTGACTCAATACTTCCACCTAGCTTCCTGTCCATGGAAGACATGGTTGTTTGGGAAAGGAGCATCTGTCGGCCAGGGCTAACAGACGGCAGAAGCTCACCTTCAAAAATAACATGAGACACTATTCTTTTCCTAACACCGTCTTTAGAAACTCAAATATACGCTATGTGGAGGAGGTGTTACAAGATGTTATATCTTAACTGCTTTAACTGTTTAACGCAATTAACAGCACTTAAAGCAGTTTGTGTTTACTGAAACACTGCGAACTCACACACTGAAATTGGCAAACTAAAAAAGATTAAATATCCATACAGCCTTCGACAACGACAAAAAAAGTAAATTTTCTCTCCAAGTCGTTTTCAAGTCCAATCACATCAACAAGGGCTTGAGGTAGAACGATTAGGATTGTTCACCAGTCCACCTACCTTCCTGTACTGCCTGAAAAGGGTTGTTGGGCTCGATAAGTTTTATGGAGTGGGTAATTTTCTCGCTCTGCAAAATGTCGTCGTTGAGACTGAGGTCGGAGATGGCCAACTGGAAAACCTCATCGTCCCTCACGGCGTTTTCCTCAAATATGGCACCTGTTGGAAGACATTTTCCAATTACAATTATTTTCAATGCATGATTAATTGTTCATGTCTAAACTTTCGCTCACTATTTGATTTATTTAACAAAATTGTCAAACATAACGAAAGGGAATTTGTTATACAAAGATGAGCATCTTTTTAAACAACTTGATTTCCAGAAAAGGCTGATGACGAGTCACCATACGAGACGTCTGGAGGTCAGTGTCACTCAGATGTTTTTGAGTGCCTCAAGTTTTAAGGACCACAGCGAACTAAGCTCCGTCAAAGTAACTTACCACGCAAACTCACAGAAATAGTACAATTCAAACTCTCTGTAGGCCTGCAATTAGTTATTTCTCTATTTTGACATAATTCTCGGAAATGAAAGGCGTGAATCATACAAACCCACTTGCATATTGCCATTATGAATGCTAAATTCCACCAGGCAGAAATGGCAACTCCAGTAGAGTCACGTTTGGATTGAAAGGCATAACGCTGGCTATGTCTTTCAATAAAAACAACGTGCAGCCAGTGCTGTGGAAGGCACTCACAGGTGTGACGCAGACCGGTAACATTTCGATGACACACAAGGTGTTAGGCTATGTCCACACTGTTTAACACAAATGACAAAGGCAGTTCCCATTTCCCACTTAAACCAGACTGAATTCTCAGAGTTTTGTATTGATATATAATTTCCATGCATGGTCAGAGACATTTCTCTGGATTCGATCTCCAGTGTTTCTTCAATAGTTTGAAAGGTTATACAAAAAAAAAAAAAAAAATACTTGTGACACTGGCCAAAGCCAAGTAGTTCCTTACGACCAGTATATGCACGATCACTACTGACGTAGGAAATATTAGCTTAGCGATGTCCACTTATTGCAATTAGAAACGGTTTTGAGCACAGACTGTTGACAAAGCATATGCTCCGGGCACGTCCGTTGCACATACATCTCTTTGCGGGTCTTTGGTGACCGTTTTGATTGATGATTTATCCCCTGACATTAATAAAGAAAAGATAGCCACCTTGAATATAATTACCTTTACTCTTTCACAGTAGTAGCCTGCGTGTTTAGCTTGCATGTAGACATGTATAACATAAGTTCATGGACAATTATTTATTTACAACTTGCAATGTTTAATAGTTTAAATAATTGTCCAACCCTTCATAAGAAACATAAGTAAATGCACTGGCTACGTCGTATGTTTTAATTGAATTAACTGTGTTTTTAGCATTCAAATATTCGACTGGTGTTGAAAGAATTAGTCATTCCAGATGCAACAGCTTCATCATGACAGATCCGTATTCGTTGAAAACATAAATCAAGTTCAGATAAAACGACCACCGACGATTTCTCAGCTTCCTTTGGAGTTCAGATTATACAAATTGGCCATAGCCACCCGGAACACCTGTTCTTCCTGCCTGTGCTGCCGACCCCTAAATGGCTATCAATTACACACAGTCAATATCCCTGCAGCTCCGGAATCAAAACACAACCTTACTTGCCGTGTATGTGCCTTTAAATTAATTGGTCCTGACAGAGTGACAAGAGAGAGAGAAAGCCCGCCACAAGGCCACCGACGACGGACCCAAAAGATTAGACTGGACAGATGCTCACACGAAGGCAAGGAGAGGTTTTGAACAGTGTCATCCTGAATTGCAAGAGTTTTTATACTTGTTATGACATATGTTCTCTTTTAGGTTTCAAGCATATTTGCTCAACCGAATGAAGACAAGGAAATATATGTATACACAACCTGTCAATCTATGTTATAAATGGCGAACGTACCGGCATGCCTAAGAGATAGAGAAACATGCCAGATGAATAGCTCCGGGATGACAGCAATCGTCTGAGAATTCATTTCCAACTATCTATCCCAAGATCCTTCTTTTCATTTAATTAACTTCTACACAACTCACTGGAAAAAAAAACGGTTTCCGAATGGCTTGCTGTTCTGAACAGCTGATGTTCACGGGGATAATGCGCTCTGGAAAATAGAGCTGGTTCAATAATGGCTTTGCATTGTAAATCCGTGTCCTAATAGGATTTCTAATGTATGAAATCAGGAATTCGGGAGAATGCCAACACCATACAGTACCAACAAACAGGAAAGATAACAGTGAGGATTTCAGAAAGAGAATCAAGAGAACAAATAATGTTATCATTCAGATACCTGGAGACGAATACAGCAGTGAACTATGACTGAATGTAGAGTAGTTACTAAGTAGGCTAATGAAGTCCACAAACTAAACACATGGCAATATCGTGAAACACTTCTCTTCTTAGAACTGTGAACGGAAGGACCTTCACTACGCCATCTCGAATAAAACTCTAGATGTATCTAGCTTTTGTGAAATGTTTAGTAATCTACGTCTGTTTGACCGCTAACCGATTTAATTCAGGCCTTGATTTTCAATACGCCACCGCAATGCCGTGTGTTGAGGCAAGCCAAGCCTGGTGTTAGAGGGCTCACATTCAGTGTTACGGTTACTGCTCAATTTCGGCAAGTCAAAATACTATGTTGCCTCTCTAAGGACTTGAGTCATAGGGAGTAGTAATAGATCATCCTCTTTGTTATATAAAACTGTATAAAATTAATTCCATTGCGATATGATTCACTTAGATTAACACCATAAATGTTCAAATTATAAAATATTGAACGTGCTGTCCAACAGCTACATTTTATTAAACGAAATGATTAGTGTATGTATATGTGCGCGTGCTCGAAATTGCGCGCGTGCGCGCGATGAAAAGAGGCGGTCATAAATCCTAGTTTGAGAAGGGGTTGTTGAAAGGTTTTACAGCAGATGAAACCATTGCAATCGTTTCAAAGCTTAGGCTCCATAACATCACACTGGCGTAAGACACAGTGTGTGATAGGGCATTATTCCATATTGACATTAGGTAGATTTCCTCTTTCTGAAAAATGTTCAATAGCTATATTAGTCCCCAGCCTATGTTTAGATTGCTAATAAAAACAGTTTTACTTCATCTGATTCTGTATGGTTGCACTAAAGAAACTACCAGCTTTACTTGCAAAATGTTGAAATACCTGTTGGAATAGAAAGCCCCTTTCTTTCATTACTTTAATATTACTCTGGTACTTATCGTCCTTTGCCATTTAGCTGCTCCTTAAGCACGCCTTTATTAACATTTCACTCACGTTCAATTGAAAGTTCAAGCTTATAGGTGGGGAGGGGGAGGGTAGCATTCCACATAGGAGTTTAGATTATCTGCGCTAAAAATGAGTAATGATTTCACTTTCGCCATTACAGAAACTATATTTGTTGGGCTTTTGATTATTGATTTAATCGATGTCCTTTCGTATCGGCACTGCACTTTCTTTAGTGTACTTTCAAAACTAATGCTTTTTCACCGTTAGTACACCACTTTTACTTCCACGGGTAGCAAATTGTAAGAGCCTTCCGCAACTACATTAGCAAATATTCCTGGTACACATTTTTTCTGCTGGGGGAATTACCACAGCACCAAGGATAAATCATTCCAAATAAAAGATTTTTAGTTGCTAGAAGCCCCGCATCTATACCCTCTATTTCTCTCTTCCTCACCCTCTTTCGCATCCAAATATCCCTGTTCAGAATGTTTCCTACAGTTTAGTAGCATTACAGTAGGTCTCACTGTTTAATTTGATGCATTCACAGGGTATGTATCACACATTTGCTCCTTTTCGGATTGTCTCTCTACCTAGGCTCCTTACCGATGTGAATGATGGAGTCCGCTCGCACTGAATTGCATTGCAATATCCAAAACGAAAGGCATATTATCAGCGAATCCATCTCCGGTTTTTACCAAATCTGTTCATCCACGCTCCTTCGGATGTCGGACAAATCCAAAAAGAGGATGATACAACGTAAAAAAATAAAATATACCAATAATTCCTGACTAATAGGTTAAAATAAAACTGGTTGTCTACAGAGGAAAATAAATGGCAACGTTTTCCAAGGAGAAATAAAGAATAAGTAAACGGGTAGGGGGGAAAACGACAGGGAGAAAAGGCTGGGAAATACTCGGCTGTTCAGAGGCAAGTAGAGAATCCGACGTTTGCTCTCTAGCTCTCGCTCCATCCGGCGCTCACGGAGTCTGAGACATAACAAACTGCAAACTGCGGAGGAGGGACACCCCCACGCTCTTGCTCGCTCCCTCGCTCTCTCTCGCTTACCCGTATCACGTGACTGCAGAGACTTTCTATCTACACCACTGAGCTGTCCGGAGAAGCAAGAAAGAGATGGAATTCGAGCAAGCCGGAGACAGACACAGGGACAGCGGTCAACTCAAACCCCGGAGGCTTGGTCATTCAACCAATATAGTAATTCCATGGAAAACAAGTCCGCTCAACTGAAATAATGATAATGGGACAGAAAATACACATGGAAGAGATCAAGCAAAGAAAATACATATGTTGATGAGTAAGGAATAGCGTGCGAAGCAGCTAACTCATACTATTGAGTGAACTCTCACTCATCGGTCCTCCTTGCCTGCAGATGAGCGAAAGTATAACATGTCCGTATTGCTGAATTATAGGAATTTGAAAGTTAGATGCTACCGGCAGAAATAAAATGATAGGGGAAAAGACGTGGTTGCGCGTAAAATCCCTGCAGTTGGAGCAAGAGTTGCCCGCGCTATGGAATCAGGATACAGTTTAAAACCGACCAGTGGAAAACCAGAGGTCTTACAAGTGGAAACCCAGAAATTAGATAAATCAAATGCGAAACGATACAGGAATGGCTGGACGTTGGCTGCTTTGCTGGGTTCACCAGTCTCGCTACCAGAGTTACTGTGAACCCACTCAAGATATAATACGGACTATTGCGACAGCGGCTGTTTAGTTTCAAGACAAAAAAAAAGGTTAACTGCGATGGCATACAGGACGTTAATACCTTGATGATGCTCTAGTGAGGTTTTTAAAATGACTAGTTTATGTTTAGCTAGTTCTGTGACTATGACAACGAAGCGGACGGAGGAGAGGAAGAGGAACTTATCGTTTTCGATAATGATGTGTGTGATTGTGTATATAATAATAATATGAACAATTCATGCTATTCATGTCATTACTCATTGTTTGTCATACATCTTAGTGTAGAAAACAGTAGTGATTATTAAAATATAAATTCTAAGATCATCGATTCTAATTCATTTTCAAAAGCATTGTGTCTCTTTAAAGCCACCACGAACGTACGTGTCCAACTTTGGTCGAGTCTGAAACTAAAGCTGAAACAACATTGGTTTGATATGTCTATTTCAGAAGTTTCCTGTGTCTAGGAAAAAGTTATACAGTACAATCAAAATAAAATCAAGAAGCATTATTTATTGAATGAGTAAGATACTATGAACTGATTCAACTGGAAAGGATCAATTGAAAGGTGAAACCAGAAAATTACTGTTGGAGTATTTTTTTTTCCTTTTGCTTTGTCCAGTGTTATGTTTGGAAGAAGATCCTCAAATTGAAGATGAAGAAGCATGATATTCTTAATCTTACAATTAAAGGATATTTCTTGCGACTCTATAGAAAACGGAAATATCCCTTAATTGTTTGGCGAAGTCTATCAGGTCGCAGAATCAGTTCAGCACCGTGGGACCTTGGACAGCTCCGTTCTTCAGCCTTTGTCGCTCCACCGTATGACAATCCATTTAAACCTGTCATGTTTGCATGTAGTTCGATACCCATTTTTGTGGAAATAGACAACTAGTCGCATTTGCCATCGTCATAAATCATAAGAACACAGTTCAAAAGGACTGCTATTTGGCATGTTTGGACTGGTTTGGATGTGGCGGTGTGCTACGACAAGCAGCGTCTGTGTGTACACGAACGCGGGTGTGCGTGTGCGTGCGTGTGCACAATCATTGATTATTGGTTGCATTATAATGTGATCACTAAGTTATGCAAGCATATAATGCGTGTTTGTATTTATGTATTCTCTAGTTTGGAGTATGTCACTTTATGAATAATACATTTTTCAGGGACACTTGAAAATGCGCGCGTGTGTTTAATGCAATTTCTTGGGTCCTTAACGAATACTCCAACAGTAAACAGATGTGCCGTGTTTTCTGTACATTAATATAAGCAATAACACTCAACCTGTTGGCATGACAGGTTCAAAGACAAACATCACTTTACTACTTAGATTACCATTTGAAAGCATTTGTAAATATGAACAGTTTCCCACAAAAAAACACAGGCATGCACGCATGCAGGGACTGGCATGCACATATATACAAGCACACGTCACATTGTTTGTCCACAGAAAGCAGGACGCAGTCATGTGCTGCTTTGCTCCTGTCCGCATCATTAGAAGTCCCTGCAGTGAACGATGTTGTACGAGACAAGACGATGAACGGGGAAAGCGCGCCTGCAGCTGGGCGCTGGTAACAAGTGGTCTTTGCTACTCCCACGGAAAAGAAGGGAGGGGATGTGAACCGATTTGTAAAGCAAATGAAGTGCAGCCAGCTTAGTCAGTGGCATGTTGATAATGAACTAAATGATATCTAAACTAAATTCAAATGCAGTATGTATTGTGTTTGTGCATGGAAAAGTGTACTCTTAATTTTACAAGGAAATGTATGTTTGTGCTATGTTATGGTCGCTGTTAAGTCTCCATTTAGGCTATTTTTCTGTCCAAATACTTGAGACTACGCCGAATACCCACAAACACTGTACTGCTTTACATACGAAAAACCGTTTAGACCAACGTCATTTATTCAATTTACCTTAAATTGAATGATCTAGAGTTGAATAGGCTACCGCATTCGGTATGACCAATCAGACTGTAGACATGACCAAGCTATCAATATTAAGCCAAATAATTCTTTTTTCAGTCCACCTTTATCACAAATACAACAAGTGCAGAAGCCCCGTCATCTTTAGCCAAGCAGATCCTCTGCCCAAGCTCTACAAAGAATTCAACGTGAAAGGATGCCCTGTGGTGGGTAAATATATTATTTGAGAAGGTTTCAACAGACCTTATGAAATGCTCCACCATTTCTTGCTAGACAGATTATAAATTTGGAGCTTCCTTTCATGCAGCTCTGAAAAAAGATGTAATGGAAATGTTTTCACAAGCAAAACTCTATGTATGCAGACTAGCATCTGTACAACAGTAATGGCATGGGAATCCAATTTAAAATCTTTTGGTTGCTCCTTAACCATTGTGACTCTTCTTCCATGAGGATAGTATTTTACTGTCCTTGCCTGAACGGTGTCAATATTCACAAACACACACACACACACACACACTCACACACGCACATGCCATTGTTAAACAAAGTTTCCTAACTCACCATTTGTGCACATACGTTAGGGTCTAAAGGGCTGGGTTGCTGTCGTGTGAAGACTGGGAGAGATCAAAAGACATGCAGGATCCTGGGGACTCATTTTAAATGAGATGAGTCCAGCCTGAAATAAAGGTAAACATGGCTGTGTTGTTAAATCCTGTTTAAACCGATTCAAAAGCACATAAATATTAAATAGAAAATATCACTATATGCATTAGTTATTTATGCACATGAGTTATATGAGAATTTCTGTTTCATTTTAGTTTATATCCAGAGAATGTACAACATTTATGTGAAGAACAGAATACTGGGAAGTTAGTTATTTGTATGTGAGACATAGAGCAGGTGATGATCTGCATACAGAGGGACACATTGTTCCAAACTTCCCAAGTAATAATCTGTGCTTGATGAAAGGGAGAGCAAGAAAGAGGCTCGATCACTACAGCAAATAGCAATGTCGACAAAGGGTTACCTGTCTTTTCTATTGATACAATGGGAAATAATCAGGGTATCAGTAGTGGCTGCCATTATGGAGTGTCATCTATCCTGAGACATTGCATTTGTATTTATTTTCCTCATACTAAATCAAGAGTGTTTATTCCAAATATTTAATAATATACAGGTAGACTGTATGAAAATGTTATGCTTTCAGCAAAAAAATGTGTTATAGTCAAGAGATGCCAGGATGAAACCAACTCTTCTCAGCCCATTTCGTTATGTGCTCCCACCTGTCAAGGGTACGATTTATAGATCAGTGAGTTGGCACACATGCAGATAGTGAAGTTTGACCAAATCATCAGTCTAGTTTTAGTGAGCTCCACTGAACACGAATGGGGTGCTTATAACGAGCACCCATGTTGTGACTCACAATATTGACCACTAGATGTCACTCACCTTTGTTTACAGTTCAGTGCTACATTTACATTTCGGCATTCAGCAGATGCTCTAAACCACAGTGACTTACAAAAGCACATGCAATAGGCTGTAACAACAAGAGATGATACCAAGTGGTCATTGCCTTGACTGGCTATAATAGTTCTCACACCAACCTACAGAATATCCCAGTAGAGATATTAGTGAGTACAACCACAATGGAGTTCCATTAGGTAGAATCAAAGAGTCAGCTAAGCAAACTATTAGCTACATTCATGCTAGACAGACTCATTATGTCTACTAGTCAGAAAGTATTTAGCTAATTCTTGCCATCTTTTGGAGAGGAATGAACTTAGAAAAACCTCTCTTGCACTCATTTGCAATATTGTAGAATTTGCCATGCAACACAATAAGCAACTGAAACAATGCACAGATAACCGATGTTTGTTCGTTTGTTCATTCATTCATTCATTCATTCAAACAGGTATTCCCATACATAGGTGGATGATAACTACTAATATAAGGGTTTCAGAAGATTTTTTTTTCAATACACCATTGAACAAGTTTACAGCATTCTCTGTATCCCTGCTGTAAAACTTCTGCAGTGCCTTTGTTTGGAAGCTGTCCCTTCCAATACAGAACTTCTTGTCTGCCTGCTGACGGAATATGGGAACATTTTAGTACATCATGCATTGTCTGTACTGAATGCAGTTTGTTGTCTTGTTATCATTCACAGGTATGACCAGAAAACACTTACAACCCCCCCCACGTCTCCTCCTCCTTAAAATAGTGTGGTTCCTCCCAAAGTTTCTTTCTGTTTGAAGAGTTTTTCCTTGACACAACTACCCTCAGCTTTCTGTTGTGGGATTTTAGGCTGGCGTCTCCTGTAAAGCATATCATGACAAAAAAATTGTGAAATGCACTATATAATTGTTCACATTTAATGAAGCATATCCCTGTTAAGCTTCTGCTTTGCTTATACTTATAGGAGTAAAGCAGTTACTGATTTGTTTGTGGGATGTAGGTTTGATTTCACACAGCATCCTATATTAAAACAGTAAGGCACAAGAGGCAGTGGAATACCATCAATATAATATCATGGCTAATAGGCTTTGGCAGATAGTAACTAATGTTAACGTTACAGTGTCTGGTTGAACAAACATGGAAACCAAGCACACTTTTGTAGTCTGCCATTGAAATACTTTATCATTAAAACCCTTGCACAATGCTACAAATTAGCAATTTAGCCAGTGTTAGCTAACTGTGCTTCTAAATCCATGTGTCTATATGAATGTAGTCAATTTCTCAAATACATTTCTGTGCCATCGTTAGAAGTAGCTTTAGCTCTGTTATCTGTTTTGTGATTGATCATTTACAGGTGGTGATACTGATATTGTACTAAATCGTAATGATTTTCCTGGTGCTTTATGTAATGGTATTCTCATTACTTTGTTTCCTGGTGCTTCCTGGTCTCAGCCAATCAAAATACAGGACTGGACCTATTCGCTTTCAGTGTATTGTCTTGATGAATTAGAGGTCTGTGGAGATGTGCTTGTGGTTGGTGAAGTTTCCAGTTTCCTTGACACAAAGTGTCTTAGCTTTTTTTAATCATCTTTGTTTGCACATGCTGTCTGATACATCAAGTACTCTAGCTCCAAAAAGCACCCTTTAAAAAGAGAAGGTTTGATAGAAACTTCTTCTGTCTTTGAAAGCAAAGAAATGTTACAATGGTTTTTCTTTCCTCTCACAATTATTGATGTAAAAATTATTCTCCCAGGATTTGTAAGGGGTTTTAAATTATTGAGTTGTTCCGGCAGGTTATATAGACTTTGCATTATGTAAACTGGAAAGAGCACACAAACTTTTGGTCCCCTGCTATTTTAATGCTGTCATACGTACTGCAATAGTGCAGCAACAGTTGATGTCTGTTGTTGTTTTGTTTTAGTTTGTTTTTATTTTAAAAGGTTATAGTCTTGACCAGATATATCCTCGGGTTTCAGGAAAAGAAATCCTCATGTTTCAAATGTAGAACCCACAGGACCGCTGTTTACTGCAGCTCTCCTTGAACATTTTCAAACATTCAGAAAGTACAGATATCGGAATACAGCTGGAGAAGAGACATGAATGATATAATATACAATATGTTGATTGTGTCTCCTTGGGGGAAGTTGCGTCTTAGCACAAACAAGCATCACAATAAGTAGTGCCATAAAGACACAGAAGCTGCAGTTACCATTTTGTGAGAATGACTTGTATAAAAATTGTATATGGTTTTATGATTGGCATGGCATTTCCTAAGCTTGTTTGTAATCTTTGCTGCCCTTTGCTATATTTATGCTGGGTATTTTGGTTCCTGGTGAGTTTTGAATCAATGGAGGTAAGAAGATTTTTATATTGTTCCACAGTTTCTATTTGAATTTATGTGGATGGGACCTGTGTCTTTTTCCAGTTATGATTTTGAAGCAGATTGAAAACAGAGATCAATTACCCATTGTTGGGGTACACACATATGATTGCAAAGAAATTAGATTTCTGTGGATCAGGAGTGGAACGTAAAAAAGAAATACATTCCACAAACTGTGTTGCTCAATATACAAACAGTAGTGTACAGCAAAAACAGATTAATTTGTGAAGAGGCTGGGGGAGAAAGCTTACAATGATGCACTGTGTTTATGAATTCAAAACCTGTATGAAAAAGCCTAATGGCCCTGAAAAAAATGCACCTGCCACCAGGCCAAAGTCATTTATTTCGTTTCACATATTTGAGATTAGATATTTGGTATAGTCTAAGCACTCTAAGTGCATGTGAATGGAACAGGTCTGCTGCATACCAAAATCAAAGCATTATTACACCTTTCAGTAAGCGCTGCAGAGGTCTCAGCTGAAAGGTATAGCTGGAGTCAGGCTCAGATGTTCATGTTAGCATATGATAGCAAGGACAGCAGTGTAGTTTTATGGTTGGGGAGCTGGGCTTGTAACCTAAGGTGGCAGGTTCAGGTCCTAGAAAGGCCATGGCTGTTGTGGCCCCATATTATAAAAGGATAGTGCATAGAAGTGCAAACTGTGTAAGTTGTTCTGGATAGGACTGTGAAACTGTACAAGACTGTAAAAGGCAAATGTTAGGGCTTGTCTAGGTGTTGAAATTGCCATTCCTCACAAACTTTAATATAGCAATAGTCTTTTCACTTTATCACAACAGAACAGAGGAGATTTAGTTCATGTGTGGCCATTTAAACTGAAATAAATTCAATGTGACATACTCAAAATCACACCCACATATAATTTTACAACTCTTTTTGCTTTTAGTACAACAGTCTACACTGCCACAGTGCTATAGTTGTCCTTCTCATTTTCAGTTGGTGTTATTTGCCATAATGACCTTGTATTGTATTGTAAAATGTTGGAGGCGGGTGCTTAAGTGAAATACTGATGCAGGTTATGAGGCTGTTTGGTTCAGCCAGTAAAATATAGCAACAGCATATCCTAGCGTGTCAGGTAATGTGCTTATCTACAGCACTATGAACAATATAAATGTGAAAAAGGGAGTCTGTGCCTTAATCTGCCTGACAGCAAATTCCTCCATGCCTGAAAAAGGGAATGAAGGTGTAATTTAATTGTCATATGAACACAAGTCATTATCATTAGCGGTGCTTCGCGATGAGTCGAAGAGTTGTGCGTCCTTTTTTGCGAGGGAAAAGTTGATTTAGATAAAGAGACGCTGTCACATTTAGCCATGGGAGGGCCACAGTTAGACCAAATAAAGTCTGTCATTAAAATGAATTAGGCATGCATGCATGCTCACATCTGAATTTCGGGAGCATGTTACATAAAAGCACACCATCACAAATCGAATTACAGTGATTATATTTTGTTCAAGACTTCTTAACAATGAGCTCAAATCTACAGCAAACGTTTAATTGTGCAGAACACCTGTCTGATTGAAAAGAAACAAAGGCTTGTTTTTATATGAGGTACAACCAAGTAATCATTCTTTAGATTTGCTTCCCACTAATGGGATTTTGTTGTCATATTTCACAATGCTTTGGCCCTCGGCAGAACTAATTTTTGTATGAGTGGTTACTCCCATTACTCACAACACAATATTTGTAGTTTTTCCAAGCACTTATCTTCTTTGTCTTTGCAATCTTTGTGTATTTGTCCTTCATGGTTGAAGATTTGGGGTCAGGCCCAAGAAAAGCTACAATGTGCACATGCAACAGTGCATTTCAACCATATATATATGTGTGTATACACACACACACACACACACACATACATACACACAAATTATGTCTACATTGTGAAATGAGCAGAAAGATTTCTTTTTTTATTCTTTCATTCATTCTTATTCTTACCATTCTTTGAATTATCTCACCTCTTTTCTCATAATCTAAAATAAGAGTTTCACACAGACAGTAACCAATAGTTTTTTTACATTTTGATAAATTGTGACTATAAATACTTAGGGTCAGAGACATTCAGACAGACCTCAGAATAACAAGACTGACGAAGGCCTTCATTCTTTGTTAAAGAAATATTTTTAGCTGGAGAGATGGAATATTTTGGTTATTAATTCAATAGCTATGTAAGCACACAAGAGTATGAAATCATAAGTTAATTCTGATATAGGTGTATGTTTGCGTTCTCTTGAAAATATACATTATACAATTCAATAAAGAAGTACAACACACTGTAAATTAAAAGTTACATAACATTCATCATCACAATTCTGTTGCTCAAGCTATTTGGATTTCTATTTCTTTAAAATCTAGAAAAGAATTCTGGCACAAGTATAGAAGTTGTTCCCATTTGTCCAGGTTATCGGGCTACACTAAAAATGTCCAATTGGCCTTAGATTCCACCAATCAGTCAGACAAATTGGCTAAACTGGATGAAATGTGATGAACCTGCAAATTCCACTGGTTCATCTCAGGATATTTCTCTCATAATGACATGTCTGATGCCCAGAGCAGTTTCGTCAGCAGAGGAGTCTTTGAGGTTAATTGTAAATCGATGAGAGGTGAATGTTGATGTCCTCACCTCTCAGTTCTAACCAGACCAAGCAGAACAGCTAAGGATGTGCTTGGATCCTCTGAATGAGGTTATGTGACTGTGACTTGATAAAACATTCAAAAGCTTTCAAGTCCAGACATTCATGGTGTAACCCATACGATGATACTTTTATGGCAAGGATAAAAGTCATATATACATAAGCTGACAGTGGTCCAATGGTCTTATGAAGGTGTAAGATATACATACATATTCCACATGATGAGCACAAGGGCATCAATCATTAAACATTATTATTTTCCATTCCTCTACAATGAAGATGGAAAACTTTTAGACATGAAAATTTAATTAGCAAAAATATTTATTCTATAAAAACATTTTTTAGTTTATGTTTTAAATGTGGTTTGAATGAACATTTTCACAATAAAAATGTTTATTTTTAAAACATATTTATTATTATTTTTTATTTTTAAAAAGCATGTAAAAAGTATAGATTGATAATTGTAAATAATCCAAGGGTCTTTGCTACTTTTAGACAGATGCATTGTTTAAATAGCAAATGAACTTGAAACCCATCTTCCTCATGCTAATTGCACTGCTATATTAGCCATCCACCAAGGTGAAAACCACAGGTAGCTTTCAAAGGGAATGGGGATTACACTGATTAGTTTATTGCATGTTGTGCCCAAAACACTCCTATGATTATTTAAGAGTTTAATTCCATCCTTTTTTCCATTTGTGTTGAAATAACCCACCATTAAACTTGCATGACATTTGTACACACCCCAAATGTACATAAAGGCATGAGCCAAGAAAAATTGCATAGATTGTTCAAATGCAGCCATGAAGAATTGTTTTCAGTGACAGTACAAAATGTTTTGGAGCTTATATCATTTCCATGTTGATTATAAGGATAACTTTCACTCTAAGCTTTATCAAACTTTGTATACTTTGTTCAAATCATATGTCTTGATGAGGTGTATAAAAGATAAGTTTTATAGTGTTAGCATTGTTAGGGTATGATGGATGCTGCAGATATTCTGAGGCTGGCACACCTAACAGTCAAAGCAGGTGAATAGCATTAAACGCAAGTTTATTGGCATAATGTTGGACATGGCCTTCATGTGGGGTTAACCGAGGGCTATTTTGGTGCCATGTTTCCTCTGGTTTGAATTAATCTACTCTCAACGTGACACACTCCACAACAATTTCCCAACTATCAGGCCTGTCATTGATCACGCCCCAAGCGACAGACCCCAGATCCCAATCACACACACACAACACACACAAACGGATACAGAGAGAGAGACAGAATGATAGAGAGATTATATGCTCAAAGCCAGTGAGTTAATAGTAAAACTGAAAACAAATGAATGCATTTAGAGCTGATTATTAGCCTCACATTTTAGGGCCCTCTAATTCCACCACCTAATCAGGGTAAGTGAACATTGAGCTCAGTAACAGGCAATTTCACTAGTGGCATGTCAAAAGTACTCACCACCCACACACTACAGAGACAGAGTGAAAGCATTTATCTGATGAGAAAAAGCCCTGAATTGCACGTGGTTCTCACTCCTACATATCTTTCTCTTCCCCAGGTTTCCTGCATACTGCCGATCCCAGGTGACATCATTAATGTGCACGGCATCTCTCTACAGTAGGGCTGTACACCTCCAGTTCAGGATGGCCGCTGTGTTTGCAGGTTTTTGCCTCAACCACATTCAACCCCACCTGACAAGGTGAAACTAATTCATGAAATCGGGTGATTTACTGCATGGTAGTAGGAAATACCTGCAAACACTACAGCCCTCCAGGAGCAGAACTGGACAGGTCTGCTTTGCAGTTACTCTGTTGGTCCATTTCTGTTTTACATAGATACCGTCAGACAGCCTCCATCACACCACATAACACAATGCACCAGACAACAAATGGAAACTCTGTGTCCTGCCTCTTGTCCATGTCAAATTACCTGTATCAATCAAATTAACTGCTAGCCAATGTTAAGGAAGACAAAGCAACATCTTCGTCCTCATTCCTAATCCTGCTCCTCTGTTACAGTTTTAAATCCTTCAATGTCTTCACCCACACATGTATTTGTAACCTTACCTGCATGCCCTAGTGCGCTACACTGTTTGTAAGTTTGCTAACCTAGCTAATTCATGTTAACTGGCTAAATGCTACATTTTTTAATGTTGTATCAGATTTCTACTTTCTACTAAAGTAGCATGTGGTTTCTTATCATTCTATTTGTGTTAATCAAAGCAATACGTGAATGTTATTGATGTCTGTTTTCTGCACACATTTCTAAATATTTTTCACTTTTTTTCAATTTGATCATTCCTTGAACGGCAAACATTTTTGGCCAGTTTCTACCATCTAATGTGCAAGATGCAACTTCATGTGACACAGCAACTCTTGCTGCATCTTGGAAAATAAGGAATTTATTTTTATGGTCGATTTACATGTAATAAAATCATTTTGCTTGACTTGAAATGACAGTCTGTGACATGACATTTTCCTACATTGAAACACATGACCAGATCTCCTCATGTTTGGGACATGGCAGAGGTTTAAATTGATAAAAGGACTGACTATGAAGTGTCCACACATAATTGCGAGACAGGTGTAGAAGTGTGTGTACCTGCCATTTATGAAAATAGAACTCCTACATGATCACGGCACAGTCTGTCCCAGCCATTTGTTATAGTAACAGTGGCAGCTCCTACCAGCCCCTCTTTACCCGACCATCACAACATTAATTACAGCTTTACAGTTGAATCCATAATATACACCATGTATATCTTTACAGAACTGTTATAAATGACCATTGAGTGCATTTGTGAAACTCACATGCACTCTTACCTCTCACACTACATTATGTTTTTAAGGTAAGCAATGCGAAACCAACTGCGTTTTGACTGCAGCCTCTTGTGTTGTATCAGTGTGGCTTATTAGTGCCTGACAGGATATAGCCTGGAGGAGAGAGTTTACACTGAAACAGTGATGCATCATGGGGCCCCTCTCATGCATGATGTGCACAGAGGTAATGCAAGACCAGTGCACTCAGCTTTCTTTCCATTATTTCAATTTCTCAAATGTAAATGTTAAAGCTCTGAAATAAAGCTAAAATAAATACATAAATAAGTGATTGGGGATGAAATATTGTTTCAGGCACAGTGTCATTAAGTCAGATTCAGGCAATGATAAACACATGAGCAGTGGAAACATAATGAAATCCTTATTTTAATCATCTCATAACTTGCATTGACAGTCCCCAATCTTATTTTGTTATTTCCCAAAGCTTTTATGAAGACGCTCATTTAATGTCTACATTTTACCTTTTAAGAGATAATGCATCAATTAAATAGCTGGTTGGCTAGGTAGAGAGAGACCACTCACTCAATGGAGGTTGCAGCATAAGATCACTTTCAAACTTGCAGATAGACATTTGTTTCTTGTTACATTGGTCTACATAAATTAGTTTTTTCTTTCTTTTTTCCTTTATGGGGCAAGGCATTTTTTGTACTCTGTCTGTTCTGTACTGCCACTGCAAGTGATGTTTCTTCATGGAAAATATATTTTTTTCTAATCTAATTCAGTCAAATCTAATTGAAATGTAAAAATAATATTGTGTACAAATTCAAAAAGATAACACTTATTAATATTACAACAATATTACAATAACAGTAACAATATTACAACTCAAAATTGAAGACAAAATGACACAGCAGCTAGATTAAACCATCAAAGATATAACTATCATTTCCTGCTGAAAGACAAAAGCAAAACACAAATCAAATAATCACACTAGCCAGTGATCTAAGGTGCAGTTATAATGTAATTCTTTCATTTTTCTTTCTAGTGTGTGTTTGTTTCTAGTGTGAGAATTGATACAATTGATAGAAGTAATATCTATAACAGTGGGTTATATTATTCACTTACTTACAGCTCTATATGTAATTTGGCCTATCTCAAATTGGCCATTTTCTGAAAATGCCAAAAGCCCAGTATCTGTGTCGACAATATTACCAAATATGCAAGACATTTATCAGAACAGCCGATAACCCAGTAATGTTTAAACATTGAGACTTAAGAACCTTAAAACACATAATGATGAGAACAGGCCATTCAGCTCAAATAGACTAATTATTTACCTATAGTCATTTTAATTGTTCCTATCTAGCAGTCGGGCAGAGAATGAATAATTCCATCCACCCTTTAGAAAAGACAATCTATAAATCACAGATGATTAAGACTGAGCACAAAATAGAGCTGAAAGGAGTCACAGCTTCTGTAGGGGGGCTCACCTCCCCCAGACCCGTACATTCACACTCCCTCTAACTGCATCCTCAGGCTGGCGAATCAGTAACCCAGAGCGGTGTACAGGAGCACTGCAGTATGCTGAGGTGGTAGACTGAGTAAGAGCTGCCATATGGACAGGGAGACCCAGGAGGGAAAGGGTATTTCTGGCAAACGGAAACATGATCAACAACAGCCACAGGGCTGAGGACATGAGGATGGAGGCGTTGAGGTTGTATGTGGTGCATTGGAAGCACTTGCTTTTGTAGCCACGGGCAATTTGCTGAATCTCCCTGCATGGTACTACTACTGTATGAATCGGTTACAGATACTGCAAGCATTGCTAGTCACTCTGGATAAGGGTGCCCGCTAAGCAAATAATTTAGTAATGCGACAGATTACATCACCGTGGCTCTGCTGGATGTCACTGATGTCATGTCTCTCACTCCCCCTCTCCCCAATAGGGAAAGGTTGGTCTATTAGAATTCAGAATTTCTTCACCCTGACAACCGCAATATCTTCAGCTTTCATTCACAAGGCAACCCCCTCTGCAGAGTGAGCTGGGTATGGATTTCACTGCACTATCAAAAAAGTAAGAACGAAGGGAAGGCCTTGTTTCTATAATAGACTGTTGTCCTGTACTCTTTGGGGTGCAACTATAAGTTTTGTTCATTGCTCTTCAAGCACAATCCCTCTTTTAACATGTCTAGATATTAATTATCAAAGGAATGCATACTAGTTAAGTTGGTTGTATGACACTACACTAGTTTCGAAGGTTTTCTTTTGATTTTCATATGACAACTTCAGTCATGTTACGTATCATCTGTTAATAATAAATGTATAATAACACATATTATAGCTGCTTTGTTCAATGTCAAAACAGATTTTGCACAACCTCTAATTATCCTGCATTGTTTGATTATGGGTTTGTTCATCTGCATGCTTTTGGCTTTTGAGCAAATCAAATCAAAGAATCTTATTTTCACATTCACACCTTTTACTGTCAACACATTTTATTCTTTATTTGACATTATGTGCATTCTTGTTGCAAACTCTCACCGTTATGTGTGAATCAAAGAAGAAAAGGGTGCAACACTACTGCGTTTAGTTTATTGATCATCTTGATTGAAGGAACGTTCAAAAAAGTTCAAAAAGCTGTGGTGCAGTAAACATTGAACAGTGAACAATTTGAACTGAACACCTTATAGTGAGCAGAATTAAGAATATTTTCATATTTGAACAGTGAATAATATCATAATTGAAAGG
Source organism: Albula goreensis (assembly GCA_022829145.1). Lineage (NCBI taxonomy): Eukaryota > Metazoa > Chordata > Actinopteri > Albuliformes > Albulidae > Albula > Albula goreensis. The sequence goes on from CM040759.1 coordinate 17,281,721, forward strand.
TCCATCTCACTCATTAGCACATGGGTTTACATAAACACTGAACAAAGTGAGACAGTGTTTAGTTTGTTAGATTACTAAAGGTGGAATTTTCCCTTGTTGACCAAAAACTCACTTGAACCAATTAGGTCATTATTAGCTCTATTCTTTTATCTCACTTCATCATTGTACTATGATCTTAATGATTACATCGTACATGTTTTCCCCAAGCTCTGTCTCCAGACATGGTCTGCTCAAAAGCAAATTGAATAATCAAGTCACGCATTTGATTAAATTGCAATCACCAAGTTGCAGTCTGTTAATTGGGGCGTAAATTCTTAAAACATTTATATGAACGTGCTTAAAGATGTGAAGCTATGACCTTTCTTGCATTTCTGATATGATGGTCAGTCTTATATTTTGGATAAATTACTGTGGGAATTAGAAAACAATAAGAAACTGTTTTACTTAAAACTCTTGCCTATTCTCTCACACTATAACATAACGACAGGGACCAGCGTGTCAGAGGTATTAAGCCAAATTATGTTATTTAAAATTTGGTGGATTTAAAATAATGGGTGATAAATTGCCAGTAAATGTCCTACATTTGTGTTTTGGTATGGTAGGAGAAATAATTAGTGAAGAAATAATTACTGGGGACTTCTCTTCCGTCAGAGCAATCACACTAAAAAGCAAATATTCCAAGCACCCCATGACTTATTAATTGATTAATTAAAATGTGTTTCGGTTGGAGTAATTTGGAAATAACTGCATCTTAGTAACTCCTTAATTGCTTTAATCACTGTGAATAACTATATTTTCACAAATGAGCACTGAAATTCTTATAAGGATATGTGGCCTCCATTGAACTTGTATGATGAAACTGTCTAGGTCACATAGACGATAGGTTCTGACAGGTTTGATTTGTAATATTGGGCATGAGCCAATTTGTTCCACCTATTTCAGCATTAAGAATCTCTAACGCATAAGCCTGGATTCAATTACAGTTGAAGTTAACACACAGTACTTGCATATCCAAATCTGACCTCTGATACATACATACATTTTAGCATTCAGTTGACAGCTCATACTATTTATGAGTGAAATCTCTTTATTTTGACACAGGTTTGCCTTTGAAAGCTGCCCAAACATAATTGCATTTATGTTTGAATTAGTCCGCTTGTAAATTATGTTAGCAAACAGAAGGCTGCATGCACCTGTCCTCTTTGAAATACATGTAATTAAGGGGAAATGTGAATTACTGTTTGCACAGGATCAGCATGCATTTCTATTATTTTGTACAATGTCTATTACACATTTCAGATTTAGCATAGTGACAATGCTTTTTGTACAACTATGACTAATGCTGAAAATTTGATTTGTATTGCTACCCTTATATTTCCATATACTTTGTCTAGGTAATGAACAGTAAAATGGAAAAACAAAGGTCTCTATCAGGGTGCTTGGCAACAACCCATGGTGAGTATGACTTGAATGCACAGGCAGTATGTATGGTGCAATATAATCTACCAATCCAGCATCTGAAATTCTGAAGGCAAGATGCTACACCATTTTCCAAGAAAAAGTCATTTAACATACATGTAGTTGGTGGAAGTAGAAAATGTTATCTCGTGCATTGTTCCAGAATTTCCGATAAATGATCCAGTTGGTTATGGTCTAGTACTTAACAAGGGTATGACATATGGATACTGTCAGCTTTATCCTCCTAACACCACTGGATAATCACTCACTACTCATTACTGCAAAGACAAGGGCATTGTCACCACAAGATACCCCTCTCTGCACAGAGGAAATACTTCAACCTGGAAACAGGATGATCTCTTAGAACATTCAAGCAATGCTTGCATCAGCCATGCCTTTGAATTGTCTAGACTGTCAAACAGAAGATATTTCATTGAAATGTATATTTAAGGAATAAGCCACTATGTCGCTTGTTCTAATTATACCTTGACTATTTGCAAAGGAAATAATTCAAAATTAAGCCACATTTGAACAAAATAGTTGTAGGTCAATGTTGCTTTCATTAGCTTGTTCATTATTTTGTCATTATTATCTATTGTAATGAAACGATTCTAATTAGAATTTCAATTTGGAATCAATGTTCAACAGGTTAACAGACAAATTTGTAATTATGATAAGTCTACTTTTACTTCATAACCATGCATTATATTGCTTATCCATATGCAGGTTAATAAAAAATAAAATACACTCTATACAAACTGAAAACTTGCTTATGCAGGTCATGTCCTGATTAGATATATTGGTGCAGGCATTTAATTGATAATATGTTATTCAATAATGACGCAGTTAATGACTAAAATAAATTTCATCAACTTGGATGCTGATATGCATATATCAGGATTAATTAAATGTTTAATCTTTGTCACCATGGCATATCTCTTGTTTGAATAGGGATACATACATCAAAACATACACTGAACCTGCTTCCTTCCTTTGACAGGATAGCAACACTAATTGGATGATTAGGATTCCCATTATCAAACATACAAAAAACTATTTCTCAAATTTGTTCTGTCCATGCTGGAATCAGTGATCAGAAACAACCAGGCATTAGCTAACCTTAGTCTGTATTGATGGCCATTATGCTAAAGAACATTCTGGGCCAGAGCATCCACCATGCCCCCTATGATAATGTAGGCAGCAAGGCACAGTGGTTGGAAACTCCAAGACTGGCTCTCAAAGATGATTTCTTGCCCGAAAAGGACTGTGTTTACAATATGCAAAGATTTTATTTCTTACAAGAAAACTTGAAACACAGGAGGCAAGAGCACTCTTCTACTGCATTGTCTTACATTGTGTGGGAAGGGGCAGGTTGGGGAAGCAAACCAAAGTCAATATTTTCTGCTTTCAAGACAATTAGCATGTAGGCCTGTACATATTATTATCTTATCACATACATATAAGAGTATGCAAAACCTCTAAATAAATTGTTGAAATGTAGCCATAGTTTTCTTCTCATATCCCCAATGTTCAATGGCCTTCAGCATGTATTCCATGCAGTACATTTTTTTGCACTTTGGTTTTACATCAAAATACTAGCGTACTTGATGATTAAGAGTTCTGAAGATAATCATGTTGTACTCCAGAATCTTTCATGTTCAGGCAGTGTTATCCCACTTAAATGAGGGATGTAGTTCAGACACACATAAAAGACTGCAATAGCACAATAATGTTTGTTCATTGAGGATTCCTTTGTTGGCTCAGATTGGGTCAAGCTTCAGGGTGTCTTTTTAGTGATTGGATCCACACCAACAAATTAACATCCTCCCCCAGGCTGAAGTATCCTTTACCAACACACTTCAGGAGAGAAGCCTGTTAAGACCCCAGACATGTGCAAACAGCACTCAATAAAGATGTGCTTTGCAGCGACAGGCCTAACATGCTTTGTTGTACATTTACAAGAGCAATCTCTGCCATTTACATGTGGCTAATGATCTGTAGACAATACTGTCTTTGTATTTTACTGATTATAGAGCTAGCAGGGGGAAAAACACAATAATTAACACAAGTAGAAAATCAAAAAGAACATATGCATGAGCACAAAGGGAGAGGGAGAGCGAGGGAGAGGTGAGCAAGAGATGGAGGAGGCGATGAGGACAGAGGAGGAGTGAGGGGGCAGGGGTCAGGACAAAAGCCTCTGTTGGGGATAAAGTGGGTGGTGCTCTCTGTTTAACACGTCCCTTACCTGCAGGAGCGATAGCGCAGAGAAGGGCCTCTGGTCTCTGATTGATCACCACAGTGTGCGCCGCATGCTTATTAATGTCTGCCACAACAACAAAGAGCAAGTATGGGAGTGGAAAAAAAAAATAAAAAAGAGGCTGACTAATGGCTTTGATGATTTAATCATCATCCCCTGGAAGTACCTGCTCCTGGGCTCGCTGGCTTGTTTTGTGACTCATGCATTTGCTTTGCTTGTGTGCTGTAATCATGGCAACCCCCAGTATGTTGTTTTGCATGGTATTTTTGACTCGTGGGAATTAGGCTCCACTCAGTGGGAAGTCTGTGTCCTGAGCATAACCAAGAGCTGAGTGTGGGCATGTTCATGTGTGCATGCATGCTTGTATATGTGTGGGATTTGATATCTATAAGACAGCAGCTTTGTTTTTTTTTCTCCAGAGACCCTGGGATCTCATTAAATCCCCCTTTATCGCTGGTACGCCCATCTCCAGTTTGTGACTTGTGTTAAACTAATGCAGTCCAGGCCTGATCAGGCCGGTCAAAGACAGGACAGACAGCTGGGCAAATGCGGTCGACTGTCGCTGAGAACGTTCTGATGTGTGTCTGTGACCAGCCTGAGGATCCACACCTTCTGCACTGCCTTATCGCCATGCGCACCAACTGGTTAATTGGCAGCAGATAGACAGTGAATGTGGGTGACCAGGCGGGGGACTGTCAGCCTGCTGTGCTTGCAGAGCCGCATTAAGTATGCAGGTCAAAGCGGTGCATGAGATTTCTCCCAGCAAATCCTGCATACGCTCATAAACTTTCTTTCACTGCCTGAAGCACCAGAAAATTTAAGTACTACCTGTTTTTAACCTAATTTAACACAGTGGGTTTTGAATTTTACAGTAGGAATTAACATTTTTCCTAATAGCAAAAAGTATGAGAATATTAAATACAGCAAAGCTGTAGGATTACTTACTATAAAGTGAGCAGGAATTGCAATTGATGATTTATGGCCCAGATTTGCTGGATAAAGTTGGATATAAATTGTCAATAATTATTTTTGATTTTATTTCCCTGTAGCTATCTCTCTTCTTGATGCAAATGCTATTCATATGGATGAACCACAGCCCCGACTGGCTGACAGCACTGGTGTTAGCCCAACCCCCTCACATAAAGCAGGTTCCTAAATGTAAGTGTGCAGAACATCACACCCATAACTCACAATACTGTCTGTGCAGGCTGGCTAGGTCACACCATACGGGAGGGATATGAAAACAGTAGGATAAAAATATGACAGGCCTGTTAAAATGAATGTGATGTCACAACTTGAGTCAGTTTAACAATAGCAATATATCCCAGGAGTTTCAAAAGTTGCACCTTGTAAAATAACACTGACTCAGGCAAAACACACTTAAATTGTACTTATTTAATAACACTATGTGCAAATGCCATGCATAATACAGGAAATGTCATTTTGACTGCGATGTCACTTGGGGTGATCCCCATTGCTGTGTGAGGTGCACAGTACAGCAGGCAGCCTCCCCAAATCTGCACCTACACTGTCGTGAGTGACCTCCATTGACCTCCACCAGCCCTCAGGCACCCTGCCTTATGATGAAGACAGAGAGAGAGTGCAGAGAGGCGGCTCTTTGCTGCTCTGCTTTGCTGCCTCCTTTGAGTGCACAGTAGACCTTAGCAGGGTTGTCATCAGAGTTTTTTTTTATTTTGATACCATGAAATTTAAAATACACAATGCTCTATAGTCTTTTGATATTACGACAAAAAGAAACAATCCTGGGCAAACAAAATAGAGCATTGAGTTAATTAACAAACTTGACTCATACAGAAACTAGCGTATGAATAGCACACAAGTAATTCCTAAAGCACATAATCCTTGACTCACCTAGTCATGTTGCTCAAGTATGCTTTTCTCACATAGAAGAATACGACAAAGTCAATATTTAATGTAAACTACTGAACCTGACAATTTCAAATGATCAAATTTAACATTAGAATATGAATAAGTGCAGCATTATGAATTAAACTAGGAGTCTTCATGTCTCTGTGCATGGGTCTCCCTTGTTTCTCTCTGATGTCAGGTGAGAGAATTTGATACGGTAATTCTTAACATTTTAACCATTGCTATGCTTATTAGGAAAGTTATGTCAGAATAACAAATAGAATATGTTAACTACAACAATTTCTTTCTCATTTTAGCTGAGTTTAGATCATTTTCTAATTTCACATCACATGTTTTACAGAACCTGTTTTTCCAAAATCTAACTTGTCATCCAATTGCTCTATCATTACGAACTCTGCAAAACTTACAAGCAGGCCTACCAACAGTGGCTAACTACTGCCTTGTACATTCTTCTAAATGTTTTTGTTTATTGTTTTCTGAAATAAGTTTCAATTAAATCCTGGCTGCTGAATATCAATGAAGTCATGAAGTAATGGAAAATTAACTAGATTTTTTTGTGATTAAAACCTAAATCGTATACATCTGTAAAAGATTGAAAAAGTAGGGCTACCAACTTAATGTTGATGAATGAATTTTGACATCAATAAAGTACTGATGCATTGCAACATTCTGTTATGCCACAGAATAGTGTCAATATGCATGCAGTTGGAATGTGGTTTTAGCCAGTCAACATACATAACTAGAACCATATGAATTATAAACACACATTTATGACAAATTTCAGCATACATTGTGCTTGGCTGAGATTTGTTCAAAGTCATATCAGTAACCACCATACACAATATTTGTTGCTGCATCTGTTAAATCATGTGAATTGCCCTTGAGCTAATGCTGGTAACCAACAAGCCAGCTAGCAAGCTAACATGCTATTTTTTCTGTACTTTTGCTTTATCGTCACAGCATCATTGTTCATTCTGTGAAAACCAGTTGCTTTTTCATATTGCCCCCTTGTTGTCACTAAGGGGGCAATGGTCAGTCATAGCTCACTGCTAAACCTAAAACAAACCAGCGTGTTAGCAGGAGTCCACAACAAACCCCAGAATAATCCCGGTAACCAATCCTGGCATCCTCACTTCACTTTAACACTCATTATCAGGACAGATCTATTGGGGACCCTCAGGAAAACTGAATATTTCCAAGAACAGTCTGTTTTATTTCAGAGGAGTTATAAATATATGACTGCACATTTCCAGACGAGCAATACTGCTATGGCATACTCAAGAATAACTGATGGGTGTTCTGAGAAACCCATTACACAGCAGAAGGTCCAACAATCAGATGACCATCTAACCTGGATGCATTTCATTTCAATCACTCACAGACTCCCTTTTGAATCCAGTGCACAGGCTTTGGAGGGAAAGACAAGTTCATTAGTCTATGCTGTAATATGGATCATCTGTCTTTATAATTAGCAGAGACCTTGGTGCTGTGAATCTGAAGGCTGTGATAGTGTGTGGGAGTGCTGGAATTATTGTATTTAGTGTGAACAGCAGAGTGGAAAAGGATGCCATGCAAAGAGATTGCACTGTAAGTGGAGTGAGAAAATACTCCTAGGCCAAATATGAAATTACCATAATCCAAAATATATGAGAACAAACCTGCTTACCTTCACAGAGATACACATTCGCACACACTCCAGAATCAACCAGGTGCTTTTTGTATCTCTGCAAGCGATCTTAAATCACTGTGACCAAGAAAACATTCAATCTTGTTGACAAGATAGATGGTGGTGGTGTTCAGTATCCCTATTTATTTTATAAGTTATCTTTTAACATTGTTATGCAATATCCTATACCTGCTGTTCTTTGTGAGCCCTTATTCAGCAGAGGAGAGAAACAGTGGACCAGAGTAGACAATGACTCAGGTGCTGTTTTGATGATGGTGTTATGTCTCACTGAAATGTTAAAATACTTCAAAATGAAAGCCTGGAGGTGGGAAAATCAAGCATTTTCAAAAAGAGGAGTTTCAGCCAAAATGGAGTTCATTACTCAAAAATGTGTGACAAAACAAATGTGATTATGTGAAGCATTTGAATGTCTAAAGAATAATGGAAACAAAGATTCCATTAGCACCTGTTTTTAACCACAAAAGCTGCTTTAAGGCAGCACTGCTCATTCACGATTAAGTCTTTGCAGAAAATAAGAACGTAAGGTTAAACAATTGTACCTCTTCTTTACTTTTAAAAGAGCGCAGATATCTCAAGTTCATTTAATTTCAAACTGTCTATGAGCCATTTTCCTATCCCATAATTATTACAGACAGAATTACAGTTCAGCTCACTACCCAATGAATATTGTCAACTGAGCCAAATATAATGGAAAAATATTTATATATCGGGCTACCTGTTTGTAAGAATAGCATCCTTTGAAAAAATACATTGGATGTATGATCAGAAGCATAGTGCATTCAAATTAGGTAAGGCTAATAAGGTAAATTACTGTGAAAAATTATTCCTATTAAATTATTAATCAATTACATTTTAATTTAATTTTTACACAATATCAGTGAACAAAGATGTGCTTGTTTTTAACACAGTGTTTAACAAAACTGAGTAGTTATACTACTGAACGATGAAATAAAGAAGTAATTAAATAATAAAAATAATTCCATGTCAATATTTTAAAAAATGTCAATTTCCAGGTAATGAAGCACATTGTGATACTAGATTGCAAAGCTTAGTGAACATTAATGGCACAGTAAATTCAGCAGAAACATAAAATAACCTCAACTATTGTTATGGTGATACAGTTTTTCTTCTTTTATAAAGGTCAGGCCAAAATGTTGGTACCAGCAGCTGAATACTGAAACATAAATGGACTGTCTCACGGACATAATTGTTACTCAGAGTTACTGTTTGATAACTTGGTTCAGTGTTAAACATCATTCCTTCAAATCTTTGAGGTGTTCAAACCAGACCTGCCTGTTTGCAATGATTTTTTGTCTCCCACAATCTTTGATTTCATCCATGCCTTTGAAAGGTTTTGAGACAGTAGACTCTGGGGTTTTATTTTAAAAATTCTAAAACTATCACACAGTTTAAGCAGGTGAAGTTTTCATTGGTAGAAAAGAAGATTCCTTTCCCCCAACATGTTGAAAAACAGGCACATGTTTTATGTGATACTGTTTATGTGAAAAATGCAGTCCAGTGTAGTATATCCAGGGTTTCTGCACCCAAAAAAGATGACAAGATTTCTACTCAGGTTTAATGTTCTAAATCCACCCAGACAGTTTGGGTAAGTCCACCAGTCCTTTCAATATGATCTGTGAGATCACATCAGCCACATCAAAAGTATATGGTCAAACATCTAACACACTCGAACTACATGCTTAATTTACCTGATTTAATATTCATAAAAAAACAAATTATTTAGTAAACAATATAATGCATTTGGAAGGCGTACATGTTTGAATCAGCACCATATCATTTTACCTTATTTTAAAGATTATTTTAGTTAATTTTCCATTTTCTATTCAACAGATGACAAGTATTGTTCTGTCTCTGTTTCATTTCAAATGGTGACTCAGATCTCATCTCTCTCAGTCTTTGGATGAGTGCACCTGAAAGAATTGCAGTTTGATAATTGTAGGCTGAGTATTGGCAAAAAAATTTCAAATAGATTTTAGACTTACCTAGTCAATATTATCACTTATTTCATTGTAATTCTTGGTTCATTCTCTGTTTACTTGTACAGATGAGAGCTGAGGTGAAGTACAGGTAACAGATGGTACAAGGTCGGTAGATTTTGTACATAGCTTACATTTGGCTAATGGGATCTGTTGCACCATGTTGAAACATATTGGGAGATTTAAAAGAACCTATCTCAGATGGATTGCCGCTGTTCAGAGTGAGCCGTCAATCATGCCTTTGTCCTTTCTGGGTATATACACATGGCCAACAGTGGTTATGAGAAATGTAGAGACTTTGGCTGTTCTCTCCATATAATACACCATCCATGCAATTGCAAGGCACTTTACATTCCTCATTTATGCCTTCTGCCTCTCAAAGAGACCTGGCTCATTTTAAAAAGATGCCCGATTCCATTCAATCTCTCACTTTCCCTCCAAATGACGCCTTGCCTCTTACAAATGTGCCTCACTCTTTCAGTGGTCATTAACCTTTCCATCCACTACACCTCTAAATTGCATTTTCTTTTCTGGTTACATCTTACTAAGAAAACAGACAAGCAGAACCGCTGTGTAGGGAGGGAGCAGCCAGAGAGCAGAGAGAAGTTCACGATCACTTTGATGAGCAAGAAGAGCTTGTGCACTGTGTGGAAAATTCTGTTTTCGTAGCCATGCACCCAAGGGAAGTGTCCTCTGGGAGCATGATCCAGGTTGCTGACTTCATTGATTTGAAACACTAGGAGATTGGCTCTTTTATTTCAGTTGAGTCCCATTTATTAAGTGACCCCTCTTCATGCCACTTTCAAGGGGAGTCTTATTCCCCTGCCACAGAGACAAAGGGAATGTAGGAATGAGTATGTTACCCACCCCCACCCCCCAAAAAAAAAACATCTTTAAGACTCCATTTATACCTGCTGTCTGGAGAGCTTCTCTCCCTGAGAATCTCTTCAGCCTCAGGCTGATACATACTGGGAGCTCAGAATGTCAGGGGTGGTCACAATTAGCTGACCTCCACATCCATATAACGCCTAAATTAGACATATTCCTGTTGTTTGATTTACTCTTGCCTCAACAAAGTGTACGTCTGCATTTGATTTGTTCAGTGACTGATGAAGGAGGGTGAACGCTGCTTGCATTAAACTGTTTTTATTTTTCCTTCAGTGCTTTGATTAACAGAGAGTCGGTTGAGAATGAAAAAAAAACAGGGAAACAGAATGGAAGGGAACCTAGGCAACCATTTCAAAAGGCAAAATGAGGAAAAAGGGAGAGGTAAAACAGGGAGGAGGGAGGGGAAAGAATAATTTCACACATCCGGACTGAGGTGCACGTGACAGGAATATGCTTATTAAGGCATATTATTAATTATCATTACTAATGAGGTCTGGGGCAAGCAGATTTGCTTTTCTTTTGTGTTGTTCTATTATTGTGCATTTTCACACAATTAAGCTGCATACAGCATAAAAATATGCATAGCTCATACCTCCAACTGCCACCACACACTTGCTACCCTGCATATACACACAAGGGACCCATAATGCTATGGGTTCACTGGAAATCACAATTATTAACTATGCAGTGTATGACTATATTTCTGCAACACATTCTGCATTAAATATATCACATTTATTACATAGCCCTCAATGTTTACACTATGGCAATGGTTTATATAAAATAATGACTATTCAACGCGCTTCATGTCTCTTAGCTGGCGTACTTAAGGAGACAGTATGCAACAGATGCTGTGCCTCACAGTCCCGCAGGCAGCAAATCTGATTTCATCTACATTCCTACATTTAAAGATAAAAATCATAGACATGCAATGCAGAGATCTGTTTTTGGATTTTATGACATAGTATTTCATTATTCCACATTTAGTTACAGATTTTATTATAGAATATTATGCCTTTGTTTATTTAGATTGACGTGACTAAATATGCTCAATTTTTCAGTGACTTACTGATCCTGTCTTGTCTACATTTGGCTATGTGCATATGTGTGTATGGGTATCTGTCTCTCTGATATATAATGAATAGAATTCTAGCAAGATCTGCAGGAGTTAAAAAAATCAGACACATACTCAACTTTTTGACAATTTCCACAAAGGAGACTAGCAGACTGCTGTTAAAATTGTATGGGTATGTGCAATATCCGTACAAACTGTTCATTGAGGATTTCTGGAAGAATTCAATACGTGTTTTAAAGTGAATAGAAAATGATCAGGAAGGTGATACATTTCATCTGCCTTGTACATGCAGATACCATGGCCCTTCTGCGAGTGATACATTAACACATAATGCTTCCAACCCATCACAATTCCCTAGGTGTTTGTTCTCTCATCTTCAGCCCATCTCAGATGATTTTACCCGCACAAGCATAAGCAGAGTTTTATTGGTTAGCACCTACAGCAGTACAGCAAGTCATTCCATGTCCAAAGGCACCACTCAGAGTAATCAGCTGAAGTAAGTACTTTTCCCTGGATATGCTTTTCACAGATGTTTCCTCCAATGTGTAAATGATATGGGCAAACTACTTGGGCTCTTATTTAAAAAGAACAACAGGATCCATCATTTCCCTGCATCAAAGACACAACACAAGGGGTTTCATTCATGTTCTTTTTGTAGAAAACAGACTAATTGGTACAGAGGTGTCGAGAAAATTGCTGCTTTTCAGTCTGACCTATTGCACACAAAGACGGGGGTCTAATCCAATAACCATTAATGTCATTATAAATGCCTCTGTTCTGATCAGTGGAGACCACACTGCCATGATAAAATGGCATACAGAATGAATCAAAATAAAAGGCAGAGAGGCAGTTTGAGAGGATGAGGGAGATTGTGAATGAGCCTCAGTTGAAATGCTGCCAGACAAACGAACATCTTTGAGGTGCATGTTTGCATTTTATTTAGTCTTTGTTGTTGTTTTTCTTCTAGTTTTTTTTACCCCTTGACCGGGCTTTTCACAGCAGGCAAGCTGAAAATATGGGGTCCCTTCAGACGGGTCAGTGTGCAGGGTCGTCTCATAGGAGAGGCTGCTGGGATACATTTGGCCACAGAGCTGGCACTGACAGAATAAATGGCTCCCCCCTCCTCATTCCCTGCTCCCTGAGGCAGCCATGTCTTGATGAGAGACGGGCAGCTCCAGGCAGACTGACCCCCTGTCTACCGCATAGGGGAAATCACACAATCCAGTGTCGTCACGCAGGAAGGACCTCCGATTGAGTATCACAAAGACTTCCTAGGGGTATTTTCAAGCGTGCCTTAAAAAAGGGTTGCCTTTTAAATATTTGAAAGTCTCACAAACCTGTTTAACAAGAAAGCTTTCTGGTACCATGAGTGAAAGGTGAAATATCTGCGTCAGCACTCTTTGTATTTTCGCTTTAACTTAGCAAAACATTCTGTGCTGAGTAAAACACCTCTTTCCTTCCTTGGTTTGCTTTGTTTTTGTACTGACAGAAAGAGATGAAGAAAAAAGAATGGAAAGACGATATAAAGGGGATCAATGCACACATTGAAATCAATGGAAAAATTACAGAAAAGAGACTCTATCTGGTCTACCATCTACTGAGACTTTATCAACTGTCTTTTGTAGGTGAAGGAAATCCACATGTAAATGGGGTTTAGCCTTGTATGCCAGGCTCCTACATCTCTGCTAAACACCTTGAGAAAAAGTGTATTACAATGTGACAAATCCACTCATATTTGGGACAAAGTGAGAATCTTACGACTGTTTATGTCATGACCATCAGCATAGCTAGGAAATGTTGTATGACACAAAAATGTGTGCTCCCAACATTTCAATGATTCTAATATGTATGAAATAACATAAGTTCTAGTTCCTTATCACCATGTAACTGATTTATTCACAGATAAGCCATTCAGCTCTGTGAATGTAGAGCTGTATGGGTAAAGCCATCTTTTTTTAAAAAAGAGCGTTACATATGCGGTCTGCCCTATGAGACTGTGATCAATGTCTTAACAACCATATGACCGCTGTAGCAAGGGCTATTCCCACGTAGTTGGGAATTCAGAGACCATGATGGTAAACATTTATGGCCAGGATTCTATCAACATTTGTCTTTTCATTTGTCTGTCATCTATTTAACTTTGGTCTTTATGTCACACATATAAACTGACACATGTGCGGCTGTGGTATTCCTGGTACAACCTGGAGAGACAGGTTGCTCTGGAGACCAGAAAAGGGCCCTGTCTCTCCGCCCACTGCTGTGAGCCACCAGGTGTGATGTGTTCACACACACAGCAGGTTCATCAGGTCAGGAATGTAAGAATCAAGTGAAATTGGAGCTGTCTCCAAGTACTGTGGCACTTCTATTGACTCATTCTCCTCATCCTGCTTCCTGCATGACACAAATCACATTCCTATTTCAGACAGCTTTTTTTAAAACCTCACTGTCTGACTGTTATATTTTGGTAATGTGTATTTGTCTGGAATACATCTATTTGGATCAAAGTGATGTCTGGACACAGCTCTGACCATCTGAATGACATGCACATATTATAATTGTAATGCTATATTTGATGTGCAAAGACATTTCATTTCATTTATATACACAGTTGCACAGACATTTCCAACTGGAAATGTAATTTGTTTGAGCGAGTGACATATCCCTAATGTGTGGGAGTGGAAGGTTCCTTATGTGTGAACACACAATGTTTAAAGGCATATGAATACAATCATGCACCTGTGTGTGTTCCTGCATTTGTATATAACTCTCTGTGTGAATAAACAGATGCTGCTGGTAGTCACGTCCCTCACACTGTTTCTGAAGCCAAAATCTACCAAATAGTAACACAAAAATTAAGCCAAAAGGGGGGAAATTAGCATGTGGGCACCCCCAACCTTTTGCTATGAATTCAGTAGTTAAAGTAGTCATGTTATGTCAGCAATTGTTTGTTACGCTGACGGTTTTGGAGAGACATCACATTCTGCAGAGGAAAGTTGAGTTATTCATCTCAACCATGTGCTGTGGAAAAAACTAAAGAGGGCCACAGCACTTCCCGGAGCAAGAACGGTTGAGAAGGCAAACAGAGTAAACTCACACGCCCTGCTATTGTTCGCCGTCGACTCAGCTGCAGCACACACTTTGAAGGGGACGTTTAATCCACCCACGGCACATCGCTGCTAACTTCAGGAGGAAACAGCATGCGTTAATAATTTGAAAGTCGAGCTGGCAAGGCTCAGCCATTTGGGAGCTGTACAATATTGATAAAACACTGGTGCTGCACTACAGCACCACTGTGTCTTGGTTATGGCTTCACATAGCACAAAAAAAAACAGTTATTTGAAATTGTCTGCATTCTGTCTCAGTAACAGGTAAATCCTGGAGGAGTCTGCATTCCGAATTTCAAGCCATTCCTGAAATTCTTGTTAAAAGTGCATGAAAAACTGAGTTTTTGTGAATGATATAGCAAAATTGGCAATCTGTGCACATACACATTCTCCTTTGTCCACCATTTGCTTCAATCCAATTTTTATAGGCTGGTGATCACTTGGGTCAATACAAATCTCGCCCTGTTTGAACCTGGTGCATCCCTCCCGTTACCCTGGTGACCAGAGATTTAGCCATACAGCTTGTGACACGTGGCTCTTCCATTTTTCTTCTGTGGCCATGAGAAAAGAACCATTTGTATCCGAGCTGCTTCTTAAAACAGGCGTGTAATGAAAGATGTAGACAAGTTCTCAAAAGATTCAAAGCTCACATTCACATTTCATGGCCTCTGGGCACTGCAATGTTAAATGATAAATTCTGCATGAAAAATGCAAATGTTGAGAATATTTTCTTAGAATATTTCACTACCCGTAACGTTTCCTGCTGAGGAAGTCTGAGTGTGATTATGCAGTAGTATCCATACCATCTTCTTCCATCGTGTCATAAGTCATAAGTTGCTGTAATTATGAAAATATTGTCATACAGTGCACATTTTATTGACATTGCATCACAAATTGCATTGTCTTTTGCATAATTAGAGGATCTCAGTTTCTTTACTTTTTCTCGATCAAGGTAGTAAAATATACCTGTGCTTGGTTTTGCCTAATGTAGGGTTTACGTATGATAATTGCGCGATTGCCATGGGAAAGCATTATGGTCTGAAATGATGAAGCATGCCCTCTGGTGGCTCATTTAGGCAGGGCTTTGGAACACATAATACCCCAGATCTTTGCATGACTCATTGATGGCTTTGGGCAGCAAGATCTCCAAATGCCAGTGTGTAGCTCATAAAAAAATGCCATTTGCAGGTCCTGTAAATTTAACCTGTAAAACTTCAACAAATAATTAACCTTTGTCATAATTGTGCTTGGCAGGACTCAGTTTGACTTAACAAACTTCATCAACTTTCAAATTTACATTCTTTTTGTAAAGAGAAGAGAAGATGATTGTAATATCATGACTCATCTTCAGACCGGCTCTCAGGTCAGTGGCCGCAGGCAAATAGAGTAAGGGTTAGCAATGGAACTGTGGGGGGGCAGCACCCACAAACATGGAAAGTAAAAGGTATTAATTGATTCAAATGTCAAACTCCTGCATTCATCCTTTCACAGACAATGAAATTCTCCCTTCAGTCTACTAAGCCCCATTTCCTACTCATTGAAGGGTTAGAGTCTTGAGTCTTTTCCTCTCCACCACAGTGGGAGTACAATATCTCTTTGGGTATGTCATGGACCCTAAACAAACAGCATAAATCTTAAGTGGTCTTTGTTTTTTGGAGAAAATAATCTTACAAAAACACAACAAAAACAGCAAAATAAGCTGGAGTGCCTGAGGTGGTGAGGGGTGAGCACAGTGCAATGTTTCAGCTGTCCTCTCCACCGTCACGCATCCATTCTGAGGCCTCGGGCTCCCCTGCCAATCAACCACAACGTCTCCATCTATTACTCCAGCTTTTCATAACATGTAATGCAGAATGATGAAAAATCTGCTAGCTATTGATTGACATTTAATTGCACACGGGAGCTGGGAAGTAGACATCTCCTGCAGCGATCGCACACACTCGCAAGGTGACGCACGCCATCTTTAATAAACAGCCTGCCCTGAAAACATCAAGGAACTACCAATAATTCAGATATATTAGGTGCTCCTCACAACATATCGCCTCTCGCTTTTCCTCCCAGACAAAATAAAATAAATAAATAAATACACAGATACATAAAATAAAATAAAATTACCACTGTAAAACAAAACATGTTTATGTCTCCAAACAAAGCTGGGAAGTTGGCTTTGCTATGTCTCAGAGCTATCTGTGCCCTTGCTGAAATTGAACATTACATACCTTTTTCTGTATTACTTTTATAGTTTCTGCTGTTATCATGGACATTTGTGGGGGCAATCCTCATTTAGGTCAAAACAAGTTTGGTACCCTCTGGCAGCTTGTTTAGTGCTCATTATGTAAGACAGATGGATTGTGGGTAAAGGTCCTGCGCCGGAATGCTGTTCTCTATTAGCTTGTATCATCATGTCATACAAATCAGGAGTTTTACCATGGTATATCATCCAAAACAATGATTACCTCACAGAAAAACTCAGAAGAGTTGCTATAAATGTACTGAGCCTAAATGCTGTGGGTTTGAAGCCCTAGGTGTGGGGCAGAGAGAATGAAGCTTGCCCATTGACCCATCGATAGTAAAGGAAAGGTGTAAGTTGCTTTTCATTTGATTTATATATTTTTCTCAGTAGAGTAAGAGAGGCTCTGATCTTTCTGAACCTTCTTCAGTTGCTTTACCCAGTGCTTTTGTCTCCATTTACAGTAAATATGTAACCTCACAAGAGAGGCAATGATCCTGTTATTCCATGTTTAAAGGTTATTCTCTCCTATTCAGTTCATTTTTCCCCTCCAAGAGTACTTGCTGAAGGTAATGTACATTCAGGTCACCCATAAAACAGTGTGTATCAGTTTGGCATGAAATATGAAAACCTCCAATTACATGCACAAGGCTAGTTTGAACATATTAAACCTGGATGCTGATGCAATATGATGCAGAACTGTTTTAAATATTAAATAAATATTAACATCTAATGCATTAATAAAGAGTTATTTTGTCAATACTGCATGTGATTGAATTGGTGTTTTGCCTTTGAATCCTTGCTTAGTTCAGCCTGCTTTTCATTGTAATCCTGTCAATGTAAAAATGTAAATGTAAAATTGTGCTTAAGCAGGTCAAAGGTTCAAGCCTGGTGGCCCTGAAATCAAATGCTGGACAAAAGTACCAAAACACAAAAAAACCCAAACACATTAAAAAAAGTGGGAAAATGCAATGTCACTAGGAAAACACAGACAAAACAAAAAAAGGGATGTAAAAAAATGTTGTAAACACAGAAATAGAGCTAAAAGTTCACTATTCTGTACTTTTTCTCTAAGACATTGTACGATGTACCCATCCGATGCTCCATGCTATGTAAGTATTGTACAGTCGAGTCTTTGTATTTGCCTGATTTTTCAGTGTTTTTCTTAACATATTAGAATGTGATATTTGTTGTGTTTGACACTTCAGTACAACTGTGGTTAGGAGGCTCAGAAATTTTTCATGAACTCAAAACTGAACAAAATATTTTTTCCTTCTCATTTTTCATACCACAAATGGAATGTGACATTTATTTGACGCGATTCTTGAGACCTTCATCCTCTAAGACTGTGAGGTTGCCTGAAGCAGGAGTGAGAGCAGTGAAGACTGAGGCTGAAACAGAATTTCTAGTGAATTGCGCGACAGCATTGAGATGGCACATTCAGAGAAACGGAAGCATTCAGAGTAACACATTGTAATGTTGATAATGTGAAAGCATGAAAAAACTGAAATATTCAAGCGAAGTTCTTTTCAAACATAATAGCAACTATTCAAAATTCAACATGCACTGTTGACCAGACATACTGGAAGGGGAGAAATACATTCATCAATAACAGCAAAATGATGTGAAAGAATACTAAATGCATTTAGATGTAGTTTTCTTTTAAGATTGTTCTCTCTCAAAAGCTCCAAAGGCTATATGATAAATTATACAGCATTAGTGAGGGACCAGCACATTGTACTGGGTCCATTTGATATAGCTGATAATCTTGTTTACTTATTATGTATTGTAGGCCTCATAATCAAGACAAATTATATTTAGACAGAGCGGCTGAAGTCTAGCAGACTTAGAAATGCATAAAAAATCAGCAGGGAGGTTGTTAGCAAAGGCAGTATTTTTGCAACAGGATGGAGATCTGAATTCTAAAACAAGAGCCCTGGCAAAACACAAATTGGGTAAAACATGCAGGATTTGAATCATCCTTGTGTGGGCTTGCCCACATGTAGAGCGATTACCAGACAAGACCTGAACTGGGGAAAAAGCCCTTTGTCTCGACAAAACCTTATTCACTCTGCTTATATAACTGTAGTTTTATGAGTATGTACAAATTATCATTTGTAATGTTAAAATTATCTCCATATGTGTAAACAAGTATGACACACCTGAATAGAGGAGCATTATGTATCTGAAGATCTCACTGAGTTGTGACATCACATTTGCATCTGTAGTACTGCATGATAACAGGGACTGAGATCATAATAAGATATAGCTCTGTTGTGTTCATGCCCCTTGACAGATCAAGAGATAAACAGACTGCTCAACTGTACCAACTGCACTATTTTTAGCTACAGTCAATTGTAAGTCTACTGTAAATATTGTTTCTGGATTTGCGTGATCCTGCCACCAGGGGACAGCCTTCAGTTGGAGCCATCCGTTCTGTCTTGACCATCACTTGAGGGCTCGTACACATATAAATGTAGGAGATTTATCCACACATGCATGCGTATATTCTGTGGTTTGCCTGACTTGGTGGGTGAAACTGCAGTGAGGGGGGCAGTGCTTAGTGTTAAGTGAAAAATAGAGACATAAATCAATGTGACCTTTCTTGTTTATTGCCAAATAAAACTACAGACCCTGTAAACATAGCTAATGGGAATACACTTCATTCTTGGTTGGAATTTAGCCTATTCAGAAAGGTATGAAGGCCTTGAGAAAAATCTACTGAATAAATTCCAAGGCTTATAAGGAAGAGGATGGAAGGAGCCATTAAGATATTGATTTGTTCAGGTCAGCCTTGCCTCATCTTCAGTGTGTGCATTTACATCCATGGCCACAGTACCTGCTTCTCATCCACTTTACTTAACTTCAGAACTGAGATATGACCTTTTGTTAATTCAGTTTTGAGATTGCCATCTGCATGTCATTACTCTAATTAGTGTTATATTTCCATATGATTTGCATTCATTATCATACTGTGTGGAAATCAGATAGATGCAAACCAACCCATCCAATTAACTTGTCATGTGCATAAGTCCAATAATGTACTCAGTATGCTTCCATGTGCATCATATGCCATGAGGGAATTACCACAGTAGTCACCACGCTATAAAGGGAAGGAGAGCCCTATGACAAAGAAAGCCCTTGTTCCTTAAACAAGAATAAGAAAAGCACTAGGGTGAAAGGCAATCTGCACTTCCCCTGATAAACGGCTCCCTTTTGTGTTGCTTGCCCAGTATTAAGAGTGACACGTGCCCCTTGAGATATCAGAGCTGTGTGTCGGCTGAGGGAGAGGTGTATGTGTTTGCATGCTTCAGTGCGGCAGGACGTCAATTTAGTCCTCAATCAGTGCCAATCCCATCAGACAGCACTGCCAAACTGGCTCTTTCAAAATTGCAGGGACGAGGGAGGGTCCTTAATTGGCCCCCATCCTCATAGCCGCTGAAACTTATCGAAAAGCGACACATTTGCTGGCTCAAATGGAAACAGGGTAGGGTATAGACAAAATGAAACTTAACCAGAAAAGGGGAAAGGAAAAAAATCAAAGGTTTTCCTCTCTGCGGCAAAAGGGAGACAGCAGATTAAAAATTCAACTGGAAGTGCGGGCTTTTCAGAGCCTACAGCGGGTTTGGCTATCCATGATTAAAACGGCCCCCTAATCTCCATGGAGCAAGAATCTCCATCAGAAACAGCTTCGGTTTTCTGTAAGTGTATGTCTCTGTCAATGTACGCATGTTACAGTCAATAGGTAGGCTTGTGTGCAATTATTCAGCTTCACTAACTATCTTTGGTGCCCCAAAGCATGATATCAACAGAATTAAACCCATTTTCCACTTATGCTAAACATTTTATTTCCAAGCAAGACAAATTTATGTTATGTAAATGAAATTCAATAAATTCTTATAGTTTGAGGCATCCTGGAATTCTATTATAGAAAGTAATTATTTTGTGACTCAAACCTTACTAAGACCTTGCAGTTCACTCTTGGCCTTTACTAAGCAGAAGACTCAAGCAAGTGTAGTTTTTCATTTTTAATGCCATGATCAGATTTCAGTGATTGTTGAAATAGAAAGAGTAAACACCTTGATTAATGCACTGCTCAATGCTGCAGACAAATCGCACTCTGGTCACAATTAACTTCAAAAAAACATCTAAACAAATGCCATACAGTTAATTCATGAACTGGTTTATTGAGCTCCAACTCAACAGCACTGATGAGAAAAGGGATTCTTAATGTTGGATGATATCTGTGTTGGGTATTCATTAACTGAGAATGATGGCAAAGATTAATTTAACAATATTGTGAAGGTTGGAGCTCCATATACAGGTATAGTCAATCTGCTGAGGTATAAAAAGCCAAAGACTCAGCAACATGTCCACTAACCTGAAAAACCCAATGATATAGACCCCTGCACTGACATGCTGTACAGGTAGAGACTGTCTCTGAGACACACGGTCACATCCACTAACCAGACAGACTCACAGATATTATTATATCCACCTGGAGAGAGACACCAGCAGTCTATGCAAACCGTGCAGAAGCAGGATACTCACGATGTATTTAAACACACCTCATGTATTCATCCATAGGGATTTATCACCTCTTAGAATAGGCATATTTTACACCCCCAGTTATAATAACAGTCATCAAAATATGTCCCATTTGTATTCTGCTCAAGACTGCAGACAGCAGCACTTATTTATTTATTTAAATATCTCAGAATGTGGACTTTCAGTGTTGACAGCATCCATTTTGTTGCTTTTTATTCTCACACCGTTCTGCTCAACAGAAATGTTCCTTATTTTAAGGTCCCACATTTAAATATATATTTATATATTAAACTATTAAAATACATTTAAATGACACATATTTGACTTATTTATTACCAAAACAGAAGAGAAATAAAAGGTTCCCTTCAGAGTCCATCACTGTTTTGAAAACTCAGGACTGAGTGAATTCTATACTCCCAGGATAGGTGCCTGAGGCAAAGTGCTGACTGACACGTTCCAGCGAGGTGTTGCATTATTAACAATCTCACCTTGCTGTGGGCTTCTGACAGAACAACAGGCAGGCCCTGGCACACCTGCCGACCACACCTGAGTGACATGCTGCCGCATTAGAGATCAGCGTGGCACAGTGCCGCTTTTTAACATGACACACTGCTGCAGGCAACTTAACGTTTCAAACCCATCTCAGCTCAGCAGTTCACTGCAGCCATCTGACCCAACACACTGCTACAGGATACTGCATCCTTCTGACCCAACACACTGCTACAGGATACTGCATCCTTCTGACCCAACACACTGCTACAGGATACTGCAGCCATCTGACCCAACACACTGCTATAGGATACTTCAGCCTTCTGACCCAACACACTGCTACAGGTTACTGCAGCCTTCTGACCCAACACACTGCTACAGGATACTGCAGCCTTCTGACCCAACACACTGCTATAGGATACTGCAGGCTTCTGACCCAACACACTGCTATAGGATACTTCAGCCTTCTGACCCAACACACTGCTATAGGATACTTCAGCCTTCTGACCCAACACACTGCTACAGGTTACTGCAGCCATCTGACCCAAAACACTGCTATAGGATACTGCAGGCTTCTGACCCAACACACTGCTACAGGTTACTGCATCCTTCTGACCCAACACACTGCTACAGGTTACTGCAGCCTTCTGACCCAACACAACACACTGACCCAACACACTGCTACAGGTTACTGCAGCCTTCTGACCCAACACACTGCTATAGGTTACTGCATCCTTCTGACCCAACACACTGCTACAGGTTACTGCAGCCTTCTGACCCAAAACACTGCTATAGGATACTTCAGCCTTCTGACCCAACACACTGCTACAGGTTACTGCAGCCTTCTGACCCAACACACTGCTATAGGATACTTCAGCCTTCTGACCCAACACACTGCTACAGGTTACTGCAGCCTTCTGACCCAACACACTGCTATAGGATACTTCAGCCTTCTGACCCAACACACTGCTATAGGATACTTCAGCCTTCTGACCCAACACACTGCTACAGGTTACTGCAGCCTTCTGACCCAACACACTGCTATAGGATACTGGCAACGAACAACACATTTTTTGTATTGTCTTTTTCATCTTAAGATATACGCTGCGCTATCTATATTGTTTTGTGGGATTGTCATTTTGTATCATCAAGGGACAATAAAAGTCAATGCTGAAGATTTTAAGTCATTTCTATTGTTAATCGTTGACATTTTATGTAGACCTATGGTCCAAAAACATCTTTATGGGCAAACAGATAAAATGAAATCACATCCTATCAGCACCACAGGTACTGCAGCATTCTATCTCATCACATCACGAAATGATAGTGCAAGATGATAACTCATCACACTGCCATAGGTCATTTCACAATTTCCCACCAAAACACTGTTCCTTACTGAAGGATTTTAAAACAACACAGTACCTCAGAGTGCTGAGGCTATTTAACCAAACACAGCAGTGCAGAATATTGCCATAATCTCTCACATACACATTCTCAACACATGTAAATGCTAGCTAACACAGGTTAACACATTTACTGGCAGCAGTGTTCAATGAAGCCGGTATATGTATTTGTAAGCAAGAGCTGTACAGAACCTGGAAAACTGACAGAATGAAGCATGAGTTTAACAAAGCATCTACACTTTCAAGTCGACACATTATAAAGAATGTCTGTCACTTCTTCCTTCAGACTATTCACTGCAAGAAAGGTTACTTTGGTAACAAAATTGAAAGTGCTTCGTGCCTAAATTGCACCAGTGTCATAGTCTTTGGAATGCAATAAGAGAAAAATCAGTGAAAAGCCTTTCAGCAAAAGTCTAAATCATAGAGAATATCTTGGACTGACATGTGACAATGAAGAGATCACAAAACAATAACTTGTCTAAGAACAGCGGAGCTTCTGTGATGTCTTTCTGTAGCAGAGCTTGTAGGCCCACAGCCCTTTTCTAGCCCAGGTGCCTTGAGTCCTTTAGATTGTCTATGCCTCAACACAGCATGACGCAATGACTGTGCGCTTGAATGACAGAAATTATTCTGAAAGCCACCAAACATTTTATTGAAAGCAGTATTTGCATAGTTGGAAAAATCACATGCAGAAGACACAAGAAAAAAAGCAGCTGTCATGCAGCCCTGAGGACAGGAGAAATACTCCTACTTTTGGTGCATCCTTTGTTTCGGTGTATGTTTTGATCATGCCTTATTTTGCATCTCCCCACATATTGCCTGGTGCACAGTCTCTACTGTACTCTGTTACTGCAGCCCTGAGTACTCCTGGAGAGATGCTCGATTCTGACTATATCCACTTGTAAGGATACCAATGGGGTACCTGTCGCTCAGTGCTTCACTTACGCTATTGTAAAATATTGAGCATGACATAAATTTGGTTTTGTGATCACAGTTTACAGGGCTGCCAGCTATACTCCTGACCATGCAAGAGACTTCACCCCAAGCAAGTGTGCAGCAGGGGTGGGGATGGAGTTTGGGAGATGGCGTGGGGTTTGTGAGTATGGGGGTTTGGGTTGAGCATGCTGGGGAATCACAATTTAAAAAATATAGCATTTGTGCAGGAAACATAGATACATGAATACCTGAATAAATACAGGAGAAAGAAGAGGTGTGGCATGAGAGCATGCGATCTGGGTTGTCTGGGTACAATTCACTCTGAATGTGTGACAGCTGGCAGTGCTGCAGCACATCTTGGAGATTTTCTTATTTTAAAAAAATGTGTTTTTGTTTCCGCTTTTGGCAGATGTCTTCTCTTAGACTACATCACCTTATTCAAGTGAGCGTGTGTGCTACCTGCGCATGTACACTGTTCCTATTAAATGGCCCTGCAAATTGTTAAATGCTGCTGTGGAACGCTACGCCCCAATTACACTTCCTTTGATTCTTTAAACACAGCGGTAAGTGCTGTAAATACCGCTGGGAGATGGTCATGAAGTTATAGAGCTGGGGAAAAAAAACACAAAAAAAAGATGCAAGGAAGAGAGAAGAGAGAAGCAATCTCTCCTATAACCTGACCAACACTGCTATTTCTACTCTGTCCAGCACCATTTTTTAACAGCACAGTTTGAAAAACTTACGGTACAACAGATACATTTTGATTGATTTTCTGATTGACCACTGGGGTCTTCCAGGAGAGGAGTCCTGCACTCTGCCAAAGGCAGCGCTGACTCAGTGGATCTCAGGGTTCCCGACACACTCTGTGCAGACCCTGGCTCTACACAAGCTTCATGCTTGGCTTGTTTGTTCACCATCGACCTCAGAGGCCGTTTTGGAGTGAGTGAGGGGGCCATGGGGCAGAGGAAAGCTGAGGGATCGAGCCCTTTTATCAAAATAGTTCAGGGAGAAGAGTTTCAAAGGGCCAAGGGGTGCAGGTTTTAGTGGCAAAATGTGTAGGAAAGTTAAAAAACGGTGGTGCTCAGACTGAAGGTGAGGGTAGGTTAGCCTACAGATTACACTGGATCTATAAACCTGCAGGATCAGGTTGTATTGGCAGTGTCTTATTTATTAGGTGGTAGAGGGATAAGGCAGATCAACTTATATCGTGCATTGTATTGTTCCAATGAAAACTGGAATGGTAACAACTGGAACATATAGACAAATTAGTTCAAACTCAGGCCTCAGTAAACATACAAAACGTTTCTGGTCCTTCATTTAAACAGGATACATCAGAAATCAGGGAGGGGAAGTGATTAAGCCCAATACCTTTATCACCTTGAGGGACTGTAGTCGAGCTGTGATTTATGCGAGGGTCTCAAATGCCACTACTCACTGGTACACACTCACTCAAACACACCCATACAACGCACTACATCCTATCTGCATATCCTGTCCTTAAATGACATATTCTCCTCATTACTTAGGGTAAAAGTGAATATTAAACACTTCATAATAGCACTTTTGTGTTGGGTAATGGATACATTTTACAATCCTGCTTGCAGGCTATAGAGGTGTGTGTCTGAGTCAGAAATGAAAAGAGTGAGAGGGGGACTTTGGGTATGAGACGGTATGTGGAATAAAATGACCTGCATGATCCTGGTGATCTACAGAACACCCCTCTGAGCACTGATGAGGTTCTGTAAACTCACATGTGCGCCTGTGTGTCAGACTGAGAGAGAGAACATGCGTGAGAGTGTGAGAGAGGGTATGTGTGTGAGAGGATGTGTTTGCTGTGGGATAAGAGTCCATCACAATTGTTCTGTGTATGAGCGTGGGAGACTGCCACAAAGGGAGTAAAGTGATTTCAATAGGCCTCTTCCTTTTTACACAACCAAATTAAATTCAAGCATTTCTATCTTTCAGGTGCAAAAAAAAATGTACAGGACCGTGTTTGCAGTCAGGTGCCAGATTCATTATTGTTAATGCTTGTGTGGGCACATTTGGACAGCACTGACTGAATCTGAATCTGTCACTTCTTGTCTGAATGCCAGAGTGGAATTGTGAAGATGGTAAAGCTGTTTTCCACATCAGGAGTGCTAAGGTGATTATGCCTTTATGAAATATATCAAAGGTAAAGTGATTCAGCTAATTGACCTGATACCTTTCCTCACTGCCATATAAAGACATTATCTAATTCAGGTGTGTGTTTCAGAATCACAGTGAACCCCTGAGGAACTGTTGTACCTCATGCTGCATGATGGGAAGTGAGTGCCAACTGTGTGTATTCTGGCTTGCTTTGCTCAGATGGGAATCCTGGCCTTACCTAACAGGAAAGCTCAAAACAACAAAAGCTCATCATGAACATAGTGTCATAGAGCCGTGTCAGACATTGACATATAAATCAAATCTGCTTCTGGGAATTGCCTTTATGTTATTCCCATCAACTTTGCAGTAATGCGCCTGGACTCCAAAGGGAGTGAGAAAGAGAGAGAGAGAGAGAGAGAGAGAGAGAGAAAGAGAGAGAGAGAGAGAGAGAGAGAAAGAGAGAGGGAGAGAGAGAGAGAGAGAGAGAGAGAAAGAGAGGGAGAGGGAGAGAGAGAGAGAGAGAGAGAGAGAAAGAGAGGGAGAGGCAATAGGGGCGTTAGAGATGAAACATTGTCTCTGGAGATTTAAAGCACCCAGCAGGTGTGTGCAGTAATGCCTTTGAAGAACACTCATCCGAACTTCACACACTGACAGGGAGAGGGAGAAATAATAGATGAGGACTGCCATATTGGTTTATTTTTTGCAAATGTCTGACCAATAATCACATCAGTCAAGAACAGTACTTGTCCATTGCAGATGCTCCCATAGCCGATCTGAACCTCAGTCTCATTATACCTCTGTCACAGTGCCATCTGCTGGCTTGGAAGATTCACTCATGTTCAGCTGCCTTGCTGCCAGATACACAAACACCTCAAATTCTTAGCCAGCATGGACCACCTGAGATGAAGCAGTGGGAAACACAATCCCGCTGACGGGGGATGTTCCACTACGTAGTCTCACAATATCACTGCAATGTATTATACAGCATTATTTCATTTAAAAGCCCACAACATATCTAAAACAATTGAGTCACAGGACCTAAAACCTTTCATTCCAAGCAGTGTGGTTATTCATTTATATGTCTGGCAGGTGCATTTATCAAGAAACACCTGCAAGTCAAACAACGAAGAATACATGAAATATACATACAACAATATAACAACAGCAACAGTAGAAGACACAGGGCAGCCAAATGTGGGAGACAGGGGCAGTGACCTGGCATGATCACAGCATGCTGCACATAGATGTATACCTCATTAATCTTCATCACCACTGGTATTAAAGCATGCCGTTTGAAACAGTGTAAGATGAGGCTGAAGACCAGCAGCTAACAGTCCCTATCATCATGGAGAGCAGGCTTCACAGCCCGAGGAATAGCTGCTCAGTATTTTCCCCTGTGCCACCAGAGACACACGTGTTCGAGCTGACTCACTTTCCAAAATTACCGCTCATGGCTGTGCGTGGCGATTGCTCGGGAGATAGGACCGCTGTAGATAATTACAGACACTCCTGATGGAACACTGCGAGATCTCACAGTGGGCGCAGGTTTCACGGGCAAAACAAATCTGTGGAAACACCATGGTCCAGAAGGAGCCAGGTCTAATGAGTCAATTAGCTTATAAATTACCATGATTAATTACCAGAGTGGAAACCAACCTGACAGATGCACAGCCTGGCCTTAGACAGAGCTAAACTGCTCTCAGTGATAAAATGGCATCTTTTCTCTATAAAAACCGAAGCAGGGGCAAGTAAACAGTATATGATTGCATTCAATCGCGGTTTATCAGAGGTATCCAATATGAGGTATTGAAGCAACAGCACAAAGGATATTTCTGACATCATTGCAGGAATTCTGAGTGTATGGACCACACCAGGCTGTCTTTGCAAGGTAGGAAGGTTTTACATTGCTGAGTGGAGACAGGGAAGCTCAGATCATTCATAACATGAAGTCGATGAATGAAAACATGGTGATACCATACTAAACATGGTCCAAAACGGGTGGGTAAACTCACCTCACCAAACCACAGTGCATTACACTAACCCACACGCAGCACATCTTGCTATTATTTCCCCTCAAGATACAGAAATCAATAAAAAATCTTGCTCAGTTCCTCCTTAAATTTCCCTTGTTTGTAGTTATGCCCTTTTCTCTGTTGTGTATGTGTGTGTGTTTTGTTCTTTTTGGGTAGCTTTTGGTATTTCTCTAAGGTACACAGCACCATCCAATGGCTAATTGATGAATTCATCCCACAGTCTGAAATGATGACTGCACGCCTGTCGATGTGCCTCTTGGCAGCGAAGCGCAGTGTGCCTAAAATTAGACGCGGGAGTCACAGGATGTCAGCAGAGCTGCAAAATGGGGGGAGTGAGGCAGGACCGCTGGAATGATGGAGAGGGTGATTAAAAGCACAAAGGAGCTCCGTTAATTCCGTATGAGGCTGAGTGAGAGTGGAACAGGGTTAAGTCCTTACCCAAATGGGTTCCTAAATCTCTAGCGCTTGCTACGTCACCCTCTTGTTGACTGCCTAGGTAAGGGAAACACACATGGCCCTTTTGAGGAAATACCCCTGGCCAGTGAATCTTTTGAGAGAACCCATACAAGAAAGAAACAACTGCAATGCAGTGACAGTACTAGCCTCACTTGTAAAGCTATAGCATTATGGAAATATGATCTGAGATAAGTCCAGGGGAGGTGCTTTGCTAATGAACCAATGATCAGTCATTTGTTCTGATGAGTCATGATCATGTGAAGTTAAAGGCTCTGGTTATCAATAGCAATACAAAACAACACAACCGCTAACTAGTAATATAACATGGGTAAAACTTCCTAGAAATAAAGAAACTGGAGAAAAAAATCTCCTCCCTTTTTTGATGTTGTAAATATCGAGCATCTGGAAAGGCCAGCTGAGACTATGCCAGAGCAATCCTGTGAGAGTCAGTGATAAGGACCAGTGGGTGTTCATGTTCACACTTTATCTGTGATGATTATGTAACAGTGGAACAGGTGTACGGGGAGCTTGCGCGTAGGAAAGGTTTTTTTGATGTGGGAAATAATCCACCTCTGCCAGAGAATGTGCCATTTGTGTTTCCAGGCCCAGGGTGCTGCCTGGAAGAAACTGGCAATTGGAATGGACAGATGTGAGAATCCGCTCTGAACTTTCCTCCTGGTACAGAATCAACTTGATTCATAAATAAATCAGATGCAGACTGCAGAGCAGAAGAAGGATTCAGAGATTGGGAAAGAAGACATTAAAGGGAATGGGATGATGCGGCTAGGGGAAGCAGCTCTGCAGGGTCCTATATGGTACTGTTAGCATCCCCGCCTCATAAGCACCATTTCACTGATTGAGAAATAAGGCAGTAACATTGTAACATTCTACTTTTACATCCCCAAAAAAGTACTATTGAAATGAAGAAATTAAACATTAAGCTAGGCAAATAGAGTGCCAGAATTTGTCTGCATACACCAAAAATGTCATAACGGGATATTAAACCATTCCTGTTTGACAAAGTCCAGTGTTTAATATTAGAGTAGTCACCATATGACACTTAAATGGTTGAGTAGAGTAGGACCAATACCATCACATACATAACAGTTGAATTCACACTCAGATGTTTGCATTATGCATTGCAGTCATTTTGGGCTGAGATTTGGTAAATACTGAAGTTGGGGGTGGGAGGAGGTTGGTAGTTAGACCTTGAATTATGTAAACCAAGTATGGAAGCTCCTATCAGATTTAATCTTTAAAATCTGTTATGAGAAGAAAGTCAATACAGAATATTTTTACCAACTTTTCTGTATTATTTGACTGGAAACACACATTGATTTATGACTGTCAGTACTAAGACACACATTTAAGGGGTAGAGGGAGGGGCATAATTTCTATGCCATTGTTATTGAGGCCAAATGTTAATGGTCAGAGAGAAGTGTCTATTGCATATTAACAGCACTTGGGTGAAAAATACTGATCCACAAACACTGGGCTGCAGCCTGCAGAGAGGCTGGTGTCTATGGTCTCAGACACACCCTCGACTGTCCTCTAAACTTGAACTATCAATACAATCTGGGAAAGGAAGCCAAGCTGTACATTGTGCCAAAGGAGGAATTAATTTTAATTCCTCTTGCATTTCTTATTGACTCAGTAATACAGGATGATGCAAATATGGGTCTTTCAGGTTAGGTTTGGTCTTATAAAAACGGAAATGCAGGGACCCATACAGATTGAGCATTCTGCTTTGTTCTCCACTTTTAACCACTGTATCCGTGTACCTCGAACACAAACAATTTTATTATTAAAGGGGAATGCTACATAACTTAGCACAGCGCATGCAGCAGTGTTAACACTGTAACACACACATGACTGATTGCTTCAAATGTGATTTAGAGAAGTGCATCTGCATTATTGTCACCTGCTGTACTGGAGTATCAGCGTTGTGTTCTCTGATCAGAATTAACATAATCAAAGGCTTTACCAGGAGATTTCCATCTGTCAAAGCCAGATATGGAGCTCTATCTAAATTACATCTTATATGAAAGACCATTCTCATTAAATCAACATAAGACTGCTTTGGGTAGACTGGCCACTCACTTCAAACACTTCAACATGGTTATAATCAAAAGGAAAGCACTACTTATCAGAGTTATATACAAAAAGTTATAATATGAATTATTACATCAAATGTGCAAAACTGTAAAAAGTATAATTCATTAAAACCTATCAATAAAACTCACATTTTGTAAAGCCTGCTACTGCCAAAGATCTGAGTGGTTCAATCAAACATGAAAATTCTGCTCACTTCATACAAATATTGTTTTAGTTTACATTGTTCTCATAGCACCCTGTATATGACACAAGCAAACTGGGCATGTCAGAAACATTTTCTTCCCTGAACAATGCTGCGAATCCACTTCCGGTATCTCATATCAATAGTTTTGTGAAAGCACTCTCCGCGGAACAAAATTATAACAGCTCCCATTTGTCCCTTACCTAGATAAAGAATACTCACTGTATCTTTTCAAATTTTAAGATAACAGGAAGATAAAAGAGAGAGCAATGATAAGCAGGAAATTGCTAGTCAGTGGTGGGGAATAGCATGATCCCTAGCTATGCAGGATTCCTATCACAGGCAAGATTAGCATGGTATTTGTAAATATTTGCCACACATTTCTCAGATAAAATGTTTTCTTGCTGTCTGGTTTTAAGGGACAACTGGCAGTCTGCCCTCCTTTTGGTGGTTCTGTTTTTGTTTCAAGGTTTGGAGAGAGTGTTATAGACAACAGAGGGTGACAAAAAGGCTCTGGGCCAGGGACTGGACCCCTTCCACCTTGGGGTTCCTGTAGGCATACAAGGATGGGAGAAAGTGCAGGAACGGGGGAACGGAAGATGTTGTGTGGACAGGGGGGTGCTCATGGCAACACATAAATCTGCCATCATGCTTTATGCAGTGGTGATGATGTTAGTTGTTAATTTCTTTGTGGCATGATAATAGTTATGCTGGTTATGTCATATGACAAAGTGCTGCAAAGGGCATTTGTGCTTTCACTTCTGTGAAAGAGACTGCAAGCGGTGACTGCCTATGCTTATATTGACCAGTAAACGTGATAAGAGTGCTTTATTTTTCCAATGTGGTATTATGATGTCACTTCAAGCTACACTGCAACTGTGGGAGTGGTAGAGTCCCTAACACCTCCTATGTTTGGGTGCGTAGAGGTCGGATCCCTGGCCCACAATGCCCTAGAGCATGTACTTCCTGTCAACTGATAATCCTCCATGCCAGACTTGGAATGAGAACAAAAGAACACTTTTGATGTGACAGGTGAAGGAGGAGAGGAGTATCAGAGGCTTGATGTTCAGATGCCCCTACCTGCAGTGGATGTTACTGGCACTTCACAGGGATTGTGTGCTGCTGTTGAAAGAGAGTCAGCTGTCCAGGACTGTTCTCGAGTGTGTGCAATAGTCCACTCTTTCTGCTTTTTTCTTATATGGATTTAACCTGATAAAAAAACATTACATGCAAACAAGTAGTTAAATAAGAGTAGTCTCCATACCCACAAAAAAATGATCACAGCAATGACAGTATCAGAAAGTTTGAAAAAAAAAAACTACTACTCTGATTCTGGAAAAATATCTGTTATATGTATTATTTTTTCCCCTCAATGGACAGTTTCCAATCCGTCTCATACTGTATGGAGCCGTGAATTTTTAAGTACGCAAGCGAGTGAGAGAGAGAGTTTGAACATGGTTCTGCTGGGGAAATGCGATTGTAGCAAATTTGGGCTCTCTCATCTGTGATACTACTAATGCACCATCTCCCAGGGAAACGTGGGCCGCTGCACTCTCAAGTATCCGACGGTGGGCATGAGTGGAGTGGGCTCACATGCGCGTGGGAGTGTGTACGAGGACATGATTAAAGACTGTCCACCAACAGGAATGATATGAAGCAGACAAAGTGACTCTTCATTAATTTTTCAGTGGCCTCCGGAGAATTGGTGAAGTATTTTCATTTATTGGCAGGCTAATGTTTAAAGCTTATTGAGGTAGAAAAGATTTTAAAGCACATTGCTTAAACAGCTCCAGGAGAGAGCATTGCTAGTGTTTGATCACTCTTATAAAACAGAAGTGGCAATGCAACCTATCAGAGGAGGGGGGAAGGGGGTTCAATACACCATCCCTGGCCTCCAAAAGTCTTGTCCCAATACATACAAAGCAAAGGTAATATGAAAACAGTCTGCATTATTTATATAACATTATTTTTTCAAGTATGACAGCAAATACATTTTGTACTATTTTATCTCCATGACAACAATACAGTGCTGGACATACATAAATGAGAGTTACATGTCATGTTAAAAAATCCCAGCTTTTTAGCATGCTGAAAACCAAAATGTGCACCAAAAATGACTTTTCATTCCATGATTGATTATCTGTAGAGTTCAATACATTATAGTCACTGCTTTACCACTTACTCCATTTCATATTTTAATGTGATTTAATACTCACTTAAGCATGTTGAACACAAACAACAAATAAACGCACTTGCTTCAATTTAGAGGTGGTAATGTAGAACATAATTCTTTTGTCACAGATGTGATAGAAATATCCATGGTCAACTGTGGCCAAAAGTACAGCAGGTCAATTTGCAATTGGAGAGGAACAATTTAGTCAAAATGATTTCCATGTCTGATCCCTAATTAAGGAGTGCTCTAGTCTATCAGACACTTGCAGTCATTTTCTATATTCAGTCGCAGTATGAAAACATGTTCATGCTAAATATCTTTCTTTGTACCAATAATTCAGTTTACCCAGTATATTTCCTGTGACAGGTTGTCATGTCTGAAGTAGTGATATGCTCCCATTTAACTCTGCACCCTCTGACATTTGAGCAGTCGGTGCTGTCACATCGCTTCCTTTGTCAGATTTGTCTCTTTAAAGCTCTGGTTGTTGGAAGAGAGCTTTTTTTATCCTATCGATCATCACCTCAACACTTTGCTGTGTTTTATAATTCCTCTGTCTACTGTACATGTAGAGAGTTCCTCAGGATCTCTATAAGGCCTTGTTCTCAACATCTTGCCCTCGAGCGTGACTCCATTTGAGCACTGCTATTATACAGCATTATAGATCATTA
This sequence comes from Albula goreensis, assembly GCA_022829145.1. NCBI lineage: Eukaryota > Metazoa > Chordata > Actinopteri > Albuliformes > Albulidae > Albula > Albula goreensis. The sequence continues at coordinate 17,315,436 of CM040759.1, forward strand.
TTGCCGTAGTGCAGTATTCCATAATCATGAGAATGCAGGCCTACATTTGACTCAGATAGATGATGATCCATTCTTAAAATGCAGCTTTTACAAAAAAGACTCCATGCTGCGTATATAAACCAATAATAAATTAAACAGTTATCTTGTCTGTCTCGGGAGAGGTAGAAATATAAAGATTTTCGAGTGTAAGAAAGAAAACACATGGAGAACTCTAGAAGCACAGAATTGATCTGAAATTTAATTGGCTTCCGACCCCAACCATTACATGCAGTCTAAGTAATGCCCCAGCCTTGAATTGATGTCGCTCAATATATAATTTTCTCCTTTCATAATTCACCATGTTCTATTTTTCAAGACAACACATACAATTTTCCTTGAACTCTGTGCAGAAATCAATATTTCAGCTGAACTTCTTTATTATGCCTAAATATATTCCAGCCAGGGTAAATTTGAAATATCTTCATCTATTTCACATACACTTTCAGACAAAGCATGGTTTTAAAACAGATTAGTTGTGGGTATAGTTTTAACATTAGACATGACTAAACTGGGAAATCAAACTAGAAAGCTACGTCAAGTTTATTAATCACTGCAATACAGTGTCCAGACTAGTAGAATATATTACTCTCTAATTTTAACTCAGCATATGAGAAATAAAGAGATAAAAAAATTATTGCAAGATTTATTTTCCTGTTCCAGTCTGTAATAATGCTCAATGAAATGTCACATATATTATCCCCTGCATAAAAGATTAGATATTTAAGCTTGTCTGTTGAAATGATTACATATGCAGACAGAAAATAAAAAATAAAAATATCTCTCATAAATTTCATAAACATCTCAACATCCCTTTACCGATTTCATCTTTTTTTAAAATGGAGTATTTATGTTAGATAGTGTTTCTGTATGCTTCCAAAACAAGTTTTCATCTTGTCATACTCAAAAATAACTGAGAAAACAAATATTTCTTTATAAAACAGAACATACAAAATTAAAATAAAAATGCATTATTAACTGGCAGATGGAACTAATTAAGCACCCACCACTGCATATGTTTTTCATAAACCCCATATCAATTGTTTTTGTATCACTGAATATATTTCCCCAGGTTTTTGCATGTCTGCCTAACTATCACTGATTAAAGAAAACTACTCCAAAGACATCCTGTAGTTCCTAAGTAATACATATATTTTTCTCTGATTTTCCATGGTAGTGCAGTTAGTTATCCATCCAGTTATCACTGACCATTTCTGAGACTATTTATAATTTATGAGGGCTGGAGCAAAGCTGAACATGATCAAATAAACTCTCAAGCAACTAAAAAAAAATCTAAAGGCCTATTTGGACGGGATGAGTTTTACATGGGGAGGTGAGGTAATTTTGTGTTTTACAGGTGCTACTAGGTGATTCTTGTCCCATCCGGATCGGCAATGTTGGTGTTTTTCTCCCTCCACCCTGGAGAAAATTACAGCCCGAATTGCCAACTGTTTTTTTTTTTTTTGACAAACTCAATGGTGGCCTGAATTTTAATCCTGTCCGGACAGACATCTCCGAAATTTTTAGCAACTGCGCATGTAATTATTCTTTTAAATAGGTTCTTGTGGGTTGAAAAACATACCTTGGCCGTTGTTGCATACCGTACTTTGTATTATTGTATTTTGCACACATTTTGTGAAACCTCCAAAGCTTTTGAAGAGGCCCTTGAAGGTTTGTCTGGCGGGAGCATCATCTGAAAACGTTCCTCAGTGGGAGCCCATGAGGAGGAGAATTAAAGATGACAAAATGGACCAAGGACTGAATCAATTTCTTCAAAGAACAGGTTATGCTGTGGATCAGATTCTGCCTTCTTCTTGTGTTTTAAGGATTAACTGTATTTTCTCTTGAGGTACCCCATGCGTTCCTGGCACTTGATCCAGTCAAACGTGGCAGATATGGAAGGACATATTTCACAAACTGACTCCCACACTTTGTGGTTATGAATTTTGCCTTCAAGGCCCTGAATACTTTACTCACCCCAAACTGAAATAAGGGCGAGCATCTGTTCTCTGGCCCAGTGTCTCGTTTTCTTTTTGAGTGCCATGTTTTATGAACATGTGTGATGTAATCATCCGGGTTTGTAGACATCTCCTTATCCCGTCCCGATGCATGAGTTTTATCACAGAGAAGCCATGTAAATATTCCATTACTCCACCTCCCCAAGTAAAACTAACCCCATCCAAATAGGGCTTAAGGTACACCTAAAATTATCATTTGCATTCATTATGGTTCCACAATTACATACATTATCTCAATTCATTATCTTAATTCCATATCATGTTAATTCTATATCAATTTAACCCTGATCTAATGCAGACAGCAGGCTAATATCACCTGATTGCACTTGTCACCGACAAAGTCACTCATTTGGTATTGTGGCTTTGGTGAAGCAACTGGGAGGTTTGTGTGCAATGCTGCTTGACTAATATGTATGGTTACCGTATAATAGTTAGCAATTACAGCATTAGATGAGAAAACCGCTCCTGCTTCAGCATGTTGTGCTCTTGCTAGTACAACTTTTTTACAGCTATTTCCACCTGTTGCTGCTGAGGCTGCTGATGAGTCACTTTAACTGTTTTGATTGCCCATTCCCTCTGCAGCTAGCAACCAGCCTTGATTGTGGACAAACTGGCCCTACCCCCTAAATCCAAGCGCTAAGGAGGTTGAGAAAATATTTTTGCATGGTTACTGTCGACAATGCATTGTGCATTTCACATGAAATATGAATATTATGACTTATCTGATATAACCTATAGCCTGGCTAAGCTGCTTCACAGGGACCCAAAGAGTTGTTGGCCCCTGGTTACTCTATTCAACTGAAAGTCACTTTAGATATAAGTGTCAGCTAAATACCATGAACCAAAAACATTCACTGTGTTGGCTGTGGATAATGCATGAAAGATGGTGTCTTATCTTAAATTCCATTAAATTCTCCATTGTGATGAGCTGTAGTTTACCAGCATTGAGAGACTAACATGGCTTAAACACAAAACCCTTCCACCCCTCCTCCCAGGGACTACAAAGAACACTCACCACCTGTCACTGACACTAAAATGAACATGGGTTCTCATGTATGATTTATGGGCATTATTTCAGAAATGTAAACTATTTTTTTAAACAAATCTGATGTTAACAAATATTTTCTGTTTTATGTTCTGTTCATATGTATGTCTAAATGTGATGAGACACATTTTTTAATTATACAGCTATTTGTGTGACATCTGGATGTGCTTCACAGAATCTGAAATATACCGATCTCAAATACCGGGGCACATGCCTTACATTAGACAAAGGAAAACCTCTGGAGTGTTTTTATATCTTCAGTGAAAGAGGGCTCTGAAGAGCTTACTCCTGGATATGTTCCACCTGTGTAAATGTGAAGTTATTAATTAAGAAGTTTGGAATTGTCAATTCTCTGGTGGCCAAGACACTTCAGAGCTGTAACCGGAATGTGTGCTCCTTAACTCGTTGACTCTGTTAGATTCCACCATTCTCTCTACAACAAAGGCTAATGAAGTGCAATCAGTGAAGTGCTCTGGATAAATTACCCTTACATCATGGTTTAAATATCTCAGTGCCTCAGTCAGCTGAGGTCTCATTAAAGATAGGCTTGTCAGCCTGCAGCAATAAAAACATGGGACAGTATATTTTAAACCTTATATACTGTGTTTCACTCTTGTGTCTAACATTGCACTGATGTTCACTTCTAGAAGGCTCCAACAAAAGGCAAGGAAAGACCAGTAAGTTAGTACAGTCTCTTTGCTTTGTCAATCTGAGGGCTTGAGGGAAAACCTGAATGGAAAGCAATTATCTTTCCTTGGTGCAGTGAGAATGGGGGTAGGAAGCGGCACAAAGCCAATCCAAGCTCTCCCTTTTCCTGATCACCCAGGCACACTCCTGGAGATCAATCAGAAATTCATCACCGCAGTCCAAGACAATGGAAGGCATAGGTCTGTGGGCGGTGCCCCGCTCCTCCGGTGCGTCTGATAGGGCACCAGCCCATTTGGGAAGTAGGAGGTCCCCTGGTGGGGGGCCATGGAGGAAGCGGCCCTTTCATTAGCAGAGCGGCATGGCTGATTTAACGCTCCCCGGTCCACACCGCTGGTCGGGGCTAATCGATGCCTCGTAATTAGACCTGCGGGGAGTCTGATGGCGCTCCAGCTAACAATCACGAGACTCTCTCTAGTGTGAAATGAAACAAATGAGGGGGTCAGGGGAGGGAAGGGCGCCAGGAGGAATGGGGCTCCAAACCCACTTGCGATATCGCTGGCTGCCAGTCATCCAGGAGTACCCTTTTCATCAAGGAGCGCGACTCCTTTCAATACATCAAAGTCAGGGATGACACCAGATTACAACAGTGACACCAGATTATCAGTCAAGTGAGACTAGGAGAAGGGGGTTCTGTCCATTGCTCTACAAGTGCAGTATCCTGATCAAATTCAGATGGGCCAGGTTATGTTTTTGCTTCATTGCAGTGCACAGTTTATAATGGTAGAGAAATTAAAGGTTCTGCACTTGGCTGGAAAGAAGACCAGCACTCAAGGGAAGACAAGAATTCAAACAGAGGCAAATCCGTTCCATACTTGGATAACATTATACACTTATTTAGCAGAGGCAAATTTGAAATGAATGTTTCTTTCAGCTGAAAGCATTCTGAAACAATCAAAGTTCAGTCATTTTCTCAGAAGCACAGTAGTATTTTTCGGTTAAGAATCCAAACCATAAGCTACAGCTTTCCTGGTACAGGCTCAGTTTCTCCATAGGATTGTTTGTCAGTATACTTTTCCAGAGATTCACTGTTTCCCAGACATTCTTAAAAGAACTCTAAAATTATACATAAACAGCTATGTAATGCCCCCCTTTGAAATCACCAACAACCAAAAACAGTTTTGGTTGTTGGTGATTTCAAAGCAGAAGCACTACATGCATAAATTTGACAAATTCTTCACAACTAGAAGATGATACCTTTTGATAATTGGACCCAAATGACCCCAGGAGTTCTTAAAACAGTGGAACTGTTGGGCAGTAAAAAGCAAAATACATGAGTGTCACAAAAGCAAACATAAAAAAGGCTTTCAGCTCAGCTGTTATTTCATACTGTTTGATTTCACAATTCACTTAATCTTGATATTTCGCCAATCAAAATAGTGCAGGACCATTAGTTTACAAGTGAGACCTGGGGTGAATGCTTGGGTTGTCAGTATAGCAGAATTCCAAATTGAAATGACAGTTCAGGCCTTGTCTCCATATTGCACTCTGTGGCAGTTTTATGCTTTCTTCACTGTTGTTACCATAATAAGCTCTTTACCAGCCTCCATTATCCAGGATGATGCACAATATTAGTGGCCACAGGATACAGTTATACAAAAATACTAACTTTAGAGACAGAAACAGGGGAGGAAGAGCACTGGTTGCAGTTTCGACTAGCTAAATAAATCCCCAATGTATTATAACAGCAATGGTCCGACTTAATTATTTACATTAGGGTTTGTATCAGATTTATCTTTGACACAGCTCAAGAAGCTACTCATCCCTTTAAATAATGTGTATGTCAGTGTGCCAGTGGACATCAGTATCAGTGACTAATAAATATTTGAAATGAGCGTTTCCATAATGATGGCAAATTACTTTTCGAATATGAATTATTTTACTACTGATAATGATTACACATGGCCTGGAAAGTTTTTGTGTATTGTTCTTCAATATTCAGACATACTGCCTGATCTAATCATTTGTGACAAGTAACACTGCATGACAAGCTGGATCCCTTCAACATTTGGCCCCTGCATTCAGCAAAATGTGGCCTTTGTTGGCATACTATTAAAAGATTAAACTTTTGGCAGTTTATCTCCCACTACTAATCCTCTTAGAGAAATTTGATTTCATTCCTTCTTGTTTTGCACTGACAGGCATGCATCCACCCAAATTTACCCTCTTAATGGGGGGCTATAATCTTACCATCCGGCGCTGTTTTTGATCTCCGTCCTGGGTCTTCAGCTAAATGAGACGCCTCAGTAGTTTTAATACGCGGAGTGTGCCAAGACTGTCACCACAAAACCAATATCGCCACTTGCTCCAGAAACTGACTGCGTTTTAGTTTGCGTTGAATATTTTGTTTTTGAGATGCAGGGTGTCAGCGATGAGTTCGGGGGGTTGCGGATAATACATTAAATTTAATGAAAATGGCGACCCCACAGTTTTTCTGAACACCGGTTAATTGGATTAGGCTGAGCTCTGCGGATATGACCTGCCAATTATCGTCCTCTAGTCAGTCGGAGGGAGTAACACTTCCCAGAGCAGCTTGGGAGTCAGCCCGTGCGAGCTCGCGCGTGCTCACACAACTCTCCTTTGGTGAATTGTCCCAAATGAATTTAGAAATTAAGTATGAGTACTTTCAATAACTATTTTTGTTCTTGTTGTGGCATTTATACAGCATATATAATTCAATGATTCATTTTTATATCGTTTAGAGTGCACTTTTAGTTCTTTCACTTACATCAGCTTACCAAAGTTGATAACATGCGCTATGATCTACGGTCAATTGAAAGCAGAGAAGTTAAACGACTCCAAAAATAAACAAAACGTGTTGCTGATAAGTTCATCTAAATGTAATTAATTGGTATGGTTTTAAAACGAGTTTTAGTGTATCCGTTCAATTGATTTCTGATCATTCAATGGCTTGCGAATTATATTGGATTCAAGCATTGTTCACTGTCTTTGGTCATTTAAAAATAAATATTGTATATCTTGCCAAATCCAAACCAACAGCATCCTGCCTGCTGGTATACACCGTGGCAAAGCATTGTCTATTTTCTAAAGTCGTCTTTTTTCCACTCAAATGCACCCTTGTTGTCTTTAAGGCAAACATACCGGTCGTCTTTAAGAGTAAAGAAAGACCGGCCTCCATCCAACGCAGAGAGCCGCATGTGTCCAGTGATCACTGAGACGGACCTAATCCACTTTTGATGAACTTGGTTAATAGACTTCCTGCTGGTGCTATCAAACGGGTTTACTGCTATTCGTTAGTCGCACACGACCCTCACCACGCCCCTTGCATCCATACACGCTTGGCACTTGTCAATAAAATGCCCCTCTTTCCAACTAAACTTTTAGACCCCGGGTCTTGGATGCTGAAGGTTGTGTGTGTGTGCAGCCCTCACCACAAATGATGCCACGTCGTAAAAATCCGTTAACCTCGTGCATTTTAAGACAGACAGACACTGCGCATTACAAATACGCAACAAATCCTCCTCATTTAGATTTACAGCACAGATCAGCCGTGCAGGCGCTCGTGCAGTCCAAATGGCTGGACACCAGAGCACAAGGAAGGGAGTGTGACCCGTGCGCAATAGTAGAGGTCAGGCTTCCGGGAATAAGTGGATACATCGACCAGGACGCGAGTGCCATTGACAGGGCACAGAGGCGGCGTCGCTTGGCTGCAAACGCCAGGGAGAGGAGAAGGATGCTGGGACTTAATGTCGCATTTGACAGACTCAGGAGTGTCATTCCAAACCTTGAAAGCGACAAGAAGTTGTCAAAGTCAGAAACACTGCAAATGGCGCAGATATACATCTCTACACTCAGCGAGCTCCTTCAGGACCGGGGATGCGGCCCAGACTTCGATACACAACGGCTGAGGGGGGGCAATGAACAAGAGCCGTCGGCAATGGGGCGACCAGTAAGGGGCTTCGCATCCAGCGACGCTGCGGTTGGACCACCGGATAAATTTCTTGCTTTGGACTCATCAGAGCCGATTCCAGACAGTAAAATGAACAGAATTACAGAGAACGACGAGCGCTCGGAGATTAAAAGTTTTATTGACGTCTGGGAGAGACCGAGTGGTACGAAATGAACAGAGAAAACGCAAAATGGATTCTATTCTGTAAGCATTTTAATTGCATCCTTAGTTTTGTTTAGATACCGATAATTCGCATAAAGTTATTTCTCTTAAATTGTCCATTATCTCTTTTATTCTGTCTGATATAAGTGTGGGTGTAAAAATAGCAAAGAGAAATGCTAGTTTAGGAAACTTGAGATGGATTTTTTTACGTTTTATTTAATAAAAAACAGATTTTCCATTTGTTTTTCCAATACCCTAACCTACAAAGCTTTTTTTTTATTGTAAGATGATTTTATTTCAAGGAACAAACAGAAAACACTGGGTGCCAAGTGTGGCTTACCGAACTAAAATGAAAAAAAAAAAAGAATACAAATAAAAAATACAATTAGTTACAAAAGGAAACATGTGGTGTACTCAAAGTAGCAATTTTTATTTGAGTTAAAATTATATACAGGTAACCAAAGACATTATTCTTGAAATTGGTACAAAGGTTTTCTTCCTGCAGTTGGCTTTTTATACCTTTTATTTTTACTTCAAATAACACAACTGAGAAACTGTATAAAATAAAAATAGGATTGGATTCAGAAAAGTAGTCTACCATTCTAATTTCCAATAGCCAGTATTTACAGAAGTATTTACACGTTAATTTTCAGATTTGTAAATTAACCTCTTGTAAACTTTACATTGTTTACGTAAGATTTACAAATGAGAAAACCATATTAAACTGTTCTTGGTGTGGTTCACATTGATCTGAAAACTGCTAGGAGCACAAGAGGCTGTATCTTACAGAGTATTCATAGAAGTTATGAACATTTTAAGAGAAACCTGAATTCAGAACATTTCATGAAGTCATTAATGGTTATGCCTCAGCACTGCAGCAAATAAGCATGTGAAATCTACACAAAATAGAGTAAAAGCAAAAAGAAAGCATTCATGTTTTTGTGACTCAAGTTCTGTACATCTCAGCGCAGAATCCCCAACACACTCACCCTTCACTAACTTCCCTTTCAACCTCCCGTAGGGTCATGGTTACAATGTATGACTGAGCAAGAGTGAGTAAGGCAAACAGCTTTGGCTGTGCAGAGGAAAGGGACACTAGGAAAAGTAACGGACTAATGCATTCACCGGAGGGTAATGAATCAAGCTGAATCTTACAGCCCCCTGTAAAATAAAATTGCCTCAGTTCCACCAATATAAAACACATTTCACCATGAAATAGAGCCGTTACATTGTTTCTCCTGTAGGCCAAAGCAGCTAATACTGTATTGAGATTTGTTTTTAAACAATGAGATCATCTACGATTCCAGAAGGGCAAGGGAGGGTGGGAGTGTGTGTGGGGCATCAGCTACTATCCGATAAAATGAGGTGGTTGGGTGAGAATTTAAGAAAGGCAGTTCATGAAAGCATAAGGACATGAACAATGCATTTCATTTTAATTCAAGTGCTTTATTTCAAAATTGTAAAATTAGAAATTCTTCCAGTCCTGCTGATTTATTTTGTAATTAAATTAGGATAAAAGCTTAAACACCTCAGTTTATTCAAAAGCATGTTGCGTTGTGGAATATTAACAAAACAACTTATTGCCACGTTAGCCTGCATATATACAGAGACAGGAGCATAACTGGAAACCCCTTCCAATATACACTGGTGATGGATCCAAATAAACTGAAACCTGGCTTTAAAAAGAAAAAGGGTCAATGCCTACAACTCAGTTCAAATCTACACTTTGTACCATGAAATTCCTCTTGGAGGGACGGAGGGGAACAATTACCCATCAAGTTTTCCAACTTCTCAACACTGGTACACATTAAATATAAAAAAATTGTCACTACATCAGACTGAAGAATCGCTCTGAATGAGGGACCATTTGTTTAATTGTGCGAGGCAGAAAAGGGCAGAGAACATGATGTAACTGTTGGGGAATTCATCTTCAAACACATGCAATCAGTCAGAGGAGCCTGCGCAAGTCGGCGATTGAGGGCCTACTCTGAAACCACACTGTGGAATCAGTCTGGACACTGTGGTGATTATCACCTGGGTATTGTAGTTCACTACCCTATCATTGTTAAAACAGCAGGTGTCCCTTTTTAGCTATAAATTCAAAAGAGTGGCACCTTATGCATGAAATGCAAAGCCTGGAACCCATGCAGAGACTGCCGCATGGAACAAGAGGTTTCAATGTACTTGTCAAACTCTCTTAGCTTCCACTAGGTTCAGATCCAAACAACTGATCTTCTATTTAACACTTTAGACACTACTCTATCCAAATAAATGGGACTTAAAAACAACAAAAGAAAACATGAAAGCAAAACTGGCTTTGGTATGGAGATGGTGTGATACTGGTCAGTGTTCCCAAGCAGGGCAAGCACAGGAGTACTTGGCTGAGGTTACTGCACAAATATTTGAAAACTGGTTTTAAATCTTGTGACATGAGGTGTACAGCAGGAAATAGCACACCGGATCCTATCCCAAACAATTCTCTGACCCATACACTTATTCTGGACTACTTCCACTAGTGGACTGCAACAGTGTTAGGGGAAGATTTAATGTGAAGCTTTGACCTGCCTGAATACATTACAAGTTAAACATTTTCAACAGCTGAGCACACAATCAGTACTCTGACGAGAAGGGGGAGAGTGGGAGGAAATCAGCTTTCTTACTCTTTGACAGAGTTCACTCATGAATCAGGAGTTTTGAGGGAATAGTGCATCGACTGTAACTCACTGACAGAAGGAATGATTAAAAACAAAAAACAGTTTAATTGGCTTTGCTCAGTGTATTTTTATACTTGTTGTTTGAGTGCTTTGTGTGTTGAGACTCACAGCTTTCTCATCCCAAATAATTTGCATGTGTTAGACAAATCTGCCCAGAATGGAGGTAAAAACGAGGCTGATACGGTGTTATGGGTCTCACATGTAGAGGAGGCTTGCTAAGCTCTCTGTCGCGTGGTGTTGGTGATCATGAGGATGACGGTGGCGATGATGGTGATGACTGGCTGACAGGTGGCATCTCTCTGTAGTCCTGTGTGAGCAGGAGGTCCCGGCAGCTTCCTGTCCGCTCCGGCGCCGAGCCCAGCCGAGCCACTCTAACAGTGCTCCAGATAGTCAATGACCCGAGAGATGGACTTCTGCCCTGTGGTGCCCACATCACACTGCACACAGAGACGGAGCGAGAGGAAGGAGGAGGTGGGGAGGGGAGAGAGAGACAGAGGGAGGGGGGAGAGAGAGACAGAGAGAGAGAAGGACAGGGAGAGGAAGGAGAGAGACAAAGACAGATAAGAGGAGGGCGAGAGAGACTGCATTACCACCCTAAAAGAGCTCTACGATGAGACTGGATTACCGCACACTGCAAAGCACTTTACAGTGGCTGTGCTTCTATTAGAGGTAATAACAGTAGACTCTTGAGCTGATGTGGGGAAAATCACTGCTGCAATGATAACAGGTGCCATTCACATTTATCTCAAGCCTATTTGCCAAGGGAAGTTGAGAAATTCAATGTGCCAAGTACATGCACATTTGCATGCCTTCATGCACAGAGAATGAGATGGGAAGACAGCCAATGAGACTAGGCTAGCATACATTCAATGTCACACAGTGAGTGAGTACAGGGAGGTGAGCACCATTATACAGTGCAAATACAAACACAGAACCTTGACAATGAGTTCCACAACAAATGAAAAAAACACTAATTGAACTGCTGATGTGCTTACCGTAAGATTCATGAAATTTAGGAACTTCTTTAGCATTTCGGTCATTATAGAAAAATCGCCATTAGGTAAATTTTCCCTCACAGTAGTGACATTCATCTGAAAGAAAATCGGAGAAGTTTTTAGATCACCAAATTAGGACCAGTGAATTCTTTGAATATTCAATCATAAATCAAGGGCTACTACACATGGTTTGTAGCAATAAAATAAAACTGTAGAATTTAAACAACCCTCTGTAGTGTTGCCACTGACATCAATGCAAAGCAAACATTTCATTTATCTCTAAGGAGGGAGGTTTTCCCCTTTCAATGAGATATTGCAATGAGTGACCTTCACATCTGAGAACAGTGAAACAGAGCCAGACAGAGGGATTTACACAGGTTTATCAGCAAAAAGACAATGACTAAAGACATCAATCATAAACCAACATCTCATTGGAAAGTCCATTACTTGTAATGAAACTAAGCTCCAGGCACCATTGGATTGCTAATAACATCCATAAAGAAAAGCCATTAAATCCAACAGCACATCACAGGTTTTTATCTTCTTTAATAGTCAGCCTTGAGACTTTAATACTGCAATTCTGAACAAAACGCACTGTCCCTCAGAAAAGCATTAAAACAGCATCACCATGATTAATGTCATTGTTGTAGACTCACAAGGTGCCGAGTCAAAATGAGAAGCTTTGCGGTTAGGCTTAGGACCTAGTGTAATTAGCACACTAGTGAATGCTCAATTGCTACAGGCCCTTTCACAGACCACAGAGAATCCTAGGTCTCAATACCTCACTCCTTTGATACAACATCCACCATTATGGTCGAACATTATTCTTTCCTTTCAACAATCCAATATTCCATTGATAACTATTTCAGACAATGGCGATGACAATCTGAAGTGTGCCGTGCATTGTACTAATACAATGGCTTTTGTAATTTATGTGATTGACATACATGAGGCCAAGTATGAGCTTCTGTGTTAAGCTACATAAGCTGATTCCTGAAAGTGTTCTGCGTAGTTTAATATGCCCCAGCAGGTAGAGTTCACTGGCTAGTGTGGATCAAACTTACAGGACTCCCCTGGCACAGACAGCCCAGTAACAGTGCAGTGTATGAGGCCACAATGCTGTCCTCCATGTGCTTCCCGGCATGCTGAAGAGCTGTGAAAACATCACAGGTCATGTGAACAAACTGAAAGCTCACGCACTGAAGAAGAGCTCACCAGACTTCAAATCGAGCAAAAATCACATCTTGAATATAAACAGAGAGCACGTTAAGGCTATTGGCCAAGGAGCATTGGTTATGGAGGTATTCAGGTTTCTTTATCAATGATCAGGTAGTTATGCCAGCATGGGTGTGCAGGTTTCTTTGCTTGGGTTCAAGTAGCAATTGTCGACCTGCGTGTACAGGCATCTTTACCTTTGTTCAGGTCAAGCTCCTCCTCTTCCTCCTCCTTTTTGTCTTTCAGCTTGTCATTGTCGTTGTTGTTTTCAGAGGCGACCCACTGGATCTCCCCTGATGTCTCCTGCCACTCTCCACTCTGGTCCAGCTGGGGCTTGGGCGCGTCATTGATGAAGTCATCGGTCTCCGCCTCTGCAAGCACGGCGGCACGTTCCCGCTGCAGGAAGAGCTGCACGCAGACAGACAAACAAGGTCAATGGTCATAAACTGCTTAGACACAAGCTGACTGCTTGAATGTGCTGGTGCTTTTTCTCTGTCTGGAAATCATGGGTGGAGGAACCTATCAGCAGCCTGTAGAACCCTTTCGTAAGTAGAGGCAGATTTGGTGTATGCTCTACCAGGTACAGGACGTTTTGTATGAAGGGTTTATATACCCCCTCTTCACTGTCGTCATGTCCCTCTATATGCGCCACGCTCTGCGGTTTGCTCACCTGCACCAGCGCGGCCACGGCGCTCAGAGACACGGCAGACTTCAGCTCCCCCCCCTCTGCCAGGCACACCGTTGAGTCCAAGGGCACGGCCGTGTCCAGCTCCATATCCATCAGGCAGTGCCTGTTCCTGGCACTGTACTCCACCAGGTTGATGAGCAGGCCTAGGCCCTGAGCACAGACAGACAGGCAGAGTCGCATGTCAGCCTGACTCTACTCTTAACCCCCTACAACAGCTTGGCTTGTCCAGGTAGTGCAAGTGCTGACCAAATAAACACACCCAAACAGGTAACCAAATACAGAGCACGAGCAAGGAGGGGCGACTCACCAGAACTCTGATGTCGAACCTCTGCTCCTGAGGTAGGTACTGTGGGACCCTCAGCACACAGTTGAGTGCCGTAATGATCAGATCTTCCTGCTCGCCAGTTTTTGTGCTGCCCCACTCTGCACAGAGACATGGAGTCATTTCCATATCGACAGCACCATTTAAAAAAGAAGTTTCTTTTTTTTTTTTAATGTTTTTAGAAATGAAAAATTACAATAACAGATTTCCTCTCCTATAATTTTAACACATTATGCAAGTGAGCTGGAGGCTGTTCAGAGGAACATTTTTGCAGAGTTTAAGGTTCATGACAAACAGAGGGGCATACTGGGAGGTGGGGACGAAGCCTTGGCACGGCAAGCTCATGCAGAATTCTTAATTATTTACAGTCGATGCCATCTGGATCGGTGCAGCTGGAAAAACACTCCCACTCCTCCACTGGGCATACAGAGGGAGTAGGGGGGTCTTGACGAGTATCACGGGGGTTATGGGAAGGATGTGGGGGGTGTGGGCGTGATTAAGTGGTCTGGGAGGCCTCACCGTTGTCGTGGGTCAGATTCAGCAGCACCCCTATGATGGCACGCATACAGTCCTCCACCGCCTTGCCCACGTTGCTGAAGCTGCAGTGGGGCAGCGCGGCGCCTGAGGAGGAGCGGCTGCTGTTGACCTCGCGGCTGTAGCGCTGGATCATCTCCTCGGAGTGCCTCAGGCCCCTGGGGGAGGGGAAGGGATGTGAGAGTAGGCCACCGATGCAGTCTCCCCAGAGACCCACCCAAATTTCCACCAGGCCCGATGAGAGGGAACCAAAACAGCATTAAATATTGAATATCAGTAGACCCACATGCTCCTCACGACCAAACTCTGAATTTGTAATGTGCGTTAGTCAGCGTTATTCCTTTTCTAAGTGCCAGCTGTCGCTGAGAGCCGACCAGGATGGCACATCTGATACAGGGCCTTATGTAAAAGCCACAGCAAATGATATTCATGACTGTGCTAACTCTTGGGAGGGGGGGCTGAGTTACTTTATGAACAGGCAGCAAGAAAACACTAGGGAAGGGTTGCCTGAACAGAGACACATCCAACTCCTGCTCAAATGGAGAAATAAAGGATGCAGAACAATAAAGAAAATGGTTTTCTGATTGATAAATTTGGACCGCTTCTCACCTTACAAATGCCAGTTCTCTTCTATGTGAGCTCTATGATCTGAGGCAAGCATAAAAATGCTGGGATATCAAAGAAATCACTGACAAAGAAAATTAGCACTGCTATTATCACCATGAGTGAATTGAGGCAACATTGGGCCATGTTTAAGACCTCCATGGCACTAAAAGGAAGAGGATGAATGACACAGGAGGTCTGATTCACAGGGCAAGAACAGCAAATTCAAAAGAACCTTGGAAATCTAATGCATCACTTAGATTCTGGTGCATCTGCCGGTGGTTGAACAATACATCTAAGCTGGTCTAAAAGCAGACCATGCTCTGCAGGAGAACAGAGAGTAAATTTGTGTTGATAAAGGTTACCAGCTTACGCCGCCAGCATGGTTCACCAGAACACGCCTCCCTGTCCAGTAAGATAATAATGAGATTGAAATAATGGGAGGTCATCAATTATTAAACAGACCGCGGAGGCAGTGTCCACTTATTAGGGAGGAGAAAAAAAAGGAGGGGGTGTGGGGTGGGAGACATTAGTGAAGGCCTGCTCTCTGAACACAGTCCCTTGGGTTCTGAAATTGAATTAAGGCAGGGTGAATGCAGGCAGTGAGCCGTCTGTGAGAGCGGGCTTTGTTTATGCGCCCTCGGCCTCCCGAGTCTCCGCGCTGGCGGTGCAAGTGCAGTTCACTGGGGTTACACCCCGGCCAGAAAGCCCAGCCGCGCCCGGGCCTGGGACCCGCTAACTCGATTAAAAGCGGAAGAATTCTAACAGATACGCCGTTGTAATGGGGACGGACCGCAGCTAATGGGTTTTGAAGGTGACTGATCTCAGCCGGGAGAAAGGGGAGCATTCACAGACGGTTTGGTGGGAGGGGAATAAGATCAGAGTTTTCAGTGAATTTGTTTTAAAGACGAAACTGATGGAGGACTGCAAGCAAACAGAATGTGGTTGGGGAGCAAACCAATGCAAAATTCTGTCTGAATCAAACTACAGCTGTACAGCTGTCAAAGTTAAATCACTACCAAAGCACAGAAACAGGTGCCAACCAATATAGTACAATACAAAGAATTAACCAAGGCACAAAACAAAGAAGGTTTACAAAAGAGTAAAAAAAAAAAAAAAAAAACTGAAAAAATACATTTTGTGTTTCTAATCCACCAGTGCCATGGTTTAAATTTAAATGCAGCATGTTAAATGCCTTAACAACTGTTAGGTTCACCAATCCTGCAGTCATAAAGGATTTGATTTCCCTTTGACAAGATCTCCTTCGCCAGGGCCTCAGATCTACTGCAATATCAGCTAATTTCTGACACAGATGCAGAAGCGCAGTGCTGGGAGCAGAGAAAGCTTCCATGGGCTCCAGAGTCTCTGTTAGAGTCCAGCCCAAAGCTCCCAGGGAAGCTGCCTTAGCACAGCGCTGCGCGAGCACTTCAGGGGTTTGGGCCCGTCGCATCACCGAGAGCCATCGATCCCGGCAACTGTCTTCTCCCTCTAACGAGGGGAGCTCGCTGGATCGAGTTCCAACCGTTCTGCGCAAGAGTGTCAGTGTTTCTCCACACTGCTGCTGTGTTTATTGACACTTCCCACTAAATGAGGAAAGGGGAGGGGTTGTTCATGTGCATGCTGGTGTATCCCAGGCCACTCACCTTGCAGAGGACACAATTAGCTGGGACTCCTTGTAGGCGATCAGGTAGCTCTGGTTCTCTGGGTTGTGAACGGTTACCTGTTTCAGGGGAGAGAAAGCGAAAGGGGTGTGGGGCAGGAGGGAAAACTCAATTCATTAAGATTTCATCTAAAACCATCTAAAAAGTGCCCTTAATTTCAGAAACACCCTCTAGGAGGCATATATTGGATTTCCCAACAGAGCTGATCAATATGCAGAGGCTTAATGCCAAGATTAGAATGCACTGATCTACCCTAATTATAACTCTAGTGCAGACTTGCTCTCTCTGCACTCTGGCTGCACTGCAGTACAAAGATCAGGTCTAAGAGATGGGCTGGGAAGTGAAACTATTAATCAGGTCAGCTTTTTCGATCAATACGGAAATTCTGCCCGTTTGCCACTATTAACCATTCCCTGGCCCTTTACAGCATTCGCAACATTTGTGCCTCGGTTGCATTCATTCAGCCCACGGCCATCGTCTTTATTGTTGTGGATTGACCAAACTGTTCTTGGAATGACGGAGCAGCACTTACGCTCTCCAGCACTCGTAGGCACCTCTCCGCTCCCCATAGTGACGCCACCAGATTCTCCTTGTCGTCTTCTTGACTCAGGTTTTCCACACATTCTTTTACTGCAAGAGAATAACAGAGATCTCACAAACAGTACGCATCTAACGAAAAGTGCAGCTGCTGCTAAAATGCATATAGGCAAGGTACCTTGTTAACATATACATAGAAAATATTTGGGGCTTGGGATTTCCTTCAGTCTGATGTAATGTAAAAGTCTAACAGCCTTTCACGTTTAGCATAAGACCTAAACTAGCACTTTGTGAACAGGCATTCAGCCGTGACATTACAAAACATGGGCCAAGTTACACCTGTCAAATCTATGTGAATGAACTTCGTAATATTTTAAGAAGAGTAGCAGTGCCCAAGTTTTTCAGACATCTTGAGGCTACTGAAAACCCACAAAATCAGGGTTAATAAAATGATTGTGAAATAAACTAATGCACTGGAATAATGTAAACAAATGTGCAGCTTTGTAAAGATATGACAGGATGCCCAGCTATCCTGTTGCTCTCAATAGGAGCATGAATCTGGTCTCTTCTGGGACAGTGATCTGCAGATGGTGGCCGATCATAACTGCCCAATGAAACCAAAACCTGTGTAAATCTGTCCCTGAGAAGTAGAGCTGATGAATCCTATTGTCCCCTGTGTCTGCTGAGACATAAGGGAATGAGCCCAAGAGTAAGTGGACAGGCGCTGCACCCCACCTTTATCTACAATGTGGTCAAGGCCCCCCAGCAGCCGCAGCTCCTCTTTGAACCAATCCCCTGCTCTCTTTGAGGTCAGCGACAACAAGGTCTCCATGGCTAAATGTCCTGTCTGCAGAAACCAAGAGAAAGTGCACATCCATCAAAGAAAGGGCTAGGAAAAAACAGCTGAATGACTGCTGCATTTAACAAAAAAAAATATGCCCACATATAAAGAATGATTTTCCATAAAGCCATTAAAACAGTAAAATGAAAGGCAGTTGAACATTTCAAAAAGAATGTTATACTTCAACTTGAAAGCACATCTGCTTTGTATGCAGAAGACATAAATTTGATGTCAAATTCCAAAATAAAACATTCAGAGAAAATGCTAGCAAAAGTTTTATGGATGTTTATGATTGCTTAAGGTGCAGCTATTTTTTTTTTTTTTAAATCTTGTAGACTTCACCCAACTTTAATTTCAGACCATTCAAAATGGTGACAGTTTTGGTAAATCCAACATTACTGAGAATATGACAAGGATTCAAAACTAAGCTTTTTATTCTCTCCAGATGCAAAGAAAATCTTTTTAAATTATGAAATCCTACAGGCAAACAGAGGCGTAGTGACAGGCCTTTCATCTGATCAGACTAAATTAGTCTTGACTGATGCTTTTTTAAAATACAAGTACTGATGCACATACATCTTGTGATCTATACCCTAACTGAAAGTTGAAAACACAGCTGAAGACAATTGGTAAAGGTTACAGGGTTAAACTGAATGGAAATGTCACTACAACACTTCTCAATCAAGGAGAGGCAATGCCCTGTTAAATCACTTAAAAAAAAATCTAGTACAATATTAAATCTGTATTCACACATGCAGTTTTCTAACAGTCTCTAACTTCTCCTAACAGATGCATAGACTTAAAAAATATGCAAAAATATAGTTTAAGAAGTCGCTGTATATGGTTTTTATATGGTACTCACATGTGGTATTTTAAGAAATTACTGGACCATAAAAAACTGCTATAGTTTGTAGATGAAGCCAAAGGTTTTTCTCTGGGTCACATGGTATATGCTTGGCATATGGCCGCAATTAATTAGGTCTTGAATACATACTTTCATATGACACTTCCACATTAAATCTACAATAAATCATGTGTGAATGAAATGTGTTGTTGGGTGTATTCTGTGGATATGAAGGGGAATTCAAGATGTTCATTCATGGCTTTCAAAGTACCAACCCCCCAGCATAACCTTATGTTCAGCTGTCTCAATTAAACTTAAACAGCTGTCCAATCAATTACTGTGGCCCCTGATGAATAACTATTTATCATTAATAAATCAGATTAATTTTCTATATTATAATTACAATAAATGAAGGAATATCTTTGTAAGTTTTACACTAACAAACCTCAAATACATATTTGTTACAAAGAGCTTTAATAAGATACTTTAAGACATGTAAAATCCTGGGAATCAAGACAGCCAAATATGTCTTCTATCCCCCGGGAGAGAATTGGGGGACACTTTGCAACAGAAACAAAGCTATTTTAAGCCTGAAAGATGACCACTAGAGGGGGCAAAGAGGGGCTAATATAAACCTAAGAGCAAAGAAAAATGGCAAAGGAAGTGAATGAGAAACGGAACGTTTCAAATCTGTTCATTCGTGAGAAATTGTGTAACAAAAAAAGCATGCCCAAACGACAGAAAGGCAGTGGTGGCAGGGTGGGGAGAGGCTACTCGCCGTGATGTTCTCCAGGTCCAGGTGCTTGTTGTGCACTGTCTCACAAAGCTTGCGGATCTTCTCCTTCACTTTGCCCATCTCCTTGGTGGTCAGTTGGTCATCGGCAGAGTCGTCCTGCTCTAGCTCCAGCAGCCGGATCATCAGGTCCAGGCTGGCCCGGTCCAGGTCCATGTTGAGCCGGTCTCGGCTGAGGATGTACATCAGGGAGGCTGTGCACAGGGCCAGGTTCTGACAGACAGACACACAGTGTGAGAGAGAAACACAAGCAGCAGTTACCACAGCAGGGCAGAGCAAGGTTATACAAGGCCAAAGCTGAACTCTGCTGTGCTGTGAATAAGAAGCAGGGGCTTATTTACAGCCAGCCTCTTGGGGTTGTCCTCTGGAAAATGAAATGGAATGAAATGTGTGTTTGCACACACAAAGCCTTTGTAAAACAGATAAACTTTCTGCTTGGAAAGCCACTTCACCTTGTTTAAATGATCAAACACAAGACTTGTTTTTTTGTAGTGACAGTCAGACTAGTGCTTCAAATGACTGGTATATAGCAAGATGTTGACAGTTTAGCAAAGAACAACACTGTGATCCCATGGAGGCTGACCTGATTCCTACAATACAGCTGAATAGTCATGATCTATAACACAGTAATAAGCAACTATATAATATTCTATCACACAGTAATAAGCAGCCAATTCTATGTCATTTCTAAACGCAAGTGGAAGCATACCGGGTGCTGTGGAGCATCATTCAGAGTTTTGAAGACATGAGCGACCTTCCCTCTGGCTCTCAGGTGCATGCGAAAACTGGGCATGGCACACCTTGTGGCCAGACTGATAATACTGGAGAATGAGAAAAAAGACAAACACCGAGAGTGTTATGCTTTTTTTCTGCAAGTCTGATGACTTCATTTTCATTATTGCCAAACTGTGTCAGTAAAGATAAAAGTGAGCACCAAAATGTAATAGTGAACCAGAGTTAAGTCAACAGTTGTTTGAATCCCTAATTAAATTGAGGCACATAGACGTTGAAATGCTATCATTATGTTTGTTTAGGGGCTGGAGGATAGTGTAACTAAGACACCATACGTTACATAGTTGGGGTAGATGTTACCAATGCTGGTGTGTACTCAGGTACTGGTGCGAATGTTATCTAGGAAAGCAACATGTGTTGACTGCCTGAATTGAATGTTCCCAAAGTCACCAGGTGTGAAGTGAGGGGTGTGTTGGTTACCTAAGGAAGCATGTGATGATGGGCTGGTGTTAAGGTTGCTTAAGGTGGCTTTTATTTTAGGGTAGGTGTGATGGTTACATAAGCAGTGTGTGTAGAAGGCCTGGTGAGAGTCTTACCTAAGGCAGCGCGTGTTAAGGGGCTGACCACTCTTGAGGCCCGTAGCTAAATACTCAAAATCGTCTGTGAACTCCTGGTTCTCTCCGAACTCCACCACATCATTGAAGTGCTTAACATGCTGGACGACTGTGTATAGCTGCCAAGAGAACAGAGGGAAGCACATTCAGTACCTGATTTATTATAGCAGTCTTTCTTAAGCTGCACAATGGGGTTACATAATACTGCCCATTTTTACCTGTTCTTTCCATTCCATCTTTAAATAGCAACATGTAGCTAAAGAGCAGGAACGCACATGCCCTTATGAAGTGTGCTTTCTGCCAAAGAAAAAACTTTTGTATTTTATTATAAGAAATAACTGCATAAAACTGAACACTGACTTCACTTCACATGAAGCCGGTTTTCAACAGCCTGACTGATGAAACTGTGCTGCACCAATAATCCAGGAAAAAATGGTAACATTTTCCCAACTCTGCCATTATGCTGAACTGTTAATCGGCAGAATTAAAACTGCTGTATGACAGACTGTTCATGGATCTCCAGAATTCAGCAACAAAGTGCAGGTTATTCCAAACTCAGGAGTGTCCAGAGAATGCAGCAGAAAGCTTCAGCTGTGTTATTCTTAGCATGAACATTGTTCCTCTTGGTCATGAGCCAAAAACAGATATAAAAGAGAAGATAAAGCTGCAGGTGGAATTTAATGATGCAGGATGCCTCTTACATTTGCACTGCCCAAACTACAGATAAAATGAAGAGACCAGGATCAGAACATCTCAATGAGCAACTGAACATATCAACATTTCGATTTTGGTGCCCCTTTGACGATGCTGGTGTGCTGCCCTGCTTCCAAAACTGGTTCTCTCAACTGGTCTGTGCAGTAATTGCTAAAATGGTTCAAAACTATAACTCTTCAGGGAAAAGTATTTGGCTGACAAGGAGTAAAAACCAGGATGACTGCTATGCTCCTGAGTGGTTAAGGTGCTAAATGTGCAATAAGCATAACAGATAACCTAGCTGAGGTCAACCCCAGGCTCAATCATTAGCAGAACAGTACAATGGCCATGGGACACAGTTACAGTCATCTCAGAGTATGGGTGGGCTTGAGCTGGTCAGGGTTCTGAAAAACATCCTCCAAAATGAAGTATGATGCAGCATATAAGTTGCCATCAGTGAGAGAGATGTGTCTCCACTAATTGGTGCGAGTTCTCATTTAGTACTGGGAGGCCTAAAGAAAAGAGTGTTCAGCAAAAGCATCAGGCTAATGCACAGGCACTACACCACTATGCATGGTGTAATGGTGACAGGAGCAGCAGGACCGGCAATTCTAAACTAAAAAAGGTCATGTTTTTTAAAAATCATATTTAAAATGTGAGGAAAGATGGTGAAAGATTTTGGACACAAAATGGTATTCGTGGTGAGAAATATCCTCCCCCTCTCTGAAATGTGTCTGAAATTTAAAGTGTAACACAAATAAAATGAAAATGAGAGAGTGGAGGTGGTGGCTCACCTCCTTGTGCTCTTTCCTGCATTTCAGTGCGGTGACGATGTCCTGGTAGGGCTCGGTGGGGATGGTCACAGACTTGATGACTTTGGGTGGTGGGGGCGGTGCCTTGAACACTCCATCGTCTTTGTGGGAGTTTGTGTCCTTGCTGTCCCCTGACAAACTGGCCTGCAAAAACAACCACCTGTTCTTACTGCGCAGCCCTACGGTGACTCATCCCTGAGAATAATTTCCAACACAGCCAGGCCTCTTTGGCACTTGGGGCCAGGAGAAGCCACACTTCAGGGTGCTCTGAAAGCACAATCCAGACCTACAGCAAGGCAATCATTAGTCCCTATATGTGAAACAGCCTGGATGCTGCATGTGAAACCTTATGGAGAAATGATCAAGTCAACCACATTTTAACAAGTTAATTTATTCCATAAAATGGCTCACTGTCAAATTTTTTTTTTTTTTTATCATGAAGATATGATTTTTTTAAACCAAAGGAGACAATGAAGCACATTAATATGAACATTGTGTGTGTATGTGTGTTGAGTTAGGGGGGTAAGGGGGTATAATATAATATTTCATTGGCAGCACCAGATGTACAGTGCCTCATTTCGGTCAGATTGATTCTGCCATCTTGGCTGCACTTCAGCATAGAGGCTCCGTAAATAATGGGGCCTTTTAGAAACTCCATTTGGGAGGACAGCTTGTGGCGGAGTGTTAGTCAGCTGCATCCTTATGGGCTTTGCCGACCGCCCTCCCGCTGGCCAATCAGGAAACTTACCGGAGCAGTGTCTCTAATAAAGGTGACAGAGATGCTAATCAAGCCTGCCTGTAATCAAGATTAAGGATGCTGTGGACAGGGCAATAAGTAAAATTGCCTGTGATAAGGGCAGTGCTTTTGTCATGGTGAACACTGACCAGTCTTGGAGCAGCCACATCAGGTTTGATAAAAATCAATATAAAAGGGCAAAAGAAATGGAGTGTCAAAAACATACATTTCTTATATTATCCCCCCACGCCTCATGCTTCCAGCTATGGAAAATGACTTGAATAACATGTACAACTTTGGCATTGAACTTCAAACACTAACAAGTATTTGCCTATTGGAATTTATTTCCTTCTTTTAACTTAACATGATTTATCAATTTATGTCCCACTCAATCACAGGGATGTGTTATGCTACAGCAACGTATCATGAAAATGTGGAAAATACAATGTTAGATATTCTATTTATTACAAGGTAATGTATTGAGTACCATAATACATATATGGACATATATTACTGAAAACAAAGAAGTGTTTTGAAGATGATATTCTAAAACTGATCAAAATGTGTGTGCCTGCACATAGATGCCAAATATAATTTGATTCAACCCTTTTGGACAATATATCTGAAAAGTCTCCATATCTGGAAAAAAAGTTTTTAAATTAAAGCCATTAAAAAATGAACTGAAATATATTCACCAGTTTCATAAGTATTTATTTCCAACAAAATATTTGAACACAAACTATTACGTTACAAAAATAAATTCTTCCTCCTACCTCCTTCTTGTAAACCATTTTCCTATCTGACATTGCATAATTTACCTGATTAAATGCTTTAGGATTACATTTCTACATAAAAAGCAGTAACTAGTTTATCCAAAAAGATTAAAATGACTTCCATGATAAATGTGCAGCCTTAATTACGATAATGTCAGTTCTGAACAGGGCAGCTGTGTTCAGAGGGGGAGTCTTGAGATGGGGATGTGTCGTGCTGCGAGCGGAGCAGGAGTGCTTACAGGAGCAGTGTGTGAGCGTGACAAGGGTTTCGAGCGGGAACGCTTACCGGAGCAGTGTGTGAGCGTGACAGGGGTGGCGGGGGGAGCTCCTCTGCTTCAGGCCGGTTCCAGTGTCTGGCGTTATAAACAGCTTTTGTGGGAGACTAGAGGAGAAAAAGGACAAGATACAGGGGGAAAAACATCAATTTTCCACTTAAAAAAGTAATTACACAAGCCTGGAAAAAATTAACCATTCACCAACCATTTTCTACTGAACGAACTGCTTGTTAAAAATCTCACAGGGTAACACACCATAATTTTGGCTGTGGTGTGACTCATTACAGGTGATGTTAAAAAGTTACCAGCAAAGCTTCACTCATTAGTTCAACATAGAAGAAATAAAATACAGGGATTCTAAAACGCCTACTCAGACTTTTCAACGCTGGATTTCATTCCAGCTAAAGCTGCAGCCTTTGAAATAGTGAGCTGACAAGACTTCTTTATTAGACATGAAATTCATATTCCATAAATTATAGTCTGCCAGATTGGTACAAAGATAACTAAATTTCTGACACAAAACATTTTCTGCTGCATGTTACACATTACAGGATACATTGGGAAACTGTATATTGAGTGTATGTAGTAAGTATAATTAGTGTATTAAATTATACCCTGACAGGTGGAATCAGAATTTTCTACTTTTTCCATATTATTTCACTGTCTCTTTCCTGAAACACATTGACACCTGTCATTTCCTGCCCATCCTGAGCACAAAAGTCACAATTCACTGTCTATTTTTCAAATAGGCAAATTCCCACAGCCAGACTGCTTTAAACTAACTGGAATACTGCAGCTGATGGAGTAATACGGTATGTGAATTGTGAATATGGTATGTCCTCATTTTCAAACTCCCATAGTTATGAAACTAATACAGACAGACTTGGCTGCTGCCACCACCAGGATTGTAACAAGCAGATACTTATCCATAAAAGCCAAATCCTTTCTTTGCCATAGCATGCCTGTTATTTGACAAGAGCATAATATATTACCTGGATCCTTCAGACACTGGAAGAATAATATAACCTTATTCAAAAATCTGGCTAATATAAAACTCACTGTTCAAACAGTATGATTACCAAGTTTACCATTTCACTGGACCAATCACCGTTTGCCCTGTCCATTTCACTCTACAAGCATATTTGTGGTGCATGCTTCAATTGACAGGTAACAAACATTCTAACATTCAAATTTTACATTCTTTTTAAACTCTAAGCAAAGGTGCAATTTCTAGTTTAGGAGATTTGGTTAATCTGGCCACAACAGAGAAGACAATTGGTAAAATCGACTGGTTTAACCTTTCTTCCAGTTAGGTTATAAGATCTTTTGTGTACGGCTCAATTGAGCAAATTATAGCCAACTATACCCAGAGAAAATAGCTTCTATTGTCTTTACTGCCATTAAAAGTATACATGGTTAGCTGGCTAGTATGAAAGCAATGCTAGCCAGCAGATTATTGGTTAGCTTTACGGATATAAAACTTGAGCTAGCAAGGTAGTGACAATCAGCAACCCAAAGTTTAAAAAACAGCTCATACTTGACTGTTTTGTTTTCTATTAGCAAACTTTATCTGTTCTTCAATCACAAAAACCAATATATTCATTTAAGAATCCCATACAGTGCCCCTTTGAGTAGCTGTAATCATTGGTGAATGATAAAGAAAAAGGACCAAATGTATTATTTTGTGGTATTAAGGATGGGTCACAGCTGAACATCTGTGGCTCCTCATACAGGTCGGCACTTATACTAGCGACCATTACTCGCAAATATCGGCCAATACTGCCAATCCTCTATGATTTTTTTTCTTTATTGTTTTCCAGAAGATCAGCTTAAGAAACAAAAAATGTTTGAATGTTTCAAATCATGAAAATAATGAAATGTTACTTTTAGAAACATACTATTACTGACACACACAAGCGCGCATGCAAACACGCACTTACACACGTGAGTTTAGAATATTTGTTACGCTGCAATCCCTTTGAGTTTGTTACCTTCAGATGGAGAAAAACATCTAAGAATTGAACTGGTATGAGCAGTATCAAGGACTATTTATAGACCCTTTACCATCACACTCCTCTTCAACATAGAAAATAACTGCAGTATTGCACACCTTTTATATTTGAATATATTTAAAGAAAAACACAGCAGCATTATATGAAGCCTGTAAAATGTTTCTGTTGCCTGCAGTGACAGAAACCACAGGGACCTTTTTTAATTAATGCATAATAAAGACAAAAGCCAAGTCACCAAAGCGTAAGCCTCAAGACTGACTGGAGACAACAGCCAACACATAAACAGAAAACCCTGGGTTCCAGTCC
The DNA here is from genome assembly GCA_022829145.1 of Albula goreensis. Lineage (NCBI taxonomy): Eukaryota > Metazoa > Chordata > Actinopteri > Albuliformes > Albulidae > Albula > Albula goreensis. The sequence continues at coordinate 17,342,012 of CM040759.1, forward strand.
CCTGATCAGATAGTCTTTTACCCGATTCGCCAGGTCTGTTGCTGGGAAACGATTAATTAAAAAAAGAAAAGGGGAAAAAAACGCATTGCTGGCTCACACGTAGCTCTGCAGGATGCAATGGCTAAAATACCTCGACTCATCAACTGGTCCTCGTCCACCAGGCTCTGCTCTTAACGGCACATTGAAAATCACTCCCCCTCCCCAGCTGCGCTGTGAGAGCTCTCTCCTGCGGGGCAATGGACGCTCCACGCTGCCCCTCGCGTTGATCTCATGCTGGGCTGGGAGTGAGAAGATGCACGAAGCGGTTCCAGCTCTCTTAAAATGCTGCCAAGTCTGGTGTCGTGTTTCAGCTTAGGTCCCCTTCAAAAAGGTTTCAGTCTCTGTGAGATGGGCCACGACTCTCTAGAGCCAGTGTGTTGCCGAGCACAGTGGTCGTGCTTACCGCTCTTTTAACTCGCCTCGTGCACAGAGAGGGCACGCCACTCAAACCCAGTGTATGTCCTTGCAAGCACAAGCATTGGTGTATGAATGACAAGCAACCTTCAGTAAAGACAATGGAATAAATCGCCAAGACTTCATGGAGTGAGCATTAGACTGATGATGGTAAACTACAAAGGCAACATTTCCCAGCTAACTTCAGTAAAGCCTAGCTTCCAATATAATCCAGATCACTGAAAAAATTTATAATTCAATATTATATAGGTTCTTCCACTTTGTATTCAATTTCAAAACAGATACTGTTTACAGATTTAAAGAAATTTTTTGTGGCATTTGGAGTTTCATATTTCTGAATGGGTAGTTTACTGACATGAAGTGTTTCAAATGAAATAGGGTTTTTTTTTTTTTTTCTTTTGAGACAATATTCTCTGTTTTACTATTCCTATGTCCATATACAGAGGGCCTTTTGAATGAATACTGCATGAATTATGGCTAGATATTATGTCAAGTGCCACCTTAAAGAAAAAAAACCTATAAAAAAACATCTTACTGAAAGGCAGCAAACCACGCATTCTATCTGCACCTTCAAAACTTCAAAGAGCAGAAAAGATGTTTTTGCCCATCAGTATTTATGCATTTGACAGTCTTATTACTGAAAAGGAAAGCATGGCTACATGCAAACCTGGAATCCAATCAAAGTTAAACATCACCTCTTTTACCCACTATGTTTCTGAGGACATAACACACATGCCACATATGCATAGAGACTGCCACACATGCCATTTGCACAGATCTGTCATCACTGGGCATACATTTAACAGGCTCTTTAAGGGAGAGGCAATCTCAGCTGGATGTTGAACCAAGCAATAAAGTTAAGAGAAAAGCAATCCCTTTCATTTGATATGCCTGTCATATGCATATCATCTTGCCCATCTGGCACCAGACCCCCAAACACAAAATAGCTTTTTTCCTGATTTCAGATGCATTTGAGGAATAAAACTGAACAAACAAAGTTTCAGTTTCAACAGGCCTACATCTCAGTTTACTCATAATAAATCTTGAGATTTTGATTAGCAAAATTAATACCAAAAAAATATGTACTTTTCAATGTTGTGACTTTTGCTTCACATGTTAAAAATATGGCCGCATATTTAGTTTACAACTTCAAACATAGCTTCAGTGCTGAAGATTGCATGTTTGTATGTCTATCAGCAAAGAAGTTGGCCTAATAACAGCTCGAAAATGCCTATTGTGCTCCCACGAGTTATTGTTGACAGTACAAACCAATCAAACTGCTTATCCAGCACACATGCTAGCTTTTTTCCATGTATGAACAGCTACCATAGGTGTCTAAGAATTTCTACTTGGCTAACTAAGTATAAATGCTAACATTTTTATCTGAGTAAGAACAAACATAAATCAAAAAAAATGATAACAAAAAACACCCCCTGTATATCTAATTATGCAACATGTTGTAGATCCCAACTTGGCTTTCAAAGCCTCTGTACACCAGAAAAGTGTGTGCACAAGTATGAAGTGTATACATAGCTTTCCTTGCATGAGTAGTCAAATAGAAAACACTAGAATTACATTTGGTCACAGATCTATGTGTTATGCATTATGTGAAAGCACAAGATGGTCTTTATGCCTTTGTTTAGATTTTGCTTTGACTTCTGCTTTATTGTACATTGCAGTTTTTTTCTCTCATTGAGAACTATCAGATTCATGTAGAGTAGAGGACAACTTCACATCACTACGCGAACAAGATTGAGCTAAACACTGTAATTAACCATGCGGGGTAATTAAATTACTTTAAACCGCCAAAATGAGCCACTGCTAAGCACCATAAACACCTGCACTAAACCCAGCTAAGAGAATTACTCTCCCACTGCAGGTTACAGAGAGGTTCGCACAATCCAGTGCTTTCAGCAGCGCTCTGAATGCACCCGACATAAGCCCTGCCGTGCATCCTGTCACCAGTCTGACTGCCAAACCCGTTTATCACCCGCACTCAGGCATGGCAGCCCATGCTGTAGATGAACTCTGCATCCAACTGCCTCAAATGAAAATAATCACGATGTGTCATTTCCAAAAATAAATTAATAAATGTATAAAATTCTTGGCTCTCCAGACACTTACCTACAAAAGTGTTTGAACAATGAGGATTATCATTTCCCAAATGACATGCGATAGGAAAAAAAAAAAAAAAAAAAAAACACTACTGTGAGGGACAACATGCAATTACTGCAGACTGAAGTCTGGAAATTCTTTGTTGCACTGAATACTGAATTGAACCCAAAGGCAGAGGCACAAACAAATCAAATTAATATATTCAAAAACAACAGGACAGGAAGTCTCCAAATATGGGGGTGAAATATAAAAATATAGACAATATATAGACAACACAGACAATATAAGTATGCAACATGGAAGTATTAGAGGACTGAACACTAGATATGGGGAGAGTGGCTCAATAAAGAGAGAGCCAAGCTCATCTGGGGCAAACCTCACCCATCAAGTAGGTATTTGGTACAGTTTCACCTTAAGCCTAAATGAAAAAAACAATTACTCTTTTTGAGTTGTTCATGTCTATGTTCCAAAGTGATGAAAATACTGTCACATATACCTGCTTACTGAATAAGAATGACACATATACAAGTAAGGCTTTACACTAAACAATAAAATAAAGCCAATACAACTGGACATTGAAACATTCCTCAAAAGAGGATGGGAGTCTTATGAGGAAAAAAAAACTAAGGACTTACAGGTTGCCCAGAATAAACTTGGCCCAATGAAAGATCCAGACCATGTAGAGATTCTGCATGATACGCACAATAAGTAGGCACCACCACTTCAGTAATACTTTCTCTACCAGTTTATCGCAATAAATCCCATTTTACTGATATCTCTGCTTCAGGAATTGTTGCAGTTTCTCTTATGAAATCACACTACTGAAAATGGCTTACTTTTTAAAAATTATCATAATTTGAAAGCAGTTTAGTCAGGCACAGTTTGGTTTCTTAATCTGAATCCCACTACAAACCTCTGAATTCTGAAAGTAACGTTAACTGGAATTAGAAGTCAGCATGCATAAAACAAAAACACAAACAAATCCTAGATAGATCTGCAAAATCAATTCAAAACAAATAACTACGCCAAATTACTGATATCACAACTCAACGCATAACTTGGCATGTTGTTTCTTCATCGTACCATCTCAAATGTGGTCTCGGAGCTTAATCGATGAGAGAAACCTTGGCTAGCATCAGCAGTAAATGTGAGATGAAGGTCTAATGCGAATACTTGTAGTGATATATAAAACATCTTAAATATGCAGTATTGTATAAAGAAAATATGGTATAGTATTTTACCAAACAAAACAAATGATTCATAAGAGCCCAATATTAATGAGTCATGCTTTTTTTTTAACAAGTACCATCTATTTCCATGGCCTGAGAAATGGAAAACAATCAATTTATGTATTAGATTTTCTGCTACAGACTGTATGATTCCTGTTGAAACATCACATCAAGTACCTAAGCCAACGGCAAAGTGTGACCGTTATTCATGATACGCTGATAAATGATCGCAGGTTCCACTGCTGCAGATTTTACTCTTCTTACCTTTTTCGGACCGCTGAAAATCTTCCTTGAACTCTCCTTGGATTTTTCATTCTGTTTTCCCTGCGACCTCTTCTGCACTTCCGATACTATGGGACTGGAGTCGTCAGAAAATTCCAGAATATCTGTGGGCAAAGGGAACAAACCATAAACAAGCGGACAAGTGGGGATCAGTCTGGGAAATATGCCACATTCCATAATGGCATTTCCCAGAACAAGAGAGACAGCAGGAAAATGGAAGACAAGAATAGGCAATAACTTTTTTTCATTCATAGCAACATGAAAAAAAATCCTTGAACACCCTCAATCAAAGTCACCACTAGAGGGCCTACTGTCAAAAAACGACAGGAAAACTCCAAAACCGGAAATGACAAGTGATGGAATACAATGGCTTAGGCTACAACAAATTTGGTGCAGTTATGTATTTCTTGTCAATAATACCAATTGACTAGAAAACTGTAAATATAAAGCTGTTACATAAAGACGTTTCCAAAACTCAACGATTAAGTGCTGAATTCACAACTTAATTTGTATTAAATTATTTGGCTGCTGAAACTTGCCATACAAGTTAAATTTACAAAGAGAAGGTGCTAAGAGAATAAAGGAATGGAAATAAGTGTGCTTGTTTACAGAAGGGCCTCCATTTTCTGCTGATTATATATCCAAAAACATAATTAGCCACTTGCTCAGCACTATAACAAGCTGACAAGTGTTTCAATTGTGGTGGAAGCAAGACTTTTACTGCCATCTACAGCTTAACGATAGCGAAGTATATAACATTATTTCTTCTTAACATGCTGGCTGGCTTTGTGCATGTTCAAGCAGACAGATCAGCCTGATGTTATTTGATTTTAACAGTACTCCAAATCAAGTCACTCAATCAAGCACTACTCCAAGGACAGAAATTAGGTTTTCTAAGGCTTGCAGCCTGGTAGATTATATTTATGTTTTTGTAGATATCTGATACTTCTCTTGAGAGGTGGACTGACTGCTTACACAGTATCACATCACTGAACCAGAAAAGTCTTTCATTTCATTTCATTTCCAGTGGGATTTCACAATGCAATTTGCCTGGTTTGGCAGATTTGCATCACTAGGACTGTGTTTTTTCCCACTTTCTAAGAATTAAAGCACTGCCACGAATGGTATGACATCACAATTAAAATTGTTTCACTCTCTTACTTTCAGCCTAATAATTATCCCAACCAAACTGATACCCCCAATAAGATGTCAGAGGCACCAGGCCAGGAAAGACACAGCGCTTACTGGAGTAAAGCAGCAGTGGTTAAGATGACAGCGGACCATACTGTAAATAGTATAACCAAGTTCTAGCTGAAGAATAGGGTGGAAACCTCACTTCTCTCCCTTCCCCTTAGTTCTGAGTTCAGTAAGAGTTTAGCTGTTAATCTGGTCAAATGAATCCCCATTGAAATGCATATGTCAAACCCTGACCAGGCTTTAAGACCTTTGATCTGACCTGTATTTGTGCTGGCCTGGCTGTCCTGGGAGTCACTCTGCTGTGGGCTGTCCACACTCACGGACATGGAGACAGCCATGGCCGCTGCTGCTGCTGCTGCCGCCGCCGCCTTCTTCTTGGCCCTTCTGATCTCAGCTGCCTGGGACCCCTCGTCCTCATCACTGTCGCTCTCGCTGAGGTCATCAAAGCCGAAGTACTTGATCTTGTAGTTGGTGCTGCCTGAAGCTGTGGAGTCCCCTTCTTCCTCCTGTCCCTCGTTGTCTTCGAACCCAAAAAACTCCAGCTTGGTCTCCTTTTTAGACTTGCTCTGTGTTGGCCTAAACCTGCGTATAATTACACAGATGAATGGTTAACATTGCTAACCTTACTATTTTACTCCAAAAAGAAGATTGTATACATTTCAGGTCAATAGCTTTCCTTGTGTAATTTGTTGCAGATTCACTGACTCAGGCCTTGTGCTGCTCTGAGAATTCTGTGCAGTGAGCTTCACTGTGTTCATTAAGTGGACGACAACAACTTAAACTGTCATTTCGGGGAAAACCGGCTAAATGAGGGCATATACAAAATCACAGGTCAGCAAGCATCAAGCATGATAAAATTATTTCCTCAATTTAACAGACCACATAAATACATATAACAATGATAACATATTTACGCTGCCCGGGGTGAGGCTTCATGGACCACATAATGGGTGGAGATGCCATGTGCTTTCAATAACTTGCCCTTATGAACTAATCAAACAGCCTTACTCTCAAAGAAAATGCTACAACTACTTTTCTTTTGCTCCCTTGTCTTAAGTGTGTTGGGGTTGCCAGTTTGGTGTTGGTGAAGAGAGGGAACCTGGCACACCTTGCAGGCTTGGCAGGGGCGGCCTCGGTCTTCTTCCTCAGCCGGCCGGCCTCCCCCGGATCAGCAGAGCTGGTGCCTATGAACTCGTCCATGCTCCTCTCAATGGAGTCCTGGATGGTGACATTGCAGACGGACAAGCAGGAAGGGTGCAGCACTGTGTAGTCTCTCGTCCGCCCCCTGCCACTGGGCTTGCTGTCGGCCACGCTGTTTGTCTTGAGTGAGGACTGGTTGCTGCTGTTGGCCAGCCGGCTGTCCGAGGCGTCCCCAGTGGAGGGCTGCTTGCTCTTGTTGGGGCGGTGGTACGTCCGGCAGTTGGAGGCCCGGAGCAGGGACTGGGAATGGTCTTCCTGCTCGGCTGGTTCCACAGGGGAGGCCTCACTGTCCCCTTGGCCGGCCTCACTGCTCATCAGCTTGTGAGCAGAATCCCTCACCAGGTCGAAAGCTGGGTCATCCTTGCTGTCAAGGGCTTTCGTTTCGCTGCTCTGCCCATACCCTGCTGTCCATGTTGAAGGGGGATCTCTCTGCTCTGTGCTGGGAGAGGTGGACCGGATACCCATCAGAGAGCTCCAGTTGTCAAACACGTCCTTGGACTCTGTCTTTAGGGTGGTGGTCTGAGAAACTGGCTTCTTGTCACTTTCAGAGGCATTTTTGTACCAGGAGTAGCTATGCTTTTCAAAGCCTTCGTTTGACCGTGTCTGCGATGTTTTTCCTAGGAAGACAATAAAAGCTGGTCAGCATTAAGTCAATTTATAACAATCATAGCCTGCATACTGAATGATTCCATTCCACATCTTTACTCACTCAACTGATGCACGACTCAATCAAGAAATGCCAGTTTCAGGAATGTCAACTGAGGACGTCTTTAAACTAATTAAGCATTATCCCAGCTACAGATGTCATTCCAGTCAAATATTAAAACCTAACTTTGGCACTGCTGAGCAGAAAGAACTTTTTATCCAATGCAGTGATCTGTCTACAAGGGTGAGGGGGTGAAACATCTCCCTCTGCCATGAGAACTTAGCCCCACGAGAGGCACTGGGCCCACAGCTGTTTCCCCACATTGACCCTGTTGCAGAAGTGCTGTCATCAGGAAATGACCACACATCTCATTGGCATGGAGCCGATCCGTCACCATTTAGACCCTTTAGAATGTTTCCGAGAAGAACATTTCTATGTGGACTACATCCCAGCTACCTGCGCTCCTCATTCTTGGGATGCATGCGTGTGTTCCAGGCTACTAAATTCCATAAATAGAGGTGCAGAATGAGTCTTAATGCAACCTCTGCCCGTGCTGGAGTGCCGTTTTTCGCATTGAGGCAACCATGTATTAGTGCGTTAAGTAGCAAGGCTGGGCTGGGGAAATAAACACCCTGAGCGCACTAAAAATAAAAATCACAACCCGAAGAGTCAAAACAAAGTCTGAAAAGCCCATCTGGTGAACTGCGTTTGCTTGTTATGTGCATTATGTGTCAGCAGCCCCACAGACTGCAGCAATAACACCTACAATTACTCTCTTCTCCCTCCCCATTAGTGAGGCTCTGGCAGAAACAACACAGGCGTCCAACAAAACATCCTGATGGCCTTAAATATACTATCCTCTCCACAGAAGAGCGATCAAGTGTACACAGCCCACCACAACGCCACAGCTCTGATGCAAATTTCTCTCATTATGTCACAGAGATGGTCGACTAAAAAACGGCCAAGAGGTTACGCAACAAAACCTACGCAATTTCAAGTATATTTCAGCACTTTCTCTGTTCCATTAGCCACACCATTTCAGATTATTTCTGCATCACATCATTCTTATATATAAAACTAGTCAAGTATTTGCAGGGGTATCCATCACAAGTTTCAGGTACAGGCCAATATTTCAGAATCCATAAAATCCACAACAGGCCCCACTGGGTAGCTCATGAAATTAAATACAACTAGGCCGTATGCTTTGGGAAGAATAAAAAGCATCAACCAAAGACGACTGCGGCAATGCTGTACCCAACAAAATCACATTCTTGCTGCTGTCTAAAAAGGCATCCAAAGTCCTCAATTCCCTTATTTCCTGCACAATCCATAGGCAAACCTCAAATGCTGCATGTCATTTGTTATGTCATGAAATAATTTCCCAAGATGGTGATCCTTCCCAGAACCTGTGGTCATCTTATTCTGAACACCTTTGCTCAAAAGAATTTACTGAAAAGGGGGCTATATAGCATTAAAAGACCAAAGATCAGCACCCGGTCTGCTGCTTGCATAAGTTCAATTCTATGCCAAAATATCCTGCCTTTTTGAAATTTCCACTGTAAATAATTACTTCGCTCTTCTTTGTGCTACAGTACCAAACTGTTTAACCTCTGACAGACTAAACTTAGATGCAAACTGAAGAAACTTTAAAGCCCAGTAAAGGCGCTGTACTGTAATAGGATGTGTTGTGGTAGGCTTGGAACAGAAAACCCGCGAGGCTGGAGCGAACTGCTGATGATATGCAAGAGCACAGCACAACCTAGTTTAAAAGATATGGCAGCTGCAGGTAAATAACCAGATGGCACTGGCTTAACTATTATTTTGACAAAAACCATGGCCTTTCTTTCAAGTCGTAACCCTCAAAGATACCGCTCTCTCACCTCCCCCTCACTGTTGTAGTCCTGTGTTAATAATCGCCTCTAGTACCTAATCCTCTTCAGTGCAGTCTGGCTCAAAGCTGATTCAATGATGCAGCCCAAGACTCAACTGGGTTTCGAATCAGGATATGTAGCCCAACTCCTGTTTTAGGTCACCAGCATCACAGGCAGTGTCTGACATAAATGTTTCCCAATTGCCTGGGCCAGGTAGAAAATAAAAAATTGGGCTTCTTCTTTCTGTTAGCCCAATCAGGCTGGTGAAAATGTTTAACATCAGGCAATTTACTGCAAAAGTAAAAAGCAACAAGAACTGTATGATCTCTGATACAGTTCTGGCTACAATTAAAATGGTCCTCAGTGCATTAAACTGGTAACCTCTATTGAAGCATTCAATTTCCAATTACTAGGCTGTGCTCACTCCTCTGAACACTAAGCACTGTGGGACAGCCCTTTTGTCAATCTCTCAAAATCTGAAGTGTTTCTATGTAGGTCAACTCTTATTAGAAGGTATTGGTCAAACTACCAGTAAAGGACTGATGTTACACTGTGTTGCCAAGTATTGCTAGGTACACATGGTGTTTAACTTCCACTGAATGTCCACAGACATCTATCTGTCTTTATGCTGAGGTAGCATGAACAGATCAATATCTAACAATTATGTCAGGATTAACACAGAGAATATAAGTAAACCACGATGGGGGGAAAAAAAAAAAAAAAACATAATGTAACCATCTAGTGTAGCTAAGGTGTAAGCTATGTAACTGGAGTATGTCTGCATTTAGTTATAAAAAAAAAAAAAAAAAAAAAGAGAGAACATTGTGTGTGCATGTGCAGGTGGCATGGGCACAGGGCTGGGCATGTTATTTGTGAACTACAGAACTAAACAATCAGTCTACTAAATAGAACGCTTCACAATTATGATATGTAATGCTTATGTAATCATATGCTTATGATTGTTTAATTTCAATTACATTGATATGACTATTGTAATTTTTAGGCACATGACCACTGACTTTGGTTTGACCGACTATGAAATCAATTAGCCATTCAAAGATAATGAAAATTAGCAATCTTTTTGCTGCTGTGTATTTAAAATGTTTCACTTAAAGACAACATCAAACACATTTTGTGTCACTTCAAGTATTACATGCAGGCACTCCAAAGGAAGAATTAAGAAAAGGTTGCACTGCTCCATGTTCAGCCTCCTGCAAAGCTGATGCCATGTCATGTGCATTTCTTTCAAAGCAAAATCCCTCTTTGTTGTTATTCAGAATTGGTATGCACCCATCATACATGATTCTCAAACACAACCACCTTTGAAATAAAGGAAAAAAGAGTAAGAAATGTTCCTTGGCATGCCACACAATCATATTGTTATTCATTAAATTTGAGATGCATCTTGCTACAAAGGGACTTATTCTACGCTTCGATCAGAATGTTGAGTAGTGTGCAGATTTCAAAAGAAAGTTGAACAAAATTTCATAGGTTTGCCGTGCGCACACGCACAAATGCATGCACGCACACACACACAAAATGGATGTCATCATTCTGATGGCTGCTTGAGACAACAATACAGAAAACATGACAATAAAAAACAGTTATGGTGGGGTTTCATTGTAACTAGGGATGCACGGATGTATCAGCCATACATCAGTATTGGACAATATTCGCCTTGTAGACTGCCATCGGCCATCTGCAAATAAGATGACATTCACAGATGGCAGTGGCTGATGTTTCTGTTGTGTCGCATCAATTTTTCACTGACTAAATATGAAAGAAGGTTGTATTAAAGGTTGTTTCAGAAATTTGTATGACTGAATTTGTGCCCATTCAAAGACAGTGTGATGAAGGGCTGCAAGACTTTAAAACTGTTATTTTTTTATTTATTTTTTTTTTTTTTAAATATTTTCTCCCTGGCACAAAGGGGGAATAAATAACAACAAAACATTGATATCAGCATCAGCCAAATTGTTATTTTAAACATCGCATCGGTGCATTCCAAATTGTAACCTCTACAGTGTAGGTAATGAAAGCAGAGGATTGGGGAGTAGAAACAGAAACACACTACAGAGCAACTGGAGAAAGAAACCAGATAAGGAAAGAGCTGCACCTGCAAACTGCAGAAGCCACACACTGTGGTTCATGCCTTGGCTCTTGTAACACACGCACTTGCATCACCTGGTGTATGTTCCACTTTCCCAACCAGTGAGGATCGGGCTCATTTCATTTTGAAGGCAGGCAGATATGTAGACAGCTCTTCAGCTGAATGTTTGTCATTACAAATCTCAAGCATAAAAGTTCTCTGTTAAGCCCCTTATTTGAATACACAATAGAATGCAAATCTGCTCTGATATGGCTTTAAAAGCAAAATATTTAAACATAATTTGCAAGTAGGAAACTTTGAGGCAAACAATGCCTTTTCTATAGAATTTCCCCAGTGAATTAGGTCAGAGTTTATTTTTCCACATCAACAACCAACACCTTCTTACTTTTTCCCCTCCGAGTTCAATGAGTGAAAGCACTTTTCCAAATCAATCCTTTACCAGCCCTTCCAAAGCTAATCGAAACCCCTACCTGCATGGTTAATTTACTTCTGGAGACCTGTGACATAAAGCAGATATAAGTTTCACATAAGTTTTATTTTTGGTATATAGTAATGATGTATTAGAAAAAAAAAAAAGAAATACTAATACTGTCACTACAGATACCATTATTGACAAATAAATTATCGTTCCTCATATAAAAGCGAAAGCTGCAGTGACTGGAGTAATCTTAGCTCTAATAGTTGTCTATGACGGTTGAATGTATTAATGAACAAAAATACATTACCCTAAAGAGGTGCATACAAGAATTACAATTAATAAGCAAATACCCAAATCATAGACAGTTTCAGCATTTGAACCAAAACAAAAAAATCCTAGGCACACAAAAGAGGAGAAACTTGACACAGTTCAGAAGCATAACTGGCTCATCTAGGATGCAGCCAGCCTGCTATAGGACCAATCTTTGATTTTGCATAGTGCAAACAGCAACAAGCACCCAGGATATGGTTTCCACACACTCTCTTTTCAGTCATGGGAAGCTTAATACACCAATGCAAGTGTTTACATTCATTAAATTACTGTTTATGCTTTGTTATGCCTGTAATGCACTTCATGCCTGTCATTCACTGTTCCGCAAAAAGTGAGAACTCATTTTTGGTGTGAACATTCCTGCTTAGACATGAGCATTGATGTTTATTCACCAGGGAACACTGAACTGGAATCCTTTGGATTCTGTCAGTTTTGTAGAGGAGGAAGTATTTTCTTTCCATAAATATGAATTTTATACCTATTCATTTGCTTTAATGCCATATTAGAAGAGATGAAGAGACACTTTCTTCTGCAAGTCACAGCATTTCACACACCTGTTGCTGGGGTGTACTGACTAGATGGTTTTGGTTTCCAGCTATGCTTTTAAATAATTAGCCTCATTAAAAAACAACTTAAATGGAAAGTTGCCCTTGTTTAATCCTTAATGGTCTGTAATAGGTATTAACACTTAACAGTGTAAAAGTCTGGATAGAAAAACTTTCTCTAATTGAGGCACATTGATTTCTCCATTACTCCATTATCCTCTAGACTCTTCAGGGACGTACAGGTCTCCATAACCCCTAGAAACTCTTGGACCTCGCTTTAACCTTGATGAAATGCACCAACCTACGTCACAAGCTAGACAGAGCTGGACCCACTTGGCTCAAGGTTTTCTTGGCAGCACAGTTACATTCCAGGGTCTACAGTCTTGCTTGTCAATGTTTGAAGCGCTTGTCCAACACCAAAGCTCAATGCAGTACAAAGGCGTACAAACAGACTGAGAATGCGTTTTAGAAGTTGGAGCAGGACTTGCTTGGTATTTGTTGAAATTAACACTCAAACCAACACAATGACATGAGATGGTCTCAAACATTAAGTCCTTCTGTACACACTTACATAATCTCTGAAAAACTACTGAAAGACAGATATTACAGAGTTGGCACCTCTGATGTAGAAGAAAATCTGTGTGTTTTCTCATCAATGCCAAAGACTAAAATTAAGCCTTAACACCTGGCACATTGGAGAACACTGTCGACTTAAATGTGCTAAGTGCCTGCCAGCTGCACTGACTACTTGTGAAAATAAGGCTGAGCCTGCACTTAGATATGTGGGGGGGCTCCCTGGTGAGTAATTATGGCCTGGTCTGTGACAGCCACCTGTCAGGTTTAGAGTTGGCATCACCTGTCAGACTGGCACAGAAGGAACAAGGACACAGTGACACGGTTCCTGTTGTCGTGGAAATTTGTTGGACCCATTATCAAAAGAGGTGGTTTAAAAGACTATGCATTAAAGTTTTACATATTAACCCATTTGTTTGAAGTATAAATCATAAATCTTTTTGAATATAGTTCACCACACCATGTTATGATCAAAGAATTGTGCTGTTGCTGAGGATGTCCCATGCTGAAGCAATAAAATTATCTAACAGCTTGAAAAGTATAAATAAATAATAATGTTGCTGTCTGTCACTGGTAACCCTGCAAAATGATGTCTTTCTGCAGCAAAATTGTGAGCTCACTGTACTGAACCAAACCCACTCAGCTGCTGACATAACTGGATTTGGCTACATATTACTCAAGTTCAAAAACTACAGGATATGCATGTCAATCAAATACATGACAATTTATGATCAGTGCAAAAGCTTGAATAGGTCCTTGAGTCCTTATACTACTAAAGACTATTTCAATTACTGAGATATACTACATTCATTTCTCTAACAAAAACCATGCCACAAAATAGGCTCAAAAACATGAATGAATCCTGTGTCATGAAATGGTTCTCTTTGATACAGACCTTTTATCACCTCAAGCAGCAGACGGCATGGGACCGAGGATAAAGTGGACCTGGGTACACAAAGACATAGGAAGTGTGCAGCTCAGTCCAGAGCATCAGTAGTCCGGTTCTTACCTGTAACGGTGCTGTTGAAGGCTCTGCTACTAACATCCTCTGGGACCCTCTGTGAGATTCTCTCTGTATCCATGGCGGAGCTCGCCCTGCTTGGGGCCACAGCCTCCACACTGGCTGGCTGGTTGATCCAGCTGTTGGACTCCGATGTCAGGCTTGCCTTCTCGGTCCAGGTCTGTTCAGTAGAGGCCGGCTTGGTAGAGGTGGCCTTGGGCTGCGGGACATTGCGGGAGGTGACGGGCTTGGAGTCGTCATCACTGTCGAAGCCGAAGGGATCGTCCGAGCCCTCCTCCTCAGTATGTCTGGGCCTCTTTGCGAGCTCGGTCACCTCCATCTTGAGGCTTGGCCGCTTGGAGGCCAGCTGGGCCTTGTAGGTTGTCTCACCCCATTTGGTGCTGAGAGTGGCCCTCTTGTTGGACAGGACCTCATCGAACTTGGAGCTACCATCCCCTCCCTTCCTGCTGTAGGTTTTGCCAAATCTTGATGTCATTGTGACGTCTGTTTCATATTCTCTGGGTAAAAACAAAAGTGAATAAAAATTCATACATTTCATTCTTGTTTTTTTTTTTCCAATTGGCAAGTCTCTCAAAGCAGATTGATATAATCTCATTTTACCCCTGTAAAAAAAGCAGGAATTACCAAGTCAAGGTATCACACACATTTAATAGAGTACATTTAGTTTTGCTCATGTTGATAGCTTCATGACTCCCGCCGCACAATTTGTAACTCACCCTTAGCCATAGGACAATGGCTCATCAAGAGTATCCTGACAAAATATAACAGGAATTTTATCATTAAGTCCTGGGGTCACCGTCAACATCTCACCTTCTCAAAGATTTTTTTCTGATGCAAAGTCAAAGTATCTACTCTTCAATGACAGAGCATCAACCTTTACTCTTTCCTTCCATCTCTGGCCCAGTGCTTTGCTGTTAACTGTATTCCTTCACTAAGGAATCTTGCCTCAGTGGTGGATACAGCACAGCTCTGTCATAAAATACATATGCAATAGTCTACAATGGCAAACTGTTTTTCTCTACAAGAGCTTCTCTTCTTTTTCATTCATATTTGCAGAGTGGGATGATGCAGCACACAAGCATGATCGCATGCTTACACTCATACAGATGTGAGGAAGTGCAGGACTTATTTGGAACGGTGGCTAATGGTAAATTAATGATATTGCCTAATTTTAGATTTACATGTGCATTACCAGAATTGTTCTTAAAATGCATCATTTTTATCCACATTAATCAAAGTTTATTGTAGACAAACATTACTAATTTCTCTATCCTCCTGGACTTGAAGGCTATTTAGTAGCACCCTTTCAATTTAAATTTGTGTGCAATTAAAAATGTATTGTCAGATACATAGCAGATTTCTTGGCCAGAAAGAGGTCAAATCCCATTTTTGGGACAATATTTTACCTTTATTTTTGTTGCAATACTAAAACAACCTGTGATCACCATTTTATCAATGCCATGAGTAGTGCTGATCACTCATTTTTAAAGCAGGTAATGGAACTTTCATGTGCCAGTGACCATTTTAGGGTACAATTTCATGAGTTCACCTCACAATTAATATACTCATCATCTTAAAATTTAGTATGAACATTGATAAAGTTTGGTCTTGAAAACATTTGTAAAATATCTCTGGGGGCCCTTGCTTATGTGAAGTAATCAGGTGACCACCAATAGCTGCCAACCAGTGACAGCATAGTGGCATGACCAAATATTTGACTGGAAATAAAAAGTGGCATGACAGCTAGAACTGATGTATGCTTTACAATTTCTGGCCATGCACACACTTTTGACTGCTTATTACCTTACTGCCTGCAGAGTACAGTTACATTGTAATATCCCAGCATCCACTCATACATAACATTTCAGGAAACCGACCGTTTTCAAATCCAGGGAAATTCATTTATATAGAAATGTAAAAACAGCTGTCGCGAAATGAAGTCTGAGAGCAACTTGTGAGTAGGATGCACAAAGACCAACAAAATATATTCGGAACACTCCACAGCTAGCTATTTCGTTGTTTGCGATGAATACGGCCTCAGCACTGCTCACAACACTTTCACTCAAAAGCGCCTCACCTCGTGTATCTTACACTACAAATATTCAAAATTGTGAAAAGGCAAGGAATTGATAAATGCACGTTAACCGTCTACCATTACATAAAGACCGATTCAAATGTCTATAAGCATTAACAAGTCTAGTGTGGAAAAATGTAAAGCTTAGGCTAAACGTCCAAGGATACGATTCGAACTATTCGACATCTATGGCTAGCTACAACTGAAGAAGAAACAACTTGCAATCACGGACTGTTATTTTGAACATGCTATATTTTAGGATTTTGCCATTTCCTATACATTTTGAATAACATACCGATGAAGCTTTTCTAAACAATAAAAATGAAAGTTATGGCACCAACTTCAAAGACAAAATTTGAAATCTAGCTAACGTTAGCACAGTCGGCTAGCTAACGTTACATAACGCATGCGTAAGAATCGACAGTGTACTTTCAGTGTAAACACTACGTATACCTAGCTAACTAGTTGCAATAACATTCATTCAAATTTTCATTTTAACAATTTACAATCACGTTAACGACATTATTAATACATCGTATTTTGGGCAGTTTGATCAAAACTTCGTTTAATTGAATATTACAGCAAACATGTCTAAACGTTCGATTAAAAAGCGTTCACACAACATTAGCAGTGCGCAGCTAGCTAGCCTAGATGAAACCAACCATAGACCGTATTAGGGTAACATTATCCCAGCTATCACTATTGTTATCATAGCGACTAATTAATATAAGAATAACTTCGCAATCTAATTAACATTGCAAGTTATCACTACCGATTAATGTTAGATTTTACAGGTTCGTAGCTCACCTTGTGTGTGGAGTACTTTATTAGCTAGAGAGTGAATGATATCTTGTTTAGCTAAAGTAGCTAGCCGGCCAGATGGGTAGTGATAACGTTAACTGCTGCTAACTACCATATTAGAGATACCGCCACTTATTATCGCTAGCCTAGTTCATAAAATTAAGACTGAATTTTGTTGCGTGAGCCAACTTAGCTAAAGAAAACTAATAGGATATCACTTTCGCTACTTCTGCATGGCCTAACATTACCTTAGGTTAAACACTTAGTTACCAATAGCGACACAAATCTAAATCGCGAAAAGCTGAACACACTGTAACAGGCTAGCTAGCTAGCTATCACTGGGTTTGCTATTACATTATTATTGATAATTTCATTGCTAGCACCGTTATCAGCAATAATAATTTACAATGCTTAGAAAACTAACATTACTATCTACCGACAGTTACTACTAATGTCGCTTAGAAATTCGAATTAGCTAACGAAGCATTGTAGCGAAGTTTCTAAATGACAGCCCCTGTTGGCTAGGGACATACCCTTTTAGCTAGCCTATTAGACCGACAACATTAGTTTGCTCGGTTGCAAGAGCAGAAGCAGGAAAATGGTTTGTTCCAAATCTTGCTAGCTAACAAAACTAGCTGCAAGCTACATACCGCTACTCAGATAGCTAGAGTACAGTTAACATTACCTTTCTTATGCAACAAAACTATAATATATGACCACCTAGTTACTCAAGCAAATCCATATTAGCTATTATAGCAATATTAAATTCGAGAAGTAGCACCGTACAATGCTATAGTTGTTTGCTTCGACAGTGCGATTACAAAACACACGTCAAGAGTTAGCTCTAGCTAAGGCTAGCTACAACCGAGTAAATCGACACAGGGAGACTGACGAACACCGTTGAATGCTTGCTAATAGGTAGCTATCGCTAGCTAGCAGCTACACTTCGATGCATACACCAGCTTTCAAACTAGAAGGTATCCGTACTTGAATAAAACGTCCGCAAAAAATCTGTTATTGCACTGTTAGGCATGCGTTACTGAAAATAAAACAATCACTTGGCGCTCTAAAAGGCCAAATCAGTCAACTCACAATCCGAGGCGGCCGCTTCTGTCCACTTGCTCCCGACTGGGCCTCCTTCAAGCTTGCTCGCAAAATATAAACAAGGTGGCAACTACTTCCAGCAAAGATAAATGCAGCTCCTTCGAACAGTGAAGCAAACCTTGTAGCACCAATGTCAAGAATAAAGTTAGTTTTTAAAGTTAAACAGTAGTTATTTCTATCTATTTGGCGATTTCAAACTCGATTGACTAGGTTTTGCTGCGCCGATGGCTTCCATTCGGGTTCCCCCTCCCTCGTTCGTTTGGTGCCAACAGCACCGTCACCTCACCGCAAGCACAGTCTGGTCCAATGAGCGTGGCAGATATTAGTATGTGGTACTGAAGCCGCCGGGCACCGCCGGAGTAAACGACTATATGATTGGGTGTATTCAGAAGGCAGCGATTCGAGATGGAAGCGAACAACAGTGTAGGCGGGTCATGGGGGCGGGTATGAACGGAGAGAGACAATTTCAAAGTAGGCTTACTGACTCAGAAACAGCACAGTATGTTTGCATGATATTTAGAGAGGAAATTATGCTTGAGCCAGATGATCCTGGATCGGCTGCTGGCGAAAGATTCTGGTAGTACTGTATCGTTATTGCGTATAAAATCCAACGTAACTACGTAAGCGAAGAGGATTGCGGGAATGGTCGTTCATTTACATCTTGTAGTCCACGGAGAGCATCCCCAATTAAACTGACTATCCAATGAGCTTTATAGTGTCTTGTATAATTCTGCTAGGACGCATGATGCGTAAAACGTTTAGAGAATGTCAGTTTCTCGTCACCAATTGTACCTCGTTTTTTGTGCTTGCTGTTGTTTTGTTACACTGCCTGGACTACCACCGTGGAAGGTTTGGTTTCCTCCACAAGAAGACATTACTGAAATGTCCTGTACAGTGTAACTGATAAATGCACAGCCCACTATAAAACTATCGTTTAGAGTGCAAACACTCATCATCTGATCTAAAAGGATCGTTATTCATCATGTTGAGACAAATTGTATCTTGTGTTATGTGTAAATTAGCTCTCTGAAGTGGTCAGTGATCTATAGGTAGACTTAACAGGCTGAGATGGATGGATAAAGTATCCAACCAGATTAACATCAAAGAAAAAGGTGTTTCAGGCAGAAGTACTTTTTACCATAATATAGTGAAAGAAGCATGGGCTTTATGTTCTCAGACATTAGTGGATAAATTATGTCATCACTAACTATATAACTCCAGTTATAACGTAGATTCACATATTGATGTGTACATGTAAGTCTTTGATAACAGCATACAACACATCACCCATCATAGAGATAATGAAGTCTCACCGAATTATAATACAGACCTCATCGTTAAGAGGCAAGTCTACAAAGTTTAGTATCTCAGTGATCAGCAATACCATTCTTTTTATTTTCTTTTAAAAAACCAATAATTACCAATTAAGATTCATCAATATTCCCCATATCCTCAGACACTAAACTACTTCGTGTTGATCAATTGGCCAACAGTGAGATGAACACAGAGACATGCTGCTAAACATAGTGTCATGTAGTTTGTAAAAGAAATGAAAAGCAAAAAGAGGCAAATTCAAAGCCGGTTCCAATTACACAGAAAACAGAACACAAAGAACAATACAGCCAAAAGTTCAGACACAACACAGGCCAGAGTGGTGGATCACTTCCCCAAGACCAGCACCACCTGTTGACATTTGACATGATGATGTAGTGGTAGTGCAGCAGTATTTGATAATGCAGCACAGCATAACAGATTAGTACCAAAACAGATTAGTATCATTTTAAATCACCTTCATTCGCCAGGGCTAAACCCCTTCCCCTCACATTAGAAGGGTCTTCTAGAGGCTTTCCACACATCTCTAGGATAAGAACAATGACCATTAGAACCAAGAGCGAGGTCACCACCAGGCATAGATAGAGATATGGCAGCAGCAGTGACCACGACAACCTGATTAGGTTGCAAATTCAGAGACACAAATGGTCATGGGCGGCCATTTTTCACAACACAATATTTCCTGTAATCTCGGTCGCATCAGGAGAATGGAGTGAATGTTTAAATAGTTTTGTAAAATGGGTGGCGCAAAAGAGGGCTATGATAAGCATGCTAACCTTTTCTAACAATCTTATTTTGACCTGCTTATGTAATTTTGAATGTTCAAAAGATTTCAGCGAGGATTTTGTGCAGGAATCATCTTCATTTGAGTGTAAAGCACAAGCAAATCACCATTTCCATTAAGTTTCATTTGAATCACCTTTAATATCGGTGTGTGGAATATAGGCTATTACCACAACGACTACAAATAATAATAATAATAATAATCATGATAATAATAATTCGTAATAGTCCAGCGGACACTGAATGCGCAGCTAACGTCCAATTGCAAAGAAGAAAACTAATAAGGAAGTGCTCTTCGATATGATTATTAACTAGATTTAGACATTTATGAAAGGCTTAGCGATGTTCTAGTTATTACTGCCATCTTCTGGTAACGCATTCTTAGATATGGCCATTGGTTTACGATGGAAAACACTGTCTAAAATGTAATTTTACCATATGCATGGTATTTTAACACTATCGATTTAATGCTATTCCAGTTTAATGGTATTCTCAGAATTCAAGCAGCCTGTGGGAACTTCCCGTGCCAACATTTCGTTGATGAAACCGAGGACACAAACTGGACAGACCAACTGTTTGCTGTCGCCACCACGAGCACGTCGTTCACGTTCATACCCACAGATAAAGAATCCCCAAGAAGGCTTTACCGTAACAAAGCTGCTAATCGTCTGTTCAGCGAAGAGCTTGCTTCAAAACCGCACACAAACATCAACAACACGGTATGGCAACACAGCAGAGAATGACCATTTACAGGACACTAAGGAAAGCCTCCTTTTACTGCCAACAAAGAATAATTCTTTGTATTTAATATACGTTTTACCTGAGGGCTACGCTACTCGCACATTGTCCTTGTTAAAAACCACTTGTGTAGGATGGAGTAAACTTGAGGCCATTAGCTGCCCACTCCTCAAGTACACTCTCTAATAATCATTGACTCTGAAAGAGAGCTATTTTTCATTTATGGGCTATGAGTTCATAGTTTATCATCCTGTAATATATCATGTTCTTGATCCAGAAAGAATACTACATTAAATAAAAAACAAGTATGTTTTCATCACTGTGCATGTGCCCCCGTTTCCTTTTTTTAATGTAAGTGTTTCATTCTTCTTTGATTCAAGTGTACCAGCCTATCCTGGCACCATCTGATATTGTATGAGAGGGAAAGAGGGAGAAGATATTTAGGAGAGGGGCTTCTGCCCTCTCCACAGAAAATCAGGCCCACCCTTGGCAGAGGGCCTTAGTTACTCAACACGAGGTGATAGCACTGCAGAGCTCAGAGCTGGTATACCATCAGAGATATGCCCAAGGCACGCTGTGCCCACGGTGGCAAAGTCAGTGTTCCTGAGCCAAGAGCCATGCCCGCCAGGAGGGGTGCCAGACCCTGTTGGTGCCAGCAGCGCCAGCCTGGTGTCGTGAAACTGGCAGCAGTTGGGAGATGAGCACCTGGAGAGATCTGACACCAGAGCTGTGCCAGCAGCTTGGCATTTGCACAGCCGCTTGAGAGACAATCAGCCCCTTAGACCTCTGCCAGATTCACTTTGCATTAGTGTTTGACATCAGCAAATCATTCTACATTGCTAGAAGCTTTTCTGTCATGAGGAACAATGGCATTGATGGCCAGTAAAAGTTTTAATTGTTGCAGTATTTGAAAAGTGGCAAATTGTAGGGAATAACTTTTAATTTCACCACATAATACATTTCCCTATATTGTGGAACAACAGCAAAAATATCTGAGATTGGTTTTCACAAGCTATTTGTATTATCCAAGGTAACTGGAGTGTAGCACATCCATGTGAAGACTTTGCGTTTTGCATGAGTGGCCAGCTTGCTTTGTCCTGGTGTGCCCATGTGTAGATCAGTCCAGAGCATGTGGTGAAGCATCCTCCCCTCCTGTTAGCATTCCAGCTGACACACTGTTTAGTGGGCCTGATAAGGTTACCTGCAGGGAGCTCCCCTCTGCTGCCGAGGACCCGCACACAGAGTGCCAGCATGCACACCCGCTCCAGACGCTGGTACGGTGCCAGTGGCACACGGGTAGCCCTGACAAGCACTTTCAAAAAACAAAAGGAGAATGGGGGAAAAAAGTTGATCAGACATTCAGGACTGGTTTTTCACTGTTGGGCCTGCTGCCAGCCAAATGCTATCAGTATGGAGTAGGCTGTTTGCCCATATTTGGAGATGATGCTCTTTAATTTTGTGTGCTTTCATAAAGAGTATAATCCTCACTATAATGAAGTGTAGACCCCAGGGAATCGAGGTCATTGACAATACTGGGGTTAGTCTGGCTGGAGGGGAAGAGCGCCACCATTTGAGATGAATATGGTGTGTTTCTCTCGGATATATGGTAGTTTTAGGGTATGCATTTACCAGACAAGGTTTTGTGTGAGTATGTACGTAGTGTGTATATAAAATTGTGTAACAGTGTGATTGTGCTTCTCTGTGAGTTTGGTAAAACAGTTTAATGGTGCAATATTGGTCCTCTGTGTGTATATGTGCATGTGTGTTTCCATGATTGAACAGCGTGCATGTAACACAATTTACTTGTGTAGCTTTATTTTTGCATTTAGCTGTATGTTGTGTGTATGTGTGATATCTGGGCCGAAAAGCTATTTGAAACACTTTTAACTCTTTAATTGCTAGTAACATTTAGAGCATACAATCATACAAAAGAAGAAATTTTCTCTGACATATTAAAAGATGTATCTTTTTGTATTGCTAGTAATCTACAGAAAATGTACTTTAAATTAAAATTATTTTAAATAATTCTGTTACCCCAATCTGATGTGTGTTTTGCGTATAGTGTTTTGTTTTGTGCTTGCTGTTCGTACTCCGTCATGCCAGTGTCTCCAAGACAGGCTTTTATATCTGCTCTTTACAGTAAACAGCCTGGTCATTGTCTCTGCTCTGAGTGTGGAATTACACCCATCTTTCTGAACTCACAAAAACTACTCACCTCACAATGTTAGATTGATGGCCTTTCATTATAGTAAATGAGAAGTTTGCAACCAAGGGCCCTTAGGCCTCTAGGGGTCACTAAATGCAGTAGGGAGGTCATTGTGAACCATCAAAACAGCTAATGAGAAACAATTGTTGTAAAATCACTTTTCATTTGGATGTTTTAGTTCAATTTTAACGGGTAAAACCATTCACATAATAGCACAGACAAAAATTACAAGTTATATCCATTCAATATGAACTAATTTCTTATAAATAGAGGCTAAGTACAACATTTGACTCGGAGCACAGAGGGAGAGGAATGTTTTGCTTAGGGGAGAGTCTGATTTCATGGTCTTTCTAATTGGAGGTCCTGACTTGCTAAAAGGTTGAAACCTCAAGCAGAAAATGATGCTAGAAAAAGGGTTGTGACCACTAAGGGAATGTCAGAGACAACATAATGACAACACTTAGCTCGGATCTCTGTTCAGATGTGGTTTAGGAGTGCTTGTGAGTTTCTGGGAGGTGTACTGGCTGCATATGACCAAATCAAGGACCTTGACTGAACTCTACATGTTTGCCAGAGAGGAGAGAACCAGACAGCTGGTGCCCAGCCTGCCTCACCATATGTATGGACAACCCCATCTTTACTTTTGGAGGCTGCATTGTCATAGTTTGCTTCTTTGCTGGAATTCAACCAAATTTAATTTATTGAAAATGGGGATCAATTAATTTAACCTTTCAAGTACAAAATAACAAATATTTGGCAGATTTGTCATCAGAGGGCACATCACTGGTCTGCCTTATGCCTTTCCTGTGTGTTCAGGAACGTCTTCGTGACATTCCCAGCGTCAACACAACTATTTGTCATTCGCAAGGGCCGTTATGCAAGGCGTGATAATACGAGATTCGGAGCTGTTTGTCCTTACACACATGGGTGGGCTGTGCTGGCAGGCCTGTTTGACAGGAGTGATGCATTAGGAACGCGAGGCCGGTTTTAATTATGGCACAGCACTATCTCCAATCCCTGCCTTTGTCCAGGCAGTGACTCACTGTGCGCTGGGCGCGTGAGCCTTTCATTTGGCCCGAAGGACACGCGACCATGCCAAACCTGTCTCTCTTCATGTCATTTTGAGTTCAACTGGCAGTAGTTGGGTACATTTCACAATGTTTATTGAGGTCACTCAGGCTATGCCTGCTTTAACAATGTACATGAGAGGTATATTAATTACTTAGTCCTGCATACAAGCACTAAGGAGTGGCAGAATAATTTAGTATTGTAGTGTGCTCTTTGGCTGTGGGCTCCCTCCTTTGGTGTACTATTGCATATCAGTTCCAGATTCTCATTTCCTGAATTTACTTAGGCTTTGAAATTTAGTCTGGGTGATTTGTTTGTATAATCACTATGTATTTCATACATTTTCAAATGAAAAACCTCTATTCAGTACAATATACATTTGTGAGTTTGTGTTTTTAATGTATCTGTATGTGTGTGTGAGTGTGTGTTTAAGGCAGTATAAGCCAAAACACCAGCAGACAGTGAATGAGTGCTATCTGATGGCAGAATGCTTCATATACAGCTGCCTGAGGGACCTACCTTTTCATCTAATATATGATTGCCTTAGCTCAGGTACTGCCTGCCACCTGTCATACTATCCCAGACACAAATTATTACCCTTGACTCTTAGCTCATCAGCAACCAAGGCCCGAAGTGACAAATATTGATCTTTGACTGGGTGTGTGTGTGTGTGTGTGTGTGTGTGTGTGTGTGTGTGTGTGTGTGTGTGTGTGTGTGTGTGTGTGTGTGTGTGTGTGTGTGTGTGTGTGTGTGTGCGCGTGTGCATGCGTGGGTCTTCTCTAAAGAACTGGCCAAAACAAAGTGAGTGCTATATACCAGCACTGAGAGCTATATTTTCAGGACAGAAGTGTCATAGCTGGTCATATAGTTCATTACCATCAGCTCCTATCATTTTTGCAGTTAATCATGTCTCAGAAACCTCCTCCAAGGGCTCAGTTCAATGAGGTCAAATGTCAAATAATTTCATTTTATGAATGGGATGTTATTGTGTTTTTAATCATAAGTAAATGGCTTAGTAGTCATTATCCAATATGATAAAAGACAAAAAAAACATTGTCCTTGAACAATACAAGACTCCTTCCCAAGGTGCATGCTTAGCGGTAGACTTTGATGATGGAGTCAATGTTACTTTCAACGTCTTAACACCAACTATCAAGGGCAAGTTTCACGGTGAAGCTGCCAGCCTTTGTTAAGCTCTTTGTGTAGCGTGGGATCAGTGGTCATATTTCCCTCGCAGACAGAGTTTAACCCTGATAACCCGCAGTTAGGCTTCCTTTAAGGATGTAGCCATTTGTCTAGTACCGTGTCACTGTGATGTGGACTTCCAGGTCCTTCTTCCTGTGACCCCCTTCCTCACATTCATTGGCTAAGTGCCCTTTGGCAACTGGCTGAATTTTAAAATTTCCAACATTTAAGGAGAAAGCCAGAGCTGAACCCAATAAATATTTGACGAAGCTGGACATTTTCAGTTGTAGCAGTTCTATCCAGGTTTCATCCACCAAAGGGGGGATCCTGGGTTCCCCCAGTCTATACCTGACAACTTAATGAGTGGATTAAGATTATCAACCTTTTCTCCTGAATGTCCCATAGTGTGTGTGTGTGTGTGTGTGTGTGTATGTGTGTGTGAGAGAGAGAGAGAGATAGGGTGAAACAATTACTTTGTTTCATGACATATACATTTCCTTGCGCACAACATTCACAAACTACAATTTTATAGTTGTGTAATAGAGAAAAGTGTGATTATTTTAAGGTCAACAGTAAAATAAATGTATGATTGTTTAAACATAACATCTCTGTGTATAGTTTAAAGAGTGACTTTTCACTGTAGTGAAGAATTTCATGGTGCTATCACTGATTTCATGAAGTAAAGGGACTGCCTAAAGTATATGACAGTCAAATAATTTCTGAACCCTCCATTCTGTCTCATTTACTTTATGTCAGATATCTTAACTGGATTCAATGACCTTCATCATTAATAGCTGTGACTCCAACAACAGGAGATATGTGACTTTCTATAACTATTGGCAATATGTGATTTTTAGATGAACAGCATCTTAACATAAGTTATGAATGGGAAATATGAAATAGACACAATGTGGCTGAAGTTCTGGCACATCCTATGTCTTGGTTCTGCATCCAGATATTAAAATAATCCCCCGGTGGTGTGGTATGGCTCTTGGCTATAACGTGATACAAATGATCTGGCCACCTGTTCACATTCGGAAAAGTTTAAAAGTTACATTGGCTACTGTGTTGTTGTTGCAACTTGCTGCCAATAAAATATTTTGTTGTAATTATTTTTTATAGTTTTTTTATGATTTGGCTTATTTTAAATCCATACCACAAACCTTAATATGTAAATAGGTTTCAAAAGTTATTGTTTCATTTTATGCTTTGAAAATGTATGTGAATAATTTACAGTTGAAAACTTGCTGGCAGTGGGGGGGTGTTCGTGATTGGGTTGTGTCCAACGAGAGGGCGGGAGTTCTGCTGAGGAACAGATACAGGAACTGACTCACTGCAGTTAAGGCTTTGCACACCCTCACAGGGGAAGTGAGAATGTTATGGCATCTCTCCTAAGTCAATGGAAAAGTCTAAGTTTTCTGTGTACTGTGCTGTCTTAGGGCTGCTCATGTGGCTATTTTAACAGATTTTTTAAAGTAACCCATTTTAGTAATATGTTTTGATTTCAGAAGAGTGATGAATGCAGGAGACACTCTCTCTTACTCAGTGAATATGGAAGCCCCCCTTCCCCTGACCCTTGAACTTCTGATCCTTGGTGCATCACTTTCTAGGGCTCCCAAAGGCGTCTGCTGTCTTATTGCCCAGACTCTTTCCATTAGATGTTATAGCCAGCAATGGGAATATATTCAAATATGTGTACACACACATATAATCACAAATGCACCCACCCACACAAACTTTCCATAATCTCGTGTGAAAACAAATTGTAGTTACAGCATTAACTGTCTGAACACATACACTGTAAATCAAGGTTCATTATATTAAGAATGTTAGGAAAGATCTACCCCTGAAAGCAATGCAAAAACCCACAGCGCACTTGGCTGCCAAATGAAATTAAATTCAAGTTAATACAACATGCACTATAAGCACAAATACATAATACATTCTCAGACATAAAATAGCCCTAAATGCAAAGAAAAAGTGAAATTTATTCCTTCATTGTAAGAGAAGCTCCATTTGAGTGTGTGGCCAGGTCACATAAAATCTTCAAGTCCTTGCAAGATACTTTACATAAACCAGGTCAAGCAAAGGATATCTAATTATATGACTCCCTGTATTGTTTGGATAACTGTTATCACCTCAACTATCAGTTTTTCAAAAATAGTTAATACACTGATGGTTTTCCTGACATGGTTCATGTTGTTTGGACATATGATCTCAATAACCTAAGGATTATAGAAGCAAGTTATATGATGGAGCACAGTCTGAGGATATAATCAAGGAATACAGAGACAGCGCCTGTGGATTACAGTAATAAATACTTGAAACCCCTTTAAACTGTGTTGCCGTCTGTTGTTTTTGTGTTGGAAAAATGACTAAAGACTACAGATATATTATTCCACCCTACATGTGGTTCTACTGTACCAGTTAAGAGGAAGATTAAAAAAATTAATTTGCTCACTTTGCCAGTTCAGGCTGCCATCTTCTAACACTGCTTTGATAATCAGTGCAAAATCTTCCATTAGAAGCGCACAAACTCCTTAATTCATTTAATATGGAGGATTACTACATTCCCAGATGGAAATTATTCATGCACTCAAAGAAACAAATGGCATGTAACTATTGCCCCTCCCTACTTGTGGCTTTCCTGTAATATGTGTGATATTCCCAGAAGAAGAGTTGAAGGTCCAGACATGAAGTAATGCCACACACATCTGCAAGAAAGAGCACTCTAGAATCACAATTTTGTAAAGACTTCCCATAATCAAAGTTTCCTTGTCCTCTTTTTCTGCTTGTTACTTTCTCTGTCCGGGTGCTCTACAAAACCCAAGTGGTCTGTCCAGGTGCTCTACAAAACAAAGTGTTTCTGTTGAGAAGGATGCTTTGTTGTCATGTAAATCTATTCATATGTGCCATTTACATGGCATCCAGATCAGCACGGAGAATGACACTATCTTGCCAGTTTAGAGCACTGAGACCTGGGGAAGTCAATGTACACAAGAATTTACTGCTCTCCCTAAAGTAGAACAGTTGGTCATAAGCTATTGAAGGGTGTTGTGTCTCAAAAAGAGGCGGAACAGATAATACTCTCATGAAGTATGCATGGTTGTTTCTATAGACTTGCTATTTGACCTCTCCCTCTCTCTCTCTGCTCCACATAATACAAGGGTGGAGACATGATGCCTCTGAGCAAATATTCCTGAAGGCAGTACCACATTAAATGGATAGAGGAGGTCAAAAACAAACTTAGGTTATACTGGCCAACTGTTCCCCCATAATAATGTCAACATAAATGTCCTACCCAGTGCAGAACGTGAAGCTGTGGTCAGTGAACTGGGAAAACAGTCCCAGAATTCCAGTTCTACAATGTGTAATGTGTGAGATGCAATCCCAAGAGATATAAACAAGGAAGTCTCCCAAGTAAATGATTCATGTAATGTCAGCAGTCCATGTGCACATTGTGCTATGAGTGACTATGTGAACATAACTGTGAAAGTGTTGTGGGCAACTTTGTGCCAAACTGCAGGAGCCTTGCTGCCTGCCTAACGTCTTGACTGAAGTCTCACACATGAGGGTAACCCCTAAGGTATCTCTCTGCTGGTGAGGATGTCAATAAATCTTATGCTCACAAACAATGGCATGTGTGATTTTATATGATCATAATATCATTATTTTATTGATTTTATACATTATTGGCCATATGAGGTGAGCAGGCTTAGAAGATGCCCATCACTTACTTACACCATGAAGATCCAAGCCAGCTGACTGACTGCTGTGTCTTCCTTCACCACTTGGTGGCAGAATATAATCAAACAATACTATGAGTCATGACTAATTAGCCCTGGAGTAGAGTGGGTTATGTTGAAGAATACAAATATGTTTTAACTTTAAAATGACAAAGAAAATAATGTTCTGACATCCTCCATCGGTAAAACATCTGGCTTTGATCAGCAGGCTGCCGTAGATTTTTTTTTATTCTAAACTACAATTCCCATGAGTAAGTAGCACTTAAATGTTAAAGTAGGGAATTTGTGAAGTACAAACTGAATGCACATGAGTGTAAGGAGAGATAGACACACAGATTAAACATGACATAGTAGACAACATCTCCGTTTTTCCATTCAAGAGTGGAACTTAATCATGAACCATGGAAGGCCCTATGATTTTATGTAGAAAAATGTCAACACAGTAAGTCAAAATGAGTCAAATCTCCTCTGCTTCTTCTCCCACAAGACCGTGCAGACCCCCATCTTTTAACTGTTTGGAGATGAAAAGAGTGATGTGACTGGAAGCATAGTTCATGTGGGTAATGGAGGAGATATGTCCTCCTTATCATTCATTCACTCCAAGCCCCTTGCCTATCCTCAACCACAAAGCAGCTATGTCTTCTTACCCAAAAACCATTTCTAAAATAAGACCTATGCCAGATAAATCTTACAGTGCTGATTATTTACATTGGACTGCAGTTTTTTCTTAGAGGAAAACCTTAGGTCCTTTGTAAGAAATGTATCTCTGCCAAAGATATTTGACGGTTGCAGAGGTATCATAATTTCATAAATCGCCCTTGTAAAGGTTATCTACTGCAGGATTAGATATGACTAATTGGACACTTTTCCACATGTATTAAATTGTTCCTGGAATATTCAAGTAGAATTTAAAGACACTGCTGATATTAAAAAAAATCTAAGATAATAATAGTAAGGTTATATTTGTCACAGCGATACCCAAGGTACACCAAGCAAATGCTCTTGGCTCTGTGGTTGCGTGCTGGCAGGAGACTTTGTAATTGTACCTATGTTGGCTTTGCCACCATGCTGCTCAGAAATCCTGCAATAACTCTCTGTGTCAGAAAGCGCTGACTGCACTGGACTGTACTGTAATGCACTGTACCATGCTATGCTGCACTAAGCACACACAGACACACACTCTCACCAGCTGTGAAAACACAGGCACGCTAGTGGGGAAATGGAGGGAGCAGCATGCTACATAGGCAAAAACTAAAGAACTTTAAACAAATACTCCTTGCTTATATGTGTGTTTAGGGAACTGATCTTGTGATTTAAGGATGTGGGCACAAGTTATAGAGTGCATTTCTGTTTTTATTCCTTTGCACAGGGCATTTAACCTCTTTTACTCCCACATGAAACCATCTTAGGATAGCTGCACTATATCTAAACTACAGTACATCAACCTCCTCGTACCACTTAAACTACACAAATGATACATCTCATAACGTTCCTTTGCCGGTATAAATTGGCAGACCTGAAGATGATAGCCAACACTTTTGTGCTGAATAGACTTTAGAAAAAAGTTAAATTGAAACAAAATAAAATTTTGATCTGATGGGAAAGATCACAGATTTTATATTTGCATTTAGTAGAATGGTAACAGATTTCTGTTAACTGACAATGATGTTCTTTCAGATAGTTAACAGATAAATTGCTCCTTTTGACGCAGGAAACCTTGGTGATTAGCAAAGGGCTGGTCTTTCATATGTTGACATCTTCATTATACTGTCTTTCTACTGTATGTTTATCTTTTACTGTATGTTATATTTCAGAAAACAGTGACAATCCTCCTTCCTCAAAGGCAAGTTTGCTAAATCATTTACATTATTCAAAGAAATCAACAGTGCCTCTGCCTTTCTGAAAATAGCCACTCTGTTCACCAAATAAATTTCATTGCAATTGTTTGAGAATGATCCCGTTTTAGGGAAAGGAAGTGTGGTTTTGTCAATGTGCTCTGTATTTTCAAATGGGCTGACTGCCATCCAGGAAGTGAGGACTTCAATCCTGTTCTTAAACATGTTGATAGAATGCCATATGGATAAATAATGCTGCTGTGCCAGGCTGAATCCTCACTACTACAAACCTGGCAAATGCAATGTAGTTCATAACAATAAACCAACCAATTTATATGTACATTTTCTAACCAACCACATGAAGTGAGTCAAAGTATGTCTAGGAATTAGATGGGAATTCCGTAAAAACCATTAGAATCGGGGAAAGGTTGAATAGCATCCTCTAAACTCGGATAATTGTGTATAAGTTGGCATGTCTCTTGTATCTCTTGCCTATCAATATTACAGAAACTGCCATTCCCAGACAGTAAGGTGAGAATGTCTCTAGCTCTTTTGAGATCTTTCATTAACCATATTTACTTGGTGTATCTTACAATGTTAACCCTCTAAATAGTTCTGCAAAATAAATAAGCAGGCCTACATATATGATAAAAATAAAATCTTGCCGACTCACTGGCTCTGTATCGCAGCTTTGTAATGCTTTTACTTAGCGATGGTGATAATCCATTATTTTAGGATGCTCTCCCAGCTTTGACCCATCTGCTGACAGAAACCCTGCTTAAGGATAGCAGTGTCGTACTGCCACCCGCAGTTTCTATGTTTCAAAGAGCAGATGTTACTGGCTATTACTAACTGTGCATGCTCAACTGATCATTTTTTTATTGCTGGGCAATGGATTGATGCATGATTGATTCCATCCCAGTTTCTCCATGGAGAACATTAATCTCTCAATATCAAAGAGGTGGTTTCATTTTTGTTAAGTGCATGCCTTGTGCTGGAAAGGGTATAAGTCATTTAAATACAGATAACGTCCCCGCACAGCGCCCAAATAGATTTATCTTAAATGCTCCACCTTGTCATGTAGTTTAAAATATCATATAACTAAGAGTATTCCACAGACTGCAACATTATCCTTTTTCAACTAACTCATTTATTTTTCTCCAATCTTTTCGAGCATATAATACACCAGGATTGGTTTCCAGCTGCTGGCCCTACTACCCATGACACAACAAAAGAAATGACTACCTCCCTCACTGAAATGAAGACAAACAGTTAAGCACAGTATAAGCAAACAAATATTATTGTGGCTTCACTGGGTGATCTTATATGCTGTAACATTTCTGATTCCGTATGACTGACACATGACTCTCCCCGTGTTTTGCCAATTCTCAGCCAGGTCTTGACTATGGGGACACTACTCAATAGATGTTACATTACTTTTAACATTGAAGTGTGATATTTTGTCATCTTTGCTATGGTATATAAGTCATTTTGTTTCAATTGTTTAGCAATCCTTTTTCTATGTCTACACTACTGTTAATCCAGCCTTACTGTAAATTGTTCTGTACTGGCTTCATGCATGTTTATGTCTCGGTTCACATGCTAAGTGCTCAGTCATGTCTCTAAGATCCACTACATGGGCCCTTCAATGGTAGCATGCTTCTTACTTCACTGTCTATCTATCATCTGACCTATCTATTCATGTCCCAACAAAGAGCCATAGTGTGAACAGGGAAACACATGCTGCATGACATTAACCCATTTAGTATAAAATCACTTAGAATATCGGGAAATCCCTTGATCTTTTAAACTGGAAACAAACCTCAATTGTTCCCTTATATTTCTCCATATTCGATTGCTTTCTTGCGTTTATAGACGATAAGACTGACATAAACCTGAGGTAGGCGTACTTGCCACAGGCAGTATAGTGACTCTGCAGCAGTGTTAATTTTCTGCAGTATATTATTTTGGCAGCATTCTATTACACCTTAAAGCTTAGGCTACATTAATTTACAATGCATTTTAGAACTTTTATCACATACTTTAATAGATCACAACAACAAGATAACAAGACTTCTTCCTATTGAGCCGATCGATCTGGTCAAATCATGGTTTATTAAATAATCAAACATTGTTGGTATCTTATCTATGAGATAGTCAACAATACTACATATACTAGCATCCTTTGCGAAATCATTTCCGGTATAAAAAACCCACCACGCCCCCCGCCCCCTTCATTCCCCACCCTACAGTGGTAGGATAGGTAGGAAATCAAGTGGAGATGGGCTGAAGCACGGATCAGTGGACTTGGAGTGGATTGCGTGCGCTGCTATCGAGCTTTCCTGAAGAACTTAACTGAGTAAGTTGGTAAATAGCTAGGCTACTCTTAGATAGATATCTGTTTGTGTGTTGAGTGGGTCACATATGACTTCTTGTGAGGTAGATAGCTGACCTTAGCTTACTAGCCGATGCCCTGGTAGCCAGTTTCTTATACGATCCAGCTACTAGCAAGCGAGAAAGCATTACTTCTAGCGACCTAGTCTGCCTGTAGTAGCTTTAATGGATACACTGAGTGGTGTCAGCTTCGTTATAGAGAAATATAACGCAAGGTATCTATGTAAGGTAGCAAGCTGCAATGAGTTTCGGTATGTGACATGGACGGGAATGTGTCTCAGTGCGTCCTTAAGGCCAGGTTTACATTGCTCGTTAAATATTGTTTTGTTAGTTATATGGCTAGCTAGTTAAACTCTTAATTTTAGGAAACCAGTTAACTTAATACCTATCCAGCTGAGTTAGAAAACATCCTGTTGTAGGTACCATACTTAAGCTGGAGCTGCTGCGTTCGACACACAACTACCCAGCGCGCAAGATATCATATTTAGTTATCCCACATCGTTCAACTAAGTTATCTCTCAACGCGGTCTTTAGTCGGACATTCTGTGTATCGCCATAAACTGAAAACGTACGTCGATAGCCAACGTTTGCGACTAGCTCAGTGAACATTATCCTGCTAACGTTACCTAACTAGATAGTTTAGCTAACGATTTGTGACAGTTCTGTCCTGCAGGTGGACCCAATATTACTGACTGGTTAGGTTCAGTTGGACTAACTTGATCAACATGGGACCAAAGTTCAGTGATTCAGGTCTAGTTACACAAAATTCTCAAAAGTTGTCCTTGATGCTGAAATTTTTGGCTGAAAAATAATCTTATAAAATGTTACAGCTCAGATTATAAGAATTTCCCCAGGTTTTGGTACCATACATTTCTAATGTATCGCAACTGACTGAAATCGTTAGGGTAGCAGCTAGCTAAACGTTATAGCTGAACATACCTGTGCACTTGTTTACCTTATTAGCATTTTGGTGGTTTAGCTTCCTGGTTAACTCAGCCATAAGTTGTGACTTGGTACTGCAAACCTACAAAACTATTTTTCTTGGAGCACTCCTGCCCATTGTGTAGAACGTCTTTATCGATTACCTCAGATGTCACACATACGCTTTTGCCTTTAGCAGTGAGTTGGGTAAAGATGTGGATATTCTGACTAGGTTTCAGTGCCTCCTGTACTTTTCCCCAGATTCAGTTTACAGTAAAGAGTTCAGTCATGGTTTCTTGCCTGTCCCTTGAGGTACTTCTGCTGACTAATGTCATTGTTCAACATGAGTAGGGCTGATGCAACACTTTGTGGTTATTGAAGGTAAATTGCTGTTCAGGGAGGTGACCTTAGTAGTTATTTGGCCATTACATTCTTTGGGTTCACATTTCATATGTCACTTTACTCACTTTATCAGAAAAAAGACAAATCACTTTTGCATCAATGATTCACCAAAATATGTTAATGCAGGAGAGCTCTGTTCTGCATTACTAAGTAACAGCTGTGCCACTAGGCAGACCAATGTAAGACACAATTTGAACATTAGGCTAAACCTAAGTATTTGCATGGTCTGGTGAATTGATTGCATCACCTTTTATTTTCAAAAGTAACTAACTACAGCCATAATTCAGGAATGTACATCAATTCATGTAATCACTCTTGTATTAATTCCTGTGATGCTCTGCCCTGTGAGTTTTTTGGAGGATGTATGATGGACCCTTGTGTGGGTTTGAATTTGTTTTGAATGTAAGGAGATGGAACTGGTCTTCTGGGGCAGACCAGTTTGACAAGATTCCCCTTGAAAGGACTACAGTGATACCCAAACCAAGATAAGATCAAAACCAAGACCCACCCGTTAACAAAGTCGACTTTCTGTCCCGGTTGGCACGTCCTCTCTGTCATGCTAATGCCCAACTAGAATCATGACTGTTTATAATCTGCAAGCTGATGGGTTAAAACTTGTCTCATCGAAAAATGTTTTAGCTGGTGGTACAACATAGCAGTGCTCAATGGTTCATGCTCACAAAAGTGTTGTTAGATAATTCATCCCATTTTTTCATCTGGATATTTGCAGATCTCTTAATCCTGCTGTCAGTATCGCTGATTCCAATGACAGATGTTTGCGATTCAGATGTGCTGCTGCGGACTAGATTATATTGCCTGGTAAAGTCTGTTTTCCAAACAAATTCTTTTCATTCTGTTCATGGATGGCCTGCACTGCTGAGGAGATGCTGATTCAAACGTTGAAGCATAAATAGCGCCACTGTCAAGTTCAGTGAGTCCTACATTTGATGGAAATACAGATGCAAAAACGCACCAACAGGGCGTTCCCACACCAGCCAAGGTGGAGGTTATGCCCATGTGGTTACACGACAGCTAGTTAATTTTTTAAATTAATGTATTTTTCGTATGCAGTCCAGCTGCTACAACTGCAGGCGACCATACGGCAACACAGCCTGGGAGGGTATTTGAATTTGTTAAGGCTCCAGTTGCGTGAGCCGCGGGCTGACGTGACTCAGAATCTGGAGCCTTACCTGATTTTGAGGACATGAGTGCAGACAAGCCAGCGACAGCCCACACAGAAGGGATCCAGATTCCACAGCAATATGAAAGAGGTGGCAGAGCTTATCTAGCATGATTGCTATTTCAGTCCTTTGTTACTGCGTCATTTCTGCTTGCTTGTCTGAGAGACTCCTTCAAACGTTCTATGCAATAAATCTGAAGATATTGCAAACAGAACAAATGGCACATTTTGTGTTGGTGCAGATATAGTGTGATATAGAGGGAATTGTAATGCCTAGCTGGGACTTGGTGATAAGCCCTACCCGAGTGTCTGCTATATGTGTCTGTTTATATGTACATTTATGACTACACACAGCCGGAAGGGCTGAAAGGTCATTATACCTACTCTTAATTCTCTGTTGCTTTGATGAAATGAGGAAGAAAAAAAGAAAACAAAAAGTATAATCCCCAGAGGACGAGTGTTCAGGCAGCCGTGAGATTGAGGCTGGATCTGTACCACAGCTGCACCGAGAGAGAGAATGAGAAAGAGAGGGAGAGAGACAAAAACAGAGTACAGGTAGGGACTGAGACTTACAAAATCCAAATACATACATGCTCCGAAGTAATCAGGCATTTATTTTGATATGCAGGCATGGGTATATGGTTATGCATACAGCCTACATGTCATGTGCATGTACACATACTTTGTACTTTGTATGTATATAAAGAAATGATTTCTTAAAACAAATGTGTTTTTTTTTTTAATTCAAAGAAAGCAAACATCAGTTTATACTGAGAGTGCACAGAACATGATAGTTAGGTTGAAAGGACCGAGTCTTAAAGGGGATGTGATATTCAGAGCAGGGAGGGTGATGGAGAGTCAGAGAAGTGATAGAACTAAAGAGAAGTCAGATAGGAAACCAAAGAGCAGATACAGAAAGACGTAAGCTGGAAGACTGAGTGACAGTGATGCAGAGTGTGCAATTGTAGGTGGACAATCCCCTCTTGTTGCAGGAAGAACTGCACGTCGGTCAGTGGTGTTTACGGATATTTACAGACACTGACTGGCTGCCCCGGTTGACTGTGCTTGGCCATAGTGTCGGAGTGGGGGGGTAGAGCTACTGTTCGCTGGTGCTTCTCGTTAAAGTAGGTCACAGCAGTGACTGGGGAATGTGCACCCCCCATCGTTGAGCTGCCTCTCCCTCTATTAGCAGTGGAGCATTACGTCTGTATTCTGCTAAACCTTTCACGTCTGGCCAGCATGCAAGTATGGCTCATTGCACCTCTTTTTCTCTCTGAGATAGCATTACAATGCTCTCCAATGCAGAAACAAAATTGAGTGAGTTGACTGCATTGGGTTTTGCATTTTTTTTTAAGACCAACATAGAGATTTTGGTGCACTAAATGCATAAAGCTCCATTAAAAAGAACAAACAGAAATCTTGGACAATCGAGTCATTAAATCTTTAAAAAGCGTGCCTGTTTCTTAAGAACCCAAGACAGAAGATCTGTGAAATAGCAGCCTGAAGTTTTCCTTTCTGGTAGATTCCAGCAAACTCTTGAGCTGTGAATCTTTGATTGTAGAGAAGGGGGAAGAGAGAGAATGAGGGAGAATGTGAAAGGGCCGGGCTGGGGAAAGCTTGACTAGGCTTGTCTGAGATTCTGGCTTTTTTCTGCTCTCTGTGAGCTTCAGCACACACTGTCTGTTGAAAAACACACAGTGGACGGAAGAATGAGCTTACAGCCGCTCCCGTAGAATGGGGGGTGGGGTTTGACGAGCTGACAACAAACAGCCTGCATGAAATGGATCCCCTTTCTGTCTCTCCCTGCTTAAATCAGACAAATACGAGTAGCATTGCCCTCCTAAAACTTTTGTGTCTCGTTCACTGGACTGCTTTTGGGGGAAAAAGCTGTCCTACAGGAGATAAGTGAATGCAGGCATCCATATGAGAGGTCAGACCGTGGCCTCATAGCCCTGTGGGTCTGTCTGTCCAGCCCATAGCCCTGCTTATCTAGATACAGCAACATCTTCCTCACCCAACCGACCTGCTGATCAGGGTACAGCTGTGTCCATACTAACCGTAATGGTAGGCCTGAGCCTTCTGTTGTACCGGAGCTATGACTGCTGTGGAAAGGGTGACATTCATTGGACCTCAGATGTGAATAGTCAGCATGATGAGACCTAATTTCTCTATCATTTGAATTAATATAAGATTACTGAAGTGTTGTTTTGATCAACATTCAACAGATAGAAATATATATATATATATATGTAATCAAACTGGAGAAAATATATTTAATGAGATTAAGATTCCTGTGTAAAGTATCATAAAATTCCTTTTTTTTCCATGTCTGAGAGTTTGAGTAAAGGCTAGTGATGAATGACATAATTGGTGTACTTGGTTCAGTTCTTTCAACCAGTCATAAAGTGTTGCTTTCCAACTCCATCCTGCTGCTTTGCAACTCCATCAGATCCTGGTAGCGTGGTTGCTGTATGGGTTCATGATATCTCAGTCTCCCATGACTGGTGAAAGTACCTTTTTGCTGTGATGGACATTTTTCACAGAACAAATTACATGAAAATCAGGTTTTTTCAGGGGGTTGTAAATGGGAAGTCATATCTGACAGTGGATTGGATGGCATAGAATATCCTCCATTTAGATAATAATTCAGTGAAACTTGCATCCCCAAACGGTCACCCTGGCACAGCTGTGCCAGCCGCCTCCTCCTGCCACGTCTCAGACGAGCCTTTCCATGCTCGGCACACAGGCAGCTTTGTTCTCCCATCGGGCGCTGTGCCGGCTCTGAACTGGCCCATCTTTTATTCCAGTTTCCCTTCCTCTTTGGGTTAGAAAAAGACACCCTCCCTCACCTGTGCCCTACGATTCTAGGCACCAGTGCCAGCTAGCTCAGGCACCAGGCTCAGCACTGAGATCTGCTGGACAGTGGGTCTCCAATTCCAAAAATATACTGAGCTATTAATTGTCTTTGTTTCAGCACGCTTAATGTCTAATTAGGGACAACTGGCCTTCGCCATGTCACATTATTTTAAAAAAATAATGTTGCATTATTTTTTTTAAAAATATGTATTATATTACTTAAAAAAATAATCCATTCTTCACGTTTTGAAGAATGGATGTTCCATGTTTAAACTCAAACCACACATGTTGTCAAGATGCCTTAATTAATTACGATATGCTGGAATGGAAACCAGCATGTACGGCGGTCCCCCAGGACCGAGTGTGGGAACCTCTGCCGTGGGGAATCAGGGTAGGCCATATGACTGTGAGACACAGCCCCACAGCTGTGAGCTGTTTCATTCACAGCAGGCATCACTTATGCAGAGGGGTTGAGAGGAGGTGGTCGCCTTGCCTGGTGATTGATAGGGTACAGACATGGGAAAAGAGCTCTGGAGAAGTCTCATCGCTGGTTTGAAGGTGCCCCCCGGCCTGTTTGCATATAGTTCCGGTATGAGCGACGCTCACATCCTCTCGCCTGCAGACAGCAGGAAGCTGAGCTCACTGGTCCCATGAGCTGGGGTGGTGGTGGGTTGGGGGTTGGATACTGGGTGCTTCTCTCTTGCCACTAACTCTTTCTTGTTCTGAACTGAACCGTTTTCAGAACCAGCACCTTAAATATCAGGAATGTTGCCGCTGCACCAATTTAGGGTCTGTAGACCAGAAGCATTCCCTCAGCCTCCTGGCTTTTCAGAGGAATCTGTAAACTTACACAGTAGGGCTACTGCTTATTCACTTCTGTAGTTTTATTTTCTCCTGGTAGCTGATGTAAAGAACTCAGAGATTCTCTGACCTTATAACTTGATACCAGCAAGAGTGTTTTTTTTTTTTTTTTTTATTTTTGCTCTGAAGTTTTAGAACTGTGCGTGGGATGTGAGAATGCAGTCACAGGCAAGTGATACATTGTGTCCCGTTCCATCTACTGTGCTGCAACGGTTTCCAAAAAATTACATATTAATTGGAAGGAAGAGGATAATTTTCCACTTTTGGTTGTGTTTTCCCATCAGTAGGGTGTCATGCCATGCTGGCAATTGGCTGGTGTTGAGACTGAGTCTTGCACTGCTGCTTCCAGTAAGGCCTGCCTGTGATGCCTGATTCTGGGAATATATTTCAATGGCAGACTCTCCACCAAAACCACAATACTTCACAAGCTTTCTGTGACAAGTGTCATCAGAGGGCAAAAGGGAGTCTACAACATCTGATAGCTGTTACCCTGATACTGGCTTTATTATCTGCTGTGACTGGAGGACACACATAGGGAAAGATCTCTGACTTAGGTCAGTGTGTCTCACCCACACTGACTGACTTAGTCTCACACCCACATCTCATGCTCAACTTGTGGGATCTATCAGGGACCATCAGGGATCTGTTGATTTTTATTTTTTTAAAACCAAAAAGGTCTATCATCTGTCTTTATGCATTTTATCACCACACTACTCTGTCGAGCACAATTATGCATGCAAGCAGTAATGCAGGGTAAATGCGAACAGAGGGGTCACTTTAGCATTAAACAAATAGGCTAGATTTGCGTTCATAATCAAATGATTCCATAAAAAAGTAGCCACTCGAAATCTCTCATAACAAGACTAGACTAGCCATGTTCAAATTTTCAAAAGATAATGCAATAAATTACAATTTGATTTTAAATACTCTTGCTTAGAACTCCTGATTAACTAATCAAAAGTGGAAAAAAAGGTAGCACTGATTTTTTGTAGTCTGCTGAGTGTGTATACCAAAACTAGCAGGATTGAGGTGATCTTTTGGCTACCACAGAGAAAAAGAATTAGCTGTAATTGAATCACTTGGGTGAAAATGTTCAGCACTAAATGGGAAGGAAGAAAACCGGGTATGACTTCCCTTGCAGCAATTTCCCAAGAACATGTTGGAGCTACTGACCTCAATATGGGTAGTGGCTTCAGGTAAAACTGGGACATGAGCTGTTGTCTCTCTGCTTTACTGCTGGACTCATGACTCCCTAAGTTATAAGCAATGACAGGGCAAAAAAGCCTATTTGTATTCATTAGAGTGAAAGTGTAACCAGTCCCTGTCTGTGAAGCTGGCTGTCATAGGGGAGGAGGTCTGATTCATGTTTACAGTGCTGAACTGACCTTGGGACACACTCACTCTCTCTTTCCCTCTTTTTACTGCCTTGTAGCCTTTGCTGTAGGGTACATTGTAGAATGAGACTTTGTGACTTCGAGTGACATACACATACAAATTGGAAACTCAAAATACCAAACTTGGTGACAATTGTACATCTGTTTAGGTTAAATGTACCTTAGAGTATCCGTTACTTCTGAGCAACACCAAAACCTTGTTTTTGATTTCCTGTAGCAGAAGGCCGTGACATGTATGCAGAATTTGGATTCCTTCCCCACTGTAGTCATTGTGAAAGAGGTTGCATGGTTGAGCACTTGGGCGAGAG
Source organism: Albula goreensis (assembly GCA_022829145.1). NCBI lineage: Eukaryota > Metazoa > Chordata > Actinopteri > Albuliformes > Albulidae > Albula > Albula goreensis. The sequence continues at coordinate 17,383,190 of CM040759.1, forward strand.
TGGTGTGTGATTCACATCTTAAATGGACAGAGTAAGTGATCAACATTTCAAAGCTAATGAGCTTCCGACCCCAGAAAGGGGAGTGTTTGCCAGATGTGAGCAGAAAAAGTGGGCAGGAGGCAAGGAGGGTGTGTGGAGCTGTGGCTTGAGTCATGGTTAGGGGGTGGAGTTCAATAGTAGGAAGTAATTATCTGCTCAGCTGCTGAGAACCAGAAACTCTCATGCCCTTTGCTCCAGCCTCAGTCTATACTTTTCCACATTTTTCCTCATATTTTCTCTCTCTCTGTCTCTCTCACTGGCTCAAACTTTGACCCTGTGAGCAGCAGTGGAATGTGCAGGTTCGGAGATGCCTTACGTGGATCGGCAGAACCGGATCTGTGGGTTCCTGGACATTGAGGAGAATGAGAACAGCGGCAAGTTCCTACGCCGCTACTTCATCTTGGACACCGTGGAGGGCAGCTTGGTCTGGTACATGGACAACCCACAGGTAGGGCTGCTCAACAGTCATGTGGCTTTACCACATTGTCACCAGGGATTGTGGGTCATCATGGCTCCACTTAGGTTTCGGGCCACATGGGCATGACAGATTACGGAAAAAAAAAAAAAAAAACTGTGAGGAGCTATGACTGAGCCACTAGGCCTTAGCAGGCTCTGTCACCCATATCAGTAGCACAGCTGACGCCACACTTAGCTGCACCAAAGAAAGCCCATTCAGAAAGACGAGCCGATGTACAGAGAACATGGTCCCCAGGGGAAGCAGTTCCTGTGCAGATATCTGGTTGTGAGATCGCAGGTGTCTGTAAGCTTTCTGAAGTGACCCGATCAATACGGCATGTGTAGGCTGTGCGCCTCCATTATGGGCACGGAGACAATCGATGGATTAAGTAACAACCGGTATTTGTGCGCTTTGCGTCCTTGTCCTGCACCTTACCAAGATTTATTGGCCCATGGGATCCAACCGCTCTTACCAATCAAAAGGATGTGGGCGGGTGCAGGAGGTCCGGGCTGTGGTTAAGTGAAGAGACTCGGGTTACAGTGTTTTTCTGTCTGCATGACCGCAGTCTCTCTGTTGCTCTGGGTCTGCTAGCCTGCCCGTTTCAATTTAGATTTGTCGTATTACATAGAAGGCTACCTGAGTGTACTGACTGGTCACATTTATCCTTTTTGCACAAACATTTATGTAATCACATGCTCACTAACTGAACTCTCCCTCTCCCATTTTAGACTGACAAAAATCATGAAATTATGTAGATGAAAACTCTCAAAGTTATCTACTTTTGCACTGTGATTGAAGTGTGAGTGCAGCGCCTCTGAGGATGCACTCTGTGTGTGAAATGTGGTTGTGCCTTGTAGAGCAGGTAGCATGTTGGGACTGAAGAATCTCTGCCCTGGGACAGAGATATCAGAGTAGGATATTTGGACAGGGTTCGTCGTGGTCAGGCCAAATGGAGGCACAGTACTAAGCATCTTTTATTAATGTACCTCGGGGCTTTAAATAATTCACCTCCATTCTTTTTTCTGTCTCCAAAGACTAGCTCAAACTTTCAGAAAGTGCTGTCATATTCTCTTAACATAAGACCAGATTCCCAGTGACCCACCAGAGCTGCATGTGTTTGCCATTCTAATATGGCATTCGAGTGTGGCAGTTCGGGTTTCAGTGTATGCAGTCTGCTTCTAAAGTGCTACTAATTCCAAGATTTTCCATCTACTGACTATGCCCACGCTACCTCATTTGTGTTTTTTTTTTTCTTTAATTGAATGGGCATGCAACAGCCAAATGACAGCTGCCCTTGATCTGTTGCAGATAGTGGAGAAAAATGCTACAAACAGTTCAAATGAAAGTGTTTAATCATTTTCTTTGATTAACCTATTCTTTGCAGTTAATCCATTTCTATTGCTAATGGCCCGATACTTTGGCAAAAATTACATGCCTCAACCCAATTATTAGTAAGAGCCATGAGGCTTGTTGCGGTGGTGAAATGTTCACAACGGTGCAAAAAGTTTCCTCCAAAAAGTTTCCTATACTGGTATAACCATTTTTTTTTCCATTTACAGGTGGAGTGGGGTCTCCGTTATTGAACATAGAAAGACAAGCATTGGGGATTGGGAACAACAATAGTTGCTTATTTCAATAATTCATATCGCTATTTCACAGCAAAAATACGGAAATTCATTGGGACAAAATGTGTAAAGTAAGATAAATAAAAAACAAACTTTGTAATAAACAAATAAAATAACATCCCTGATACAGACAATACATCTGACAAAATACCCAGCTTATAGACCTTACAGAACAGTCTTTAGAGGACATAATAAATGAATTGGTGGTAGCAGCATTACACAAACATTGCCAAGCTTAAGAAGTAAACTTATCACCACTGCGGCATCCCCTAAACAGCAACACTGCTGCCGCTCAGTCATGTTAAGGCCTGTAATTTGATCCCAGCATCCATTTATCCCAGCAAGCGTTTATTTTCCTGCCCTCCTAGCACAAACCCTCTTACAGTGTCGTTAATCACACATCTTGCTGTATCTGTGCTTTTTTCATTTAATAAATGTTGGTGTTGAGCTTGTGTAAATGCACTTTCAGTTTCAGTTTTTTAACCTTTAAGACAAAATAATGATGTCAACAGTGTGGATATAATTACACCGTTGTTGGCTTGTGCACCTTATGCCACCAGTGAAACGAGTAGAGTTGTTACCTTATGCTTCACTCAAGGAATTTTATCCTTCCTTGCTATGTTTATAATGAAAGCTAAATACAGTAGTGTCTATATCCATGAGCTTCTAAATTAGCCATTGTTTAGCAATGTCACACAGTATGGTAACCCTTGAACTAAATGGCCTGCATCCCCTTGGCTGAACTAGGCACTGGGCCAGCCTACTGTCATATGTTGTATTGATAAACATACTGCTGATTTTCGGTGCTTTGCTGTGGAAACACCTCTGACTCACCTCAGGTAGAGCTGACATTCTGCTGTGGCTGCTTGGTGGAAACGTGCTTTCAGTTTGTACCTGCCTCCTACAAAGTTGAATAAAGACATATGAAAGTTAATGTTTACATCTGCCTGTTCAGAGTGTATGCTGTTTGTTTGGGTCATGTTCATTTGGAGTGAATCAAGTGGTGTTTTCAAAAGAAAATTTCAATTTGTTAAAACGACTTAAATATTTATTAAACCTGTGACTATTAATGAAACAAGCTGACATCATTATCTTGTGACAGATTATTTTGAAAGAAAGCTCATACAGCATCCACACTAACATTCTAAAAACTCCCAATGGGAAATCACCATAGCCACAACTCTTGAAATCTTTCCTCTTTACCACTGCTTGTGCATTTTAAAATCGGCATTCCACTCCCCCTCCACCCCCTTCCCTTTCCTACAGTCTGGCTCCAGCCGCCAGCAGAGCCCTCTTACTACATAATGACATTACATTCTCTGACTGAATGCTCCACTGCGAGCCAATAGCAGTGATTAGATTATTAGTATCTGTGTCTGTGAATAAGACATCCTACGATAAGAGATTAGCTGCCTGCAACCAACCACTTTATGTTTGAACTTGATTAATAAGGATTCCCTTGAATATGACCATGTATGGTCATAATGAACTGCCTGTGACCTCTAATTTTTGACCTCTGACCTCACAGCTGTTCTTGCTTTGTTTTGCAGAACCTCCCCATGGGGGCGGAGCCTGTGGGCTCCCTCAAGCTCACCTACATTTCCAAGGTCAGTGGAGTGGCAGGCAGATCACTGTATAATTGCAGTGGTTAATCTTTCATGTTGCACTTAAAACTTGTTTTTCTGGAATGTACATGCCAGGGTTTTTTTTGTTTATGGCTCAAGTTATCTTCCCTTCCAGGTCAGTGATGCCACCAAGCAGAGACCAAAGGCAGAATTCTGCTTTGGTAAGATTCTGGGGGAACCTCCCGTTTTTTTACATTTCTGTCCCACTCTGCATCCCACATTGCTGTCATTCAGGGCATTGAAGCATTGATGAAGGGCTCTCAGTCAGGTCATGGCATAATGGTAGTGGTACAGGTGTTGAGACCGAAAATGAAAACTGATATGCTCTCTTAAATTGCAGTAAAGGTATAGATGACAGTGTTGGTGACTTCACGTCAGGCATCCTGGAGCCTTGCTTTGTTTATGGGTTGCCTCACAAAGTACTACTTTACTTTAGAAAGGTAAAAGTTCGGCAATACACATTTGGCAATAATTCAAATGGGTGAACTCCACTGGCTGTGAGACAGATTTGGTTTTATAGCTTAACATGATTTAACATGGGAGATCAGCATGAAGAATTGAAGCGCACAGAAAAGCATACCATAACAAATGAATTATAGGCCTGGAGGAATTGGAATCATACACAACGTCATGAATATTATGATTCAGATAATCATAGAAACATTGGATGACTCTACTTATTTTATTAGACTTCTGACTAGTGTTCCATTTTAAAACACAACATCTCATTTGTCCACTTCAGCTTCTCTTTACTTCATGTTAACCAGTCACCTACTGTTAAACAACTGTTTAACAATTGACCCATTTTCTTTTTCTGTATTCAGTTTACTCAGTGCCCATGAAAGTAGATAAACAGCCTGGTTTCCCCCACTCGAAAGCCCTGTGTAAACATTTTATGTTTCGCCTGCCACAGGTCTGTACACATTGTATAACTGGAAGTAACCCTTGAGTGAGTGACACATTTGGCGGAAGGATTAAGAAAAGCTCTGTGAGGATAAGTCTGACTTTGCTCTATTTTCACCGTGCCAAACGGGATGGGGCCAGTATGTGCTACCTGTGCTGGGACCCATGTGGGCTCGCATTGCAGTGTGGGGGGGCAGGGCTCCTGTGGGGTTTGTGAAGAAGGCATTGTTTCAGAGCCCCGTGCCTGTGAGCGCAGGAGGAAGCAGGGCACTTGTTAGTGGGTGGGTATTTGACCCCAGCTGCTGTTCCTCAGAGCTGGTGCAAAGTGGATAAAAGGGCACACTGTAGCCCAAGTGTGTGGCTTGGTGGTTTTATTGCAGATATTTTTTTTCCTACCCCTGGGCTTTTTGCATTTAAATGAACTGAGTCAGAGTCCTCTTTTCAGTATCAAGTTGGCTCATACAGCCATACCACTCAATAAGCACTCAATGATCTCAACTAAAATCGGCCTGCCTTGAGTGGATGGTTCTGTCCAAACGCAGCCTGGTGCAGGTGGTTCTGTGGGGGAGCCATCTCTCCTCACCTGCTTCCAGCAGCCCTGGTCTGTTTGCCAGGGCCCATGTGTGACAGCTTCCTGCCTGACATGTTGTTGTTGAAGAGACCCTTTGTCCCACGGTGGCGTGTTGCTGCTCCCGGGCTCAATAGCAGGAAGCAGTAGAGTGACCCGCTGCTGACCGTGCTGGCCGACCCGACAGCGACGTGGGGGAAGTCTCCCACTCCTCAGCAGGATGCTGGCGTCCCAATCGGAACCCAAATCCAAAACTCCAGGATATTTTTAGACTCCAACTTGCGTGCATCGTTCACAGTTTTACTCACTCCTTCCCCCCTGCCCCCACAATCCTGTCCCCTCTGTCCATTCGTCCCTCTCTCCTTATCTCATTCTGTACTTCTCATCCTGTCATTTTTGTTCCTCTCCCTCTCAGTGCCTCTCTCTTTCCTTCTCAGCCTCTCTCCCACACTAAATATCTCCATAAACTCCCCATATGTTTTTTTTTCTGTTTAAAATTCATCATCCATGAGAGGGTTTCCTCCTCATGGTGCCTTTACAGTAATAAAGTCTGTTAATGGGTATGTCTCATTGGTGAAACCCGGGGTCTGGTCACAACCCGAGGGCGGAGGCGGGAAACAAAAGCCCCCGTGGAGCTGGGCTCTGTTGCTGCTGGGAGTGAGGCGTGCGGATGGAATCTGTGTGGAATGGCTTCCTGTTGTGAGTCAGGTCCCAGTGCTCAGCGCGTGTTTATGGAGTCCCCTCTACCCCCTGCTGGAGTCACCAGCACTGTGCGTTTACAGGGGAATGCTGTAAGACCGAACTCCTCTCAATCCAAAAACAGGATGTGTTCCTTGGTGTCTGGCCTAAGAAAAAGATGATTAAGTAAAAGTCCTTTACTGAGTTCTTACAGGAAAGGTTTGCCTGTCCTGGATTTGCAATGTTGGGTAAGAGGCTTTTTTGGGAGACAACGCATTTCAGATCTCCAGTGACAGGCTGTCCACTCTCGGGAGGATATATACCCTGCCTTCTCCTGAATTTGACGGAGAGGGAGTGTCCCTGCCTGCACATGCGGACACACACGTGCACACACACACATACACGCGCGCCTACACACACACATACTCACATGGCCCAGAGAGAGTGCTGGGTGCAGGGCCAGCACAGTGCAATGACGGGGGGGAGGGGTGTGTGCACACGTTAGCCCACACTGGGGAAGAATGCAGGCATTGTGCACCAGGAATCTCAGTGTGCTCTGTGTGACTAAGAGAGAAAGAGAGATGAGACTGTTCCATTCACGGCATCTCTCCATTAGTGATGCGCATTTCCAATAATTAGACACTCAAACATTCTATAGATGTGGAGGGCAAATATTTGGACAATTGACCTCCTCTATTCTGCAAAGCACAGTTGAGAGCTGTAGTTTGTTCTGTGTGAAGACTGACTACCTGCAAAGAAGGTCGCATTCACTCCCTTACACAGAGGCCTTGAAGTGCTTTTAATACCTGTTTTTATTTTGGGAATTTTGCATTCGCTGTTCCATCAGATTTTAATCTTTATCTTTTTGAATTGAAGTGTACACTTAAGTAAACAATAAGCGTTCATGGCTGAATGTTAAAATAATCTAATATTGCTGGGGGTCTTGTCCCTGTCCCAGCCCAGGCAGCCTTAATTCAATTTGCATTAATAGACCCTGGTGGAAGGTGTAATTATCAGAATGCACACTAAGTTTCTGTGCTCGCTTCAGAGAAATTTAACCCCTTTTTTACCAGACACTGCAAGCATTTAAAACAAAATAGGTTCATTTTTTTTTTATTTGTTGGGTCATTATTTGCTGTTGATGCTGGTTTTCACTAAAAGTTTTTTTTTTTTTCCCCACTTGACCCATTACTTGAAAACTGGCCAAAATGCTCCCTATAGTGTTCAGTGCAGATTATCACTTGGTCCTACTGGATGGAAATATGCCACGTTTTTCCTCCCGGCCACCTCCTCTGTCACTGTTTGCTTTGGCTGACGGGGTTTTGGGTTGAAAACGGGGAGAGTGATGTGATTGATTACTGCTGTCTATTGACACTTGTGTGCCAGCAGAGGGTAACGCATGAGATAAACTGTCAGTTGGCCCATCCTTGCTCACATTGGGGCTGTGATTAGTCAGAAAGTGTCATGGGAACTTGAAGATGAGTATGACACAGTCTGGTGTGTCAGAGGAAAAGGTGGAACCACTTAAATTATAGTTCTTTCTGTTCTCTGATGTCTGCTCTTTCTCTTTTAGTTTTTAGTTTTTAATATACACATCTGGTCCCTCTGAACTTTTTGACCTCTTCTTTCCCTTCTCTGGTTCTCTTTTACCTTGTCTCTCAATTTTCATTTTCTTTCATTTGTACTCCCTACATATATTTAAACATCTCTCTGGTTTTATTTTCCTCTTCCTGTGTCCCTCCTCTCTTGATCTCTGATGTTCACTGTAATTTGATAGGAAGGGCCCTCCATATCTCTCAGCAGTTTGCTGTAGCCATTAGTTCGTCCTCCTTGTGGACAGACTGCTTGGAAACCCATTGTGCTAATTGACTAAATCACCTGAACATTTTTTTCCCTTTCCCCAATCAAGCTTGAACACTTAAATTTCTTTAAACAAGCTTCCCTAATGCTGACTTGTCACTCTGTAGATTGATTTTCCTTCAATTCCTTCTGTCTCTCTGCAGTTATCAACGCTGGAATGAGGAAGTTCTTCCTGCAGGCTAATGATCAGCAGGACCTGGTGGAGTGGGTGAACGTGCTCAACAACGCCACTAAAATCACGGTAAGTGCCCTCACCCCCTCCCTCTATTGTCAGATATCACACAGTTTCCCCAGGGCCTGACTGAAAGACTGTCTGACACTGGGACTGTCAGGTGTATCTTTTGTAGGCCTGTTGTAGTACCAGATTGTAGGCCTTGGGTTCATTGAAATGGTGGAAGCTGATTCAGGATCAGTACAGGTGGCTGTCTCAAACCATCAGGCACTCAGTGACATTGATAACATCCATCTCTGTTGCTGTGTAAACTGAAAGCAGTCCCCCCTCCCTGTCCAGTGAGCTGTGTTTTTAAAGTGTCCCCATTTATTCAGCCCCCGTGGCAGTGGTGAGAGTGTGCCTGGGTCTGAGTGGGGGACAGGGGACATTGATCAGCAGAACTGGGAACATGGCCCCCAGGCGCTGGGACACGGGGGCCATCAGCTCTCAGAGCCATGGCCACTCTCCCACACGCAGTGCCAGCCAGGACACTAATGCACTGTATTGACATCCGTCAGTCTATTAATAGTAGACAATCCTGCAGCACAATAGGCAGCAGAGCTGTTTTGTCAGCTGGCCGGCATAAAAACGCAGCTCGTCTTTTTAACTGGGTAGTGCCGTGCTCTGTCTCTCTCGCCCCAACCCCCCTTTTTCTCTCTCTCCCTCTCTTCTCTCACTCTCTCTCTCCCTCTCTGTGTCTCTGTCTTTCTCTTCTCCCTGCCTCTCTCCCTTCCTTAATCAGGCATTATTATCCACATTGTCAACGGGCACCTCTCACAGTGCACCCCCACCCAGAGCTGTAGAGCGCCTGGGACAGGTGCATCTGCTTCTCTCCTCCATGTGTGAGGAATATTCTATTTGCAGCTGTGAGGCTCTGCACCACAAACAGGCCCCGAGCCATCGCCAACACCCCCACCCCATTAGCCTTTAGCACTCTCACAATTCCCCTTAAGTTCAGGCTGTGCTGAATCCACATCACGTCTCTGAACTCATTAGGGCTGTTTTATATTCCCATGCCCCGGTGTTTAGCTAATGATATCTTTTAAAGCTTCCAGAATACTTTCCAAGAGCCACTGGGATTGTTTTGACCCATACAGTGGTTTCTTTTTTTATTTATTTCAGTGGTCTGTGTGGCACATATCTTGTCTCAGATATACAGTTTCCACTTCGGTTTTTCTCTCTTCTGCTCTCAGTGAAAATGACCCTGGCCCAGTTGTTCTTCTTTTGTTTGCACTTTTGAGAGAATGCGGTTTCCTGGATGGTTCAGATCTTTGAGTCAGACTGTGACTCACGCAGCTGGCCGCATTGTGCCTCCTCTGCCTGAGGCGTGATGGCCAGGGAGCAGCGGGCAGCGGGCGGGCGGTCACAGCATCGTCATCGTAGGGCAGTGGTGTGGCTTGATGGTTAGCGAACTTTGGGTGTAACCCAGAGGTCATAGTTTCAGTTGCCAGGTGTGGTCCTGCCATTGCACCCTTAAGCAATGTACTTAACCTGAATTATTTCAGCAGTTACCCTGCTGTTTAGGTGGATTGCATGTGTAAAATGCATGCAAGCCACTCTCGATAAGAGCATCTGAGGGAGCAGATTCTAACTTCATTATTTAATAGGGGCCATGCACATCACAACCGTAACCAGAGCCAATGTCCAACTGCTGTCCCTGATACAATAGCACAATGTCTATTTGTTGACCCTCTTCTCGTGTAGAAAATATTAAACAGTAGCTTCCCTGACTGTTCTATTGCTATCAGCCTGTAAAGCGTAAAGCATACCCACAACGCTGTCACACACTTAACATATGATGTATTAAATTCCTTATTGCTACCATAAATGCTGTTAGTTAAACTACCATATCTGCGTGGCATTTGTCTTTATTGTCATAGAGTTATAGTACAGTGTATAATACTGTTCTGTCGTGCCTACACATACATAGGACTGTAGCTACAATGGAAAAAAGAGGGCATGAGATTAGAAAGATAAGAAAAAGATAGAGATAAGAAAAATATTTTCTTTTTATTAGGCTACCCCTTTCCAGTGTAACGGTGCCAGCCTCCTCAAATACACACTGAAGTTCGGATTCTCCACATTTTCCCCATAGTTTTCCATGTTTGGAGAAAACTCGAGTATCAGTTAAAAGGGTTATTCAGTGCTGTATAGAGTCCACTTTTCTCATCTATTGCAATTCCATGACGACCGATTTGACTTGATGTAAAAAAGGTTTTTAACACTTACCTGACCATCAGTCTGCCCATCAGTATATTGAAGGGGTTCTTTTCTGTCTTTTGCAGGTGCCAAAATCAGGCGATGTCCAACACAGTGCCGAAACTCCACCAGATATGCAGGGTGCTAAGAAACAGGTTTCATACAAGACTGAAATAATAGGTGGAGTGCCCATCATTACCCCAACACAGGTAAGCAAGACAGCAGCAAGAGTTCAACTCCCATGACTTTGTGTGAGGATGCCTGTTACAGAGACACCTCTGGGGAAAACATGCACATTATTTTTTCTGTTTTATGAAATGGGATGGGTAAGAAGTGGGGGTGTAAAAACCAGGGTTGAACTCTCCCCTTTTTCTAGAGTATGGTAAGCAGTGCCTCCTATATATGGGGGCGCGACATGGGGCAGAGAGAGGGAGACAGGGCCCTGTTGCCCCCTCCCTTCAGCTGCTGTGAGTGATGGCAGGAGCGTGACTGTGAGTCATCGATTGCTGCTGCAGCCCTGATGACCGGTCACACTGCTGTTCTTGTGGCGGCTGCAATGAGGAGACTGGCCCTCCTCTTCCCCATATGACAAAAACCCATTTTTTCAAAATGTTGCATTGAATTTTGTGTGGGATATATTTTCCCTTTTATTCTTCCCTCTCTCCTCCTGGTGCTGAATGGTCTGTCCTGGGTGCTCACTCTCCACAGCAAGAAGGGGGCGACGGGCAGAATGGAGCGGACCGCGGGGGCCTGAAGAGGTCCCTCAGCCAGCTGCCCTACTTTGTGGGGAGGCCGATGCAGGACCATGCAGTGATCAAGGCCGGGTATTGCGTCAAGCAGGGAGCTGTGGTGAGTAGTGCAGAGGGGACAGGGCAGTGTGCACTTAGCTCCAGGGTTATTTCCCAGTGCACAGCACTTCAGTTACATAACGAGACTGCTGCTGACCATACAGTGTGACCAAGGACACAGTGGAAATGGTCACAATTGGTTGGTTGCATCTTTGTTCACTGCATCTTTTTTTGTTTTGTTCTCAGATGAAGAATTGGAAACGAAGATACTTCCTGTTAGATGAAAATTCTATGAGTTACTTCAAATCTGACCTGGTGAGTAGTCCATTTTCCTGGTGGCACGGAGAAAGAAATGATGGTGCAATAAAGCCTCCATTTGAAGACCGCTCTTTCTGCAGTGTGTTTGGTTTGCTGTGGAAGTTTGTGTGCTATGGCTTTGCCTTGCACTCGCACATAATAATGAAACACTTGAAACAAAGGCGATTTGGCTGGCAGAGGTCTCCTGGTGTGTCGCACCTGTGAGTCCCAGACGGCTCCCCCGACGCCCATTCCCCTATCCCTGGACTCATCTGATAAGAGCTCCAGGACTTGTTGTTTATTGCATTGTTTACACACTTCTGGTTCCTGGCAAGGATCCCAATTATTGCTTTTCCAAGCTTTTTTTTTTTTTTTAATACCCACAACTGCACTCTTCCACATGGGGAGCATGAAGCAGAGAGCAGTTTCTAAAACCTGGTCACCATCGGCCCCTTGCTCACCTGCCCCTATGCCTTTCAGTGCACTCCAGACGAAAAACAAGGACCGTAGAAGCCCTGTCCAATAGTTGCCACTACTTTGTTCATGTTTCCACCCTCTAGTGTTGTTATTGCAATTGACTGCAGAGCCAGCAAAGAAGGGATTTGGCTGATTCTAGGGTTGCGTATCTGCATTGTGGTGAACAGGGATTTAGAAAGCCTGTCTGAACAGGAGTAGTGAGGCTCCATTCCCTCGCGGGAGTGGGAGGAGCTGTGTAAGTTTGTTTATAATTTGGGAAACCTGGGCACTCTGCTCAGGTGCCGTTGTACTGGACTGAGTTGTGAAAGTGTTTCTGTTGTTCAGCGTTTCTATGAGGACTGCCTTGGGGCTCCTGTTTGTGCGCACACTGTCTGTCAGACTACTTTGTTTTCTCCTTCAAAATCCATTAGCGCTGTCACTGAGCCAGTGACCTGTGGAACATGTTTCTTGGAAGGATGATGTTGCATCTTACCGAATTGATCTACCCGGGGAAAGAGCCTGCTCAGTCAACACAAACACAGACACACACACACACACACACACACACATTTACAGGCTCCAGGGGTCCAGCAGCCGGCAGACTCTCCGTAATGGGACGGCATGTGCTCATGTGCATTCACTGAGACGCCACGGGGGAAGGGGTGGGAGAACTGTCTCAACACGCTGAGAGATGTGCCCCGAAATTCCATTCCTCATCATGTTCTGTGTCAACAAGGAGCGTGCAGCGGCATGTCTGCCCATGTTCTCCGCTGCTCAACTGTACCCGTCTCTAGGGGCCTATGGAACACCACACGTGGCTCTTGCATTAGCTTGATTGGGCTGCATAGAACATAATAGGAGATAGTCAGTTACACTCCCAGAAGCAAATTGTGAAGTAGGTAATGAGCTACATTGATAACTGCATTTCCTAAAGCACTCTGGTGCAAAAACACCAGGCCAGACAGTAATGTCTAATGTTTCTGAGTGTCCACGTTTGGAAAAGAAAGCCATGTTATTACAGGACATTCACTTGGTGAGTGTCGTCAGATAATTATTGTATGGTACCTGTTGTCTATGCTGTTTACACTGTGGTCGTAGTTGCTATAAATAAGTGAGCAACCATATGCCCATGTCCCTATATTACACATCAGTTCCTACTCTTGTTCTCTGTCATTGGTGCTTATGCTGGCTTGAGAGGAGAATCCAGGAAGTTGGTGGCACTGTGTGACTGTTCCTCCATCCGCCCACTGCTCCCATTGTGCCAGCTACTGTGTTGGGGGAGGTGGGTGGGGGATTGTCAGGCTGTAAATCATTCAGCACAATGGTAATAAAAGTCCTATTCTAGGCTTCATAATTAAGGGGTACATGGGAAAGTGACGCAAGTCCTAGTGGGTTTTTTTTTCCCTCCCTGTTGCTAAAGGCTCATATTATAATTTTCCCCAGACCCATGCAGGCCTGCAGTTGCTGCAGATGTGTGTTTGCAAAGGTTTCTCTCCAGTATGTGTGTTATGTGCATTTATTTGATCTAAGAATTCCAATGGACATGTGCTACACAGCCCAGAATGAGCACCTAAGGTATTCCACAGGTAGCATCAGTCAGGCGGTAGTTTTTATGGTTTTAATGTCCGTCCTGTGGTCTCCCTGGAGATCATGTGCCCTCACCCCCACAGCCATCTGGAGAGCTTGGTGTGGACAGTGGGGGAGTTTAAATTGTCATGCCAGTAAGGGGAACTCCTGGCAATTTTAAGCCTATTAACATGCCTCTTCTTTCCCAGGAGAAGGATCCTCTCAGAATGATCCCTCTGAAGGAGGTTCATAAGGTTCAGGAGTGCAAGCAGAGGTAAGGCTTTTATTATGCTGGCCAATCACACTCAGCATTTCTCTGGAACCACAGGTCGACACTATGGTTGACACATTGTGGGCTCGCAGCAGATGGTGAGTAAGTGGTGGGTGAGCCTGACAGAGAGGAATATGCTTGCCATGGTCCAGCTGGGCTGAATGCAGCTCTTTCTTTCGCTTCAACTTATTGAACATGAATACATGCATAGAACAGCATTTAATAGATTTCAGTTCCCTTTTACAGTGTGACATATCTGTATGAATCAGTCTCTCTTCCCTTTTTTTTCCTCCTCCTTTTCTCTTCCCAGTGACATTATGATGAGGGACAATCTCTTTGAAGTCGTTACCTCTTCTAGGACCTTTTATATTCAGGTAAGAATCAAGATTGGAGCTGTGGGGAATTGTAACTCAGTTGGTCACACTCTCCTACATTCATGTTTTTAATATGAAGGTCCTTTAATCAATGCAGATGAGCTTAAT